>OY482670.1:16322179-17522179 GCA_960531455.1 Urophora cardui | reverse complement strand
TAATTTAATTAGAAACAAAATGATGAACGAAAATATAAGTATTTACGGAAAAGCGTGGGGTGCTCAGTATGTCAAAAAATATTTAAAATCGGTGTTTTTTTACTAATAATTTTACTTTGACTTTTTTGAGATTTCATATATCGCACTCTTTAATTTCGCAACTAGGTATATTTTTGTACTAGTTGTACGAATCGAATATTTTCGTGTTCAAATATTATTGATCACCCCCACGCTTTTCCTTAAATACTTATATTTTCGTTCATCATTTTGTTTCTAATTAAATTATTTCTTAATTTTTAGTACGATTTTAAAATTAAAGCGTGTTTTTTAGTTTTTTAAGCTATTATTTATTTTTGACTTTTTAGTGAAATTTTTCATTAAAGGATGTTTTATGCGGACTCAAGAATAAAAGTAAAAAAAGTCTGATGGGATGTGGTGTTCTCCGAAATAGATCTACATATGTACATATGTATTTATAACTTCTACCAAAAATCCCAATATGTAGTGAAGTAAACTAGCTTATTATGCAATATTTTCCAAACCCTTTCATTCAAGGTTTTCCAAACTAGTTTGGAAATACAAAATTTCCCAAACGTTTTGTTATATTTTACAATCAGAAAGTGAAGAGAAGTTGAGGTGAAGCATTTGAAAACAACAAAAAAAAAGAAACCTGATTGAATAAATTCGTATTTAGACAACAAAGCTCCGAATACGTTTGTAGCGTAATGGTGAGGTATGCTGCCTACAGACCACGGAGCTCAGGTTCGAGTCCCGACTGACGCATTTTTTTTTTTTTTTGTTTTATTTTTTATTTTTTAGAGAAATTTTTTTAATCTCACGTTTACAAAACATTGTATAAAAATTGCTTTCCAAACGTGAAATGCAATTATAGAATTAGGGTTCCTTTTCATTGATTCAGCACTTACTATGAAATGAATTACAAACAAAACCAGTTCTTGCTTTGCATACGTATGTATGTACATGCGGCTGATTTCATTGCAAATACAACAAACCCAAAACAGAAAGCTTCAAGCTTCATTTTTGAGTGAATTTATGCATTGAGTTTATCGCCATCGCTATGAGCGATCGCTGGCTGTTGTGCGTTAGTTCGCTTGCTATTTGAGTGGTTATACGTTTTTCTTTGAACATTTGTTTGCGATTTGAGAAGAATGTATTTTTGAGCGTTCGTGAGTGAGTTTTTCCGTACCCTGAAAGCTTGTTACTGATTGGCTTGTATACGGGAGTGAATTGAAATTCATAGAGGCTATTTTGAAGAAAGGTAACATAAAAGCCGCAATGAAGCATAAAGTATAATGTTTAATGTCCTACTATATGATGCCGTTGGGCTGTTGATGTCATGTCTCGAATCCAGAGGAGAATAGAAATAATAGAGAGAACACAAAAAAGTGAATGTTTGAAAGATATAATAATTTAGTTAACCTTTAAGTGACGAGGTGAAATTTTGTGACATAGTTTACGACGTGGTGATAAATTTTTTTCTACGCATTTTACTTAAAACTCTCAATAAAAAATAAATTTTTTTATAATAATTTTTGCATTGGAAAGAGGCCAGTCCTTTTTCAAATGAAATTAATAAAAAAAGTTAATTAAATTTTTTAAATCAACAAAGGTTTTACTATAATTCACAAGGCCTTGTTCTTTCAAAATAGCGAAAACATCACATGAGAAACTTATGGATAAAAGGTAAAACAAAAACTTTCTTTAAACTTTAGAGACGGTTTTTCATAAAAAAATATATATTTTTAAATATATAATAGGAATTTTATTTAAAAAATTTTTTTTGTAGAAAATGCTGGCCAGTCTTTTTGAAGTTTTTTTCATAATAACGTGAGCGTATAAAATGAATCACGAGACGAATTTTTTAGTTTTTCTTCCAATAATCATTTGAAGAAGTGGTAAAATTAATAATCCATGTTATTCAAATTGCCAGTGAGAGAAGTTTTAAATGGAAATAAATTATTTTTGAAGAAAAAGTTACGTTAACGTCGAGGTGTGGTAATTTTTACACCGATATCATAATTTATCCGTTATTGGAGATCTTCCACCATAGAAACTATACTGATCGATAATTATGATGACATGAGTAGATTCTAAACGCATCAAAATGCTGCAGAGAAGCGAGAAGTGGTAAATTTCCAAAAATTGCATTCGAAGAAAAACTAACGTTACCCTAGACGTGGGGTAATTTTTACCCCACCATCATCATTTCTCGTCAAATGTTACACCTTCCTCCATAAAAACAAAACGGGTCAATAATTATAACGAGATGGGAAGATACTAAGAGAATAAACTTGCTGGATGGTAAGTTAAAAGAGATATTTAAAGAAACTGTAAGTCGGTGTAAAAATTACCACCACGTCGTATGTTAAAGGTTAAATGTTGCAACTTTTAGGATGGGATGAAGTTACATACATACATACATACATACATACATACATACATACATACATACATACATACAGGTGAAGCTAATAAAAGCGTGTTAAAAATAGCGAAATTTACAGCAAAGGAACGAATGGAATATTCGACACACTCTACTTAACGATAACTTTGCAGTAATATGGTGATTCAAAGCCTGAAAATTTACCAAGAATTATTATTTCCAACAAGCGGAACGAATAGAATTTTCGAAACAGTTAGTCAAGTGTGTACTGAAAGTAAATTTTTATTTCTAAACATCAAAACTAGCTTAAATTGTGCGTGTAATACATTTGTTTAACGTGTGGAATGCATAGAAATTTCGTAAGATAGCTTATAAGTAACACCCGAGTTCAAGTTTTTTTGTTTATCACTTTTTTTGTCTCAAAAAATTTTTGAAAGAGTCAAGCGTGGATTTAAAATAAATTTTTGTTTCAAAGCATGGCAGCAAGCTTAAATTGTGTTTGTAGCGCGTTTTTTTTTTATCCGGCCCACATCGACTACATAAATAGCAGAAAATTATGCAAAAAATACTTTAAGTGAATATGTTTTACAATTAGTGAAAAAAGCGCAAATTTGCTAGAAAGCAACGAATGGAATTTTCGAAACACTCAAGCAAATCGCTAGTTTAAAGAAATACAGCGATTTTAGAAGCGAAAATGCAGCTATAATTACTATTTTAAACAAACGGAACGAATAGAATTTTCGAAACAGTTAGTCAAGTGTGCATTTAAAGTTAATAAAGTTAATTGTTATTTCAAAGCATAAAAATTAGCTTAACTGGTGCGTGTAATGCATATTTTTAACGAGTGGATTGCATGGAATTTTTGAAACAAGGCTTCAAAATCAAGCCAAAATAAATTTTCTTGAAAATTTTCAGTGATTTATAGTACGCGCTTTAACAAGCAAACATAATTTACAACTTATGAAAACATGTGCTAGCAGCCACAACTATTAAAAGAACAAAAAAAAAAAAAGAAAATGAAAACAAAAATAAAAACAAAAACACAAACAAAAACACAAAAAAACCAAAAACAAAAAAAGCTCAAAACAAGTATAAAGTTTGATCTAAAAACTCAGAAATTAGAGTCTAACTTTGTAAGAAGATTAAACGGCAACTAAATGCGAAGTTTGTGCGAGGAGCAGATCGACTGTAAAACTTTGTAATTATAACACAAAAATTGTAAGTGCAATGAATGGCAAACGGCGGAGGGGGGGTTCAGAAACAGCAAACAAGGCATAACAATAAAAACAAAATAAACAAGTAAGGAAGCCTAAGTTCGAGTAGAATCGAACATTAGATACTCAGCTGTATGCTTTCATTGTTTGTTTGCGTTTGTTCGATATAGGGTGTATTTTATATGACACGAGTGCTGCATAAACAGGGCGCAGCCACGCCCATTTTCAAAATTTGTATCAATCATCCAAATAAGCATATAAATATTATTGTTAGTGCAAAATTGCATCCCTCTATGACTTTTAGTTACCCGAGCTTCTCTCCCAATTCGAGGTGTGCTCCTTTTTGTTTTTTCCTACTAATTGGGTGGACCTACAGTTTTATGCCGGCTCCGAACGGCGAATGCATTTTTTGTGAGAAGCTTTTTCATGGCAGAAATACTCTCGGAGGGTATGCCGCCCACTGCCGAGAGGTGACCGCTGCTCTTAAAAAACCCAATAATTGGATTTTTACTAATTAGAAAAATTTGTTTGGCTCGGACCGTGGTTTGAACCCGAGACCTCTGGCATAGCAGGCGAGCACTCTACCCACTGCACCACAGCGGCCAACTAACACATGTTATAAAAGTGTATAAACCAAGTTTCGTCATAATATCTCAGTTATTTGTCGAGTAATAGGCACGTAGATTCCTTTGTATAAAAAGAGGCGGTGCCACGCCCATTTTCCAAACTTTTTTATTTTTTGTTTCCGGTCTATTGTAGAACTCATGTCACAAAATTTCAGTGATAGATCTTTATATTTGACAGAGATATCGCTTAAAATGTTTTTATTAGGTCACTTTATAATACCCATATATAAAAGTGGGCGTGGTCGTCAACCGATTTTGGTAATCTTTCGTCCACACATTTGGCTAAGTAAATATATCACGCGTACCAAATTTCATCGACATATCTTTAACGGTTTCTGAGTTATGGCTTATAAAACTTTCAATATTTGCCCCTTAATAAGTGGGCGTGGCACCGCCCATTTTCCAAAATTTTTATAATTTTTGTTTTATTTCCCTAGTTGGTCTCCTGCCACAAAATTTCAGTGATAGATCTTTATATTTGACAGAGATATCGCTTAAAATGTTTTTATTAGGCCCCTTTATAGTTCCCATATATAAAAGTGGGCGTGGCCGTCAACCGATTTTGATAATTTTTCGCCAAAACATTTGTCTAGGTAAGCAAATTACGCATACCAAATTTCATCGATATATCTTCAACGGTTTCTGAGTTATGACATATAAAACTTTCAATGTTTGACCCTTAATAAGTGGGCGTGGCACCGCCCATTTTCCAAAACTTCAACAAATTTCTTCATAAGGGCCTGAGCTCAATACGTGGGTAAAATTTTATCACTCTAGCTATATTAGTGGCTGAGATACCAAATTTCCGATTTTTTCTATATAGGAAAAGTGGGCGTGGTCATGGTCCGATTTCGCCCATTTTCAATACCAACCGTCCCAGTCTCGATACCAACTTGCATTTCAAATTTCATCAAAATATCTCAATTTTTACGCGAGTTATCCTGCGTACGGACGGACGGACGGACGGACGGACGGACGGACGGACGGACGGACGGACGGACGGACGGACATGGCTCAATCGATTTCTCTTTTCACCCTGATCATTTTGATATATATAAGTCCATATCTATCTCGATTATTTCATTATGTTACAATCCACCGTTATGAAATCAAAATTATAATACTCTGTGTACTAGTACAGCTGAGTATAAAAAAGGCAAAAAAATAAAAAACAAGAAAAACAAGAACAATAAACGCAAAACACGAAAAACGAACGCAAAACAACAAAAATTGAAACAAAAGCACAACAAAAAAGGAGAAAAAAAATCAAAAGAACAACTTACAACAAAATAACTAAAGCTTGCACAAATAGTTTGTGCAACATTCTTAGTAGACGAGCAGTCAATGGTCGTAGTTTCGAAGTTGAATGTGTCAGCAAGTGAGCGCTCGCACAGGTGAGCCAATTGACTTCAGATGTTCACTTTTTGACCAGACCAGACCAGACCAAGGATAACTATTAGATACCTGGGCTAGCTGCAGTTGATGGCAGAGCAGCACAACAATGGGACAAAACAATGTTGAGAACTTTTGTTTTTGTTTTTTGTTTTTTGTTTTTTTGTTTGTTTTTTTTTTGTTTGTTTTCGTTTTTTTTGCTCGTTTTTGTTTTCTTTTGTTGCTATTCTCTCTTTTGTTTAAAACTATTGAGTGAAAGCATTGACTAAGTCCAGACAGCAGACAGCAAACCACAAGGTGAATAAATGTTTTTTGTGTAATTGTTAAAGTTTATTCTCATACAATGAACTATGTATGTATGTATATATTTACTACTATAACTGATAGCTAATAAAGCATAGCATTGTCTAACTACAACATTTTTCTATTGTTGCTTAACTATTTTGTTTAGTTGTTGTAGTTATTTGTAATATTGGCAGTGTATATAAATGAAGTTGATTGGATGGTCTCAGTTCTAATAAATCACAAAGGAAATGGGGTTTCTATGGCGTGTGCCATGAAGTCATGTTCATATTTCAAGCAAATGTAATAAAACCTATAAGATATGTATAAAAGTAACTATAGAAGTAACGAGCAGGAGGCCGACTTCAGATGCCATTACGCTGTAGGTATACTTGCCAGCTGTAGGTATACCTGGCGACGGTTTTAAACTCAAAGTTTTATGCCATACTAAAAGCAGCAGCGTGTATTATTGGTGAGAAGTGGCGTGGACAGCAACTTTATATTCGCAGTGACAGCCAGCCAGCACAGAAAGAAGGCACTAAAAACCAGGGTAGGAAGAAACTCAGAGTATGAGTGAGTGAGTAAGGAATCTCATCCTCACGGCATGATGATGACTCATTGATGAGTAACCGTTTGCGTTTCTCACTCATCTAGAATGCAGAGTGAGAGTTCTGTTTACTCCTTCACTCATTTTGAATGAGTGATGTAGCAATGCGCCGCTCACGCTGCATGTGAGGTGAGCCGCCGTAGGTTTACTCTCCTCCCGGTGTTATGCGTGTGAGCGTGTGAGTGAGTGATGCGCAGAAAATCAGTCAATAATGCATACATAAGAATACATGAAGCTGGACCCCCCCTCAACGGAACGAATGAAAATTCAATATGCAAAAATGAATGCTATATTTATATGTTAACTTCGTCCAACAACCAAATTTTTTTTTTTTTTAATTTAAAAAAAATTTTTTTTTATTTCAAATTTATGGTAAATTTATAAAAAATTTAATAAGCCTAAATGAACGCTATGATAACGAACTGTCATTTACCAAAAATAAAGTTTTTGTCTTTTTTTACATTGTAAGACTTTTTTCAAATTTCACGTTTTTTCAAAAATCCCCCCTCCCACCCTTCAATGGATCTGAAATTCAATAGGCAAAAATGAATGCTAGATTTATGTGCTAATTTCATCTAACCGCCAAATTTTTTTTTTTTTTTTTCATTTAAAAAATTTTTTTTTTATTTCAAATTTGTGGTAAATTTATATAAAATCTAATAAACCTAATGTCATGATAACGAACTGTCATTCACCAAAAGAAAATTTTTTTTTTGAATTTTAAGACATTTTTTTTAATTTCTTCATACTACACACTACAGATGTCTGCTGCCTCATCGCCAAGCTATGAGGCCCCGCTCATGTTCTGCACTCACTCAGAGTAACATATGAGGGCGCAGCTGAGCAGGGGCAACGCTCCAGGCGTGTCTCCTCTTGGCTGCGCACTCTGCTGCCACTCATGCAGAGCGCTCGCGCTATTTGGTGGCCTCTGTTGTTTGCACACTCAGAGGATACTCATTCAGCTGCAATCTCATGAGTGAGGCATGTGTGAGTGAGGAGCCAAAATGAGGCAAATCCGAACCTCGCTGGAAACTGTGCGAACCTCTTAAAAAATTGTTCATCAATGTATGTAACTTGAAGCTGGACTCAGAAGCAAATTTTGTGTCTGGAGGATAGCCATGGGTAATGGCGCAATTTTTTTGGCGCTGATAAAATAACTCCAGCGCCAGTCGTGGCGCCAACTCACGGTACTGGCGCAATAACACCTTTAGCGCAATTGTAATGGAATAATCGATAAATAACATTTTTTCGTTTGTTACTGTTTACCATCCCTGTTTTATTTCTTTTGGCGCAATTCTGCTTACATATACGAGGGCACAATTAATTTAAATTTTCATAATCATTTGGAAACATATTCCGTATATTTGTGAAAATATGCTGGAAATTAAGGTCACTTAGATCACTATCAAGCATACATAATTGTGACGGTGTCATACGTATACATATACTATGGTGCTGTTATTGGCGTTGTGGTTGCGCCATTTTACACTAGCGCTATATTGGTGCTGGTGTTAGCGCACGAAACTGAGTCGGTGTTATATTGCAAAATTGAGTTGGCGCAATATTGAGTTGGCGCTATATTGAGTTGGCGCATTTCCCAAATCGGAGTTAGCGCAATAACTCCAGGGTTGGTGTTAGCGCAATTGCGCCGCGCAGCGCAGTGTTACCCATGCCTACTGGAGGAGGAGGACGACGATGGCACAAATTTAAATACGTATATTTTATAAAATTTTTTAGATAAAAAGTAAAACAAAAACTGATGAGGAGATGTGGTGATGTCCGAAATGGATCCATAACTTTTATCAAAAAAATTTTTTAAATGTTTCTTAGCAAAAACTGGCGAATAGCCCATATAAAATTTACATAAAAGTAATTATTAGAATTAAATGGTCAACAACTTTTCGGTTATCGTTAATATAAACGTTGCGCTGCAATCTTTCCAGAGAGGGAATAAAACACCGATTTCGAAACTGCTTACACATAAATTTTCATCCGTACACGTTACTCACGCTTTCGTTTTTAATAAGTTTTCTTTTTTAAGCATAGTAATGAGTTCGAGTTTCACGTGAAACTGCTGTCAAAATTCATACAAAAAAACTGGCTGTGAAACATGTGTGAAATTTCACAGATATTTCACGACAAAGTTGTACTGAGTTCCTGCCGTGAAAAGTTGCGCAACATGCTAGCAACATCATGCCAGCAACATTTTTTCACGACAATTAAAATATACAATGCTATTTATTTTCGAGTGAAAAGTGACATTTGTTGAAATTGAAATTTATATTTTGTATAAAATTTTTTTATTGGCCAACATTTGAAAGTTGGTTCTGAGGCGATGCTCCAAATTTTTTCTTTTTACATTTGCTCAGTTTTCGTTTTGGCATTTATTCTCATTTGACAAAAAAATTTTCTTGAAACATTTCACGGCAAAATAAATGCATGTTGCTGGCGAAATTTCACGGCGGTGAACTCAGTACTAGGCTTTAAGCGACAAAAAGAGTGGCTGAAAACTGAAACCTAAAGTGTGAGAAACATGCGCAAATTCTCTTTTTATACCTTTCATGAGAATGAAATGGTATTATAACTTTGTGCCGAAAATCAAATCTTGAAAGTACTAGAAGGAGGCGTGACAGACCCATCAATATATATACCGATATAATCAGAAACATGAGCTGAGTCGTTTAAGCCATGTCCGTCTGTCCGTCCGTCCGTCCGTCCGTCTGTGTGAACGCAAACTAGTCCCTCAGTTTTTGAGATATTTGATTGAAATTTGGAACACGGGTGAGTTTTGATGCTCAATCGATCATTTGTCGGAATTGGCCGAATCAGACCACTATAACATATAGCTCCCATACAACCGATTGTTCAGATATACACATTTTGGGGTATAACTTCTCCCTTTTTACAGCTAAGGACACGAAACTTTGAGGTATTTGTACCCATATTGACCCAAAGAAGGTTACCGAAAATTATCAAGATCGGACCACTATAACATATAGCTGCTATACAACCGATTGTTCAGATATACACATTTTGGTGTATAACTTCCCCATTTAAACAGCTAAGGACATGCAATTTTGAAGTATTTGTACACACGTTGGCCTAAACAAGGTTACCGAAAATTGTCCAGATCGAAGCACTATAACATATATCTCCCATACAACCGATTGTTCAGATATGTACATTTTGGGATATAACTTCTGCATTTTAACAGATAATGACATGAAACTTTAAAGTACTTGTACCCATATCGGCCCAAATAGAGTTACCAAAAATTGTCAAGATCAGACCACTATAACATATAGCTCCCATACAACCGATTGTTCAGATATACACATTTTGTCGTATAACTCCTCCATTTAAATAGCCCAGACACCATTTTTTCTAATAAATCGTTCCATAAATAACTCACAAAATTGAAATTATAAATTATACTAAATCAGGCTATGTACAACATACATAGGTAGCTTTTCATATCCTAACTCATGAAAGGTATGAAGTCTTCGGTACGGCCGAAGACAGCCGCGCTCTTACTTGTTTTTTACTTTGCTGTTGCTAAGAAAACACTTGTCGATACTTTGAACTTTGCATGAACTTAAAGTGTCTGCTCGTGGTACTGCTGATTAAACAACATAATTCTTGTCTTGATGACTTTGGAGAACTACTTATTTTTAAAAATATTGTTACACATTTAGCAGCTTTGTATTTTTCGTATAAATAGTGTTACAAACTGACAATTTCTCCAGAAAATTTCGAAGAAAGTCGCAAAAGTCACGAAATGAATTCGAGCTGGATTTTTCTGCTTCTTTCGCTCCAGCTCAACTTTATGTAAACCTATTCAGCAGCAAGTTTCCGCATTGTTCAAGGCTCATCGATGCATATAAGTCAAGCTAATTATATGGTACAAGTGCGATGTCGCCGTATGCTGTGTGGGGGCTCATTAATTAGTATGCGACATGTGCTCACAGCCGGGCATTGCGTTTCCAATGCTACAGCGAGTGAAATCATCATCAAAGCCGGCGTTACCCGTTTGAATGAGATAAATCAACGTCGATTTGGAAAACGGCTATTTTTGCCAGGCGGATTGGTTTGGCCAGCAAACGATTTGGATATTGCTGTTGTTAAAGTACGTACGGGCTTTTTGCCTGGGACGTTAGTCGGTGAAATACCGCTCTGCAGTTGTTCTCCGCAGGCGGGCCATATGATCCATATAAGGGGTTGGGGTAGGACACAGGAAGATGTAGACGCCACTTCGAATACCTAGCTGTCTGGTTCTGTGAAAGTAGTGCATAATGAACTTTGTTCCGAAATGTATAGAAATACAAAAATTACTATAACCGAAACGAAGTTGTGTGCCGGAGTTGGCGGAATGGGCCCTTGTAACGGAGATTCCGGTGGACCTGGCGTGAGTGATAATGGTGAGCTTTGTGCGGTAATAACGCAAGGTATTGGTTGTGGTCGACCAGAGTATCCAGGCGTGTTTGTAAATGTGCAGCATAGACTTGTTCAAGAGTTCTTAAGCTTTGTAGCCAACACCGAGGATTTTTGTTTGCCATGTTGCACTACTACTTAATTGATTAATTGATATTAATTGGTAACAGTGGCTAGATGTGTGTGAAATACAGATATGCAATTTTAAGCCTTTGCTACGTATAGAATAGAGGAAAAAAATTTGCGTTTTAAAGGATGTATGTATGTCGCACCATTTAAACATTTGACATATTTTAAGCAATGTTACCAATTAAATTCAAAAAATATTTTTTTAATTTTGTTTAGTTAGACCAATATCAATCTTTGTGTTGAAATATAGTTGCAATATTTATTGCGCTTCATTAGTTTGGTTTTTATGCCTCCTAAACATTTCGACACATTATCGTGCCTTTTTCAGGGAGTCTAAATGTTTATTTTTAACAAAAAAACATCATTAATAAAATATTACAATCAATTATATGAAAGAAAATACCTACCTTAAATTCTGAATAAATCTATTATATAAAAATGAATGCGTGCCTGTGTGACCTTTATGGACTCCCAAAGTACTCGACCGATCTTTATAAAATTTTCACAGTAGATTCATGTGGTATTAGCGCAGATGATAGGGTATATAGAATTTCGAAACTTTTTTCAACTGAAGTGAAACTTTTTTCGATTGAAATTAAACATTTTTCGATGGAAAATAAATTTAAAAAAGTTTAATTTAAATTTTAAAAAGGTTTCAAGTCAAGTGAAACCTTTTTCTATTGTAACTAAACATATTTCTATGGAAATGAAACTAAACAGTTTTCAATGGAAATAAAATCTAAAAAAGTTCAATTTCAATTTAAAAAGGTTTCAAGTCAAGTGAAACCTTTTTCAATTGTAACTACAATTTTTCAATGGAAATGAAACTAAACAATTTTCAATGGAAATGAAATTTAAAAAAGTTTAATTTCAATTTAAAAAGGTTTTAAGTCTAGTGAAACTTTTTTCAATTGTAATTAAACATATTTCAATGGAAATGAAACTAAACAGTTTTCAATGGAAATGAAATTTAAAAACGTTTAATTTCAATTTAAAAAGGTTTCAAGTCTAGTGAAACCTTTTCAATTGTAATTAGACATTTTTCAATGGAAATGAAATTAAACATTTTTCAATGGAAATGAAATTAAACATTTTTCAATGGAAATGAAATTTAAAAAAGTTTAATTTCAATTTAAAAAGGTTTCAAGTCTAGTGAAACCTTTTCAATTGTAATTAGACATTTTTCAATGGAAATGAAATTAAACATTTTTCAATGGAAATGAAATATAAAAAAGTTTAATTTCAATTTGAAAATGTTTCAAGTCAAGTGAAACCTTTTTCAATTGAAATTAATCATTTTTCAATGGAAATGAAATTTAAAAAAGTTTAATTTCCTTAAAATGCTACATATATTGTGCAAATGATTGAAGCCCATCGTCAACAATGCATTTATAGCTTGAGAAATCAAGTTTTAACATTTGTCATAAAAACTGTGTCTGCAAGTTATGTGGAGAAACTGGAAATGATGCAACTAACACATGTGCATAAATATACATATTTACGCCTTAACTACGCAAGCAACTAAATTTCAATAAACTATCAAATATTGCAATTACTAGCAATTGTTGCAATTTTGCACATAAACACTCACTCCCTTGTTCACCCACAACCACAACGGCATTCCAGCTCAACTCAATTCAACTCAGCGCAACTTAAACATTTCAACACATTTCAGTGGTTCGAATGATGTGGTTAGGCATTTTGAGGCTTTTGCATTTAACTTTCTCTGCTGCATGCAAATACTCGGATGCATAAATAACTTGAGAGCAAAGCCACTAGAGCGCTGTATAAACATAAGTTTGCATTTGCTATAGAAGTAGCCAAATACTTACTTAATTTGCCGACTCAAAATTTTTGGCGCTGCTTGCTTATGGGTTTTAATCATAGCTGGGGAATAATGATTAGTAATCCTAATGATTACTAATCGGATTAGAAACTTTTTTTTTTAATCCTAATTGATTAATTAGGATTAGATGGCTATTCTAATCGACTACTTTTTATACTCAGCTGTACTAGTACACAGAGTATTATAGTTTTAATCACATAACGGTGGATTGTAACAGAATGAAATAATCGAGATAGATATAGACTTATATATATCAAAATGATCAGGGTGAAAAGAGAAATCGATTGAGCCATGTCCGTCCGTCCGTCCGTCCGTCCGTCCGTCCGTCTGTCCGTCTGTCCGTCCGTCCGTCTGTAAACACTCTAACTCGCGCAAAAATTGAGATATTTTGATGAAATTTGAAATGCAAGTTGGTATCGACACTGGGACGGTTGGTATTGAAAATGGGCGAAATCGGACCATGACCACGCCCACTTTTGCTATATAGAAAAAATCGGAAATCTGGTATCTCAGCCACTAATATAGCTAGAGTGATGAAATTTTATCCAAGTGTTGAGCTCAGGCCCCTAAGAAGAAATTTGACGGAATTTTGGAAAATGGGCGGTGCCACGCCCACTTATTAAGGAGCAAACATTGAAAGCTTTATGAGTCATAACTCAAAAACTGTTAAAGATATATCGATGAAATTTGGTATGCGTGATTTACTTACTTAAACAAATGTTTTGACGGAAAATTGCCAAAATCGGTTGACGGCCACGCCCACTTTTATATATGGGAACTATAAAGGGGCCTAATAAAAACATTTTAAGCGATATCTCTGTCAAATATAAAGATCTATCACTGAAATTTTGTGGCATGAGTCCAGCTATGTACATAAAACAAAAAGCACAAAAACTTAGGAAAATGGGCGGTGCCACGCCCACTTATTAAGGGGCAAATATTGAAAGTTTTATGAGTCATAACTCAGAAACCATTGAAGATATATCAATGAAATTTAGTACGCGTGATATATGTACTTAGGCAAATGTTTGGACGAAAAATTTCCAAAATCGGTTGACGACCACGCCCACTTTTATATATGGGTCTTATAAAGTGACCTAATAAAAACATTTTAAGCGATATCTCTGTCAAATATAAAGATATATCATTAAAATTTTATGGAAGGAGTCTAACTACGAACATAAGACAAAAACCGTAAAAATTTTGGAAAATGGGCGTGGCACCGCCTCTTTTTAGAAGCTGGAATATACGAGATTTCTGAGCCCATAACTCGACAAATAATTGATATATAATGACGAAGCTTGGTGTGTACACTTTTATTACTTGTGGTAATACATGTTAAAAATTTTAGCGAAATCGGTTGACGACCACGCCCACTTTTAAATATGGGTATTATAAAGTGGCCTAATAAAAACATTTTAAGCGATATCTCTGTCAAATATAAAGATATATCATTGAAATTTTATAGCAGGAGTCCAACTGCGGACATAAAACGAAAACCACAAAGATTTTGGAAAATGGGCGTGGCACCGCCTCTTTTTAGAAACAGGAATATACGAGATTTCTTAGCCTATAACTCGACAAATAATTGAGATATTATGACGAAACTTGGTTTGTACACTTTTATATCTTGTGTTAATAGACACGCAAAAATTTATTGAAATCGGTTTATGACCACGCCTACTTTTTAACAAAGATATTTCTGGAACACCCTTTGGAAATTTGTAACGGGACATCTTCGTAACTAGAAGTCATAAAGGAGTGAAATTTTGCACAAAGAATAATATTCATATGCTTAGTTGGATGACTGATAAAAATGTTGAAAATGGACGTGGCTACGCCCACTTTATGCAGCACTTGCTTTATAGAAAGTACCTACACCGTGTTTCCATCAAACGCAAACAAACAATGAAAGCATACAGCTGAGTATCTAATGTTCGATTCCACTCGAACTTAGGCTTCCTTACTTGTTGATTAGATTAGAACTAATCAAAAATCTAATCACGATTAGTGACGATTGGCATATCTAATCAAAACTAATCAAAACTAATCAAAAATAAAATCGATTAGATTTCTCGACTAATTTTGATTAGATTTGATTAAATCAACTATTTTGAAATATTTGCAATCGTGAAGTTACTACAGTACAAAGAGAAATTGAATAAGCTTTCCGATGAGCTGAATCTGTCTCCTTTTACATCAAGCGATTTTCAATATTTGGAGTCGTACAAGCTGCTAATGGAGCCTATTGCCCAAACTTTGGACTTTCTCCAAGGTGAAGCCAATGTGAAATATGGTTGTATTAATCCTGCGTTATTTTCTTTGAGTAATAAACCGCTAAAATTATCCAGAAAACCCGAAATTTTGAGCAATGTTAGCTCAACAGCAGTACAATTAGAACATCAATTGAGAGAACGGTTTAAACCATATTTTACATTGGCTCCTAAGGGCTTTTTAAGAGCAGCGGTCACCTCTCGGCAGTGGGTACCCTCCGAGTGTATTTCTGCCATGAAAAAGCTTCTCACAAAAAATTCATTCGCCGTTCGGAGCCGGCATAAAACTGTAGGTCCACCCAATTAGTAGGAAAACACTAAAGGAGCACACCTCGAATTGGGAGAGAAGCTCGGCCATAAAACTCGTCAGAGTTATAATAGCGCCATTGTATTATATATTATACTTTATATTTTAAATGACAAAAAAAAATATTTTAGAACAGTTGATCTAATCAAATTTAATCAAAACTAATCGAGAAATCCAATTGATTTTTATTTTTATTAGTTTTGATTAGATTTGCTAATCGTCGCTAATCGCCATTAGATTTTTCATTAGCTCTAATCTAATCAATTAGTAATCAAAATATAAAGAATCAAAAAAAATCTAATGATTAGATTACTTAATTTTTCTAATCGTAATGATTTCTAATTCTAATCGAAGTTCCCCAGCTATGGTTTTAATAGTACTGCAACGCTTGCTTACTTGTTACTCTTCTCATCTGACTTCTTCGCTATACTCTTCTTCTACTTCTTTTCCTTCTTACTCTACTTCGTCTTCTTCTTCTACTTCTTTTCCTTCTTCTCCTTTTTCTACTCCGTCGTCGTCTTCTTCTTCTTCTTCTTCTTCTTCTTCTTCTACTACTACTTCTTCTTCTTCTTCTACTACTTCTTCTTCTTCTACTACTTCTTCTTCTTCTTCTACTACTTACTCTTCTTCTACTACTTCTTCTTCTTCTTCTTCTTCTTCTTCTTCTTCTTCTTCTACTTCTTCTCCTTGCTAGCCTTAATTTTGGCTTTTATTATTAAGAAATTGCATACTAATAATAAATTCCGAATGTTAAGTCGAGTCGAAAAAACACAAAAGTTATAAATAACAGTCGCCACATTGCCTGCCACACACAAAATGAAGATTTATTGAGCGATCTTAAAGCGAGTGATGGACGTATGTACCTGATGTGCTGCGGCTCGATACTGAGCTGGAAAGTTAAACGGCGCACACAGTTGGCTGTGCATACAAGCACACACACAGTTATTTAGTACATTAGAACGTATCGTAAAAAAAAAGAAAATTAGCCTTATACGGATCAAAAAATAAAGTCCACCGTACGCCTCCCATATGATATCTTTTTGGAAAACATTCTCGAAAAATTTTTAAATTTTTGTTCAAACGCCGCTAGATGTCGCCCAAATAGATTTTTTTCATATGTTTGCTGTTTATAGTACGATCTCTAAGTTTAAAACACCAATGTCATTATCTGGTAAACAAGGTTTCTACTATATAGTCGTATTAACCCATTAGTGGTCAAAGCACACCTACAATAAATACAAAATATATCATTGGGTGTTCCTAAACTGGCACAGCAACCACTAATGGGTTAACCCTATGTGCGCCATTGGGGTCACTACCACCTGGCACTTAGTTTATAACACCCTAATGTACTTTTTTTAAGCCTGCATGTTAAATGTCATCAAAAGCCATTAAACTCTTGCAAAATAAACTTTTCGATCGCTTTAGTAGAACATGAACTAAAACACATTCAACATTCCGAGGAATATACATTGGTTTTTCGCTTCCATTGGCCTTTTGGGTTCATTTTACAAAAAATTTTTCTGAGGAGACCTCTAATGAAATTTTATGGCGCATAATTTTCTGGAATAGTTTAAAACTCTAACTACAACACGAAAAGGTTTTTTGAGCCCTTTTTTAGATAGTCTGAGAAAAGTAATATTTTTAAGTTCGCAAGAGAGGGGGGGAGGGGGCGTACGGTGGACACTTTTTTTGCGGTCCACATAAGGCGAGACGTCCTAATATACATATATACGTAACTATGTACTCATATTTATTTATTCATTCCGCACTCAGCTGCGGTTATGTATGGCATGTGCTTGAGTGGTAAGTATTTCTCACTCACAGAAACTCAACAAGATTTTTGCTGTCATGAATTAGTATGTTTACACCAGCGATGCGCAGCCTCTTGCCCGCGGGCAGACCAGCTGTTTGCGATTCACACGTATACACACCGATTGTCACTAATACAGACAAATAAAGAGCGTAAAACGAGCGCTTACGATGGGACCATGCTTAGCAAAAATAATTAATTTGCCTTCGACTGTCGTGAAAGCAAGTGGTCGCTAGGTGATCGTCGCTTGACATTCTTTTGTTTTATTTGCAGAAGCCAGACAACAAACAAAACTATGAAGAGTTTGCATATAACATACGTATGTACTTGTATACGTACGTTGTTTCATAATTTCGCAAAGCGTGCGCAGCATGACCCTGCTCGCTCAACATCTGAATGCAGACTGATTATTGTTTTTCGTTTTCCACTTTGGCCTACAGTAGGCGCACCAACACACACTAATTTTCGGAGATTGTTTGAATGTGTTTGTGTGCCCATCCCTGGTTTACACACATTTGTTTTTTTTGTTGCTATTGTTGTTGTTGTTGTGTTGGTAAATTATTTTCAAAATTAAGTTTGCGTAAAAGCAAGCAAAAAAGAAAAAAAAAAACGCAAAAAAGCAAAAAAACGCAAAAAATGTATACGTCACTCATACGCCATGGCATACTCAACTATATAGTGAAGGCAATGTTAATGAAACTTTTCGGCAAATATGTGTGTAATAATAAAAGCAATTTTGGAAATAATTTATTGTATTTCTTCTTTGCTGCTTTTTTAGGCAAGCAACTAAAATATTATTTTATTTGACTACTAGCAAATACCCGTCCCGCGTTTTGCTGCATCAAATCACATTTTGCCACTGTGCCTATCAATCTCCGTCTCCCGTTGCCTCTATCTCTTCCTAAACCTATACTGCTCTCCTTTTCCTTACATAACACATGTACGTGATAAAATCGAACAAAATCGGATGGTAAATACGGATTTTCCGAATATAGCGAATCCAGCGCAATCTAGCGCGGAAAATATAGCCTATGTCGATGGAACTTATCCAAAGAATAATCCTTCAAAATTTGACAAAAGTCTGTTCAATTTCCAATTAAGTTAGCATAACGAATTTTTAAAGATTTTTGGAATAGAGATTTATGTATATCGAAAGATATAAAAGCGTGTTGCTCATTAAAAAATACTCACCTCGGAAAATACAAGCGCACAATTTCTCCCGTCCTTCCTTTGATATGATAACTGCACGACGTATTTGGTGGATACCAATGTGCGATACTCAAAAATATGCCCTCACTGGCGCTGCTGTCCTTCAACGAATCCGAACTGAGTAACCAATCGCAAATGCCATGTTTAATGCCTGCCGTTTCCACGTGCCCAGGCCAATTGCCCACATTGAAATGGAAGCCGGTGTTGAGTAAGGGGCCCGCTGGCGAAGTGACGAATTCGACATACATGAATTGTGAGGTGCCTGTATGGATGGATGAGAGGGAAAGAGAGAGAAGAAAAGAGTGATTAATAGAGAGAAAATATTATTGATGAAAGAGTTTGATGGCGCAAGGAGCGGAGTTGGAAGAAAAGGTAGAGGTAGAGATAGAGATAGAGATAGAGATAGAGATAAAGATAAAGATAAAGATAGAGATAGAGATAAAGATAGAGATAGAGATAGAGATAGAGATAGAGATAGAGATAGAGATAGAGATAGAGATAGAGATAGAGATAGAGGTAGAGATAGAGATAGAGATAGAGATAGAGATAGAGATAGAGATAGAGACAGAGATAGAGATAGAGATAGAGATAGAGATAGAGATAGAGATAGAGATAAAGATAAAGATAAAGATAGAGATAGAGATAAAGATAGAGATAGAGATAGAGATAGAGATAAAGATAGAGATAGAGATAGAGATAGAGATAGAGATAGAGGTAGAGATAGAGATAGAGATAGAGATAGAGACAGAGATAGAGATAGAGATAGAGATAGAGATAGAGATAGAGATAGAGATAGAGATAGAGA
The DNA here is from genome assembly GCA_960531455.1 of Urophora cardui. NCBI lineage: Eukaryota > Metazoa > Arthropoda > Insecta > Diptera > Tephritidae > Urophora > Urophora cardui. Next base: position 17,502,841 of record OY482670.1, on the reverse strand, counting down.
TAGAGATAGAGATAGAGATAGAGATAGAGATAGAGATAGAGATAGAGATAGAGATAGAGATAGAGATAGAGATAGAGATAGAGATAGAGATAGAGATAGAGATAGAGATAGAGATAGAGATATAGATAGAGACAGAGATAGAGATAGAGATAGAGATAGAGATAGAGATAGAGATAGAGATATAGATAGAGACAGAGATAGAGATAGAGATAGAGATAGAGATAGAGATAGAGATAAAGATAGAGATAGAGATAGAGATAGAGATAGAGATAGAGATAGAGATAGAGATAGAGATAGAGATAGAGATAGAGATAGAGATAGAGATAGAGATAGAGATAGAGATAGAGATAGAGATAGAGACAGAGTAAGCAAAAAATAAAGCAAAGAAAGAGTGAAAGCGAGTGATGGACAGAGGCCGCGAGGAGGGAGAAGTTAGCATTAGGCACAAATAGAAAGAAGGTTGTGGTGAGGGAATAGTAAAAAAGGAATGAGTGAGCATTATAGAAAGAGAGCAGGAGTAACAGACCATTATAGAAGAGAAAGAAACATTAGAGAGAGAGAGAGAGACACACTTGGTATTATCTTTGCATTTAATGAATGTGCACTAGAATATACTGCCTCTTATAAATTACTTCACGCTACTCAAGGTTCATATCGTCGTTTAAACTTCATTACCGCCTAAAAGAAACTTTCATAACCTCATATACCAAAATAGAAAAGATTTGCCAAACTTTAACTACTGGCGCCCAGCTTCAACGATTCATAACATAAATTTGGTCTTTAGGAAGCTCTGAAAGCTCGATATTTTTTTTTTTCTAATGAAGTTTTAGGATTTGTCCTCAGCAATTCAATTTAAATTTTTGGCACAAATGTCGTTTAGGCGGTTATGAAGTTTAAACGACGATATCTATGTACATTAGCTTTTACTAAAGCCACTGACTGCCTTAACTTAATAATATTAATTGGATTAGCCGCAAATAACTAATCTAATTGAGAGCACACATGTCTGAAACTATGAAATGTTTAAGCTCAGCGCTTTGCGGTTTGCTTTAATGTAAGCCAAAGCCTGCTGGTTGCTTGCTAGCGGTTAAATTGCTATCGCCATGGATGTTTGTTATAGAATAGTTATCATTAAAATTACCACAATCAACGGCTTTCGGTTGTATTTTAAAATTGGATTTACGAAACAAATCAAATCGCAAGAGAAAGAGCAGCAAAACCAATGCAATGATGAAGTTGTGCTGAAGTTGCCTACATGACTAAGTACTAATGGCGAGTAATTTGATCGAATAGAGAACATGTTTTTGATTATACTTCACAATGTCGTGTGGACCCCAGGGCACCTGGGCATACTAGGTAACTGCGTCGCAGGCGAGTTGACAAGTTCAGGAACCCAACTGGAGGTAGGGATGGCTATCAGCTGGGTTGCTTCTGCACGTACATAAATTCCCTACGATCTTACTTCTTAAAAGAGGCGAATGCTAGATGGACTGGAGAAATTACATGTTCGATCTCGTGGACTCATTGCATGGAACGCCCATTGGTCTCCTTACTAACGATTTCTGTTGCAGCTGCAGGGATGAGGAGAAGGTAGAAAGCCTAGAGCACTACCTACCTATGCTCTTTGCTCGCGCTGTCTAAATACAGGATGTCTGGAGAAGCTTGAAAACACCTATGTAAGTATCTGACATGTGGCCGCTGTGGTGCAGTGGGTAGAGTGCTCGCCTGCTATGCCAGAGGTCTCGGGTTCAAACCACGGTCCGAGCCAAACAAATTTTTCTAATTAGTAAAAATCCAATTATTGGGTTTTTTAAGAGCAGCGGTCACCTCTCGGCAGTGGGCGGCATACCCTCCGAGAGTATTTCTGCCATGAAAAAGCTTCTCACAAAAAATGCATTCGCCGTTCGGAGCCGGCATAAAACTGTAGGTCCACCCAATTAGTAGGAAAAACAAAAAGGAGCACACCTCGAGTTGGGAGAGAAGCTCGGCCATAAAACTCGTCAGAGTTATAATAGCGCCATTGTATTATATATTATTATAAGTATCTGACATTTTACGCTGCATTAAGCGAACAAGGTGGTCCAGTATCATAGGCAGCTAATCTCAGTCTACCTAATGTAGAATCAAGAACTCCACGTGGCATCGCAACGGGTCATAAAGCTTTAGTGTGCCTTCGCACTGCACGAGCGGTGCCAGCCACAAATACTCAACCCAACCTAAGCTGATGAAATTCATCATTCAAAAAAATTCAACCACATAATGCAAGTCTAGAAAACTACTTACTATAAAAAATCCCAACCAGCTTAATCAGAGTGCTCATTTGCCGTAATTTAAATTACTTGCAAGCAAATTACGCACATTCGACGAAATTATAATTAAGTAGTAATTTCGCTGAAACACAAACCAGCAACTACGAGTACAATAAAAAGCATTTAAGTGCTCGAAATGGGCATATGTAGGTATGTGCCGCTTTTTGCTGCTTGAGCGCTATGCAAGTAAGTAGATGAAATGGGAGCAGCAAGCAATAAGAACAACAGAACACAGTACAGAAAAAATAGCATTAGACATATGAACAGCAAGAACAATAACAAAAACAGCAGCAACAAGCACAACAACAAAAAAGCCAACAACAACAACAACAAACAAGCAACAACAACAACAAACAAGCAACAACAACAACGCACAACAAGCAACTACAAGTCAGCGTAAGCCAAGGCGCCATAACGATAATCAGTGGCGCACACAGAAAAAAATTTTGGGGGGGGGGTTTCAATATCCAACGGAAAATTAAAAAAAAATACTTAAAACTCGTCCAGACAATTTTTACCTACTTAAATTTATGTTTGGGGAGTGGACCTATGTATGCACACATTAAACAAAGACACCTTTTAAATCTCAATTCATTGCATTTTCTCTGTATTTAAACTAAAACTAACAAGTAAGGAAGCCTAAGTTCGAGTGGAATCGAACATTAGATACTCAGCTGTATGCTTTCATTGTTTGTTTGCGTTGTTCAATTAGGGTGTATTTTATATGAATCGAGTGCCGCATAAAGTGGGCGCAGCCACGCCCATTTTCAAAATTTTTATCAGTCATCCAACTAAGCATATAAATATTATTGTTAGTGCACATTTGCAGTTTTTTATGACTTCTAATTACAAAGATGTCACGTTACAAATTCCCAAAGGGTTTTCCAGAAATATCTTTGTTAAAAAGTAGGCGTGGTCATAAACCGACTTCGCTAAATTTTTGAGCATGTATTACCACAAGTTATTAAAGTGTACAAACTGATTTTCGTCATAACATCTTAATTATTTGTAGAGTTATGGGTTCCGAAATCTCGTAGATTCCTTTGTCTGAAAATAGGTGGTGCCACACCCATTTTCCAACATTTTTCTATTTTTTGTTTTGTGGCTATAGTTGGATTCATGACACAATATTTCAATGACATATCTTTATATTTGACATAGACATCGCTTAAAATATTTTTATTATGACCCTTAATAGTTCCCATATATAAATTTGGGCGTGGTCGTCAATTGATTTTGGCAATTTTTCGTCCAAACATTTTCCTAAGTAAGTAAATTACGCGCACCAAATTTCGTCGATATATCTGCTACGGGTTCTGAGTTATGACCTATAAAACTGTCAATGTTTGCCCCTTAATAAGTGGGTGTGGCACCGCCCATTTTCCAAAATTTCACCATATTCCTGAGCTGAATACGTAGGTGAAATTTTGTCACTCCAGCTCTATTAGTGACTGAGATACAAAATATCCCATTTTTACTATATGGGGAAAGTGGGCGTGGCCATGGTCCGATTTCGCCCATTTTCAGTACCAACCGTCCCAATCTCGATACCAACTTGTATTCCAAATTTCATCAAAATATCCCAATTTGCGCGAGTTAGAGTGTTTACAGACGGATGGACGGACGGACGGGCAGACATGGCTCAATCGATTTCTCTTTTCACCCTGATCATTTTGATATATATAAGTCTATATCTGTCTCGATTATTTCATTCTGCTACAATCCACCGTTATGTGATTAAAACTATAATACTCTGTGTACTAGTACCGCTGAGTATAACAAACCTCAGCTAATATCCACAGCATACTTTTAGGGAAATGTCTCCACACTGCTTGTTTATAAACATAATCTGTAGTTGTTGACAAACGTTGGCAATGTACATCCACGAATATTCATAGGTTTTACAACATGCATTTACACAAATATTTGTGCATGTACCATCTTTTATAAAATTATTTTTTGTATGGTGTTGTCAATTTTTTTTGGGGGGAGGGGTTTAACCCCAAAACCCCCCCTTGAGTGCGCCAATGGGATTGACATGAAAACCTCCAATTACAAGTAATTGTAATCGAATCACATCAATTAGATTTTTCTTGGGTTTCAGAAAATTTCGTTGTGTACATATGGTTTTTTATTTTTGTTTTTGTTTTTGTTTTTGCAACCCAAAAATAGCCGAAATTTCATAAAAAAGTGGTTAAAGGTTTCGAAAATGCTGCAATGAAGGGTTTTAGTATAAAAAGACTTTCAAGTAATTTAAAGGTCGACTAAAATGGTGTCCACCACCAGAAAGAGCATCTTCAAAACATTTAGTTGAGTTTTGTGAAATTTCGGTTCTTTTTGGGCTGCAATAAGGGGTTTTAGTATAAACAGACTTTCAAGAAATTTCAAATGGTGTCCACCATCAGAAAGAGTATCTTCCAAACATTTGGTTGAGTTTTGTTAAATTTCGGTCCTTTTTGGGCTGCAATGAATGGTTTTAGTATAAACAGACTTTCAAGAAATTTAAAGGTCGACTAAAATGGTGTCCACCATCAGAAAGAGCATCTTCAAAACATTTGGTTGAGTTTTGTGAAATTTCTTTTCTTTTTGGGCTGCAATTCAGGTGAGTACATATGTATGTAGTTTTGTATTAAAGCCAACGGAAAAGCAAATATGCAATATATATTTTTATGTGTATGTTTAAATGCGTTGAAAATATTAAGTAAATATATTCACGTAGAATTAAATTCTATTATTTAAAAATTCAATTACTTTGGGGGGGGGGGGAGGTTTAAACACCCCAAAACCCCCCCTGCGTTCGCCCCTGACGAAAATTATAATTAGACAATAGCGTGGTTTGCAGTGAAGCTGCAGCCATCAAAAGCCAGCCATATTTGGCAATAAAGCCGCAGCAACAACAGCAGAAGCTATAACAGCTTGGCAGTGCAACAACAGTAACAGCAAGAGAAAAACAACAATAACAACGAAACAACAACAACAGCAAGCTGCATCAAAAATAGCCTCAGCCGTGCTTACGCGTTGATAGCAACACAACGGGCATTTATTATGCAATTTGTGCGTGAGCATAAACACACAGAAACGCATAGGAACATATGTGTACATTAAGTTGGTTCAAAAAAAAAATTAAAACCGAAAAAATTATTGCGAAACAAGGCTATTTTTACAAGCTTTTATTTAACTTCACTTTTTGTATGAGGGTATGTATGTCGTGGAATTTTGCAACGAATATTTAAGATACTTTTAGTTGAGCTAGGTACTTGAAATTTGTAACATAGTTCAGGACCCGCAGACAATGCAATGTGAAATATAAAAAAATCCGATAGATGGCACTGGTGTCGAGATATTTATAAAATTCGTATTTACCGACCGATTTTGTTCATATTCGGTATATATATTGCCTATGAGTAAGTAAATACATCTGTGAAAAAAGAAATCGCCACTAGGTGGTGCTATTGTCAAGATATTTAGAAAATTAGTAGTTATGAACCAATTTTGTTCCTATTTTGAACACGTATTACCTAAAAAAAATAGAGAAAATCCGTGATAAAATTTTGCCGATAAATGAAGCAGGTGTCGACATATTGAAGCAAGTTTTATGAATAACGGAACAGTAGCAGAAAAAACTATAAACACACTCAGAGAAAAAGCAAGCTAAATTTCAGTATAGCGGGCTTGAATCAAGCCGAAAACGTTATGAAAGTCTGTTAAGCTCGAAAATGCTAAAAGCAAGAACATATTCTTATTTTTAGGATGATATTTTTGAGAATAAAAAGCTTATAATAAGAATTTTCCGTTTTCAAATAAGCTTATAAAAACTTATTTTCAATATTGCCCATGCTTGATTTGAAAAAGTAAAATCTTATAACAAGAACGTTCAACTTTGTTTTAAGAATATTTGTTCTTGATATTCCACTTTTTCGAAATTCACAATTCGAAATCATTTAACCAACCTAACAAAATGAAAAAATAAAACTGTTTATTTCAATGCATGGTATTATATTTCATTTTATTTTCAGACATGCTCATATGTATATACATACACATATAGTAATATATATAATATAAAATTTAATTTTTTCATACATATACATATATTCCGCAACACATCGTATATTATAAAACTAGAAATATTTATCTATGCAAAACAGGTCTTAAGGTAATGTTATAACTATAAATACAAAAATTTTGGAAGATTTCAAACTAAAAACAAATCAAACAAACAACTTGAAAATATAATTCCTGATTTTATTACTAAAGAACGAGGAGGATTTACTCCAGAAGTAAATCGAATACCTTTTTAATTATTTATGTTTAGCATGCTCCATACTTAGAGTATGTTCAGAAACGCAGCATGAAACGCAACAGCGGCAGTAATTATTTTTTTGATGATTGTGATGAGCGATGCTTCATACAAAATTTGTACTACAAAAACGGGTTGCGCTTGAAACTGAGTTTCTGAACAAAGCCATACATATGTCAATGGATGTTCCCTTTTGCAGCAGCTTCCAGTTTATCCTATTTCTTCAGTTTGCATCCCTGTAAATAATGAAAAGGACAAATGCTCAGTATATACAATATTTGCTTAAGCTGACAAGACAACAATGCAAACACTCTCCACTTACCTTTTTCTATAAACAATTCTATAGCCAACGCAACCCAAAGCCTATACAGCAGCTCGAAGCACATATGTACAACTTCATGCGCCCACTCAATGTCGTTGCATATGCATAGACGATCACAAAACTAGCCAGACCTCACCAGACCACACCAAAACAGATCATCACAAAACCAATTTGACTGATGCCCAATGGTCATTACACCGCCTGTGTGAAATCGGCTCCAATAAATGTCTGTTTCATGCCAATGAAAACCGTAATGGGAATGAGCAATTATTGGGTTTCGTCATTTGACGGAAAGTGACCGATTATATATACATACATATGTAGCTCCATGCCCATAGTAATTGTGCCGATTGTGAACGCTTAAGGAGATCCATGAAGATGACAATAATGGCAACAGGCGCAATAATATATGATATATGTACATATGTATACATAAATCATTGATATTTCGAAGGTATTGTCTGGTGGAGGATTCAAGTTGCCAGGACCATTGAAGCCATGCACACAAAACTGCAAATCCTCTTCGGAGATAGTGGCGTTGGAGTCGCCGCCACTGCCACGATTTTTTTATTTTCCATCTTGCTTTGTATGTATGCATGCATTTTATGTACACATTACTTTTTTTTTTGTTTTTTGTTAAAAAAAAAATATTTTTGTTTGAACAAAAAAGCAACGAGCAATTACATATGTATGTATGTATGTATATATTTCTGAGAACACTTGACCCTAGTGTTCTTAAATTAAGAATTTCAATCTTAAAACAAGATTTTTTCAGATTTTTATCTTGCTTCAAGAACACCATTCCTGTTTCAAGATTGATGAAACTTACATTTTATATATTTTTCCTTAATTTCGGTAATTCTTAAATCAAGTACGACATAGCTTGATTTTAGCCCGCAACTTTTCTTTGAGTGCACGGAAAAATGCCGACAATCTTGAAACATTGGAAGCGTTAGCAATAAACAAAGTTATAAGGCCAGTCTATTGATTAAGATTAATTTGCGAAAGTTAAAAAAACTAACAAGAGAGATTTTGAAACACTGATACAAAGCCAACATACATATCGCCCGTTTTATGCAATAGGGATTTAACTCGAAATTTTCGATTTCTGGGATTTTGACATATATTTCAATAACTGGGTAGTGCCTTTGAGTCTAGTCTTATAAAATACTCAAAAAGATAAAAATAGCGGTAACAAAAGTGATTTTGTAGTTAGCCGTAGAAGGAAACTATTTGAAATTATAAAACTTTATTTGCGTTTTCCCAAAAAAAATTTTTTTTGAGTTAAATCCCTATTGCATAAAACGTGCGATATGTAGGTAAGATTGCACGAAGTAATCTATTCACAAAAGAGTATAGTAAAACCACTTAAAAGACTCCACAGTAATTGGATAATAAAAAATCTGGCTGAGCAGAAACCATCAAAATATTAAACATAGTGCACTTCATATTAAAAACTGTTGGATGTAATATGCATGCAAAACTAAAAGGCAAAAATAAAACAAAGTAAAAAAAAATTTTTTTAAATGCTTTTATTTAATATTAATATAAAAATTTACTAAAAAGGAAAAAAAAAATAAATTTTTAATATTTTTGAACAAGATTTATATTAGTCCTTAGTTCATTTGGATCTTAATTTCAATCTTAGCATACATTTAACGTATTTTTTCAAAGCATTTCTGTACACGTATCAACGTAAATAAAAGTTGGTGTTATTTTCCATTCGGAAGTGAAATAAATAAAAGTTTGCTTTATTGCTGTTTGTCTTATAGCACCACCAAAATACATGTATACGGATATGATCAGCATCATGAGCTGAGTCGATTATGTCATGCCCGTCTGTCTGTCTGTTTGAACGCAAACTAGTGCCTCAGTTTTTGAGATATCTGCTTGAAATTCGGTATGCAGGTGTATTTTTAAGAGAACTGATCATTTTTCGGAATCGGCGGTCCAGAATTCCTCTGGCTTACTATATCATACAGCTCCCATACAAGCGATTGTTCAGATATGGACATTTTGGGATATAACTTAACCATTTAAGTAGCTAAGGACACGCAACTTCGAAGTATTTGTACACATATGGACCTAAACAGACCTGAGTAATACTGAGTAGTAATTGGACTATTACGTACTTAAATACTTTATATTTTGATCCTGAAGTAATTAGCCCGTACTAAGTTTTAGCAAATACTTCAAAGTATTTGAAAAAAATTGAAAGTGCTTGAAAAGAATTGAAAAATGTACTTGAATCGATTTTCTAATTCTTTTCAAGTACTTTAAATTACTTACAAATCGATTCAAGTACATTTTTCAATTCTTTTCAAATGCTTTCAATTCTTTTCAAATACTTCGAAGTATTTGCTAAAACTTCAATTATTTTGCAATTATTTGTACTTGTGCTTGAAAATTTTGGGAATGCCAGTACCAGTACCAGTACAATTCCTTTAAAATGTACTTGTCACAAGTCGTACTGGTACTTGATATTACCCAGGTCTGGACCTAAATAATGCTACCAGTGGCGGACCTAGCATAAATTGTCTGGGCAAGTCTATGTGTGAAGCATAACTATTAGTCATTTATGTAATTTTCTTTGCTGTATTATCTAGAAGTCTGATTGCGTTCCGTCATTGAATTTGATTTAGAGCTCTCGCTTTTTTTTGACATTTTCGATTAGCCCGAATAAATGCTATTCAAATTCTCGAACACTCCTTTGTTTGCTTATTACCCGTATGTTTGTACGGGCATTCGAACAATTCGGGTATTTGAAGTTTGTTTTTTCTCGTTTATTTTTTTTTTTTTTTGTTGTCTTCATATGTATTTTTTTATCTTTGTTTTCCTGATACACATTTTTTTGTTTATACACTCAGAGAAAAGGAATTAAAAATAAAATTTTTATTTTTATAATGCCCGATTTAAACCAAGACATTTTTATTTTAAAAATGAAAATTTTTAAATCACAAATTGAATTTTTGAAATTAAAATGTATTTAGGATTTAAAACAACACGTTTAAATTAAAAATGAAAATTAATGGAATAAAAACGAAAGTTTTTGATTCAAAATCTCATAGTGCTTAAAATAAAAATAAATATTTTTAAACTTAAGATATTTTTTCTTGATAGATATAAAAACGTGTTTAAAAATAATGTAAATACAATACACCACCAAATCTATTTACGTTCTTTAGTGAGGTGGATTGGTGGTGTATTTGCGCTATTTTCTTAGAATACTTTTAGGCGCCGTGCCCCAAAATTTTTTTTTTTGCTAATAATTACTAATGGAATGCCCAACAATATCATACAAAAGCGCCATCCGACCGTGGTCCACAACATAAAAATTGCGAATAATGTTTGCAAAAAAAATTAATTGCAAAAATAAGAAATGCAGTTTGCTAGCAGATTTCATCTTTTATATATATGTCAAAATTTAGCAAAATCGGTTTGACCAATCGTGAGAAAATCGGCAAAAACTGAGGAACTTCGAAAAGTGTTGATAGCTATAACTTTGAAAATAATTCGAATTTCGAAAAATTGTTAAATACGTATTTTTGTTTAAGCGTTGTGAGCCATACTACCCACTTTCATTAAAATACATGGCCGTCGAAATAATTTTAGGTGGCCCACTTCAAAAAATTCAACTCATATGTATATTAAATAGACCTTTCTAAAAAAATTCTTATTTTTCAAAATCGCTTGATCTTTAAGTGTTTTTTCAGTTTCAAATTTACAGTGTATTTTTTTGAAAGCTAATTTCAATACCTTTCTAATGGTATGAAGATCTTTGAAATCGGTAAAGCCATTCCCTAGTAATCACACTTTAAAAACACTTATTATCGTAATTTTTCGAGTATTTTCGAATATTTTCGAATATTTTGATACCTTGCCACGCCCACAATTTTTCGAAAATGCAAATTCTAAAAATGAGGTTGTGTTTGGGTAGGTAAGATGTACCTCTATGCAAAATTTCATTAAATTCTGAGGGGGTCGGGTTCAACGCATATTGGGTTTGATATAATATAATATAATTTTGGACCACCCTAATGTACATACATACATACATACATACATACATACATATATCTGCATTTGCATCTATGTATGCACATATTTCAGCTAACATCTGCTATACATTTGGCCTGTCACGTCAACGACAAAACTGCCAATACCAGCAGCAGCACAAGCTCATCAACGCTCAACAACGAAAATGGGCGCGAGTCCATGGCGTATACGCAACATTTTATCTAGCCATATGCAATACGTTCAATAGGATTCTATGGGTGTGGGATGAGGCTTTAGTGATGCGGCAATGACGGGCAGAGGTAGTGGTGATCATTTGTGCACTTGTTATTGTAATGTTGTGCATATTTAGGCATATCAACCCAATACACAGAAAAATCTTGCTTAAAAATGTGAATTTTTTTTTTATTGTAATTACCAAAATCGAAGCCTTTTGAAGTGATATTTTGGCATTAGCTAGCTGACATAATACCCTGAATGAGGGTTTTAGTTTATATGGAGTGTAATGAAATTGTGGTAGGCCGGGAAAACTATATCTTTCCCAAGCACTCAGGCATATTTACCCATTGCACTTAAGACCTTTAGAAAGAATCATAATGTAGGGTAAAAGGTTTGATAGTGGAATCAGAATTCCTTTGCACACTTTCCAGGTTCTTTGTATAAATCTGAGAAGTCGAGTCGAGTTGTAGAGAATGTGCATCCGCCATTCTCAGTAAATCTGAAACGAGAATGCGTAATCATAATCTAGCGAAAGCCGGGTAGATGCAGACGAAATGCTTTGTGCCGTCGTCATCGTCCTCCTCAAGACAGAACAGGGGCATAATGAGCGCTCGATGTAGCCTATGGTGGCCATATGCTGTCCGCCATGGATTGTGTGCTGTAATCAACATCACAAGTGCTCGAAGCTACCTCCAAATCTGCTTGAGAAGGAAGTTTGCTACCTCCCTGTTAGGTTTTTTCAGAAAGCATTTTGTAATTTTACAGTAGAGTGCCAACGTCTCACGTGAGTTTTGCTCATGGAGTCCCTGATGCGTACTTCACAGTGCCCGCTATACTTGGTGCAATGATTGGCTGCGTTGCAGTTGGGTATTCCACCGATGCGCAATTTGTCAATTCATCGATCAGTTCGTTACCTTGAACACCGCAGTGCCCGGGTACCTACATAAATTCAAGTTTATGCCAATTTGCTACGGAGCCAAGTTTATATGAGTTTTACTTGAAAATTTTTCGGTTAACTTGGTTATCACCCCACTCTAATCAAGCAATTTGAAGCGCTCCATCGCTTGTTCATTGTACATTAGCCTACTTTCGCTTTTTCACTCCGCACAGTCAATTCATTCAATTAAGTATTTCGAACGACAGCAACGGCGCGATGACTTCGACGCGCATAACCAGCTGGAATTCAATGCATTTTAATTTCATTTCATTTCATTGCTGGCGCCAATATTGCTGTGATTGCATTTTTAGCTCACACTGATTCTGTTACCCATACATACATATGTACATATATGACATGTATCACGTTATGTGCAGTTATCCAAAGCTTTAGCGTTTTAAAGATACGCATAAAGCGAGTATTTCTGAGCTGATTATATTAGACAATCTGCTGTGAATGGAGTCAATGATGGAGATATTTGGTTGCTTTTTGGGTAAATCAAATGGTAAAGCAGCTTAACATAAGCTAATTCTTCTTTTTCACAGCAAATGATTTAATTGATAAAGAGAAGAGGGAAGAAATCAGAAAAAGGGACAAGGTGAAGCCGTAGAAGTTTTCGGAGCTTACTTGCAGCTGACCTATGTATACATACATATATTTCCAAGGTCTTAATCAGAAAGTGTCCATTGTGATGCACAGTCGAAAAGATGGCCAAAAATGTAGATTAACTTCACAACCGTGACAAAACTGCGACACAAAGGTTTCAACCAGAAAGCGTTTAATGCAATCAACAGTTGATGAGAGAACTTTATAGATTAAATTCACAAGCGTGACACAGCTGTGACACAATCGTGACACAACCGTGACATAAACGTAACACAAGGCAATCATAAAGCATCTATTGTGATCCACAGTCGATAAGGTGAAGAAATAGATCTACTTCACAAGCGTGACATAAACGTGACACAAGTGTCTCAACGAGAAAGCGTTTAATGTAACCAACAGTCAATGAGAGAAACTTATAGATTAAATTCCCAACCGTGACGCAACTGTGACATAAACGTAACACAAGGATCTCAATCAGAAAGCATCTATTGTGATCCACAGTCGATAAGGTGAAGAAATAGATCTACTTCACAACCGTCACATATACGTGACACAAGTGTCTCAAACAGAAAGCGCTTAATGTAACCAACAGGCAATGAGAGAAACTTATAGATTAAATTCACAAGCGTGACACAGCTGTGACAAAATCGTGACACAGCTGCGACACAACCGTGACACAAACATAACACAGGACAATCAGAAAGCATCTATTGTAAAGCATCCACAGTCGATAAGGTGAAGAAATAGATATACCTGACAACCGTGACATAAACGTGACACAATTATCTCAACCAGAAAGCGTTTAATGCAATCAACAGTTGATGAGGTATACTTCTAGATTGATTTCACAACCGTGACACGACCATAACACAACCGTGACACAACCCTAAAGTTTTCCCATATTCACCTGCATAATAAAACTCAATGCACGCTCAGCGCCTATTCACTTAAGCAAAAGCAGCAAAAGGTCGCAAAGATGCCATAAAGATACTTACTTTTCTACTCGTGATACAAAAAAATGTGTACATACTTACATATGTACATTAGGCCGTCTAGCCGTATAGGGACCCAAAAATAAAGTTCGCCGTACGCCCCCGCATATGATGTCTTTTTGGAAAACATTTTCGGAAAATTTTAAAATTTTTTTTTTTTGGACGCCGCTAGATGTCGTTTAAAGTTATTATACTCAGCTGTACTAGTACACAGAGTATTATAGTTTTGATTTCCTAACGGTGGATTGTAACAGAACGAAATAATCGAGATAGATATAGACTTATATATATCAAAATGATCAGGGTGAAAAGAGAAATCGATTGAGCCATGTCCGTCCGTCTGTCCGTCTGTACGCAAGATAACTCGCGCAAAAATTGAAATATTTTGATGAAATTTGGAATGCAAGTTGGTATCAAGACAGGAACGGATGGTATTGAAAATGGGCGAAATCGGACCATGACCACGTCCACCTCCCCTATATAGTAAAAATCAGAAATTTGGTATCTCAGTCACTAATGGAGCTGGGATGACAAAATTTCACCCACGTGTAGAGCTCAGGCCCTTAGGAAGAAATTTGGTGAAATTTTGAAAAATGGGCGGTGCCACGCCCACTTACTAAGGGCCAAACATTTAAAGTTGTATAAGCCATAACTCAGAAACCGTAGCAGATATATCGATGAAATTTGGTACGCGTGATTTACTAACTCAGGCAAATGTTTGGACGAAAAATTGTCAAAATCGGTTGACGACCACGCCCACTTTTATATATGGGTCTTATAAAGTGACCTAGTAAAAACATTTTAAGCGATATCTCTGTCAAATATAAAGATATATGATTGAAATTTTATGGCAGGAGTCCAACTATGAACATAAAACAAAAAACACAAAAATTTTGGAAAATGGGCGTGGCACCGCCTCCTTTTAGAAGCAGGAATATACGAGATTTCTTAGCCTATAACTCGACAAATAATTGATATATTATGACGAAACTTGGTTTATACACTTTTATAACTTGTGTTAACTCTTCAATTCCCAGTGTCACATGTAGGTGACAGTTGATTTTAATATTTTTTTGACCAGTCGGCAGCTATTTTTTTAAACCAAATTATTATTGATACGAAAATAATAAACAGTAGAATCTAAAAAAATTTTTGTCAAGAGCGGCTACTCGTCATTTGTCTCGTTCACTTTTTCCACGCATATTCCCAGTTTTCTTGCTTTTTGCGACTTCGTACTATATAAGCTGAAATTGAAATGCCCAAACCGCAAGTATTGTACTTTTCCTTATCGAATGTGATAAATAAGAGAACAAAGTATAATTTAAGTGCAATTTGAAACAAAAATAATTAATAATGTGGTTGTCATAAAGAAAGAAATATGAGGTGTCACCTGTGGGTGACACTGGGCATTGTGATACAAAGATGTATTGCTTTTTGTTCATCGTATTGCTTTGTGGTAATGAGATTTTAGAGCTTATTTCCATCTTTTTGATTAACCTTAGATTAAATTAGTGAAGAGTTGAATGCTGATAAAGACTCGGGCCATATTTTTATGTATATCTTCTCCGGATGATAATGTGGTAACTGATGAGACGGTGGAACATCATTCGAGATTGCAGCCAGTTTGTGAACCATACAAGCTCTATTTTGATAATATTTTTACTGGCTTACCGTTACTTGTGTATTTACGGGATCAGAATGTTGCCTGACCGGGTACCATTCCTGAAAAACATTTAGAAAATTGTCAAATTCTATAGACTTGAAGAAAAAGTCTAGAGGTGAGATATGTCATCAGTTGTCCAAGCAAATTATCATGGCTAAGTGGGCAATAATGTCGCCACCATTGCCTCGGATTGACTCCTGTCACAAAATTTGGTCGACTTTGATTCATGCATAAAAAAAGGTCGTAAATTCAAGAAAATTCCCCAGCTGTCATCAGGATGTACAACAAGTATATGGGAGTAGTTGACCGTGCTCATGAAAATACTGACTCCACGAGAGTAGACCTTCGTGACACGAAGTCGTGGTTGTCTTTATTTGCTTTTTGGTGCAAATTAGAGTGCCGAGTGAGGCGAGGTCCACCGGTGGAGTGAAAACCACAAATAAATTCAAAGACCGTGTGGATATATCACCAACATAAACGAAAAATATGTGAGGATTTACACATAAAATGTTGGTATATTTCTCAAAATAAGTAAACATTTCATTTTCTGCATAATTTTCTACATAATTTTAATTGTTTAGTGTTTATAAACAAATATTTTTGCACAAAACGAAATTTCACTTGAAAAGATATAGAAGAAAAAAATGCTCGAATAGTTTACACAATGCCCAGTGTCACCTGTAGGTGACCCCCCCCCTTAAAAACAGGGGGGGGTTAGTTATTTAATTTTTACACATTTTTGTGGTGTATGCTATGTATAATTATTCGATCCAATAAGAGAAATTGTTAATTTTTTCTCAAACTTAGCTATGGGAATTGGAGAGTTAATAGATACGCAAAAATTTATTGAAATCGGTTATGACCACCAAATGTTGAAAATGGGCGTGGCTACGCCCACTTTATGCAGAACTGGCTTTATATAAAATACACCGTGATTCTATCAGACGCAAACAAACAATGAAAGCATACAGCTGAGTATCTAATGTTCGATTCCACTCGAACTTAGGCTTCTTTACTTGTTTTTCTCATATCTTCGGTATTTATAGTCCGATCTCTAAGTATAATACACCAATGTCTTTGGCTTGAAAGGGCGGCTTATACTATGGAACATCATTAACCCTATGTGCGCCGTTGGTTTAACTACCACCCAGTTCTTAGTTTAAACCACCCTAATGTACCTTTTTTATGCCTGCATGTTAAACGTAGTCAAAAATCATTAATCTTTGGCAAAATAAGTATTTCGATCGGTTGAGCATAACCCGAAATAAAACTCGTTCATCATTCCGAGGAATATAGGTTTTTCGGTTCTTTTGGTCTTCTATGTTAATTTTACAGAAAAATTTTCTGAGGGGACGCCTAATAAAATTTTATGCCAAATAATTTTCTAGAACTTTGTAACCCTCTAGCGACCTTAAAATTACTATTTTTCTCGATTTTCTAAAAAAAAAAGGGGTCAAAATTACCCTTTATTGGCGCTGATAGAGGGTTAAAATGTTCTAGAAAATTAATCGCCATAAAATTTCAGTAGGGCTCTCCTCAGAAGAAATCTTTGTAAAATGAAGCTAAAACACCAAAGGAAGCGAAAAACATATATTCCTCGGAATGTTGAATGTGTTTTATTTCGGGTTCTATTAAAGCGATCGAAATACTTCTGTTGCAAAATATTAATGAGTTTTGACTACGTTTAACATGCAGGCATAAAAAATTGCATTAGGGTGGTATAAACTAAGTACTGGGTGGTAGTGACCCCAATGGCGTACATTGGGTTAATAATTTTCCATAGTATAAGCCGCCCTTTCAAACCAAAGAAACTGGTGTATTAAACTTAGAGATCGGTCTATAAATACCGAAGATATGAGAAAAATAAATTTTAGCGACATCTAGCGGCGTCCAAAAAAGCAAAATAAAAAACTTATCCGGAAATGTTTTCCAAAAATACATCATATGCGGGGACGTACGGCGAACTTTTTTTTTTGCGATACGCTCTAATGTACATGTGTGCTCAAATAAGCAACTTACCAATAATGCTAAACGGAAATTTGCCCAACCCACAAAATTTGCCAATAAGCGGCGAATGCTCATCGCGACCATCATAGACGGCTAACCAATCGTAGGGGCAGTGCTCTTTGCCGGAACCAATTGGTCGTATGGGACAAGTCATGACATTTTCGCACCTGCAAAACAAGAAAGAAGAAGATAATAAGAGCACTTGTAAATATTGGCTAAAATATAGAAAAAAACCTAAGAAAGGTTGTTGTAATAGGCGCAATGGTTGTCACATAAAATATGCATGGCAAGTGGGCCATATAAGAGAACTTCTAAAGTGCTGTAAAGGGAAATGGATGTTAAGCATGTGGTTGTGGGAAATTTGTTGTTTAGACACTTTTAATACAATACACATACATATCTATGTACATGCTCTTATTTAGGCTAGGTTGCTGTGTCTGCCGCAATAGCGACACACTTAGCTCAATGCATAGGCCCATTGTGATGCCGCGAGAACAGATTACTCCTGCTTACTGAACCAATTTGAACGCCTGATGAAGCTCATCAAGTTCTCTACGTAGGATATTTGCAACTTTGTGTATCTAAGCCATTCAGGAAGGGGGTTCCTAGTAAGCGCTGTCTAGCGCCGGGCAGTTGCAGGTGAGGGGTTCAAGCGTTTCCTTCTCCTCCTCAACCTCTTTACATCTTCTGCAGCATCTACGATAGGGCACTCGCGTGTTTTCCTATGATGCAATGTTACGTGAGTACTCCCTTGAAGTAAGGCATATCTTTCCTTCTTAGGCAGCATAGTTGATGACATCGCTTGTGAACTCATTTTGGCCTTGATATATTATGAACACAGTTTTGATGGCATCTATCACCTGCTAGTTTATAGATGCGCTGCTTAAGCATTAGCTTGCATGAGGCAAAAGGTATGCCTATACGTTCTTTGTCAGGAAGAACTCGCTCGGTAGTAACTTGTACTTTAGGCTCATTTGCCCTACAATTAACCTCGATGTCGCTGTATTCCAGAACCCATGTGAGGTACAAACAATTCTGTTTGGTCATCTGCTGTAGCGGTTGGCGACAATTTAGTGTTAGTGGCGAGTGGCAGCCAAGTAACTTAACTGCTGCTTGGCTGCCACTGAAGATGAATAAATCTTTATGGACAGGTTTTTATCCTACACGGTTAATAGCTCACATGGGTAGCACCAGTGTTCTTGAACATGAACACCTCTACATTAAACAGCTGAACTCTGTACTCTGGACTGGAGAACAAGCCGGTCATACGCGGGTTCAGATCGTACGATTTACACATAATTTTGGACACCTTATATATCCCTGCGCTTTTTGTCAAGCCTTATCAGCCTGCTCCATCATATATGTATGCGTGTATAGTACCTACACTTTCACTGAGTGGCATCGCAACGTCTATGGCGCACTCTGCGCCGAGACTTGTACCTTTCTTTGAAAGCTTATCAGCTTTATCATAGTAGCTGTTGCGTAGTATGAGCTCTCTACGGTTTTATAATATTTCTATTGATTCTTCCTTGCCCATTAAGGTGGAGTGAAAACATATGGAGATTATTTTTTGTTCTTTTTTTGAATGTACCAGAAATTAAAAGTTGCCTTTATACGAGTTAGCTTATGAACCCCACAAAATTTTATGGCGATAGGACGACGTTTTGAACTGCCCCCAGCCCCGCAAAGTTGAAAGCAATAAGCACGATGTGGCACAAATATGAAATTTTCAAAATTATAAAATCAAAAAACGAAGTATGAGGATTGATAAAGATGGCTAATCTGAGTATTAAAGTGAATTTATTTTTTTTTAAACAACAACAACAAAAGTTATTAAAGGTCAAAGCTTATATTATGCATTTTTTAAATTGCAATTACTTAAAAACTACGGAACCGGTTTCGAATATTTTTATACAATTCGATAGATATTTTGATTCCCTTTAATTTGATATACATTTGATATATGAAAAGTAAGGCGGTAAAATGGGGTTGACCCCCGCAAGGGGGTGTTATGGAACCCACATAAAATGTATATCAAATTAAAGGGAATCAAAATACCTATCGAATGGTTTAAAAAATTCGAAATCGGTTCAGTAGTTTTAAAGTAATTGCAATTTAAAAAAATGCATAATATAAACTTTGACCTTTAATAACTTTTGTTGTTTTTGTTTCCAAAAAAAATAAATTCACTTTAATACTCAGCTTGGCCATCTTTATCAATCCTCATACTTCGTTTTTTGATTTTATAATTTTAGAAATTATACATTTGTATCAGATCGTGCTATTTTTTTAATTTGTGGGGCTGGGGGCACCACTAAACATGCGAGTAGGTCAATAAAATTGTACAGGCTTATTTCTGGGCTACAAAGGTGCCGTTCTGGCTTTGGAACAAATTGAATTTCCAAAAAAAAATTTTTCACCCCACCTTATTGCCCATCCCAATGTATATATGAATATATGAACACAACTACAACTATAAACCCGCAAAAGTAATATTATTCCAACGATTGGGGCTGTTTATCATTAATTAACAAGGCAGAATTGAGATAGCTTTTTACAATTACATATACATATGTATGTAAATCGTTATGTATGTATATTCATGACATAAACGCCGCAGCATTAAAATCACAACAACTTTCATACAAAAACAAAAGTGGCCAGCCTTGTAACAAAACCTGGCGACAGATATACAAAAAGCCTCGTGGGAGTCAGCGAAATATTTAAGCCCATGAAAATGACACCAACGAACCAATCAAGCGATCAAATAACAAAAGGCACCTACAGCAAAGCAATAATTTGAACGCATGAAATAAAGCATAATTATTATAAATTTAAACAATGGAGTTAATTATATTGTTGTTGGATAATTAAAATGATTGCACACTACTTTACACGAGCCGGCAGTGATGCATATGAAGCAAGAATTTTAATTATAAAGCAGATTTACATATAAGAAAGACTATGACTGGGTGATGAGTCACAAAAAATATGAGTATGTAAAAAGAAGACAAAAATTGCGTCTAAAAATACCCCAAAATATTATATATGTATGTATTGAAAAAATTGAATAATGATTTGGGTAAGTGAAAATTTAATCTTTCAATCTCATAATGGATTTTTTGTTTATTAATCTTCCATTAACACAAAATTTGAGACGGTGTCATTAACGTCTGGCAAAATTTGCATGCGACAGAAAAGTTGGCTGGCGAAAATTACCAAAAAAAAGAAATTAAAAATAGAATAAACAAGTAAGGAAGCCTAACTTCGAGTGGAATCGAACATTAGATACTCAGCTGTATGCTTTCATTGTTTGTTTGCGTTTGTTCGATATAGGGTGTATTTTATATAAAGCGAGTGCTGCATTAAGTGGGCGTAGCCACGCCCATTTTCAACATTTTTTCAGTCATCCAACTAACCATATGAATATTATTCTTTGTGCAAAATTTCATTTCTTTATGACTTCTAGTTACAAAGATGTCATGGTACAAATTCCCAAAGGGTGTTCGAGAAATATCTTTGTTAAAAAGTAGGCGTGGTCATAAACCGATTTCAGTAAATTTTTGCGTGTCTATTAACACAAATTATAAAAGTTTATAAACCAAGTTTCGTCATAAAATCTCAATCATTTGTCGAGTTATGGGCTCCGAAATCTCGTAGATTCCTTTGTCTAAAAAGAGGCGGTGCCACTCCAATTTTCCAAACTTTTTCTATTTTTTGCTTCCGGTCTATTGTGGAACTCATGCCACAAAATTTCAATCAATTATCTTTATAACTTTTTGGTTGCTTGTTTTTCCGACAGGGTAGGAATATGATGTATTGTGGAACGATTTTCCGTCATCCCTTGTCAAGTTTGGTTTGGAGACAAACCGGTTTCGGCTAATATGCACCATCTTCAGTGTCTTCTTTCGTTCTGAGTTATTTTCTGTAAGTTCGATAGCATTTATAGTAACTAACTTCCGTCGTTTTGTTCAGGTACTTCGTGTTCATGTGGTGTGTTCGTGCGTTCGGGTGCCGTGTGTGTGTGAGTCTGTGTTGTGTGTTTAGGTATGCAAATCTATTTTTTTGTCATATTTTCATTATTGTACCCTCATTAACCAAGTAGGTAAAAGTCCGTTATTGTCCGTTTGTGTGTTGTTTTGTTTATGTCGGTTTTAGGTCTTTTGTCCTCTTTCGGGTATATTAGCTTAAGCGGTTCAAATAATGTATCCGATGCGGTGTTTATTTGTTCATTTATTATTTTACCTACGAATGTTTTTTGTTTGTATATCTCCATATTTTCTAATATGTTAAGTCGTCTTCCTTTATGCTGTATGTGGAGAATTTTAGCTGTTTTTCCTATTTTCATGGGTGTACACTTGTTTTCTGCCATGTGGTTGGCGAAATTTGATTCCACTGTCGTTGATGATTTTCTTATTTTCTTATTGTAATCCCTTATGTGTTCTCGATATCTCGTCTTGATTTGGCGTCCTGTTTGTCCTATATAACTGTTTTGGCATTCGCAAGTCAATTTGTATACGCCTTGTTTGTCAAAGAGGTCTTCCTTATTAATGTTGTTTCGTAGAAGTTTTCCCATATTGTTCCTCGTTTTAAATGCTGCATTAATGTTATATTTTTGGAAAACTTTAGCCAACTTGTAAGATGTTGCTCCGGTATATGATAGGACTGCCCATTTCTTCTCTTCTTTTTCTTTGGTTTCTGACTTTCTAGAATTTATGTTTTTTTGTATTTTCTTCACTAAACAACAAAAGACCTAAAACCGACATAAACAAAACAACACACAAACGGACAATAACGGACTTTTACCTACTTGGTTAATGAGGGTACAATAATGAAAATATGACAAAAAATAGATTTGCATACCTAAACACACAACACAGACTCACACACACACGGCACCCGAACACACCACATGAACACGAAGTACCTGAACAAAACGACGGAAGTTAGTTACTATAAATGCTATCGAACTTACAGAAAATAACTCAGAACGAAAGAAGACACTGAAGATGGCGCATATTAGCCGAAACCGGTTTGTCTCCAAACCAAACTTGACAAGGGATGACGGAAAATCGTTCCACAATACATCAATTATCTTTATATTTGACAAAGATATCGCTTAAAATGTTTTTATTAGGCCCCTTTATAGTTCCCATATATAAAAGTGGGCGTGGTCGTCAACCGATTTTAACAATTTTCCGGCAAAACGTTTGGTTATGTATGTAAATCAAGCATACCAAATTTCATCGATATATCTGCTACGGTTTCTGAGTTATGGCTTATAAAACTTTCACAGTTTGCCCCTTAATAAGTGGGCCTGGCACCGCCCATTTTCCAAAATTTCATCAAATTTCCTCATAGGGGCCTGAGCTCAACACGTGGGTGAAATTTGATCGCTCCAGCTTTATTAGTCACCGAGATACCAAATTTCCGATTTTTTCTATATAGGAAAAGTGGGCGTGGTCTTGGTCCGATTTCGCCCATTTTCAATACCAACCGTCCCAGTGTCGATACCAACTTGCATTCCAAATTTCATCAAAATATCTCAATGAGAGTGTTTACAGACGGACGGACAGACGGGCGGACGGACATGGCTCAATCGATTTCTTTTTTCACCCTGATCATTTTGATATATATAAGTCTATATCTATCTCAATTATTTCATTCTGTTACAATCCACCGTTAGGAAATCAAAACTATAATACTCTGTGTACTAGTACAGCTGAGTATAAAAATTGAATAATGATTTGAGTAAGTGAAAATTTAATCTTTCAATCTCATAATGAATTTTTTGCTTATTTATTTTTCATTAACACAAAATTTGAGATGGTGTCATTAACGCATGGCAAAATTTGCATGTGGCAGAAAAGTTGGCTGGCGAAAGTTAACAAAAAAAAAACATTAAAAATAGAATAAAAAATAAAAATAAAAAAAATTCCGAAAAAAGTTCCTAATCCGCGCTTACATTGTTTCTCACACGATTTCCATGTATTTGCTGCTGTTCAAAAACACTTTTGCCAGCTGTCCGATCAATTTCTATCGAAACATAACACAAAAAAAACATAAAAAAAATTTTAATAGCAATCATTATTAAACTTTTTGATTTTGGCAGGACATGCTGGCAAACACAAGCGATCACAAGCGCACATACATTAGACCGTATCGCAAAAAATAAAGTTCGCCGTACGCCCCCTCATATGATGTCTTTTTGGAAAACATTTCCGGAACATTTTTTCATTTTTTTTTTGGACGCCGCTAGATGTCGCTAAAATTTATTTTTCTCATATCTTCGGTATTTATAGTCCGATCTCTAAGTTTAATACAGAAATGGCTTTGGCTTGAAAGGGCGGCTTATACTGTAGAATATTATTAACCCTATGTGCGCCATTGGGGTCACTACCACCCAGTACTTAGTTTATACCACCCTAATGTACCTTTATTACGTCTGTATGTTAAACGTAGTCAAAAATCATTAATCTTTTGCAAAAGAAATATTTCGATCGCTTCAGCAGAACCCGAAATAAAACACGTTCAACATCCCGAGGAATATAGGTTTGTCGATTCCTTTGGTCTTTTAGGTTAATTTTACCGAAAAATTTTCTGAGGAGACCCATAGTAAAATTTTATGCCAAATAATTTTCTAGAACATTTTAACCCTCTAGCGACCTTAAAAATACTATTTTTCCTGATTTTCTGAAAAAAGGGGTCAAAATAACCCTTTATTGGCGGTGATAGAGGGTTAAAATGTTCTAGAAAATTATTCGCCATAAAATTTCAGTAGAGGTCTCCTCAGAAGAAATTTTTGTAAAATGAACGTAAAAGACCAAAGGAAGCGAAAAACTTATATTCCACGGAATGTTGAACGTCTTTTATTTCGGGTTCTACTGAAGCAATCGAAATACTTCTTTTGCAAAAGATTAATGATTTTAGACTACGTTTAACATGCAGGCATAAAAAATTGCATTAGGGTGGTATAAAATAAATACTGGGTGGTAGTGACCCCAATGACGCACATTGGGTTAATAATATTCCATGGTATAAGGCGTCCTTTCAAGCCAAAGACATTGGTGTATTAAACTCTGAGATTGGACTATAAATACCGAAGATATGAGAAAAATAAATTTTAGCGACATCTAGCGGCGTCCAAAAAAAAAATAAAAAACTTTACCGGGAATGTTTTCCAAAAAGACATCATATGCGGGGGCGTACGGCGCACTTTATTTTTGCTTCCCTATAACGCGAGACGGCCTAACATACATATGTATGTAGCTACATTAGACCGTATCGCAAAAAAAAAAAACCAATATAACTTTTTCCCTCCTGTGATCTTTTAGCTTCATTTTACAATGATTTTTTCTGAGCATACCTCTAGTGAAATTTTATGGCGAATAAATTTCTAGAACATTTTAGCCCTCTACCGATCTTAAAAATACTATTTCCTGACTATATAAAATTTTCTGACTGTATAAAAACGGGTCAAAATCACCCTTTCTTAGAGGTGCTAGATGGTTAAAATGTTCTAGAAAATTATTCGGCATAAAATTTCCGTAGGAGTCTCTGCAGAAAAAATCCTTGTAAAATGAACCTAAAAGACCGCAGCAAGCGAAAAACTTATATTCCTCGGTATGTTAAATGTGTTTTGGTTCGTGTTCTACTGAATCGATCGAAATACTTCTATTGCAAAAGATTAATGCTTTTTGACGACGTTAAACATGCTGGCAAAAAAAAGTTACACTAAGGTGGTATAAACTAAGTACTGCGTGAAAGTGACCCCAATGGCGCACATAGGGTTAATACAATAATAAAGTGGGAACCCTCCTCGCAAGCCAAAGAGATTGCTGTATCAAACTTAGGGATCGAACCATATATACCGAAGATATGTGTGAAAAATTAATTTCAGCAACATCTAGCGGTGTCCAACAAAATTTTATCCAGAAATGTTTTCGAAAAAGAAATCATATGGATGGGCATACGATGAACTTTTTTTGCGATACGCTCTAATGTACATAGTTATCGATGGTGCCGGTGATGATGATGATGTGGCAAAGTTTTTTGCAAAACTTGTTTGTTTGCGGTGTGTGAGGTAAAGTAATTAATGAGCTCAAGCTGGCACATGGTGGCGGAAATTCAAATACAAAGCGATAATTACTACATTTGGCAAAAATAAATCAGCCGGCCCAATGGCGGTGGAGTTATTCGTAACTCATGATAAAATGTTCATATCTTGACGTAAAAACTGACAAATTTTTATGCAAAACCTTTTCCTCAACCTCACCATCTAGGTCGATGCTAATAAAGTCGAAGATACGACATATAAATTTTGAACACGATCGGAGCTGGTTAAGGTGTGTCGCACAGGGGTCACATATGGTTATAAGTACTTTGCCCCCTCTGCGACACCCTTTATACATGACCGATTGAGACCAAAATTAATATGTGGTAGCTTTGACGGTACTTTAACCGATTTAGAGGGTGAAACTGAAAAAAAACATTCACTTGATTTTTAAGGAGCACCCTAATGAATATATACATATATTTTTGTATGAGACGCTTAGTTAAATTTTTAAAATATGCCAAAGCAAATAGCTAAGATAACAACAAAATAATGAGCAAATACAAAGTATTATAAAATTTACGACCGAGCTAAAACAGCTCAACGAAAAATATTATAAATAAATAAATAAATCTTTAGTAAAAAATATTTCACCGCAGTTCGGGTTATTGTGCCGTTAATAACGCAGCTGGAACTAATTTGAGTCATTAAGGAGATTCCTTTTAAATTTATTTCAATTTTTAGCGCATTGAGAAAATATGCATTATCTTCAGTGCTGGTTGCTACACTTTTTAAAACGGACTTTTTTCTATGCAATGAATACTTCCACTTAAACCAATATATTTCTGTTCTCGTTCTGCTCCATTTCATCAGCACGTAATGAGCTATAATTATGTGAAACATTTACCTACATACTCGCATATTCTCCGTTGCTATGTTTGTATTCTTATTTCCGCTCAATTCGCAACCCAATTAAAAATGATTTGCCTTTGAGTCATTGAATGTTATGTATGTCGGTACGTATAAATGAAAGCAAAAGTGAAGCTACCAGTTCAGCGGTACTCTTCACTCATTCGCTCACTCACTCATCATTGCAATAGTAACTGTAAATATAACGGTACTTATTCATTTACAGTTGAATGGTAACAACTCCCCAAGTCGCAATTTGCTGTTCTGACAAGTGTGTGTACTACGATGACTACA
Source organism: Urophora cardui (assembly GCA_960531455.1). Classification (NCBI taxonomy): domain Eukaryota; kingdom Metazoa; phylum Arthropoda; class Insecta; order Diptera; family Tephritidae; genus Urophora; species Urophora cardui. The sequence goes on along the minus strand of OY482670.1, from coordinate 17,476,216 downwards.
AGCGCGTACTTGCTGTGTCTGTATATCTGTATATACATATTTCTATATTATGTATATGCCTGTTTGTATGTACATACATACATTTGTCTGTTTTTATATAACTAGGTTACTCTGTTTTGTGCTCTGGTCTTAATTAGTGCTGCACTTGAGTTCTCTGCCAAATAAGCATGAGTCAAGTGAAAGACGATTTGACGAATTGGGGTCAGTCCAATGAGCTTTATAAGTCCTCAGAGAGCTTTTGCAAGTAAAACAGTGCAATTAAGGAGATAATATTACACAAAAAAGAGGAAACAAATGATGAATGAAGCATATACATAAATTGCATAAAAAGATGTCAAGGATGATGGAGAATGATGAAGGAAGGGTGTTGAGTGTTGACTGGTGATTGGTGAATAATGCATCATGAGTGATGAATGATGAATAATGAACAATGAGCGACGAATTATCAACGATTAATGATTAATGATAAGTGATTAGTGATTAGTGATTAATGATTAATGATTAATGATTAATGATTAATGATTAATGATTAATGATTAATGATTCATGATTAATGATTAATGATTAATGATTAATGATTAATGATTAATGATTAATGATTAATGATTAATGATTAATGATTAATGATGAATGATTAATGGTTAATGATTAATGATGAATGATTAATGATTAATGATTAATGTGTAATGATTAATGATTAATGGTTAATGATTAATGATTAATGGTTAACGATTAATGATTAATGATTAATTTTTAATTATTAATGATTAATTATTAATGATTAATGATTAACGATTAATGATTAATGATTAATGATTAATGATCAATGATTAATGATTAATGATTAATGATTAATGATTAATGATTAATGATTAATAATGAATGATGAATGACGAATGAGGAACGATGAACGATGAGCGATGAATGACGATAATGAATGATAAATGACGAATGACGAGTGATGAATGATGAATGGCGAATAATGAATTATGAAATATGAACGATGAATGATGACCGATGAAGAGTGAATGATAAGCGATGAGCGATGAATGACGAATGGTGGGTGATGAATGATGAATGACGAATAATGAATGATGAATGATGAACGATGAGCGATGAATGACGACAATGAATGATAAATGACGAATGATGAGTGATGAATGATGAATGGCGAATAATGAATTATGAAATATGAACGATGAATGATGACCGATGAAGAGTGAATGATAAGCGATGAGCGATGAATGACGAATGGCGGGTGATGAATGATGAATGACGAATAATGAATTATGAAATATGAAATATGAACGTGGAATGTTGACTGATGAATAGTGAATCATGAGCGATAAGTGATGAATTATGAATGAGAAATAATTAATGATGAATTGAATGATGAATGATGAGCGATGAATGACGAATGATGAGTGATGAATGATGAGTAATGAATAATGAATGATGAATAAATAGTGATAAACGATGAATGATGAATTATGAATGGTTGATGAATGATGAATATTAAAATAAACAATAAGTGATGAATATTAAACTAAACAATAATAATAATGATGAAAAATCTAGTTTTGCTGTAGGTACAGTACGAAAATTAATTCGTTAAAGCGTTGGCCGTTAAATACTAGAACGACCCCATTGCAACGCGGTAGCTAACTGCTATCTACTACTTTTTCTTCATCGTCCTTTTGCAACACAAATTATATTAAATTAAATTCACACAAGTAATGAAAAAAAATTAGTACATTTTATTTGCTACTTATTACTGTAATTTTATGCGCAAAAAACCCAAAACTCACCGCCACTACCATTAAAATAGCTGCCAAGGGCAACAGGTAAAAATATTGCGGTTATTTATTGAATTGTTGCCATTCGACAAGCGGTACCAATTTTATGGTAAATGGTTACACGCGCAAAGCTTACAGAGCTTAATAAAATAAAATATATGTACGTTTATTATAAGAGCAGCTGAAATAAAATTGTAAAATCTATGTATAAAAGCAAATAGCTAAAAAACGACTTAGGGCAAGTGAAGGCAAGGGAAAGCAAAGTCAATGAATTTTAGAAAATGGTTCTGCTACATATTTTCACCTGTGTTCCACATTTTGGTATTAAATGCTTCTTATCACATCACTTTGCTGCATAGCAATGATTCGCTTTCTTCCAGCCCTCATCATCCTCTCCACTCATATCACCACCACATTTATTTATTTATCTCATTTAAAGGCAACAAACGAACCCTCCCTCGTTCAGTTCAGGTGATAAAAACTCAATGCCTTTTTCTGTCCATCAGGTTCAGCTTGAGCTTCTGATTATTATTTTTTTTTTGTTATTATTTTTTGTTTTTTTTTTTCCTTGTTTTTTGTTGTTGCTCAACAAATTCATTGCATCTATTTGGTCTGTTTGCCCTTTTGCCCAATGCTTATCATGGCCATTTATCTCATATTTTATTGTATAACATGACCCGCATACATGAATGTTGCTGCTGCTTTGGGAAAATGTATCTAAATACCTTTGTTATATACTTATGTACATATGTTTACACATCTAAAGGTATATATACGAAGTTATTTCTGTTAAATTTATCGTTTTAAATATGCTTAAACATTCGCCAGAAAATTCTGGCATTAGAGCAAGAGCAAAAGGATCAAAATTGCAGTCATGTGAGCATCACATGTGACTCAAATAATGCTAATGGCAATGACTATAATACTCGTAACCCATTTTCTCTAAGAAATACCGATGTGGTGCAGTGCGTAGAGTGCTCGCCTGCTATGTCAGAGGTCTCGGGTTCAAACCCCAGTCCGAGCACACAACATTAGTAAAAACCCAATTATTGGGTTTTTTAAGAGCAGCGGTCACCTCTCGGCAGTTGGCGGCATATCCTCCGAGAGTACTTCTGCCATAAAAAAGCTTCTCACAAAAAATGCATTCGCAGTTCGGAGCCGGCATAAAACTGTAGGTCCACCCAAAAAAAACAAAAAAAAGGAGCACACCTTGAATTGGGAGAGAAGCTCGGCCATAAAACTCGTCAGAGTTATAATAGCGCCATTGTATTATATTATTATTATAATACCCACGAAAGAAAATACTTCCATATTAATCAGGCTCAAGGACACGGCGAACGTTTTTCAATACGTAGCTTCCGCCATACAGGAGACCTGCAAGGCACTACTTGAAAACGGAAAGTGCCGGTTTCGGAAACAGTATACACTCAAAAAAAAAATTTCTCTCGATCAAAGACATAATTTTCCTTATTTTGAACACGCGTCCCAATACAAAATTTTCTTTGTTTTGTGTAAATTTTCTCAAAAATGTGGAAAAAACATAAAAAAACATTCAAACAAATTCGTTGCCATGGGGATTTGTATGGGAATTTAATTTCTCAAAATTAAAGAAATCAAGTCTTCAAAACAAGGAAAGTTGGGAATGGAATGGCGCTTAAAGAATTTTTCATTATTTTAATGTATGAATTTTTTCAAAACAAGTATATGAAACCATGGTAACGCATGTAACAACAATAATTTATAAACCTTTTAACATGTTTTAACCCTAATCCTCTAAAGTGAGCCTCTCAGTCTCACTTTAAAGTTTAAAAGCGAATTATTCCTAAACCAAAAAAGCTTTTTGCTTGAAATTTTGGGTATTTCTCTATTTGTGTTCATAAATTATGAAATAATTTTGATCTTTTCGCTATTTATTTATTTTAACAATTTTTTTGCAATCGTATTAAATTGTAACGAAAAACCGAAAGTGAGCCTCAGAGACTCACCTTAAGTATCTTTATCGTAATAAGCTTACATTTCTAGAATTCAACTAAATTTTTGAATCTGTTGTTTACAAGATTTATCCAGTGAGGTTTTTACATTGTGAACTCACCATACTTCCCCGGGATTTTGGTGAATTCGTCGTATTTCACCATAGAGCTTTAGATCATATGATGTCATAAAATTATGTAGAACGGTAAAGTCAGCAATTTCAAAACCATTAAAATCTTATCATTTTCTGTTTACTGAGATTCTAAATTACGGAACAGATGCATTCAGATAGAGAAACGAACGATCATCTGCTTTTATGCGTAAGTATTTTCACCACGAACGTCGCGTTTTAAAAATTTGGAATTTGATCGCGGAAAATATATATTAGGGGCGATCATATGAAAAAATTATTCATATTCATTTGATTCGTAGTTTTTCTCATTGTGTGCACAAAAACAAATTTATAAGGGATGTAATAAAACCATTTATAATGAACATTCAACAACTACAAAAATGTATGAAGATTGCAGTTCATTAATATACCCTATTTTATGAAATTACATTTTTTACCTTTCTATACTAAAAAAATTGCCATAAACCGCTATAAGAATGTATAAAAATGATTCTGCATTCATTACTGCATAAATAAAAATAAAAAACAAATACCAAAATAATGTGTTTCAAAATTTCCCCATAGGTGAGCCTCAGAGTCTCACTTTCGGGTTTACGTAACTTTTCAAAATTCGGTGATTAGGGTTAAGGAAAATTTACTCAAAACAAAGAAAGCAGTGTTCAAAATAGGTAAACAATTTCTTTGACCCCTCCATAGATTTTTTTTCTCTCAGTGTATGTATACACCTATCGATCTATTAAAAAAAAAGCGCCGCAGGCGAAAATTTGGAATCAAAAATCGCGCGATTTTTTCTTCCAAATTTTCATCTTTTTATAGACATATATACAATGTACACAAATATTTATATACCTATCGTTTTATTGAAAAAAGTCTGTATATATGTAAATATATTTAATTTTAATGTAATTTTTTAGTTCTAAAGTAATTTTTTGAGAACATGTGTATTTAAGTACATACATATTTCATCTTATACATATATTGTATAACAACATTAACTTTATGGTCAGCTTTAATTTTTTTGCTTAATGTAATAAAATCTAAGAAAAAATCTGAAATGTTTTTTTGGGCTTGAAAATGACATTATCCCAATTGGGATTATGTCACTACGCCTAGGGTGACTTAAGCCCAAGTAAAAAAGTTGGGATTATGCCCCTTGGGATTATGTCAGGGTACCGCAGAGAATGGATAAAGGTCTTGTCAAGTCGACATAGCGTATCTCTGATCTGGTTGCCGGGTACCGCGATGTCCTGGGAAACGAAATGGCTGATGAGCTGGATATTTGTTACCAAAAAATAAAATTCTCCATAAAAAACTTGAAGTAGAGCCACAACCTTAAAGTAAATTTATTAAAATACCTGTCCAATTCCATATACATACATGCAACGTATCAAAGCTCAGCAAAAAGCCGAACAAATAAACAAGAAGCAATTGGGATTAGCAAAGTTACTGCAGAAGAGATGAAGGCACTAAAAAAGCCTGCATAAAAATAAATTTAAATAAAAAGTAATGGTCAAGCACTTAAACGAAGATATATTAAATTACATAGGTAGAGATATGTACTTGTATGTGCATATGTATCCATGCGCATAAATTCTAGAAAAAAAGAAGTCCTCCAGACGCTCTTTTGTTATGAAACGCACAAAAGAATGAATGTCGGTCGGTGCGTGTAGGCGAATGAACTGGCAAAACTCGAGATTATTTACAACATCAATACAATATGTAGACACGCACGAAGAATAGTAAAGAGAAGAAGGCACGTGGAGGAGAGAGGATAGGACACGAGAGAGAGAGAGAGGAGGTGCAGAGGAGGAAAGAAGATACAGCGGAGGAAAGAAGACACAGCAGAGGAAAAAAGACAGACAGCAGAGGAGGCAAGATATAGAAGAGGAAAAAAAGACAGACAGCAAAGTGAAAAGGTCAGTGTGAGACGCAAACAGAAAAAGCCAGATAAACGAATGTAAAATACATATATAAGCCGTATTCGATTGGGCAAGAGTTAGAGACTTGCGAAAAAAACAACCACTGGTATAAAAATAAGTGAAAATTAAACGACCGTTCGTTAAAGTAAAGGAATTGGAAAAAAGTTGTGTTTATTTGATGAAATTTCTTCAACTTTTTATCGATAGATGTCTCCCCTATCTTCGAACACCGTTCGTTAAAGTACGGACAGAGAACGTATGTTGTACAATATACGTTCTTTGGTACGGAATTCGAAAACATTTTCTAATGAACGGTATTGCGTTGAATTCGAAGATAAGGGAGACATCTATTGACAAAAATTTGAAACCATTTCACTTATACACAATAGAAAAAATTGGCATAATCAGTAAAGATCAGTTTAATGAGTAGCTGGCATACTCTCTAAAGGTCTCTTAAAGTCTCTAACATTTTGTATGGAAACTGTCAGCCAAGAGAGCAGAATCGAGTATAAGCGAGCAGAGAAGTGCCCAATAAAACACTCCTATAGTGAATAGTTCTTGGTAAGCCAGACGGGGCCGACAAATGGACATAAGACAGCAGAGCAGAGCGACGGCTAGAATGTAAAATATTTAAATGGACAATGGAGAAATGCTGTGCAAGGATGGAGGTGGAGAGCTTCGCAGCGCAGAATTTTAAATTTTTTGTAATAGAAGTAAACTTAAATTTATTGTGACTACGTGTGCTTAGATATATGTGTGTGTATATGCCATAGTAGCTGCACGCGCTAACAGCGCGATGAACAAGGACAATTCCAAAGGTCAGAAATTTAAATAAGAGCAGAAATGGAAACGTAGAAAGCTTGAATGTAAGTATTGGCTGATGTGAGAGAAAATCTTATCAGGGACCGTAACGATTATCATTTTTATAAAAAAAATCATTTTTAATCGTTATAATTTGATTTTTATTTTTTCGATGAAATTTGATCGATATTTTATGATTTTTATTTTTTCGATCAAAAATAATTGTTATTACTGGACTTAAATTTTTCCTATGAAACTTGATCGATATTTTATGATTGTTATTTTTTCGATCAAAAATAATTTTTATTATTGGATTTAAATTTTTCCGATCATAATAAACTCTAAAAACTTGTTTTTTTTTTTGCAAATTTTGTCCTCAAATAGAACTGCGCCAATGTTGGCACAATCGTCAACTTCAGGCCATCAGATATAGGATTCACTAACGTTTGAAAAAGTTTACTATGATCGGAGAAAAAATAAAAAAATATTGATTAAAGTTGATCGGAAAAATTTAAATCCAATTATAACAATTATTTTTGATCGAAAAAATAAAAATCATAAAATATCGATCAAGTTTCATCGGAAAAATTTAAATCCAATAATAAAAATTATTTTGGTCAAAAAAATAAAAATCGTAAATAATGGTTATTTAAAAATTTAAAAAATAAAAATCTTCAGAATAAAGATGAGCTCATATTTGGATAGAATGTGCTAAAATCATTGTATCGGCATACTTGCATTTTATTGTTAACGAAGTTTTCATAATGATTTTTTCATCCGAAGAAATAAAAATAACGATTAAAATCGCTCCCTGAATCTTATGGTCAAAAGCAACGTTCTATAGTGAAAAAATAAAAATTAAATAAAACTCAACGATTTGTATACGAAGAAACATTCTTTGAAAAAAGTCATACTTAAGTTCGGAAGGTCCTATTGTGATACCAGATGCAACCAAAGACCCCATTCTGGGAAAAATGTGGCACTTAATTTCGGAAGGTCCTATTGTGATACCAGATGGTTACAAAGACCCCTCCCCCCCTACCCGAGCCGTTGTGTGTACTCCACAAATCTTGAAATTTTCTTGAATTCCAATGTCGCTAGATCTCCTAGATGTCTAAATGGATAGGCTACCAAATGCTTTAGTCGCCTCCTTCCCATGTAGTGCTGGGCAAACGCAAAACCAGTGTTTTACTGTTTCGTGCTATTCTACGTCCTCACTAGCCCTACAATAATCGTAATATGGATCACTCAGCCTTTCTGCATGCTTGCCAAGTAATACTTGTATATGGCCTGTTAAAAGCCCAGTCATTAATACTAGCTCGTAACTGCTGAGCGCTAGTAGACTCTTGCTTCGTCAGGCGTTACCATTGCACACTAGTCAGCCCCCATACACAAAATTCAAAAACGTTGGTGCTTGGAAAAGAAATTTCTGTCATGCATTTCCGTGGGAAATATATTGAATTTTGTGGAAAACCTCCTTCTATACGCAATAGCCACCATTAAATGTTACTTTGGCTCATTTAAATTCAACACATTTGAAAAAATTTTTTTATTGGAAAAAGCTTGTGTAAAAAAATGTATTATGATTTTTGCGATATTTCAAGTTTGAGTGCTAAAAAAAAATGCGGATAACTATGGAAGCACAAGAAAAACGTATGTTTCATGATTTAGCGAAAGAAAACAGTGAAAACAATTTATTTTTAGCAAAATACAAGATGAAGAAATCTTGGCTTTTCTATGAGCGTAATTTTCGAATATTAGCATTTTCATTTAAACTTTTAACAATTAAGGACCACTCTGGACCAGGTCTTATAAGCAGATTTGAGTTCTTTCAAGTCTTCTCTTAAGAAGCCTGTTTATACATTTTTCCCTTTTTTTCCCTTTTTCTTAAAATATCATATTAAATGTAACTAGTCTATACAAAATATTGTTGCCCCTTTACGATTTTTGTACATATTTACATCGACTGTTTTCGATAGAACTTTATTTTCGATAAAATCTAAGTAATTGAGTTTTGTCCCACTCTCCATACAATTTTTTTTTTTTTTTGATACCGCGAAATATCGCGGAATAATTTTTTTTTATTGTAACTTTGTTATTTGACATCGGATTTTTAAAATCGAAATGTCATTAGTTTAGTCTTTGGAAGCTCTATATTTTCTTCTAATGTCCTTTTGACCTATGAAGTCGTTTTCACATAGTTAAGTCACCTAACCAAGTTTTTCGACCAAAATATCATTTTTGTTTCACAAGAAAAAAATCGCAAAAATAAAATATTTATCAGATTTCTCTGATATTACGCTTAAAGTCTTTGCAATTAAACGGGCAAATTTTTAAAGTAATAAAACTTTCCTGATTTGTACAATTTTTTATAAAAACTTAATCTGAAAATCAAAATTTTTCCAAAAATCGCAAAGAATCCACAAAATTTTGACTTTGACCAGCTTTCGCTCAGCGAGTTTTTCTTAGACCACTACAATTTGTATGCCATTTGAAGCGTATTTTTTTGCCTTTCGAACGAGATACTGATTGCGTTTATCGCATTTGTAACTTCAGAGAAAATAATTTTTGAATGAAGTGATAACAAAAAACACAAAATTACCGTTATCTCAAAAACCTAACTATACAAAAAATTAAAAAAAATAGTTCCAAGCTCAGCAGGTCAATTCCTATCCTTCCCCATTCTTGGTTTTCTTGTTTTTTTTTGGCTGTAAACTAGCCTTAGTGGTGGGCGTGGATTACAACATATATGCTTTTAATTTTTCTGAAAGATGAGTCGTATAGTGGGACACCAATGTGCCAAATTTCGTTTCGGTAGGTCCATCCGTTTCCAAGAAATTGAGTTTTGTCCCACTCTCCATACAAATGAGACCAGTGTGCATTGGGCCAAAAGAGCACGGTTGCACACGGTAGGCAGGAAGCGACGATAGGTTGCATGAAAATGTCGAGAAAAAAGGAAAGTGGGGTTGTGTTATGTGATGTTTATAGATGGAACATCCGTTGAAATTAAAATCCGAGCTGCTCCTTTTTCAAGGATATCCACATTTTTTGTTTTTTTTGAAAGGATCAAATATTGAGAAAATCGAAAATTCGCCACCGTCCAAATTTTTCCGATTTCAATACATTATTTGGTCGCTAAGGGATACAAAAAAAGGTATTAAAAAGAAAAATGGACACCTGTAGTGGAAAAATCCAATGTGAACAGGACCTAAAGGATAACCACTGAAATATAAAATAACACAAAAAGTACCCACTTTAATTTGCGTATAACTCCTAACATGTTAACTCTACATGAAAATTCCTTATAATATGTTTCATTCAGAATAAATAAATGAATATTTCTTTGATATACAATTTTGATGTACCTGCAGTGGTTAATGCACTTTGGTCCATCTAAAGTGAAAATTTCAAAAAAAAAGTACATTTTTTTTATGGTGCTATTTTAAGTTCAAATATTTTTCTAGTTTATGTAAATATTTTAATCTAATGATCCAATTCTCATTCTTACATATCTATACGTTAATATTAAAAAGAATTAGAGCTGAAATACGCGCTAGCTGTGCACGGTGGGCGGTAAGCAACAATAGGTTGCATGAAAATATCGAAAAAACGATCGCCGGCTAAACACTTACGTAAAATGATATTCTAATATACTTCATAAACACACAGCAAGCGTGAATAAAATCTCCAACATTTTTTTTAAACGAAAATTAGTACCAGCACACAGCTAGGCACATATTCGTTGGGCCATCGTTTTTACGATATTCCCATGCAACCTATTGTTGCTTCCCGCCCACCGTGCACAGCTAGCGCGTATCTCAGCTCTAACTCTTTTTTAGTATTAACGTATAGATATGTAGGAATGAGAGTTGGATCATTAGATTAAAATATTTACATAAACTAGAAAAATATTCGAACTTAAAATAGCACCATAAAAAAAACGTACTTTTTTTGAAATTTTCACTTTAGATGCACAAAAGTACATTAAGCACTGCAGGTACATCAAAATTGTATATTAAAGAAATATTTCTTTATTTATTCTGAATGAAACATATAATAAGAAATTTTCACGTAGAGTTAACATTTTAGGAGTTATACGCAAATTAAAGTGGGTACTTTTTGTGTTATTTTATATTTCAGTGGTTATCCTTTAGGTCCTGTTCACATTGGATTTTTCCACTACAGGTGTCCTGTTTTCTTTTTAATACCTTTTTTTGTATCCCTTAGCGACAAAATAATGTCTTGAAATCGGAAAAATTTGGACGGTGGCGAATATTCGATTTCCTCAATATTTGATCCTTTCAAAAAAAACAAAAAATGTGGATATCCTTGAAAAAGGAGCAGCTCGGATTTTAATTTTAACGGATGTTTCATCTATAAACATCACATAACACAACCCCACTTTCCTTTTTTCTCGACATTTTCATGCAACCTATCGTCGCTTCCTGCCTACCGTGTGCAAGTACTCAGTCAATCCCACTAGGCATTTGCTGCTTTGAAGTAGAACTCCTTCAGTGTGAGCTTAATGGTAACAAGCGGCATACATAGACCACTCCATGACAGTGAAGGTGGCATACCTAGACCACAACACGACAGTGAAAGTGGAGCCGATGTGTCACTTCTAGCAAGTTCGTCTGCCATATTTTTTTCCCGATGTGTTACTGCTCAGCCATCTCCACTAGAGAACTGCGGCAATTTTTCACTGTTCTGCGTTTACATGTGACAGTCCAAAGCGCTTTCAGTGCAGCCTGACTGTCTCAGAAGATGTAAACATCTTTACGTTCGCTGTTTCTTGCTTTCAAGGGCTCAAGCGCATCCTTTATCGGTACTACCTCCGCCTGGAAGATAGTGCAGTGATCAGTTAAGCGAAATTAGATTTTTAACCCCCCGTCGGCTGAATAGACTCCACCTACTGCCACGATGGTTGCACGAAAATGTTGTTGAAGCATAGATACATCACAAAGAAACATTCTAGGCCTATGCGGATTCAACTTGTTTGAGGACTGGCATTAGAGTCCATACGAATACCGTATACTCTTTATAAATTAAATGGCATGATTACTCGAGCCGAAAGCCTTGGTCAACAATATGCATTTGGCTAGCCGTGAAATGTTGCTAACAACATATTTACATTTATAACTAGTATATCTTTTTAATAGATTGCGATCAACAGCATTTTGGAGTCTTGCGAGCTTCCAACACACCCGCACGAGCATGCCAATTTCAACGAATATCACTTCTCGCTCGATTTTAAGCAGTCTAATCAATTTAAAAGGCCGTCAAATGAAATGAATGTTGCTAGGATCATGTTGCTAGCATGTTGCTTGACGTAATTACAACATGAACTCAGTAACTACTACTTTGTAGTGAAATGTTTCATAGACATGCAATTTTTTATGGATTTTAAAAGTAGTTTTTCATCAAGGACGTGCATAGGACTATCTTGAGCAAAAACGCTATTTATTACTAACTCTCTATAGAATTACCCACTGCCCATGGATTATCAGCAAACAAGGTGAAAATGCAGTTATGCACAAAAAAAAAATTATACAATCCAACATTCATATTTTCTAATTATTTTATAGATTCTATGAATTGCTGTCGACCAGCTGTCTGGCTTGCTGGCTGGCTGCTTAACTGGCCATTTCTTTGAATTCAATAGAATAACTATTTCAGTTATGCAAGGTGAGACGCAAACAAAGACATACTGAAAGAAAAAAGTGAAAAAGGAAAAAAAGAGTGAAAAAGGAAAAAAGAGTGAAAGAGGAAAAAAGAGTGAAAAGAAAAAAAAGAGCGAAAAAGGAAAAAAAGGAAAAAAGGAAAAAATACTGAAAAAGAAAATTCCAAACGGCATTGGGAAAAAGTGTCCCTGAAGTTATACACCGCAGTGGAGGTGACCTTAGAATTTCAATCTACTCTTTTTTTTTTGCATTTTTCCTGCATGGAATTTATGTGACGCTAGAGCGTGCAGACGTGCTTTGCTGTAGCGTACAAGAAGCTGTGATTCTTTTTTTTTTCATTTGCTTCTTTTTTCTAACTTCTTTTTTTCGCAATTGCAAAAAAATATCATAAAGATACTGTCGCAGACAAGTCACGCGCCACTTGCAGCGGCTTCACAAAAGCCAATCATAATGATTATTGGAGTGTAAAGTGATTTAAAATATCTAACGTTGATGAAGAGATTTTCACATAAAATTTATAAAAAAAGAAATATGAAATTATAAAAAAATAAAAATAATAAATTAAAAATTAAAAATGAAATTAAACTTCAGTAAAGTTAAAAATAAATTGGTGAAAATTTGCTGATGCAGTAAATATTAACTAGTAAACCCGGCCACGCGATGCTGTGGCTTTCAATTACACTGTGCGACAATTTGAGGGTGGAAGACCACTTATTGCCACATTTGAAAATTACCTTCATAGTTACTGGTTATTTTTATTTTCTGTGTACCTAGATTTTTTATACAAAGATTTTGACCGAGGAGCCCCATAGTGAAGTTTTGTATTTTTCTAGACTATGGCAACCTTAAAGCAAACTCTAAAAGGCCATTTGGCGCGCTCCTCTCTTTCTTTCTAGTTCTCTTTCTCTTCCCCTTTCCCCTTTATTTGCGCTTTCTTTTCCCTATATCCATTTTATTTTCCGTATTCTTTCCTCTTTCGCTTCCTTTCCTTCGCCATATCCATCCCTTTCATTTTCCTCTTCCCTTTCATTTTACTACCCATCTTCAGTGCTAGGCCTTGCATGACACTTCATATTTAAGAATGAGATAAACTGTAGCGTAAAAATGGATTTTTGAACAGGTGGCACCCTTTTTGTAAAAATTTTAATAAATTACTCATTTCCATGTCAAGCCCCTTCATATGACACCTCAAATTTAAAAATCAAACAAACTATAGCGTAAAACTGAATTTTTGAACAGGTGGCAACCCTTTTTGTAAATTTTTTATTAAATTACTCAATATCAGGTCAAGCCCTTTCATATGGTACCAACAATTTTAAAATAAAACAAACTATACAGGAAAATTAAATTTTCAAACAGCTGGCAACCTTTTTCAAAGAAATTAAACCTTCCTGCACATCTACAGGTCAAGCCCTTTCATCTGACACCACATTTTCGAAAATCGGTATAACGGTGTAAAAGTTATGGTGCTTACAAAAAATCGCTTAGCGTAATATATATAAAGATAAGATAAACTGTAGGGTAAAAATGGATTTTTGAACAGGTGGCACCCTTTTTGTAAAAATTTGAATAATTTACTCATTTCCATGCCAAGAATTTTTGAACAGGTGGCAACCCTTTTTGTAAATTTTTTATTAAATTGCTCAATATCAGGTCAAGCCCCTTCATATGGTACCAAAATTATAAAATCAAACAAACTATACAGTAAAATTAAATTTTCAAACATCTGGCAATTTCAATTTCAATTTCAATTTATTCATAATATAATTAGTACAATAAGATATTCATCTTTTTTAGTACAAAGAGAAATAGGGAAAAAAACGAGTGATTCTTACATTCTAAAACGCAATGATCAGATCATTATTACATATAATAAATAAACAAATACATATATAAATATAAATACGTATACATACAAGTAGCAAAGAATACATAGTGGTTTAAATCTATAGATGGTCAATGAATTATTTACTGAATGAATTATTTACTGAAATACGAATAAATAGATGTTTTAAAATTAGTTCTGTTAAGGCTTCCCCTGATAGCAGCAGGAACAGTGTTCCAGGTGCGAACAGCGCTAACGAAGAATAGTCGTGCTGAAGTCAAGGAAGAATATTGCGGGACAATCAGGTCAGTTAATCGGGCTGACTTTGTTGGAGTTAATTTCGAATAAAGGTAGTTAGGAGCTTCTGACGAGATTATCTTATATAAAAATATACAGTTTCTGGCTCTGAGATAATTTATAATATCACAGCCCAATAGCCGGGTTTTAAACTCCGAGATGTGGTCAAACTTGGACAGGCCATAAACATAACGCGTCACATTATTAAACAATAAGTTGATCTTGCGAGCCGAGGTACTGTCTAAGTTGCTGTAGACCACTTCCCCGTATGTAATAATGGGCATAATTAATTGCAAAGCAAGCTGGCGTCTAGTATCAACAGGTGTGTAAAATCCCGATTGCCATAGGCTTCTTAAAGTGGCATAAACCTTGCGGACAACCGAGTTGACATGGTCACCGCAGGTGAGACTTGAGTTGATTACAAAACCTAGGTTCACAGTTTTGTTAACTACTTTTAATGGCTCTACCCCAATTAGTATCGACGGAATGAAGTCAAATGACTTCATACGCTTTTTGGCTATAGGTAAAATATAAGACTTTTTGCTATTTAAAAGTAAGCCATTAGCAGTTGCCCAGTCAGAGATAGCTATAAGGTCAAGATTTAGATTATCAGATACTATATCAGGTCGATGAGCCCCATAGTGAAGTTTTGTATTTTTCTAGACTATGGCAACCTTAAAGCAAACTCTAAAAGGCCATTTGGCGCGCTCCTCTCTTTCTTTCTAGTTCTCTTTCTCTTCCCCTTTCCCCTTTATTTGCGCTTTCTTTTCCCTATATCCATTTTATTTTCCGTATTCTTTCCTCTTTCGCTTCCTTTCCTTCGCCATATCCATCCCTTTCATTTTCCTCTTCCCTTTCATTTTACTACCCATCTTCAGTGCTAGGCCTTGCATGACACTTCATATTTAAGAATGAGATAAACTGTAGCGTAAAAATGGATTTTTGAACAGGTGGCACCCTTTTTGTAAAAATTTTAATAAATTACTCATTTCCATGTCAAGCCCCTTCATATGACACCTCAAATTTAAAAATCAAACAAACTATAGCGTAAAACTGAATTTTTGAACAGGTGGCAACCCTTTTTGTAAATTTTTTATTAAATTACTCAATATCAGGTCAAGCCCTTTCATATGGTACCAACAATTTTAAAATAAAACAAACTATACAGGAAAATTAAATTTTCAAACAGCTGGCAACCTTTTTCAAAGAAATTAAACCTTCCTGCACATCTACAGGTCAAGCCCTTTCATCTGACACCACATTTTCGAAAATCGGTATAACGGTGTAAAAGTTATGGTGCTTACAAAAAATCGCTTAGCGTAATATATATAAAGATAAGATAAACTGTAGGGTAAAAATGGATTTTTGAACAGGTGGCACCCTTTTTGTAAAAATTTGAATAATTTACTCATTTCCATGCCAAGAATTTTTGAACAGGTGGCAACCCTTTTTGTAAATTTTTTATTAAATTGCTCAATATCAGGTCAAGCCCCTTCATATGGTACCAAAATTATAAAATCAAACAAACTATACAGTAAAATTAAATTTTCAAACATCTGGCAATTTCAATTTCAATTTCAATTTATTCATAATATAATTAGTACAATAAGATATTCATCTTTTTTAGTACAAAGAGAAATAGGGAAAAAAACGAGTGATTCTTACATTCTAAAACGCAATGATCAGATCATTATTACATATAATAAATAAACAAATACATATATAAATATAAATACGTATACATACAAGTAGCAAAGAATACATAGTGGTTTAAATCTATAGATGGTCAATGAATTATTTACTGAATGAATTATTTACTGAAATACGAATAAATAGATGTTTTAAAATTAGTTCTGTTAAGGCTTCCCCTGATAGCAGCAGGAACAGTGTTCCAGGTGCGAACAGCGCTAACGAAGAATAGTCGTGCTGAAGTCAAGGAAGAATATTGCGGGACAATCAGGTCAGTTAATCGGGCTGACTTTGTTGGAGTTAATTTCGAATAAAGGTAGTTAGGAGCTTCTGACGAGATTATCTTATATAAAAATATACAGTTTCTGGCTCTGAGATAATTTATAATATCACAGCCCAATAGC
Source organism: Urophora cardui (assembly GCA_960531455.1). NCBI lineage: Eukaryota > Metazoa > Arthropoda > Insecta > Diptera > Tephritidae > Urophora > Urophora cardui. The sequence continues at coordinate 17,459,700 of OY482670.1, read as the reverse complement.
CGGGTTTTAAACTCCGAGATGTGGTCAAACTTGGACAGGCCATAAACATAACGCGTCACATTATTAAACAATAAGTTGATCTTGCGAGCCGAGATACTGTCTAAGTTGCTGTAGACCACTTCCCCGTATGTAATAATGGGCATAATTAATTGCAAAGCAAGCTGGCGTCTAGTATCAACAGGTGTGTAAAATCCCGATTGCCATAGGCTTCTTAAAGTGGCATAAACCTTGCGGACAACCGAGTTGACATGGTCACCGCAGGTGAGACTTGAGTTGATTACAAAACCTAGGTTCACAGTTTTGTTAACTACTTTTAATGGCTCTACCCCAATTAGTATCGACGGAATGAAGTCAAATGACTTCATACGCTTTTTGGCTATAGGTAAAATATAAGACTTTTTGCTATTTAAAAGTAAGCCATTAGCAGTTGCCCAGTCAGAGATAGCTATAAGGTCAAGATTTAGATTATCAGATACTATATCAGGTCGATGAGCCCCATAGTGAAGTTTTGTATTTTTCTAGACTATGGCAACCTTAAAGCAAACTCTAAAAGGCCATTTGGCGCGCTCCTCTCTTTCTTTCTAGTTCTCTTTCTCTTCCCCTTTCCCCTTTATTTGCGCTTTCTTTTCCCTATATCCATTTTATTTTCCGTATTCTTTCCTCTTTCGCTTCCTTTCCTTCGCCATATCCATCCCTTTCATTTTCCTCTTCCCTTTCATTTTACTACCCATCTTCAGTGCTAGGCCTTGCATGACACTTCATATTTAAGAATGAGATAAACTGTAGCGTAAAAATGGATTTTTGAACAGGTGGCACCCTTTTTGTAAAAATTTTAATAAATTACTCATTTCCATGTCAAGCCCCTTCATATGACACCTCAAATTTAAAAATCAAACAAACTATAGCGTAAAACTGAATTTTTGAACAGGTGGCAACCCTTTTTGTAAATTTTTTATTAAATTACTCAATATCAGGTCAAGCCCTTTCATATGGTACCAACAATTTTAAAATAAAACAAACTATACAGGAAAATTAAATTTTCAAACAGCTGGCAACCTTTTTCAAAGAAATTAAACCTTCCTGCACATCTACAGGTCAAGCCCTTTCATCTGACACCACATTTTCGAAAATCGGTATAACGGTGTAAAAGTTATGGTGCTTACAAAAAATCGCTTAGCGTAATATATATAAAGATAAGATAAACTGTAGGGTAAAAATGGATTTTTGAACAGGTGGCACCCTTTTTGTAAAAATTTGAATAATTTACTCATTTCCATGCCAAGAATTTTTGAACAGGTGGCAACCCTTTTTGTAAATTTTTTATTAAATTGCTCAATATCAGGTCAAGCCCCTTCATATGGTACCAAAATTATAAAATCAAACAAACTATACAGTAAAATTAAATTTTCAAACATCTGGCAATTTCAATTTCAATTTCAATTTATTCATAATATAATTAGTACAATAAGATATTCATCTTTTTTAGTACAAAGAGAAATAGGGAAAAAAACGAGTGATTCTTACATTCTAAAACGCAATGATCAGATCATTATTACATATAATAAATAAACAAATACATATATAAATATAAATACGTATACATACAAGTAGCAAAGAATACATAGTGGTTTAAATCTATAGATGGTCAATGAATTATTTACTGAATGAATTATTTACTGAAATACGAATAAATAGATGTTTTAAAATTAGTTCTGTTAAGGCTTCCCCTGATAGCAGCAGGAACAGTGTTCCAGGTGCGAACAGCGCTAACGAAGAATAGTCGTGCTGAAGTCAAGGAAGAATATTGCGGGACAATCAGGTCAGTTAATCGGGCTGACTTTGTTGGAGTTAATTTCGAATAAAGGTAGTTAGGAGCTTCTGACGAGATTATCTTATATAAAAATATACAGTTTCTGGCTCTGAGATAATTTATAATATCACAGCCCAATAGCCGGGTTTTAAACTCCGAGATGTGGTCAAACTTGGACAGGCCATAAACATAACGCGTCACATTATTAAACAATAAGTTGATCTTGCGAGCCGAGATACTGTCTAAGTTGCTGTAGACCACTTCCCCGTATGTAATAATGGGCATAATTAATTGCAAAGCAAGCTGGCGTCTAGTATCAACAGGTGTGTAAAATCCCGATTGCCATAGGCTTCTTAAAGTGGCATAAACCTTGCGGACAACCGAGTTGACATGGTCACCGCAGGTGAGACTTGAGTTGATTACAAAACCTAGGTTCACAGTTTTGTTAACTACTTTTAATGGCTCTACCCCAATTAGTATCGACGGAATGAAGTCAAATGACTTCATACGCTTTTTGGCTATAGGTAAAATATAAGACTTTTTGCTATTTAAAAGTAAGCCATTAGCAGTTGCCCAGTCAGAGATAGCTATAAGGTCAAGATTTAGATTATCAGATACTATATCAGGTCGATTGAAGGGGCCACTAGAGTATACCTGTAGGTCATCCGCATACGCATGCATTTGAGAAAACTTGCACACGCGAAAGACATCATTTATAAATAAGCTAAACAGCAGAGGACCCAAAATGGACCCCTGGGGCACTCCACTTGAGACCGTTTTCAACTGAGATACCTCGCAGCCAATTCGTACACGTTGGCATCGCCCCATTAGATAGGTTTGCATCAAACTCAGGGCACTACTGCTAAAACCAAAAAATCTCTCAAGTTTGCAACATAACAGCTGATGATTGACCGAATCGAAAGCTTTAGAAAAATCAAGCAGGCAGAGCAATGTTAGATGACCTTTATCAAAGCTTATCCTGATATCATCTAGAATTTTTAGCATAGCAGTGTTGCAGCTATGATTTTTCCTGAAGCCTGACTGAAAGGTTGAGAGAAGGTTGTGCTCTTGAATGTGCATATGTATTTGCTCAGCCATAAGCATTTCGAAGACTTTAGAAAGTGCAGACAGTATACTTATGGGTCGGAAATCAGTTGGGGAAATAGTAGTGGAGTTCTTTGCTATGGGCAAGACGGTTGCAACTTTCCAGAGGCTAGGGAAAAAAGAAGTAGTAATTGCATGGTTTATAATATGCGTAAGGGGTCCGATGATCCAAGGCAATACAATTTTAATAAATTTAATGGGTAGACCATCCTCCCCTACAGCATTGGAACTTATTCTTAGCACACATCTCCCCACGTCACACTCAGATACGGCAGCGAACTCAAACATATGACCCTTAAAACATAAATCTTCACAAGGATCAAACGGTGGGATATTGTTACATTGTACACTATTCTCAAGGAATGCTAGATTGACAACATCAGGGTCTAAAGAACATTGGGGGTTTTCTTTTTGGCGAACTTTAAGTCTGTTTATATTGCGCCAGAGAACTCTATTAGGTAGTTTAGCATTTAGTTTTACTCTAAAATAGGATTGTTTTTCACGTCTAGTGATAAATGTAGCTCGGTTTCTAGCAGATTTAAAATTCGCCCAATTTTCTTGAGTAGGAAACTTCTTCCATTTTGAATATAGTTTATTGCGCAATCGAATCGCCTTTAAGACCCTACTATTAAACCATGGACATGCCGAATGTTTCACGGGGACGACACAAATGGGAATATGTTTATCAAAAGTAGATATTAACTTGTTTGTCAAAAATTGTAGCTTGTCGTCAACAGTGGAAAACTGCCAGCATTCCGTCCAGTCAATACTGTTTAGGGCACAGTAGAGTTCATTCTCATTGAGACTACGAAAGTCTCTATACGAAAAACATAAATTATCAACGGGACGCTCAAGATTTACGTCAAGACAACAAAAAATTAAGTCATGGTCAGATACGAAGCTTATTTGGTCAAACTTTAAAATTCTAGTTATGTCGGAAACAATGAAGTAGTCAAGTAGGCTTGGTTTTGAGTTATTAGCAAATCTTGTTGGCATTGATTCATTTACTACAGAAAGTCCAAAACCAGACACGGTGTCACACAGGTTATCACTGAAACAATCCCGGACGAGTAAGTTAACATTGAAATCACCACAAATAACAATACTATCATAATCAACAAGATGCACAGATACAACTTCAAACAAAGTTTTTAGATTAGTGGACCTATGGGCATTATAAACACACGTGACGAGAGTCTTAAAGTTTCTACCCGACACCTCAACAATTAAAAACTCTAAATTACTGCTAATGGATTTTTGCACAAGTTTCATATGCAAGTAGCTCTTGCAATAGATTGCGACACCACCACCTCTTTTACCAGCCCTATCATTTCGAATAAGTGTATAGCCATCTATACTGGTAGCAGAAACACATAGGCTTTCATCGAACCACGTTTCGGACACACAAATAACATCAACAGAGGATGAATCAAAAACCTTCCTAGTATAGTCCAATTTATCCGCATTAAGACTACGTGCATTGAAATGCACGATATTAAGCCCCATGCATTGACTGCAAAGAATATTGACTAAAGCAAGACCATTCATGTCAGCACAATGCGGCCCGCAATGCATATCCCTTTAGCAAGCCCAACAGAACAACCTTAAACATCAGAGGAGTAAATAAAGCAGAAAAGACCATCTTTACATAATAACACTTAACAAATAGGTAATACAATAGATACAAAATAATATAAACAAACAGCAAACACTTAGAACTAACGAAATCGCTGCAGGTCAGTGTCTGCAGAGATTTTAACAGCTGGTGCACCCCGCTCACTCCGAATATAAACGTCTCCTCTTACAGTGAAAACCGCCTGTATTTTGCTAAGACGCCTAATCTTAATTGCCTCTTGCATTAATTTTCGCTTATCAACAGAGAGGCTCTCAAAAATGCTAAATTTCCCCTCAAAACCAAGATCATTGAGCGGGATGGCCGACTTTATTTTCTTTCTGCACTCAGAAAAAGCACGGAGAGTGCGGTTGCGATCGGCTACACTGTAAAACTTTACAACAATTGCACTAGTAGCCCCAATTGTTGTTTTCCCCACACGGAAAATGTCTTTTAGCTTCGGAACCATGTAATTAATTGAGAGACAAACCTGGTTAAATATGCTCCTCAGGTTCTCACCCTCCATATGCGGTACTCCAAGAGCAATGGCGTCAGCAGAGCAATCAGCAACCACCTTTTGTGCATCAGCCAATTTATCGCGAAGCTCACCCAAATCATTCTGCTGAGAATTAACGCGAAGCTCCAAGCCGTTGATACTCTCCGCCGTACGTTCATATTTCACCAACACCGCCGCTACATCACCTTCAATTTTCTTGGAGAGATTCTCCTCGAGTTCAGCCACCTTCACTGAAAGTGCAGACAGTTTCGCTTCGTACTCAGAAATTTTCGCAGAGAGTGCAGTGCAGAGAGCGCTAAGTTGATCTACCTGCTGCTTAACACGTTCATCAATATCTCTCACCGCAGACAGTATTGTTTGTAGAGTAACGTTCTCATCAAGTTTTGGCGCCTTTGCAGATGGAGAATCTCTACTAGCGCGGCGTTTCAGCGTAGTTTTCGACTGCGAAGCCAGCATATTTTTGTTTACGTATGTATATATGTATGTTGATGGGGAGCTGAGATAAGTAAATCTACTTTTATGTATAAAATGAAACAAAATAAAACAACAGGCCACAAAACAGCAGCAATCACCAACCCTTTCCAAAAAAATTAAACCTGAGCAATAATAACCCTCACACTAACCCTCGAAAAGTGCTAAAAATGTATGTATTTTAAAACAAAATGTTAAAAAATTCGTTGCATATCTCAAGGCGTCAATGATTTGGATTCTGTATACTGTCGGCTTTTACGTTGCTTCTATGAAAATTGAGTGTGCAAAATGTGAAATTCTCCCGCAAATGATAATTTCTATAACATTTTAACTTTGTAACGACCACACTACATTCTGTGGTGTTTTGGGTTCTTTGTACAAAGATTTTGTCTGAGAAGACCCCTCGTGAAATTTTATGGCGAATAATTAAAAAAATATTAAAAATTTTATTTTTTTCGGACTCTCTAGAAGAGGTGTCAAAGTAACCTCTTCGTGGGTGACTTAGAGGGTTAAAATGTTGCATGAAATTATATCTAGCTCGTGCAATGTTACTATATGTATATCACCCGAGAATTGCAGACAGGTCCCCGGAGTGTGCCATTGGCCTACTTCAGTCGCAGAACTTGGGCCTGCTGAACACGTAAATATGGCGCCTCATACACACAACGATTGAGGAATCGAAACTTCGTCTAAATATCTCGCCAGACGAATATTGCCAGGGCTTAACTACCGCTACAAGACTGTCTCCGTTAGGCCAAGTAGAAATGATCTCATGGCACATGGTGTAGCTGAGGCAGAAATGATGAATAAGGGGTGGGTGGAGGAAATGAAAGAGGGGAGGTGATACTCCACCCGAAATGGTAGCTCAGTCGCTTTCTCCACTAGGGAAATATGATTCTGATTTCCAAACCGGGTCAGGTACCGATTACCAGTCAGCGGTCACTAGCCTCCCGCGTACTCACGATACGCTGGATGACATCAGATCGGAAGCCTCCAACCATCTTACAGTCAGGAGATGATGGTGGATGCAAAGTCGATGTGCTCTGGCATTCCTAATACTCACTAGATAGCGAATACCGACATTCGTAACTACACAGAGTCAGGGAGGAGGTCTTAGATATTACACCAGCAAACTTGCTGGCTGGTAAAGGGATAGAGGGTCTCATCTGAGCATCACAGACTCATCCGGTTTGAACCAGGGGCACATACAGATAATATAATATAATAATGATAATAATACAATGGCGCTATTATAACTCTGACAACTTTTATGGCCGAGCTTCTCTCCCAATTCGAGGTGTGCTCCTTTTTTGTTTTTCCTACTAATTGGGTGGACCTACAGTTTTATGCCGACTCCGAACGGCGAATGCATTTTTTGTGAGAAGCTTTTTCATGACAGAAATACACTCGGAGGGTATGCCGCCCACTGCCGAGATGTGACCGCTGCTCTTAAAAAACCCAATAATTGGATTTTTACTAAATAAAAAAATTGTCTTGGTGTTTGGCTCGGACCGTGGTTTGAACCCGAGACCCCTAGCATAGCAGGCGAGCACTCTACCCACTGCACCACAGCGACCACATGAGAATATACCATCCAAAATAAATCCCAAGCATATAGACTGGGCCATTTCGAATGAAGTAATCGAGACCACGATTGTTAAGTTCAATTATTATTTTATTATATGGATAGTCGTCTTTCATTATGTGTGTCCTCCAAAATTGTTGTTGTACAATGTTATTCCACGTTAAATTTTACTTTATTATTGCTCGCGATTGCTTTAAATACTATAAAATATCGTTTGAGTCGAAAAAAAAACACTTGCCACTAAAACTATGCTCGTTAAATTGCACTCGCGCATTTTGTTTGTTATTTGAAAAATATCTATTACAATTTAATATATTCAACAAACGCATTAACGCTTTTCACGCACACACACACACATTTGAAATTTGAGGGTATCATTACGTTTGCACTTAAATATTACACAAATAAAAACAAAAAAGTTTGCCTTGAAAGTTTTCATTTGTTTAAGGGTTTTGTTAATGCATTGGCAAAGCGGCGGTGTGAAGGGTGCTGATTGGAAGGTGCTAGTGCTGCTTACACACACATACATACATACATTTGCTTCTACAATGGCAACACATGCAAAAAATGTGCCATTTGCTGCTAACAACAGCTGCCAAATACTCAATAATACTATTTCATGGCGAAATATTGGCGCCATATAAAAGCAACGGCAAAAGCAACAACTATAGAAATAACCAGCAACAATAGGAAAACCCCAACAAAAAGCGTTAAAAACTACAAAAACACCAAAAAAGCATGCATTTGTTGCTGTGCTGCTGCTCTTGTAGTCGCTCAGACAATGAAATATTGGCGCGCAGCAATAAAATTACAACACCGCTTCAACTAAAAGTATGCTACAGCCAGTGGCGGACGTTTCATGCAAGCCGAAAAGCCCGGCTTGTCTAAATATTTTCGCTCATTTAACTTAACGAATTTCTTTAAAATCTGGTTAATATACGCTTGAAATGTGTTTACTTCTTAAGTTCTCATGGCATATTAGCCCATCAACAACATTCACGTGTATTTTTATTTTTTTGTACAGCCAATCACAGAACAACCTGTGTTAGTGAGCATGTTTTGGAAGTTCCAAGGCTTCAAAACAGAATAACATACACTGAGAAAAAAAATTATATGTAGGGATCAAATAAACTGCTTCCCTATATTGAACGCTATTTTCTTTGTTTTGAGTAAATTTCCCCTAAAACGAAATGAACAAAATAATTTTGTTTAAAAAAATATTAATAAAAAATATCCAAAAGTTACTTTGTTTTGCTGCTTATCAAAAACAAAATTTTTTCGTTTCAAAAATTATCAATAAACCTTTATCAATATAAATTTTGTTTCGTTGATGAAAAATTAACAAAAAAGTGTATTTGTTTTTAAAAGATACATACATACATACATATGTAAAATTTTCTTTTCTTTACAGAAAACGAAATTATTGAAAACTAATTTTTTTCGTTGAAAGTTGAAACAATATTTTTTTGAAATAATTTTTTTGATAATTATCAAAAAAAAAAAAAATTTTGATAATTTTTTTTGATAAAGCATAGTACTGAGTTCAAGTTTCACGTGAAACTGCTGTCAAAATCCATACAAAAAAACTGGTTGTGAAACATGTGTGAAATTTCACAGATATTTCACTACAAAGTTGTACCGAGTTCCTGCCGTGAAAACGTTGCGCAACATGGGTTGCTAGCAACATTATGACAGCAACATTTTTTCACGCCAATTTAAATATACAATGCCATTTATTTTCGACTGAAAAGTGACATTTGTTGAAATTGAAATTTATATTTTGTATAAAAATTTTTTATTGTTTGAAAGTTAGTTCTTAGGCGATACTCCAAATATTTTCTTTTTACATTTGCTTAGTTTTCGTTTTGGCATTTATTCTCATTTGACAAAAAATTTTTCTTGAAACATTTCACGGCAAAATAAATGCATGTTGCTGGCGAAATTTCACTGCGGTGAACTCAGTACTATGCTTTAGATGTATTCAAAATAAGGAAAAATATGTGTTTGATCGAGAGGTTTTTTTTTTTTTTGAGTGTAGCTTCATCAATCAACTCAGTTGAATTGTTTCCAAATGTTTCTAGTAATAACTTCTCCTCTGCTTTTGTAGATGGTGAAGAGCTTGAATATACTTTCGACTGAGCCAGGCATGTTGTTGTGCTGAACAAAAGTACAGCTAAAAAAATAAAATTCCTATACATACCCATATTATCATACAATAAAAGCTTAATTATTCTTCATAATATTCATTTTTACGATTACATTCAGTTTCGCACGGCATGATACAAACCACTAAACAAACACGCAACACGAATTTCAGCAAAGTCAATGACGGAACCGCAATCATACTTTCAGCTAATACAGCAAAGAAAATTACATAAATGGCTTCATACATAGGCTTGCCCAGCCAAGTCATGCTAGAACCGCCACTGGCTACAGTTGCTTCAATTTTGATATGCGTACATAGAGGGGCAACAACAGCTGAGCAACTCTAATTTTGCTGCTGCTCTACACTGCAAAAAAAATGGAATATTTAAACTACTCAATTTTCGTGATAGAGCGACATACAAGAGGAAGTTCCACGACGATAATGGCTATGGCTGCTCTGTATAAGTAATGATGTATGTATGTTCGCTTGTGTGCAATTCGATAGTGAGCGCCATAATGAGATGCAAAATAGTAACACAAAAAGTTTTATTATACTTTTGGTCATATCATGATAAAGTTATATACAAATATATACATATAACTCATTGATAATATATGGCGGAAGTAAGCAAAAAGTTTGCCTTTTTATTTTTGCTGTTTGCAAAACGCAGTAGAGGTATGTACCAGCAGCAAAGGAGAGCATAGCAACAACAATAAGCGCCATAAAAGAACTTTGCTGCTTCCTTAACGCTGCCACTTTGCGCGTTCTAGGTAGTTGTTGTTGTTTTTTTTTTTTTAACAGCTACAGCTGCTGCCAAAGCTTCTACTTTCGCCAGCTCCATAACACACAACTCAATGCGCTCTAGATGCTAAATGTGTTGTGCAGAAAAGTTTTGCATTGCAATTTTTACTCAATATTCACTCAACGTTCGATGGATGCAATGATGTGTGTGTGCGATATGTGTGATGTGTGTGAAAGTGTATGCAAAATGGATTTTTGTGAAGCGCAGAAAAGTGAAAAGTGAAAAACTGGTTAGAAAAGAGTGTCATAAGCTGCTAAGCAATGGGGTAATAACCATTTGTTGTTGTTGTTCGATTTTCATATGCAAACTTCTACTTAAGACATATTAAAAAACTTATTTTTCTATTTTTAATTTTTTTTTACTGCTAGCACATGTCTATGTTTTGCCGGATATGGCCAATTGTGTAAGTGAGTTATAAAGTTTGTTTTCTTTTTTTCAGGAAATATTTTTGTGGAATAACAAATATTGGAAAACACGAAAGATGCTAAATTTTGAAATATTGTTACTTCTACAATGAGCTTGTTTTATAAAAAAAGGTTAAATTGTACTTTGTACAAAGATTTTGTCTAAGGAGAGCCCTACTGAAATTTAATTTTTTTTTTTTTTTCATCATATTTGTTTTTATTGAATCTTTCTTGCTTAGAAAATAACAATAATTTCGCAAATCTTACAAACTAATACAATAAATTATTTGTTGCCAATGCTACAAATAATAAAGTTGGCAAAGAGTCTTTTTACATATACACATATGGCATGTATCTTAACCTAGGAGTGTAATATTAACCTAGTTGTGTAATGGAGTTTTATCTTGGTCTAGGTCACTATTATTATTTATTTATTTATTTATTATTATTATTATTATATTTTTTTTTTTTTCAAAAGTGGATAAACTGTTTAAGTTTTCATTTACATTTATATGTACAGCCAAAGCATGGTGATCGTAGAGGTGTTTGTCTTCGCGCGGGCTGGCGCGATGAACAACAGGGACTAGGTGCGTTCATCGCGGTGGCCGTTCGTCGGACGCTTCGGCGACGTTTATTGTATTTTACGTTATTTCCACTAGCCTGTACTATGAACGCCAGGGACTAGGTGCCGTTCATCGCGATGGCCATTGGTCGGTCGCTTCGGCGACGTTCATCATTATCTTTACTTTACGTTACTTTCGAGATATTGGTCTAACAGAATATGACCTTATGCACAATTGAGGTTTACATCCTTTCTTTTTAACCGCCTAGGATAGTTTTGCTTTAGGAGACTTTTTGCTAATGAATTAGGATGGTTGGCTAATCTTTTTGCATAATTTGTTTGCATTTTCTCTATCTCTTCGGTCACCGTATTTATCTCTAGGTTACTATGTATAATTGAATTTTTTACATACCAAGGAGCTTTGCATATTGTTCTTAGTATCTTGGACTGTAGCCTTTGAATTCTCTCTACGCTAGATTTCGATGCTGAGCCCCATAGTTGTATTCCATACATCCAAATTGGTTTCAAAACCATATTAAATATTAATATCTTATTATCTAATCCCAGTCTGGAACTTGGACCAATTAACCATTGCAGGCTTATTTTCAACTTGGTTTGCATAATCTTTTTGTCAATGTGATTTTTCCAAGTAATTCTTCTATCCAATGTGACTCCAAGGTACGTAACGAAGTCTTTCTGAGTTATCATTTTTCCATTTATTGAGACTGGTGGGCATGTGTCTTTTTTTAGGCTAAAAGTTACTTGTACACATTTAGATTCGTTGACCTTAATTCTCCACGTAGTAAGCCATTCTTCTAAAGTTTTTATGTGTCTCTGCAATTGGATAGTAGCAGTTGTAGGATTTGCGTGCACACTCAGTATAGCCGTATCATCTGCGCAGGTAGACGTGACAAGGCTCGCGTTGGTTGGCAGATCGCTTGTGTAGATTAAGTATAGTACAGGCCCTAGAACGCTACCTTGTGGAACTCCAGCAGAAATTGGATGGCTTTCGGTTGTAAAACTTTTGTGCCTTACTCGAAATTTTCTACCTGTTAAAAAGCTTTCTAGGATCCCGCAGAGATTATAAGGAACTGTTTGTTTTATTTTATGCAAGAGCCCTTCTAGCCATACTTTATCGAAAGCTTGTGCCACATCTAGGAAATTTTATGACAAATTATTTTCTAGAACATTTTAACCCACTAGCAACCTTCAAAATACTATTTATTCACATTTTTCAAAAACAAAAAAGGTCAAAATGACCGCTTCGTGGTGGTGTTAGAGGGTTAAAGCATTCTACGAAATTATAGCACGTGCAATTTTACTATAGGTTTTCTAAGAACATATTTCTATACGATAAGTATTTTATCACTTTTTCATTTCTTTTAAAAATCACCCAGACCAAATTTCGCAAATTTAAAATGGCAGTAAAAAAATCTGACGAAATTAAGCAAAACAGTTAGTAGGTTTTACTCTATGGGTAGAGCGTCTTTCATTCTATTTGGAAATTATCGCTTTGCCAAAAATGCCGCTGCACTGTTTATCATAATGTCCTAACGCAAAATTCCAATACTATAACACTACTTCTTTAAGAGATCGCGTTCTGAAGCATATCACAACTTACTAACGCAAGTTTAAAAAAAGAAAAAATAAAAATCAGAAAAAAGTGGAAAAAATGTAGAAAACACTAGACCAAATGAACTGCCGTTGAAAATTTGACATCGACTGTCATAGCCTACTTTTAGGCTTTAGGCTGTCACTAGCACACTTGACATCACGAGCAACCAGCAGAATAACAATATGACAAACAACAAAATGAAAATGCTAAAGCTAATGGCGCGAATGATAACAACGAACTAACGAACGAATAAATGAACAAATGAATGAATGAATGAATTGAAGTACAAGCACATATACCATCGAACTATAGCAGTCAAGCTGGCGTGGCGTATGAGTGACATTTCAAGCGAAGCGACTGCTGTTGATTATACATTAAAGTGCTTGTGTATATACATACATATATTTGTGAGTGTTTGGCTGTTTGTGTATTTATGGATATATTTTGGCCAAAAATTAACGTAAATTTAACGCTTGGTAATTTGTCATTTTGGCACGTTTTAACTTTCATGCAATTCCGCGCGCCATACAGCATATATACACACAAACAAGCAGGGGGAAAAACAAAGAGTGGGAAATAAACAGATAGACGGAGGGACAGAGGAACAAAGGAACAAAGGAACAGAGCGACAGAGGGGCAGAACGACATATATAGACACCGACAGAGCCGACATAGACATTACAATGAAGCGACAGCTGGGCTACAAATGACTATGCGAAAGCAATGGTTGCGGCACAGAAAATGTATAAAGCGGAGCTATAGAAAAAGCATCTATGTAAGTATAGGAGGGTTAGTAGAGAAAAAAAGCCAACCAACATGAATTTAAATGCTGACACTTTTGCATTTGGCACTTGGCATTTGGCACGTTGACAATGCCAATTTGACAGCTAAAGAAAATTGGCACATTTCACAAAGCCAGAGCATCCCTGCAGTAAAAATCCGCAATAAATCCTTAATGAATCACTGATAAAATTCACCTATGACGAGGAGGCATCAGTGAATACTTTCATATAAAGACTGATAAATTTTTCATATAAATGGTTTGCTTTCCTCAGAAAAAAAAACAAAAAAATAAAAATTGTACTCAGTTGTGACGACAGTGATGAATATTCAACAAGGAATCATCGATGATCATTCAGCAGTGAAACAAATTTACTGCAGGGATAGATAGCCGAAAACAAATACACAAACAAATGCATTAGCAGACACACTTTTACAACTTTTACACACGCAGGTACACATATATTTACAGGCAGTGAAGTATGTACATTCACTGCAAAAAACCTCCTTAATCACAAGCTGGCTATAAGGAATAGTTACGCTTTGCAGAAAATGCAACAAAAAAATAAAAAAAAAAAAACAAAAAAGAACAAAAAAACATAAACAAAAAAAATTAAAAAAAACATAAAAGAAAAAACAAAAAACATAAGCAAAAAAAACAAAAGGACAAAAAAACAAAAACAAAACGAAAAAAACAAACAAAAAGGCAAAAACGAAAAAAAAACAAATAAACAAAGAACAAAAACAAAAACAACAAGTAAGGAAGCCTAAGTTCGAGTGCAATCGAACATTAGATACTCAGCTGTATGCTTTCATTGTTTGTTTGCGTTTGTTCGATATAGGGTGTATTTTATATGAAACGAGTGCTGCATAAACAGGGCGCAGCCACGCCCATTTTCAAAATTTATATCAATCATCCAAATAAGCATACAAATATTATTGTTAGTGCAAAATTTCATCCCTCTATGACTTTTAGTTACAAAGACTTCACGTTACAAATTCCAAAAGGGTGTTCCAGAAATATCTTTGTTAAAAAGTAGGCGTGGTCATAAACCGATTTCAATACATTTTTGCGTGTCTATTAACACATGTTATAAAAGTGTATAAACCAAGTTTCGTCATAATATCTCAATTATTTGTCGAGTTAAAGGCTAAGAAATCTCATATATCCCTTTGTCTAAAAAGAGGCGGTGCCACGCCCATTTTCCAAACTTTTTTATTTTTTGTTTCCGGTCTATTGTAAAACTCATGTCACAAAATTTCAATGAATTATCTTTATATTTCACATAGATATCGCTTAAAATGGTTTTATTAGGTCACTTTATAATACACATATATAAAAGTGGGCGCGGTCGTCAACCGATTTTGGTAATTTTTCGTCCACACATTTGGCTAAGTAAATATATCACGCGTACCAGATTTCATCGATATATCTTTAACGGTTTCTGAGTTATGGCTTATTAAACTTTCAATATTCGCTCCTTAATAAGTGGGCGTGGCACCGCCCATTTTCCAAAATTTTTGTAGTTTTTGTTTTATGTCCATAGTTGGACTCCTGCCACAAAATCTCAGTGATTGATCTTTATATTTGACAGAGATATCGCTTAAAATGTTTTTATTAGGCCCCCTTATATTTCCTATATATAAAAGTGGGCGTGGCCGTCAACCGATTTTGATAATTTTTCGCCAAAACATTTGACTAAGTAATTATATTACGCGTACCGAATTTCATCGATATATCTTCAACGGTTTCTGAGTTATGACTCATAAAACTTTCAATGTCTGCCCCTTAATAAGTGGGCGTGGCACCGCCCATATTCCAAAATTTTTGTGTTTTTTGTTTTATGTCCATAGTTGGACTCATGCGACAAAATTTCAATGATAGATCTTTATATTTGACAGAGATATCGCTTAAAATGGTTTTATTAGGTCACTTTATAATACACATATATAAAAGTGGGCGTGGCCGTAAACCGATTTTGATAATTTTTCGTCAAAACATTTGTCTATGTAAGCAAATTACGCGTACCAAATTTCATCGATATATCTTCAACGGTTTCTGAGTTATGACATATAAAACTTTCAATGTTTGACCCTTAATAAGTGGGCGTGGCACCGCCCATTTTCCAAAACTTCATCAAATTTCTTCATAAGGGCCCGAGCTCAATACGTGGGTAAAATTTTAAAACTCTAGCTATATTAGTGGCTGAGATACCAAATTTCCGATTTTTTCTATATAGGAAAAGTGGGCGTGGTCATGGTCCGATTTCGCCCATTTTCAATACCAACCGTCCCAGTCTCGATACCAACTTGCGTTCCAAATTTCATCAAAATATCTCAATTTTTGCGCGAGTTAGAGTGTTTACAGACGGACGGACGGACGGACGGACGGACAGACGGACGGACGGACGGACGGACGGACGGACGGACGGACGGACGGACATGGCTCAATCGATTTCTCTTTTCACCCTGATCATTTTGATATATATAAGTCTATATCTATCTCGATTATTTCATTCTGTTACAATCCACCGTTATGTGATTAAAACTATAATACTCTGTGTACTAGTACAGCTGAGTATAAAAATACAGAAAAAGAATACAAAAAAGAAAAAACAAAACAAATAAGAACAATAAAATAACAAATAAAAAAACAAAAAATAAAAAGAAACAAAAATAAAAAATAAAAACAAAAAAATACAAAACAAAACCAACCAAAAGCAAACGCAAATAAAACAAAAACAAAAGAAAAACAAAAAGCAAAACAAAAACAATAAAATAAAACAAAACAAAAACAAAAAAAACCAAGAAAAAGGCAAAAACTAAAAAAAAAATTCAACAACTATTTACAGCGAAGGTTGTGTGTATAGCTATTTCACGAAAAACCATTTTCGATCATCAGCACTCCGGGAATCCCCGGTGCATCCACTTCCGAAAAGAGTGCTGATGATCGAAAATGGTTTTTCGTGAAATAGCTATACACACAACCTTCGCTGTAAATAGTTGTTGAATTTTTTTCCACTTACCCCAACAATTAAAAATTGAATTAAAATAAAAATTTCGTGCTAAGCACTAAAAAACTCTTTCAACTAAAAAAAAAAACAAAACCAAAAAAATTGAACAACAATAAAAATAAAAAAAATAAAAAAAGCAAAAAAGAAAACATATAAGAACAAACAATCAAATAACAAAAAAAAAAAAAAAAACAAAAAACAAAACAAAACAAAGCCGAAAAAAAACAAAAAAAACAAAAAAAAACACAAAAAACAAACACAAAAACAAACAAGTAAGGAAGCCTAAGTTCGAGTGGAATCGAACATTAGATACTCAGCTGTATGCTTTCATTGTTTGTTTGCGTTTGATGGAAACACGGTGCACTTAATATAAAGCGAGTGCTGCATAAAGTGGGCGTAGTCACGCCCATTTTCTAAATTTTTATCAGTCATCCAACTAAGCATATCAATATTATACTTTGTGCAAAATTTCATTCCTTTATGACTTCTAGTTACAAAGATGTCATGTTACAAATTCCCAAAGGGTGTTCCAGAAATATCTTTCTTAAAAAGTAGGCGTGGTCATAAACCGATTTCAATAAATTTTTGCGTGTCTATTAACACAAGTTATAAAAGTATATAAACCAAGTTTCGTCATAATATCTCAATTATTTGTCGAGTTATAGGCTAAGAAATCTCGTATATCCCTTTGTGTAAAAAGAGGCGGTGCCACGCCCATTTTCCAAAATTTTTCTATTTGTTGTTTCCGGTCTATTGTGGAAGTCATGCCACAAAATTTCAATGACAGATCTTTATATTTGACAGAGATATCGCTTAAAATGTTTTTATTAGGCCCCTTTATAGTTCTCATATATAAAAGTGGGCGTGGTCGTCAACCGATTTCGCTAAAATTTTGAGCGTGTATTACCACAAGTAATGAAAGTGTACACACCAAGTTTCGTCATTATATATAAATTATTTGTCGAGTTATGGGCTCAGAAATCTCGTATATTCCTGTTTATAAAAAGAGGCGGTGCCACGCCCATTTTCCAAAATTTTTGTGTTTTTCGTTTTATATCCGCAGTTGGACTCCTGCTATAAAATTTCAATGCTATATCTTTATATTTGACAGAGATATCGCTTAAAATGCTTTTATTAGGTCACTTTATAAGACCCATATATAAAAGTGGGCGTGGCCCTAAACCGATTTGGGAAATTTTTCGTCCAAATATTTGACTAAGTAAGTATATCACGCGTACCAAATTTCATCGATATATCTTCAACGGTTTCTGATTTATGACTCATAAAACTTTCAAAGTTTGCCCCTTAATAAGTGGGCGTGGCACCGCCCATTTTCCAAAATTTTTGTGTTTTTCGTTTTATGTCCGCAGTTGGACTTACGCGACAAAATTTCAATGATAGATCTTTATATTTGACAGAGATATCGCTTAAAATGTTTTTATTAGGTCACTTTGTAATATACATATATAAAAGTGGGCGTGGCCGTCAACCGATTTTAACTATTTTCCGTCCAAACGTATGCCTAAGTAAGTAAATCACGCGTACCAAATTTTGTCGATATATCTTCAATGGTTTCTGAGTTATGACATATAAAACTTTCAAGGTTTGACCCTTAATAAGTGGGCGTGGCACCGCCCATTTTCCAAAATTTCATCAAATTTCTTCCTAGGGGCCTGAGCTCAACACGTGGGTAAAATTTCATCGCTCCAGCTATATTAGTGACTGAGATACCAAATTTCCGATTATTTCTATATAGGAAAAGTGGGCGTGGTCATGGTCCGATTTCGCCCATTTTCAATACCAACCGTCCCAGTCTCGATACCAACTTGCATTTCAAATTTCATCAAAATATCTCAATTTTTGCGCGAGTTAGAGTGTTTACAGACGGACGGACAGACGGACAGACGGACGGACGGACAGACGGACGGACGGACGGACGGACAGACGGACGGACGGACGGACGGACGGACGGACGGACGGACGGACGGACGGACATGGCTAAATCGATTTCTCTTTTCACCCTGATCATTTTGATATATATAAGTCTATATCTATCTCGATTATTTCACTCTGTTACAATCCACCGTTATGTGATTAAAACTATAATACTCTGTGTACTAGTACAGCTGAGTATAAAAACAAAAACAAAAGAAAAACAAAACCAAAAAAAAACAAAAAAAAATTAAAAAAACACTAGTCGTATTTTATTCCCAAACAAACCAGAAAGGGAACAAAAATCCGATTTTGGAACTGTTTACACATCAATGATCATGAGTACCTACACGTTGCTCACGCTTTAATTTGTTTATTAAATACCTAAGCCGCAACGCTTAAAATGTGCAAAAATGTGAATAGTGCTGCTAAACATAAAACGACCCGTTATTATCCCTTATTAAAGCCTAATTATAAGGTATTTAAACTTCAAATAATGCTTTATTATAAGAAAGCCTTATTAAAGCTTTATTTCCTATGTAAAATAACCCTTATTATAAGCTATTTAAGAATCACATAAGCGCTTATAACAAGGAATTATCTAGGCCTTATTTTCCATGGCGAATAAGCCTTTAGTATAAGGTTTCTTCTCAGATTCTCTCTCTTAGTACTCCTTATGGCCTGATGACTTCAACACAGCAAAAACTGTCTTATTATAATCATTTGTCCATACATCTTTTATGCCTTAGAATTTTCAGGTCATGCATTATTTCTTAAGCCTTATCAACTTGTGCAATAAATTTTATATAAGGCGCAGATTTTTATTGTAGTTAGTAGAAAAACGTGATTACAGTCACGGGCACGCCATAAATTTTAGTTATACATTAGGGTTTTTTGTACTATGCAGCTTGGATTAAGGCGGTTTTTTTATTGAAGCTGGCAATGTGCTCTACTCACTCTTGGCTCACTCTTCATCACCACTCCTGTCCTACTTTGGCGCTTCTTCTAAGCTTATTTCTAGCTTCAAATGAAATGGCTTTACCTCTAAACTGAACTGAGCTGCGTTTTTATTTTCGTCTAATACAGACCGAGTACGAAAGCGAAAATTTTTTAGCTTTTTAAAGCTTTCTTTGTCACAGCTGTTGTAGCTTTCGTTGTTACTCGTAGATTAAAATGTGTTTGTGGATTGTGATGCTTACTTGCTTACCTTGTGCTGCTTTTGTGGTAAAAAAAAAAAAAAAACAGATCGCTCAGGCACTTCTGACGCACTTAGTTAGCGTCGTGGTGGGTTTTGTGTTTTGTAGTGGCAAAGACTAATGATGATGCGCTCGTCATGGTTGCTGTAATAACTTTTCTTTTATTTATCAAGTGTTGTTACACTTTGCAATAGCACTTTTGGGGATGGAATAATTTCCACACAGAACGACAGACCATTAACCATCTAACTATATAGTAAAGCCCCCCAAACCGTTGACTCCCTGATATAAAATTTTTTTTTTTGCCTTTTGAAATTTGCGAAATTTCGTCTGAGCGATTTTTAAATAAAGGAAAAAAGGGTTAAAATACATATCGTATGGAAATATGTTGTTAGGAAACATACAGTAAAATTGCACGAGCTTTAATTTCTTAGAATATTTTAACCCTCTAACACTTCCACGAAGCGTTCATTTTGACCGCCCTTTTGGAAATTGCGAATAAATTAGTATTTTGAAGGTCGCTGGATGGTTAAAATGTTCTAGAAAATGATTCGCCATAAAATTGTACTAGGGGTCTTCTCAGACAAAATCTCTGTACCAAGAACCTAAAAGACTTCTGCTCTGCTTGAAGCACAAAACTGGTTATATTTTTAGTGGTCACAACAGTGCTTAGATTTTGATTTTTTATTACTTATTTTTGTTGCCTTAGCTATGATTTAGTGCCGTACATAGCTACATAAATTTCGTATGCAACTTTGAGAAAGAAAAACAAATAAAAAATATTTTTCTGACAAAGGTCATTTCTCTGTTATTTTAGTTAATGGCTTCCTGCACGATTTATTGCCGAGCAATGAATACTAAAATTGTCATAGAAGTACACAGAAAGCATCGCTGTAATCTTTTTTTTTTTGTATAGAGGTACATATGTATTTTTATGGCTCACATGATGCGCTCCACGAGTAGAAAAACAGAAGAGTTTGACATAATTTTTACATACATACATATTTCTTTTTTACTATCTTTTTAACCCGTTGTTCGCTTTATTGGATATCCACTTTTTTATAAATAAAAGAAATTGTTTTGCAAACTCACCTCTGTCCATCCACGGCGAATTGTTCATTCTGCAAATACAATTTGATGTACGGCTGTCGTGTATGCAATTTATAACGACAATTTAATGCGCGCGGATACAAGCCAGGATATGCGGGCGATTGCACATAACACGTTTGCAAGCGACAATCGCGAAATTCACGTTCACAATATGAGCTGCAAAAGAGGAGGCAAAAGCGAAAGTGAAAGAGAGAGAGACAAAGAGAAAAAGAAAAAAAGAAAGATATATATAAATGTAGCGTTAAATTAATATGCACATTAGTGGAAAAAAATAGATGTATAAATATGTGTATATGATAAAAGGTAAAAGTGCTGCATAATTAGAGGCGCCATGACAAATTTTAATCAATTATGCCACATTTTTGAAACTTATAAGCTGCACTAAAAAAATATAAAGTGAGTTAGACAAGGCAGCGAAGTTGTAAATAGGCTTATCTACACATAGTGGCAATTTTTTTTTTTTGTAGGGTTGCCACGTATCGCTAAATTTATAACTGAATATAATTCAAAAATTGAATGAAATAGCAAAAAAATACGTAACAAACTAAATTATACGAAAAAAGCTTGAAATATTTTTGAGTAGGGTCAGTCGAGGTCGAAGAAATTTTTGGGTAGAGTTGCCAGCTGTTTGGGAAATTGTTAACTAAAGTGGATTGATTAAATAAATTATATAAAAAAAATGTACATAAGTGTTTGACTAAATATTTCTGAAGAGGATTAAAGGCGGAAAGTTTTTAAAAAGTGTTGCCACCTATCTGAAAATTCTTAAACTGAATTACATTGATCAAGTAAATTATATGTATAAAGAAATTTGAGTGTTTAACTAAAACGTTCTAAGAAGAGTTAACGTCCGAAATTTTTAAAGGGGGTTGCCACCTATTGGAATAATTTCTAAACTGAATTAGATTGGTGAAGTAAATTATATATAAGGAAATAGTGTTGGACTAGAGATTACTAAGGAGGCTTAAGGTCGGAAAATTTTTGAGAGCGTTGCCAGCTATTTGAAATTTTTAAATGAAATAGATTTATTAAGTAAATATTATATAAAGATATGTGTTAGACTAAAGACTTCTGGGAAGGATTAAGGTCGAAAACTTTTAAAGAGAGTTGCCACCTCTTTAAACATTTTTTTTACTGAATTAAATTGATAAAGTAAATTATATATAAGGAAATTATATATAAGGAAATATCAGTGCCAGACCAAAGACATCTATGAAGGCTTGATATCGGAAATTGTTAAATAGGCTTGCCACCTATTTGATTTTTTTTTTTAATTAATTGCAATGAAATAAATTATATAAAGAAATATGTGTTAGATTAAAGATTTTTAAGAAGGCTTAAGGTCGAATATATTTCTATGAGGGTTGCCTTCTATTTGAAAATCTAATATAAGATCAAGTAATTATATGTATAAGGAAATATGAGTTTAGACTAAAGATTTCTTAGAAGTCTTAAGGGCGGATATTTTTTAAGAGGGTTGCTACCTATTTGAGAATTTTTTAAATGAATTAGATGGATAAAGTAAATTATATGTATATAAAGAAATTAGAAGGACTAGGGTTGAAAATTTTTTAACTTACGAAAGTTTAAATATTTTTAAGTATTTTTTGGAATAAATTTCATACGTTTTTGGTATAAATCTCACACTTTTTCTCATTTAAACTTTTAAGGATTACATTTTAAACTTCCATTGGTCGTAAGATTTTATTTCAACCAAAAAAATTTTACTTGAAAGAGTTTTAGTGCTTGGCACAAAATTTTTATTTAATTCAATTCACTTACCCCCAACAAAAAAATTTTAATTTTTGATTTGAAATTCCAACTTGCTTTTTCGAGAGATGATCAATATAAAATGAACAAGGAAGAAAAAGAGAAAAAGGGGATAGGAAAAAGATGCAATATGGAAAAGCATGAAGAGGATTTGGGAGCAGATATTTTTTTAAATTTAAACCAAAAAAAATTTAAATTTTAAACTTTTGAAAGTATTAAAATAAATCTTAATTTGAAATAAAATCTAAACCTTAAAAGTTTAAAAATCTTCTTTTAAACTTTTCAAAGTTAAGTTTTAAAATTTTTCGGTCGTGTCCTATATATCGACCAAAAAAGTTTAAAATTTATACCAAAATTTATTTCAGTGTACATATGTATATGAGTAAATAGTTCAGAAAAAAGCACATAACTAGAAATTATGGCGAGTTAGAATACATATTAGTAGGTACTGTGAAGCTGTACAAGTATTCATATAATAATCCATTAACTTTCTATTAAAAATAAAATAAAGAAAAATGGACTATTTGCGCCAGAAGCAGCATAATTAAGAGTTCAACTTAGCACATGCCATTATATTCCACAAAATTTGCAAAAAGCATGAAATCTATATCTAAGTATTTAACTTCATATGTATGTATATATGTACGTGCATTTATTGATATTTCTTGGAAATTAATATTTCTTTGCTCTAAGCAATCATTGGAAATCAATAAGGCAATGATGCCCAAACATTTCTTACGGGCGAGCAATGTCATAATTTCAAGAAAAATTTTTTTTCTATATGTTTGTTTTTGTAGTTTTCTAGAACTTCATTGACATCTCGATAACCCAGTAAAAAAATTAGGACACAAACCAGACTAATAATCGAAATTAACTAAAAATCCAACTTTGTATTTATATTTATGTTGTGCAAACAAAGCTATCGGATATGCATTGGAATATATGTATACATTTTTAATTAATAAAGTTAATATTAATATTTATAAATAAATAATTAATTAATATTGAAAAGTGGATTGTTTTTAGAAAGCTTAAAAAACATCTTTAATACGAGATTTATGAACTTTGGCTACTATTACTGAATTTATTAATTAATTTTCAATGCCCTAATCTAAATTTTTCAAAATATATAAATAAATAATTAATTAATTATTAGTGTGACAAAATTAATTATCTCTGCCTCAAAACTTTCGTCAATGTTTTATGTACGTAAAAGTGTATTATCAAAATTAAAAATTGTAATATCAAAACATAGAAACCGGATCTCAGACAAACACCTCGAGTCAGTTTTGCAACTATCAACCACAAATGTTGAAATAGACATAGATAACATTATCGAAAATATGAACGAATCAAATTACTATACATATGTATATACATACATATATGTTCCACATTTCATTCTTTTCATTGCTGGGTTGGACCTGTTCGAATCAAAATAAAAAATTGTTTTTGTATTTCCATAGAAACGTTTCGGGAGTATACAAATTTTATTTTCCTATGCTCGCCTATGCTCGCCTATATAAACAAATTTCTTATGAAAGTGTATAGGCGGGTAAAATCCTATACTTACGAACATTACAAAAACAAAATGTGAATGCGAGCATAGGGCTTGGGCAACTATGCAATAAGGCTACGTATATACATATATCAAAATTTATTACTTTATGAATATTGACTTGCTAAATCCATTTCCATATACATACAAAAGTTCCCATAAATCTACTTCAAAAAACAAATATACACACATACAACATATAATAAGTATAAATTGCTAGAAAGTAAAAATTCTTTGTTGCTTATCATGCTCATACTTATGCTCATCCTCATCTACTCATTTTCAACTGGTAATTGAATTTTATTTGAATTGCGCTGCGGGCAGATAAAATAAATATATTGAAATTGATTGGCATAGCTTTGGCTTTATATAGCTTAGCGGCAAAGCAAAGCAAAGCAAAGCAAAGTTGGCGGCATAGACAAAATAATGGAATGAGAATAGACGGAAATAAGTAGAAATTAATAATAAGAAGAAGGAAAAGATGGAGCGATGCGCGAGAAATTCAAGTGCTTGTAGATAGGAGATGAAGAGTTGGAGAATATGAAAAACAAGTTAAAAGTAAAGCGGCTTTAGCTAAGTTGGGTGTGAGTGAAAGAAAGAGAGAATGGTAGAGAAGAGAGAGCGGGATGTATTTGTGAGACAAAAATGGTTGTTGTTTAATGGACCAAGAAAAAATGATTAATATAGTAAATAAACAAATGCTTTTAGTAATGCAAATGAAGGTTTTTTATTTGTCTTTTATTATTATTATTGATTTCATAAATGTGTATCTACCTTATTTATATGTAATTTTGATAGGCAGACGAGACTTTTTGATTGGATAGATAATCAATGCCCTACCTTTTTGATAAACTCATACTACTCTCTTGCTCTCTCTTACAGAAGTACTTAGTTATTCCCCTTCACAAGCCCAACATACATTCATACATACATACATATGTATGTGGACATATTCTGAGTTAAAAACCCGAGCTGTGTTATTATTTATCATTCATTCTCCATTCATTATTCATCATTCGTCATTTATCTTTCATCATTCGTCAATCGCTACTTGTCATTCGACAGTCATCATTCGCTATTTACCATTCATCATTCATAATCATTTATCATTAATCATTTATCATTCATCATTCATCATACGTCATACATCATTCATCATTCGTCATTCATCATTCATTATTCCTCATTTAATCATTCATAATACGTCACTAATCATTAATCATTCATCATTCGTCATACGTCATACATCATTCACCATTCATGATTCATAATTCATCATACATCATTCATCATTCATCATTGACCATTCATCATTCATCATTCATCATTCATCATACATCATTCATCATACATCATTCATCACGCATCATTCATCATTCATCATTCATCATTAATAATTCATTATTCATCATTCCTCATTCATCATTCATCATTCATTATTCATCATTCATCATTCATCTTACACCATTCATCATTCATCATACATCATACTTCATACATCATTCATCATTCATTATTCATCATTCATCGTTCATCATTCATCATTCACCATTCATCACTTATCATTCATCATTCGTTATTCATCATTCATTAATAGTCATTTACTAATTCATAATTCATCATTCATTATTCATCATTCATCATACATCATTCACCCTCCATCATTTATCATTTATCATTCATCATTCATCATTCATCATTCATCATTCATCATTCATCATTCATCATTCATCATACATCATTCACCATTCATCATTTATCATTTATCATTCATCATTCATCATTCATCATTCATCATTCATAATTCATCATTCATCATTCATCATTCATCATTCATAATTCATCATTCATCATACATCATACATCATACATCATACATTCTACATCATACATCATTCAGCATTCATCCATTCATAGATTCATTATTCATCAATTATCATTCATTATTTATCATTCATTAGAAAATGTAAAAAAGGCATTGCTTTTTCCAAGATTTTTGTTTTTGTTTGCTTTTACCTAAAAATGATTTATCTAAGTGAATGCTTAATTCATACTCAGTCGCTGATCCTATAATTTATGAAGCTTTATTGATTCTTTAAACCTACCAAAACAAGCATAAATAAACACCTTTTAGCCTCAGCATTCATTATATACAATACCAAAATTCTAGTTTCCATTCTTTCACCCTCAGCACATCATCCACAACTAACGCTATCGTTACCAGCACGCCTCGCTGCACATCGTCGCGCTAAGCAGCTAAAAATATTTATTATATCAATGGCCACGGAAAGCACTTAAGTTACGCATAATAATAATAAAATTAAATTAAAGCTTTTGTGTGCTTATAGCACAGCAACAAAAACAAAAAAAAAATCCAAAAACAAACAATTGCACGCAATGCGTGAGACATTAGAGGCAACAATGTATTAAGGAAGAAGAACAATGAAAGCGAAGTGAAGGAAATAAAGCGCCAGAAAAAGGTCACTTCATGGCAGGTAAACATCATTGGCATCAATGGCAACAATGGCAGCTTTGCATATAATAAAAATAAAAACGGATAGCCATCTACTTAGGTTACCCAGCAGCCGTTTATTATTATGTTAGAGTATCAAAAAAATATTGTGCGCCGCAGGCACTTTGTTACTACGAGTATTGCGGCGTACAGCAGAAGTAGCGGTAGCGTGGGCGTATACGTAACCTTTTAATAATAAATTTTAAATAAGTGGCTTCTAAATATGTATTTATTTTTATTAAGGCTTTATTTGATGAAAAATAATAGTAAAGGTAAAATGGCTCTTTATATTTTTTTAATTTTATTTTACTACATAGTTTTTTTCTGTACTCACCCTTGCACCACTTCGCCGCGCCGATTTGGATATAATTCCGGATGTTGTCCATAGCGTAAATAAACTTCCGTTTGTTGCTCAGCGCGCGAATCAAAGGTAAAGTATGTCTGTAAAAAATACAAGAAATTGCAATGAAGAGATGCAGATAAATGAAAAATATGTTCTTATTAAGCAAAAATTTTATTATAGTGTTGTCAGGAGTAGGCAGCTAAAGTTAATAAAAGGCGAATAAGGCAAGCGATTCAACAAAAAAAAAAAAAAAAAAAATATGAAAACTATATTAGAATAAAGTATAAAAAAATATATTAGAATAAGTTTTCGCGTTCTTTGTACAACAATTTTGTCTGAGGAGACACCTAGTGAAATTTTATGGCGAATAACTTTCTAGAACATTTTAATCTTCTAGCGATCTTCAAAATAGCACTTTTTTCGTACTTTCTAAAAAGGTGCTCAAAATTACCGCTTCGTGGTGGTGCTAACTAGAAAGTAAAGCTCGTGCAATTTTACTATATGTTTGCTAACAACATGTTTAACCCTTTCTTTCATTTATTTAAAAATCACTAAGACCAAATCTGGCAAATTTAAAATGGCCATAAATAAATTTAACTCAAGGAGAAAAATGGTTTGAGGAATTTGCTATACGAATAATGGTCGTTCGTTCTGTGTGGGAATTATTTCGCCCCGAAAAATGCTGTTTCACAGTGTAACCAGACTAAATTTTGTTACAAAGATCTTTAAAGATCACAAAAAGAAAAAAAAAAAACATATTTAACGCCTTGACATATGCATCAAATATATTTTTTGTACTCTGAGCGGACTTCAGGTATTACAACCATTGCTATAGGCATGTCGCAGCAGACTCATAGCATTATTTAATATTGGTAATAATAATTCAATGTAAACATCCATACATAAATACATACTTAAGCGTATTACCGAGCTACCAAGAAGTTTATAAACCCACGCAACTACTACACACTTAAAAACATACATATACACAAGCGCTTCAAAACATTTTCTATAAACCTGCAACCACACTCACAACCAGCGTTGCCGTTTTGCTTAAAATTAAGCAAAATTGCTAAATTTTTTCGTGCCTGTTAAAATGTTAAACTTTTTATCGTTTTGTTAAACTTTTTCATTCCAGGATGAAAATGTATTTGCTTCAAAATATTGAAGCTCATTCAGTTTCCTAATTCGATCAATAGAAAAAGCACTGTCTAATTGCATACCCAAGTTATCGTTAAATTCCTGTTGACACTCATTTGCAGCTATGCAATGTGAGTTGACACAGTTTGAGGGTGAAAACAGAATCAAAGCGCAAAAACATGACGCACAATGGGTGACTGCGGACAAAAATAAATTCAAAATTAAAGTATGAGTAAAACAATTTTTGATGTGTAAACATCTTTGCTGTAGCTACGAGTAATTTCAAAAGTTTACGCGTAAACCGTAAATGACCTTTGTGTTAGTGCGCTGCTGTGTCCGTGTGAATCGCTTGGCATTGTCAGTGGTAGGTAGGTAGATAGACATGTACTTACAAATGCTTGCATGCATAGCCGTGCAAATGCAAATATCAACAACAAGAGCAACGAAGCGAAGCGAAGTTGCTGTTGTTGTTGTTTTCTGCTACAATGCGACAAATAGGCAAAATAAAAGGGACCAACCTGTTTGAACATGTACGCAAATGTATGGATATGCATACCTCTCTAATTTTCTGAGCAATATTGGTATCAAATGAAAGGTTTTGAGCAGGCCTTCTACATGGAGCTCTATTCTTTGTGGTTCCTAGGTCGGGTCCGCAGATATGGGTCAAAACGGGGACTCGGATATTCTTGCATGTTTCTGAGCAATATTGGTATCAAATGAAAGGTTTTGAGCAGGCCTTCTACATGGAGCTCTATTCTTTGTGGTTCCTAGGTCGGGTCCGCAGATATGGGTCAAAACGGGGACTCGGATATTCTTGCATGTTTCTGAGCAATATTGGTATCAAATGAAAGGTTTTGAGCAGGCCTTCTACATGGAGCTCTATTCTTTGTGGTTCCTAGGTCGGGTCCGCAGATATGGGTCAAAACGGGGACTCGGATATTTTTGCATGTTTCTGAGCAATATTGGTATCAAATGAAAGGTTCTGAGCAGGCCTTCTACATGGAGCTCTATTCTTTATGGTTCCTAGGTCGGGTTCGGAGATATGGGTCAAAACGGGGACCCGGATATTCTTGCATGTTTCTAAGCAATATTGGTATAAAATGAAAGGTTTTGAGGAGGCCTTCTACATGGAGCTCTATTCTTTATGGTTCCTAGGTCGGGTTCGGAGATATGGGTCAAAACGGGGACCCGGATATTCTTGCATGTTTCTGAGCAATATTGGTATCAAATTAAAGATTTTGAGCAGGCCTTCTACATGGAGCTCTATTCCTTATGGTTCCTAGGTCGGGTCCGGAGATATGGGTCAAAATGGGGACCCGGATTATCTTGCATGTTTCTGAGCAATATTGGTATTAAATGAAAGGTTTTGAGCAGGGCTTCTACATGGAGCTCTACTCTTTATGATTCCTAGACCGGGTCCCGAGATAAGGGTCAAAACGAGGACCCGGATTATCTTGCATGTTTCTGAGTAATACAAAACAAAAGAAAATAAAAAATCAAAATTTAAAAACCAAAAACCAAAACAAACAAAAACAACAAAATAGTAGCAGTCACAATGACAACAAAAAATTACAAAAACGATAGTCGCATTTTAATCCATAGAAAACCAGGAAAAAAGGAATAAGGAAAAGGGAATAAATATCCGATTTCGAAACTGTTTACACATCAATGTTCATGAATACTCGTTATTCACGCTTTAATTTTTATTTTAAATAGAGATCGACAGATACATCAAATTGTAATAAAAAAGCTTATATAAAAATTTTTGAGTCCCTTTTCGTTTAGCCGTACAGGGTGCCCAAAGTTGAGCAAAAAATAGGTTTTTTTTTTCTCAATGAACACACCTCATACAAAATGCTCTATCTCATTTAGTTGTTAACATACGAACGTGAGTTGTACATCATTATATAGATAATGATTTTCTCTTTCAGAAATTATAACGTAGTTGTAAATACCGTTCACTGTTGAATTTATATGAATTTTCAAATATTGACAAAAAATGTCGATAAGAAAAAAATTTTGCTCGATTTTGAATAAAAAAATTAAAAAAACAAAAAATATGACCTCCTCAAATTTTGTTTATGCTTTGAAATAATATATTCTTAATCAAACTACATTTCCATTTTAAAAATCCACTTGCTCCATTTGCTTTTATAAGTTTTTTCCCATTGGCCTAAAACTGCGTTTTTGTAAACGCATTAATTATGTAAGTTTTTGACATTATGAAAAATGTTTATATTTAGGCGAATAATCGAATATTTCTTTATCGTCTTGCAGTAAATGGTGCATACTTTCAAATTATGAGGTAATCTTTTTATCAGCGTTAATTCATATCTTTGACAGCTTTTTCCTCTTGGAAATTAAAAAAAAATATGTAAATATTGTAAAACTTTAAAATGAAATTAAAAAAAAAAAAAAAAAAAAAAATATGACCTCCTCAATTTTTTAATATTTCATAGTCCTAAATGTCTTTTATAAACAGGAGAAAAAATCGTGAAAATTTGTTTGCTCCATTTTGTTTTATAAACATTTTTATGGAAGGTGTTTTTTGAGTTTTCGTACATTTTTCCCATACAAAATGCCCAGAAGTATGCTTCAAAAAGTTTAAATTTTTTTGTATGGGGAATATTTGTCAAAATGGTGAAATTTTTTTGTATGGGGAATATATGTCAAAATGGTGAAACTTAAATATCGATATTTCCAAGTCTAATTAAGATATTCGAAGAAACTAAACGCTGTTTTCAAGGGTAATGAATGTGCTTTCAACTGGTTTAATCGACTTTGAGTGGAAAGTAATTACATAAAAGATATTAAGCAGGGAATAGAGCCAAAAAACGTGTTTTTTGCCTATTTGGGCATGAATATCTCAGAAACTAGAACCAATTTGGAAAATATGACTCCAGATTCAGGTTTAGCACACTGAAATCCTTGAGAAAAGTGTAATTTCATTTCTGGTATAAAATTTTTTTGAAATGCGATTTTTTTGTATGAAAGTTTTATGATAAATGCTTATAACATACTTAAAAGTGCATATATTTTTAATTTGGTGAAGTGCTTTACCCCTTTTCCAAAATGATTACTGCATTTGATTTATATTTCAAAAATGTATACACTAATCAAAATGGAGCATTTTAGCTATATTAGTTAGGAAAATGCTGAAATTTCAAAAATACCGTTATATGGGAGGTGGGCATATTTGTGGTTGGATTTTATTCAAATCTTCACAGTTTACTAATTTCAACCAAAAAAGCTTAAGTTCCGAGTTTCAAGATTCTAGCTTAATTATTACTATTTTTGGCCGCGTTTGTATGGAGGTGCCCCACTGTGTGACGTTACGACAACGAAATTCTCTTGACGTAAACATATCGTTTCAAAGCCAGCGACTGAAACATTTTAATAGCGGCAACGACCGCCCCTACAGAAAGCTCGATTTTTGCCAAACTCATGGCTGCTTGCATTATCGTTGCTGCCACTACAATTTTTCATTCACAATTAAAAAATATTTGGTTCGGTTCGTAATTTTTATACTCAGCTGTACTAGTACACAGAGTATTATAGTTTTGATTTCCTAACGGTGGATTGTAACAGAATGAAATAATCGAGATAGATATAGACTTATATATATCAAAATGATCAGGGTGAAAAGAGAAATCGATTGAGCCATGTCCGTCCGTCCGTCCGTCCGTCTGTCCGTCCGTCTGTCCGTCTGTCCGTCTGTGAGCACGATAACTCGCGCAAAAATTTAGATATTTTGATGAAATTTGAAACGTAAGTTGATATCAAGACAGGAACGGATGGTATTGAAAATGGGCGAAATCGGACCATGACCACGCCCACCTCCCCTATATAGTAAAAATCGCAAATTTTGTATCTCAGTCACTAATAGAGCTAGAGTGATAAAATTTCACACACGTATTGAGCTCAGGCCCTTATGAAGAAATATGGTGAAATTTTGGATAATGGGCGGTGCCACGCCCACTTATTAAGGGGCAAACATTGAAAGTTTTATGAGTCATAACTCAGAAACCGTTGAAGATATATCGATGAAATTTGGCAGGCGTGATATACTTACTTAAAAATCGGTTGACGACCACGCCCACTTTTATATATGGGTCTTATAAAGAGACCTAATAAAAACATTTTAAGCGATATCTCTGTCAAATATAAAGATATATCATTGAAATTCTGTGGCATGAGTTCTACAATAGATCGGAAACAAAAAATAGAAAAATTTCGGAAAATGGGCGTGGCACCGCCTCTTTTCAGACAAAGGAATCAACGAGATTTCGGAGCCCATATCTCGACAAATAATTTAGATATTATGACGAAACTTTGTTTATACACTTTTATAACTTGTGTTAATAGACACGAAAAAATTTATTGAAATCGGTTTATGACCACGCCTACTTTTTAACAAAAATATTTCTGGAACACCCTTTGGGAATTTGTAACGTGACATCTTTGTAACTCATAAAGGGATGAAATTTTGCACAAAGAATAATATTCATAAGCTTAGTTGGATGACTGATAAAAATTTAGAAAATGGGCGTGGCTACGCCCACTTTATGCAACACTCGCTTTATATAAAGTACACCGTGATTCCATCAAATGCAAACAAACAATGAAAGCATACAGCTGAGTATCTAATGTTCGATTCCACTCGAACTTAGGCTTCCTTACTTGTTTAATGTAAAATAATAAAATTAAATGGTTAAATTTATTAATTTAGTGCTTTAAACTCTTATTACATTTGGTTGTGTATAAATACTTCTGCTTTTTTGGTCACCAAATTAGAAATCGCTCTAGGTTGACGAAAACTTAATTTTGTCGTTGCTGACGTCGCGCCGCGTAGTCTTTAAAGCTGGGTATCCCCATCATAAGAAATTGCTCAAGAAAAAATTGGCATTTATGTCTTAAGTAATTTAGACGTTTAATTTTTTCTTGAAGAAATATATACGATCGTATACATTTCTTGGAAAAACCAGCGTTGCAAACCCCCTTTTTCGTCAAAAATTGTAATAGATTTATAGATTTTCTTGTGAAGTGGATACTGCCTAAAGAAAATATGACACAAGAAAATTTCTGGACTATTTCTTGAGCTTTTTTTATAAGGAGTTTTAGCATTTGTTGAGTTCAGCTTTGTCACCCATGACTAGTATATATGTATGTATTTGAAGCGAAATACAAAGTTGTCATCTCTAGTTGAAAAAACTCCGATTTTAAAAAATTTTGAGTTGTGTCATTTTATGATTTAAGGTGCAATATATATCCTCATTTGTAAAAAAAAATTATGTTAAATTTTTTCGAGAAATGTTAAACTTTTTGTTGGATTTTGTTAAAAAAAAATTTTCTGTCGTGGCAACACTGATCACAACTCTTCATTATGCTCATCTTTTGTTGCCTTGCTTATGCGGTTACTGTTATTACTTAAATATTATTAAGTCTTAGCTGATTTTGTTTGGTGTAAATAAATACTAAAACCACTTGATATACTTGTAATTTACTTCGAACTAGCACTACATTGTACATACTTAGGTGTGTGTGTGTATAGCAATGGAAAGAGAAAGCTTTGTGCATAAACATTTTTGAATATTTTCTCATATAAAATTTGCTTGTGTTAAAATTTACTAAGAAACACCTAACTACGTTGTTGCATAGCATAAGAATTAAGTGCAATGAAATGTGAACGAAATTTATAAACAAAAAAAAAATGAAGTTATGTTGGCTGTTGTTGGTTGAGGTGTAAAAAACTTTTTCGTGGAATATAAAGGATCAGAATTGAATGGATAACGTGATTTTCGCTTAAATAATTAACAGCTAACTTTTATTGCATTTTTTTTAGAGTTAAAGATGTGTGAAATCAATTAATGAAGTTTCGAAAACAGCTAAAAAGACAAGAGTGCATGCATAAAAAAGCATATAAAATGTATTGCATATCTCAAGGCGTGATAGTCGTTTCTTTTTTTGTTAGCTGTGCTCTTCTACGCTCTCTGTATGAAAATTTATTGTCAGTATACCCCTAGTACAATTTTCCAGCAAATAAATGTCTATCACTTTTTGACCTTCCGGCAATCTCTCGAAAGCCATATTTTTCTCGAATTCTCGAAAAAGTCCCTTTTGCAAATACCAAGAGTTTCCTCATGCCTAGTAGCCGAAGCCGTAGTACGAAAAACGCTGTACAGAAGCAGAGCACACGCTCCACCTTCTATTCCCCCTTCATTTCCTTTCAACAAACTTGTACCATTTTGAACGCACGTGATGCTAAGGGACAATCCCAGCTGCGAACACTCACATTGAAGAAATTTTGTTTGAATTTTTTTTTTTTTCAAATACATTTTTGAATCAAGCGCTGATAGCCAGCAAATAATATCGTTTAAAATTGTATAAAACAGATCTGACTGCCAAAAAAAAAATGCACCACTTCTTCATGGACGTTCTCCCTATGTATATATAGTGGATTATTGGCGGTTTTCGGTATTTTTTTTATACCTTTCATGGGAATGAAATGGTATTATAACTTTGTGCCGAAACACGAATGGTGAAAGTACCAGAAGGAGGCGTGGCAGACCTACCAAAGTATATACCAATATGATCAGGATCATGAGCTGAGTCGATTAAGCCACACTCAAAAAAAAAATTTCTCTCGATCAAAGACATAATTTTCCTTATTTTGAACACGCGTCCCAATACAAAATTTTCTTTGTTTTGTGTAAATTTTCTCAAAAATGTGGAAAAAAACATAAAAAAACATTCAAACAAATTCGTTGCCATGGGGATTTGTATGGGAATTTAATTTCTCAAAATTAAAGAAATCAAGTCTTCAAAACAAGGAAAGTTGGGAATGGAATGGCGCTTAAAGAAGTTTTCATTATTTTAATGTATGAATTTTTTCAAAACAAGTATATGAAACCATGGTAACGCATGTAACAACAATATTTTATGAACCTTTTAACATGTTTTAAGGAAAATTTACTCAAAACAAAGAAAGTAGTGTTCAAAATAGGTAAACAATTTCTTTGACCCCTCCATATATTTTTTTTCTCTCTGTCTGTCTGTCTGTTTGATCGCAAACTAGTCCCTCAGTTTTTGAGATATCTGCTTGAAATTCGGAATGTGAATGTATATTTAGGAGAAGCTGATCAATTGTCGGAATCGGCCGAATCGGACCACTATAACATATAGCTGCCATACAACCGATTGTTCAGATATGGACATTTTTGGGTATATTTTCTCCATTTAAAGAGCTAAGGACATGAAACTTTATAGTATTTGTACTGATATTGACTTTAATAATTTTACTGAAAATTTTCTAGATCGGGCGACTATAACATATAGCTCCCATACAACCGATTGTTCAGATATGGACATTTTGGGGTATAGTTTCTCCATTTAAAGAGCTAAGGACATGAAACTTTGTAGTATTTGTACTCATATTGACGTTAATAATATTACCGAGAATTGTCAAGATAGGACCACTATAATATATAGCTGCCATACAACCGATTGTTCAGATATGGACATTTTGGGGTATAACTTCTCTATTTTAACAGCTGAGAGAATGAAACTTTGAAGTATTTTTACACATATGGACCTAAATAATATCACCGAATTTCGTCGAGATCGGACCAATACAACATATAGCTCCCATACAACCGATTGTTCAGATACGGACATTTTGGGTTATAAATTCTCCATTGAAATCATGAAACTTTTTTCTACTGAATCTTTGCATAAATAACTCACAGAATTGAAAGTATACATTAAACAATTTCCGACTATGCAATTTTTCATTTCTCCATTCATGAAAGGTATGAAGTCTTCGGTACGGCCGAAGACAGCCGCGCTCTTACTTGTTTTTGTTTGTTTTGGTGTTTTATGTGGTTTTTTCTTGAGTTACCCTAATTTTGCACGATTCCTTACATACATATGTATGTACATATCAGTGGCAGGCCCAGCATAAATTGGCAGGGCAAGCCTATGTGTGAAGCAGTCATTAGCCATTTATGTAACTTTCTTTGCTCTATTATCTGCAATTCATTGCATATATACATACATATGAGTAGTGGGGATAGTGGTGGTTTTTGAATTGGAAATGTCTACTTACAGCTTACAATGTAAACGGAATTGTGTACAATCCGCCTACATTCAACTTACAAGGTAAGCTATGGAAGATTCGAGGTGCCTACCTACAACTTACAATGTAAGCGGAATTGTATTCAGTCCGCCCACATCCACCTTACAAGGGAAGGTAGATTAGAGGTGCCTACCAACAACTTACCCTGTAAACGGGATTGTATACAATCCGCCTACATTCACTTTACAAGGTAAGCGAAAGTAGATTCGAGCTGCCTACCAACAACTTACCCTATAAACGGAGTTGTATTCAGTCCGCCTATATCCAACTTAAAACGTTGGCGAAGTAGGATTCGAACTGCCTACCTACAGCTTACAATGTATACTAGTTAGTGATATGCTCATTGGATGAACACTTCACTACCCTGATTACTTTGTATGTAACGTGTAGGCGTTCACTCTAATTTTGCGGCCATGTACATATATGAAAATGTATAACAGATCTGTATATGAGGTGGTGTGCATTACAGCCTTACATCTATGCATGACTTAATCGATTCTGTAAGCAACATTTTCGCCGCTGGTATGTTGTGTGAGAACACCGATTACAAGTCTACACTCATCCCTTGTCAGCTATAAAAACTTTTAGTTATATTCGAAACATACGATTTACGCCCAATTTTGGACACCCTACAGCCCTGCGATTGTTTCCACACCTTATACGCCTGCCACGTTATATACACATAAGATCTATGCTTAATTTCCGTGAGTGACATCGGAACTTGCACGTAGTGTTCTACTTCGAAGACCTGCACCATTCTGCGCCAGCTCACCAGCTTGCTCATTTCCATCTATCCCCATGCAGCCTGGGATCCAATATAGATGTACTAGTACTAGTTCTGCATATTGCCTTTAAGGCTTCCTTGCAGTCGGCCACACACTTTGATGAGCTGCTATGCGACAGCATCGATTTTATAGCCGCCTGACTCCATATGTAAATCTTAATGCGCCCTTTTTTGTGAGGGATTACCGTCTATAAACTCCGCCATTGATGGTCGCTCTGAAAGTGACAAGCGCATTCCGAATATTCTCTGGTGATCTTGGTGGACTTATGCATTGATTGCCAATATCAACACTTCAGCAGATAGAGAGAAACGTATACTCAACATCCACCTTATTCAGTGTTCCTTAGCGGACATAGTTTTTTAGAGCCCAGCTTTATAGATACAAGCACAACGATAGTCCTTGTCGTCCTATGTGCTGCTACGCTATAGAAGACGCAAAACACATGTTTTCCCCCACTTATCAGCTTTGCGATCATGGTATGCCTGCCGTAAGAAGCGACTAAAATACACTGATCTATTATATAGATAATGGCCAAAAAAAAATCGTTCGCATGACCGTAGGGCTAGTCTTAGAAGGGACTAGTCGCCGAGCGATCCGGATACCTCCAGAAAGGGACTGTCACTTGCCCTATACTTTCCCCACTCCTACGGGGAACATACTAGGGGCTATAAAACAACTACAGCAAGCCGTCGGCGTTAACATTTTTATACTCAGCTGTTCTATGAAGATTATATGGAGCCTATAAAAAGATGTGCAGCTTTCAATTTGGTTTGGGCAATATTGACCGATTAATACAGGATAAGTGTTAAGCATAACTACCTTTTTCTCCCTTCCTACACAGTAAAAATTTTAGTTTAATTTTAATTTTATTTTGGTATTTATATATAACAATGCCAAAAAGCATAAAATTAAAACCATTCTGGTTTAAAAAAAAGAAGAGAATATTGAGAGACAGAAACTATTCTTGGTGTCAAAATAATACTTTCTTGGAATTAAATCAAAACCAAATTTTGATTATTTTTAGAATGATTCTGGTATTAAAAATAGTTTAAATGGTATAAGATCTATCCGAAAATTGGAATAAATTGTATACTTTTTTAGATTTAAAAATAAACCCCCATAAAATTTCCAGTGGATACACCGCAAATAACCTATTATCCCAAAGACTAATGAGAAATTGAATAACGTTAACATAGTTTATTTACATAAAAATCAAAAACAGTAGTAGCAAACACTAAAGTACCTTATGTATATATCTAGCCCTAATCCCCATAAATGTGTAACAAACAAAAATTAAATTTTACAGGACACAGTTTTCTTAATTTGTTTTGCATGCAATATGTATGCAGCCTTGAAACTTAATTTTGCTGGATGCACTTTTATGGCGGTTAGGGCTCGATATATATATGTACATATTATCAACTTTTACACCAATATTTTGGAGATGTGCATGGAAATTTCGGTACCGTCGCGGTTCTTGCAGTGATACTGAAAAAGAGACCCTCAACTGCCTTAAGACTGAAAAAATAAAGCAAAATATACCCTCATGATATTTATTTAATCTACTGCATTACTTATAATAATAATAATAATACAATGGCGCTATTATAACTCTGACGAGTTTTATGGCCGAGCTTGTCTCCCAATTCGAGGTGTGCTCCTTTTTGTTTTTCCTACTAATTGGGTGGACCTACAGTTTTATGCCGGCTCCGAACGGCGAATGCATTTTTTGTGAGAAGCTTTTTCATGGCAAAAATACTCTCGGAGGGTATGCCGCCCACTGCCGAGAGGTGACCGCTGCTCTTAAAAAACCCAATAATTGGATTTTTACTAATTAGAAAAATTGTTTTGGTGTTTGGCTCGGACCGTGGTTTGAACCCGAGACCTCTGGCATAGCAGGCGAGCACTCTACCCACTGCACCACAGCGGCCACTTACTTGGTACAATTATTCGATTCGGGCTATTTATTTTGGTGGATTTAATTACTCCTGCGGATTGCATTTTAAAGCCGATTTCACATAAAATTTTTTTCGCTTTGCGTCCCGCCGCTTTCTATGTCAAAAAACGCAAAACTAAAAAACTATGCCACAATGAACGTTGTAACATCACTCAAAAATATTTATTTTCTGAAAAATATATCATTCTCCGTTTTATTTAAAAAAAAAATAAACAAGAAAATAAAAATCTATTAAATTATTTTACAATTCTATGAAATCTAAATTTGTTTATTTACATTTGAAATAAATGGAAACTGAAAAAAAATTTCAATGCACCTAAAAGTTGAGATTTGGGCAATTTTGTGCTTTACGTAATTTCGGCGTTGCGTTACTTCTTGTTATGTGAGAAACCTCATATAGATACATTTATTTTATCCCAGCTGTCACGCAGAAAGTGTCACGTAGCGCAACGCAAAGTTCTATGTGACATCAACATTAGAAACATTTTGTTTTTTTTTTCATTTTTTTTCTGATAATTTTTTCTTCAAATTTTTTTTGGTTTAAAGTTCAAACCAAAAATACTTTGATGGCAATATAATTGAGAAAGAGACATTTTTTTATACTTTTCAGGATTTGTTTTTAAACCATAAATGATTAAACTCTTTAGAGAGGATTTTAATACTTTTCAAGACTTTATTTTGAAACTATTTTGGAACAAATAAAATTGTAAACTTTTCATAGTATAAAACAGGGCTGCTCAACGCTCTCGTATTGAAAGTACAAAACTCAATACATCTACAAATTTTGTATATGCACTGAAAAATTTTTCTGCTCATTTAAATTTTTTTATGAATTCCAATAAAATATTACTTTAGAATTTATTTTCAAATGATAGTATCACATACATAAACATTTTTTTTTACTTTTTATATGAAAATTTTTTTAATACAAATTTTTTACAGTGCTTTCATTTTTTGATTTTTTTTTTTTCATTACACATTTGTTATTGTAAATTTCGATTTCTTACGGCAGTGCTCGAGCTCCTATACCAAGTGCCTTTGCTCTGCACATTCAATATGAATCATATGCTTATGGGAGTTCAAAGAAAATTTTATTTTCATATTTGAAGTGAAAATATGTACATATATGTGCCTATGATTCGGAACAAAACAAAAACAATTGTGCTTTGAGTGCCTATGAGGTGAGCAGCCCTGGTTTAAAAAGACTTTTTGGCATTAAAATTCAAATTTAATTCCAAGAATGATTAAATACCAAATGATATTAGAAATAAATTATAATTTTTTACTGTGTACATATGTATACCATATCTACTAGATGCGCCACCGTTTGTTTAATATATAAACAGCCAGCATCATTTTCAGTAACTTCACACCGACCTTAAGTTATTCCTTTTTTTTATTTTCATGCTTTCAATGATTGCATGTTCTTCCACTATATCAGCTATTTCACGCGAGTTGCCACCTTTTTGCTAGCAATGGTAGTGTTATTATGTTGCATGGTAAATGCAAGTACGAGCATGTATGTAGGATGAAGCCAACAACTAAACCATTTGCTGCGCGCCGCGCCGCCTTAAGGACGTTGAAAGCGCATTTGCCGCCGAAGATGAGATGAAAATGTGAAAACAAGCCTTTCTTCATAAATATTTATGACTCTATTAGACAGAAGTGCATGATACAAAGAGATAAAGTGTGCAAGCGAGTGAGTGTGAGAGAGACGGGGGAATGGGAGTGAGAAAGTGAGCAACAAAGTGATACTTAGAACAAAGATAGATGTGGCTAT
The DNA here is from genome assembly GCA_960531455.1 of Urophora cardui. Lineage (NCBI taxonomy): Eukaryota > Metazoa > Arthropoda > Insecta > Diptera > Tephritidae > Urophora > Urophora cardui. Next base: position 17,419,061 of record OY482670.1, on the reverse strand, counting down.
AATAATAGTATCGTATGCACAACAACAAAAAAACAACAAAATAACAAAAATAAAAAGCAAGTAGCAAGTCGCATTAAACAACAACACAAAATAATGGAAGCAAATCGACTACAAGCAAACACCTTTTTTGTATGCAGCAGACGTGCAAAACAACAGCAACAACAACAAGAACAAGGACAATGTCTACGCTAACAATACAGAGGAAATTGATATACCGTCTCATGCACCTGAACTTTTCAATGAACGCAAAAACGAAGGACAACGCGCTGCACCGGTTTATGTGATACCTACCCTGCAGGAAACTCAATAACTAGTGAGCAAAATTTCTTGTACTGAACTAGCGAAAAGGTGTCAAAAATGAACAAGATCAATTGTAGTTACATAGACCCTCAGCAGTTCAAAAGCAGTGAATTGAGTGACCATTATAAGACACACTTTGGTTCGTATGCCATTTCGAAGTGACAGAAATCCTATGAAAATTTTTCGTTCATTCAATTGCCGTCGTCTTTGTATATTTCTGCAATTCTCAGATTTTTAGTGCAACATTTTATATAGTTTTCTATTTGCATCTTAACTTGTATGAAATGAAATGTTCCCCTAATTATGCTTTTCCGATCGCTCAGGCTTATTTGCAATTTTTTTATTTTATTACTTTTTAAATATTTTTGTAAACTTTTATTAAATAAATAAATAAAAAAAATATTAGTTAGAAAATAAAAAATAAAAAACAAAATTAAACAAGTAAGGAAGCCTAAGTTCGAGTGGAATCGAACATTAGATACTCAGCTGTATGCTTATTGTTTGTTTGCCTTTGATGGAAACACGGTGTACTTTATATAAAGCGAGTGCTGCATGAAGTGGGCGTATCCACGCCCATTTTCCAAAATTTTTATATTTTTTGTTTCCAGTCTATTGTAGAACTCATGCCACAAAATGTCAATGAATTATCTTTATATTTGACAAAGATATCGCTTAAAATGTTTTTATTAGGCCACTTTATAATACCCATATATAAAAGTGGGCGTGGTCGTCAACCGATTTCGCTAAAATTTTCAACATTTATTGCTACAAGTAATAAAAGTGTATACACCAAGTTTCGTCATAATATATCAATTATTTGTCGAGATATGGGCTCCAAAATCTCGTATATTCCTGCTCCTAAAAGGAGGCGGTGCCACGCCCATTTTCCAAAATTTTTGTGTTTTTTGTTTTATGTCCTTAGTTGGAATCTTGCCATAAAATTTCATTGATATATCTTTATATTTGACAGAGATATCGCTTCAAATGTTTTTATTAGGTCACTTTATAATACCCATATATAAAAGTGGGCGTGGTCGTTAACCGATTTTGGCAATTTTTCGTCAAAACATTTGCGTAAGCAAATATATCACGCGTACCAAATTTCATCTATATATCTTCAATAGTTTCTGAGTTACGACTCATAAAACTTTCAATGTTTGCCCCTTAATAAGTGGGCGTGGCACCGCCCATTTTCCAAAATTTCATCAAATTTCTTCATAGGGGCCTGAGCTCAACACGTGGGTAAAATTTCATCGCTCCAGCTATATTAGTGACTGAGATACCAAATTTCCGATTTTTACTATATAGGGGAGGTGGGCGTGGTCATGAGCCGATTTCGCACATTTTCAATACCATCCGTTCTCGTCTTGATACCAACTTGCATTCCAAATTTCATCAAAATATTTCGATTTTTGCGTGAGTTATCGTGCGTACAGACGGACAGACGGACAGACGGACGGACATGGCTCAATCGATTTCTCTTTTCACGCTGATCATTTTGATATATATAAGTCTATATCTATCTCGATTATTTCGTTCTGTTACAATCCACCGTTAGGAAATCAAAATTATAATACTCTGTGTACTAGTACAGCTGAGTATAAAAATTATCATCCGCCTCGACACCGACCAATAAACGAACTAGTGTAAACTGTAGAATTTAGTACTAGGGTGACAATTGACACCGCCTAGGACATCGCCGGCCGTGTTAAATTCGCCAGTTGATAACATGCAAAAGAGATTAAGCTCGCACTAGTAGTGGTGAAAAATGCACTAGAAGTGACCTAGTTCGGAACTAGAGATTTTCCCTACAGGGTACTCATACATACATACATACTGTTTATGCAACTTATGCTGTATAGCTTTCGTTCGTGCATTTGCATGCGGCTGTGAAAAACTGCGGTAATTCTCAGCCGTCTTATGCATTGTTCGAGCTATATAGCATGAAGGAGCAAATCGTACTCGGGATTTTTCACAAACGAAAAAGAGGTTGGCACTCTCGCCCAACCTTGGAGCCGCAATCACGCTCCTCCCCAACTGAATACATTCAAGGGTTGTAAAATATGGTATGTATGTGCATATATACATCCAATATATGCACATATGTACATACACACGTACATATGTACACACTCGCATAAAAGATGCTACACCTCCCCGTAGCCACCCCCACACTACCCAACAAAAGATGCTACATCTCCCCGTAGCCAAACCCAATCCAATTCCCTCCAAAAAAGCAACTCGCCTTCCCCTCTCCCATCAAAGCTTAAACACATACATATGTAAGTATATGTGTATATATGCATTAAAAGCTAGAAGCAGGCATTAACCGTTCGCTATGTGCGTTACAATGTACTGCGGCACAAAACGTCTCTAAGCGACTGACACCTTTGCTTGGTTAACCGCTAACCATCACTTGGCTGGCTGGCTTCTCACGCGATGGGTCTGGCTAATAGGGTTTTTAGGGAATTGCATTCACGTGCGTTTCTGTTACATACATATTTATACGCTATTACATGGAATCATATTTATACCTTCTTTGTACATACATACATACATACATGCATTCTTGATTGCTTGTCAGCCAAGTGCAAACATTTTGGCTTAATTGTTTATATAGGTACATAAATAAATTACACTGTGCAACAATTTCTATGGTGACTGAATGCTTTCCAGTCAGAATAAGGAAGACCTATACCCAAACCTTCAAAGACACATTTCAATTATTACTTTTTCGGATTGTTTCCTATAACAACAGCGCCATTTTTAGCAAAACAATAAAAATAGGGTTGCCACCTGCTTAAAAAAGTGACGAGGTAAATTAATAAAATTAACATATTATACCATATCGCATATTTTTTCAAAAAAATTCAGGAAATCTCATTGCAACAAAATTTTCTTTTGAGAGTTGCCAGATGTTTGTAATTTTTTTGCTCAAAAAAATTTTTTTAAAATTAAATGTATTAATAAAACAAAAATACACTAGCATATCGTACATATATTTTTCCGAAAAATATAGCAACTGTTTGGAAAAAAAATGTTGCAAAATAAAATTTTTGTTGAGGGTTGCCACTTGTTTGCAATTTTTTAGCTCAATAAAATTTTTACAAATCAGTTAAATATTTCAATATCGTATCAAAAAAGGTGTTTAAAAAAGCGGATCGCTGGAAATAATTTTGTTAGGGTTGCCACGATTTTTAAAATTTAAATGAGGTAAATTAATAAAATAAGCATAAACAAGCGCAGAATCTGTTTTTTCCCCAAAGAATATAGGAAATGTTTGGAAAAAAATTTTTTCGTAGGGTTGCCACCAGAGTTGGGCAAAATTTATTCGAATAACGAATAATAGATGAATAAATTTTTTTATCTTTATTTGAATAATAAATAATTTCGTTTATTCAAACAAATAAAATAAACAAAAATTTTTTTTACTATTGCTCAGTTTTTGTTTTTGTTTTACCCTGAGTTTTTATTTACTATTTGAAATAACGAATATAAATAATTTATACGTAGGGAACTTATCTGAATAAAATTTGAAAAATAAATTTTTATTCGAATATGTAAATAAAATTTATTCGAATAATGCCCAAGTCCGGTTGACACCTGTGCAATTTTTAAAGTTGATAAAATTTGTAAAAATTAAATATTAAAGTATGGTAACAAATTGAAGCTGCTTAAGAAAGCTTATCATTGAACATATTTGTGTTAGGGTTGCCACCTTCTTAAAAATCTAGATGAGTTAAATTAATAAAATAAGCATAAACAAGCATAGAATCAGTTTTTTTCTCAAAAAAAAAAAAAAAAAAGTAGGAACTATTTGGAAAACAATTTTCTTTGGAGTGTTGCCACCTGTTGCAATTTTTAAACTTAATAAAATTTGTAAAAATTAAATATTAAAATATGGTATCAAATATGGTGCTTAAAAAGATGATCACTGGAAATATTTTTGTTAGAGTTGCCACCTTTTTAAAAATCTAGATCAGGTAAATTAATAAAATAAGCATAAACAAGCATAGAATCAATCATTTTCTAAAAAAAAACGTAGGAACTATTTGGGAAAAAAAATTTTTTTTGGGGGGTTGCCACCTGTTGCAATTTTTAAACTTAATAAAATCTGTAAAATCAAATATTAAAATATGGTATCAAATACGGTGCTTAAGAAAGTTGATCGCTGGAAATATTTTTGTTAGGGTTGCCGCTTTTTGCGCAATTTTAAACTAAATTTATTTGATCAACAAAAATGGTGTAAAAAAGTTGGGGATACGAAGTATCGTTTTTCATTTCTAATGCAAAGCGTGGGAGGGTACGACTAGTAACTGATAAAACATTTGCCAATAGACTTGATCATCATAGACCAATCATCTGTATGGTCTCAATGCCTTCTGGCTATGGCTACAAAATGGACTGATATTTGTAAGGTGTTAAAATTTTTTTTTTTACTTAACATATTGTTACAGAGTATATGATAACGCATGCATATCATGTAGGTATGTACATACATATGTATGTATATATGTGTATACTTGACAAGTATAAATTTGACACCTACGCTTGTACATACGTATTTTGCAGCATAAAAAGCAATCTGCCAGTTAAACCACCTGATACCTGCCAAGCTAAAGCGATTTAAGCACTTCCTTAGCAGCGTGCAAATATGCAAGCCAATATATACGAGCAGAGCAAATTCAAATTGTTGTGCAGACACATTTATACATTTATATAAATGTATATACACTTAACACTTTGTTTACATACGCCAACCATTAAGATTATACTTTAGCTACCAATCTTAAATGCCAAAACGGCTCTATTCTCTAGTGCCTCAACAAATTGCATACACACCTACATATGTACACATGCAGATAAATTTTGTATATATGTATGTATGTGCATGCAAGTGCTTATTTGAAAATTTATAAACCAGTAAGCACAATTGTACACAACACATAGGTATGTATGCCTGTATATGCATATCAATTTTCACCTGTACTCTAGTGCACACACACACACACTTTTATATGCATTTGTTTGTTTTTGTCTGCTTGTTTGTTGGAAATCCTTTTTTTCTGCTACCAAAGCATTGTTTGTTGTTTGTTTGTGGATATAAAAGAATCGCTTCTTATGCACATAAGTACGAGTATCAGGCATATTGAAAAAAAAAAATTGTTTTTATTTTTTTCTTGTGTGTATGTTAGTAAGTAGGTATGTCTGTCTACTATAGCTCACTGCTGTCATTGCTTCATATTCCCGTATTCCATTTTACTGACTGCGTTTTTTACGAAAAAAAGGTAAACATTCATTTCTGACTTGGAAAAATTGTTCAGCCGATAATAGTCAAGGACGAGAATTTGCTTTGTAGGGTATTTTAAACCATTAACCCACCTCCGAAAGCGCTTTTTGACCCCTTTTTTTGGATAGTGCGAACGAAATAGTATTTCGAAGGTCGCTGGAGTGTTAAAATGTTCTAGAGAAATATTCACTAGAAAATTTCACTAGGGGTATGCCTAGACAAAATTTTGATACCAGCAACATAAAAGACCATAGTTAACAATATGATTAGAGCTCGGAAAAATAGTTGAAATCAAGCGCCTAAAAAATGTTACATTTTGTAAATTTTGTTTGTTTTCAGTGGCGGGATTACAATTTAAATATAAAGGGGTAGCATATTGGTATGGTGGGTGAAGATTTTATTAGAAAAGTTCTTAATCATGTTACACAAATTTGCAGTTTGAATAAACATACAGTGGTGTGTGATGAAATAAAGCCAAAGAGGGACTTAGTTTCTTTGATATTTTTACTGAAAAAAGTATGAAGAATACTCGTACGTCTTGTGTTTAGAAAAAAAAAATAAAATTTATTTCAATTTTGTATTTTATATTTTTGTACATCGTCAAGCTTTTTGAAAGCAAAACAAAACTAGCTGTAATGAAAATAAAATTTGGGACAAGTAAGTAAATTATGGCATAGTTAATGTTCCAATAACTCATAAACAAAAATGCAGAACCGTTTTTACCACGAGAGAAATTTGCATTTTTACAGATATGGAATTATGCCGAGTATCCAATTGGAAAAATGTAAACACTGAGATGGTCACAAGAAAAAAATAGGAAAGTTCAAATCAAGTTTTTTTACCTAAAATACTCGTATGCAAATGTTATAAGTCAGACCACCACTAATTAAAAAGTTGTATTATATATTCTATTTACTAATATGCACTTGCCTCATTTTCATTCAAAATATATTTGGTTTGAAACTGTAATTGTTTTTCCTTCACGTGCGAAGATTTTGTCTCAAATTTAAGCGAGTCACTACAAATTTTTATACTCAGCTGTACTAGTACACAGAGTATTATAGTTTTAATCACATAACGGTGGATTGTAACAGAATGAAATAATCGAGATAGATATAGACTTATATATATTAAAATGATCAGGGTGAAAAGAGAAATCGATTGAGCCATGTCCGTCCGTCCGTCCGTCCGTCTGTCCGTCCGTCTGTAAACACTCTAACTCGCGCAAAAATTGAGATATTTTGATGAAATTTGAAATGAAAGTTGGTATCGACACTGGGACGGTTGGTATTGAAAATAGGCGAAATCGGACCATAACCACGCCCACTTTTCCTATATAGAAAAAATCGGAAATTTGGTATCTCAGTCACTATTAACGCTAGAGTGATGAAATTTTACCCATGTATTGAGCTCAGGCCCCAAAGAAGAAATTTGATGAAATTTTGGAAAATGGGCGGTGCCACGCCCACTTATTAAGGGTCAAACATTGAAAGTTTTATGAGTCATAACTCAGAAACCGTTGAAGATATATCGATGAAATTTGGTACGCGTGATATACTTACTTAGGCAAATGTTTGGACGAAAATTTTCCAAAATCGGTTGACGGCGACGCCCACTTTTATATATGTGTATTATAAAGTGGCCTAATAAAAACATTTTAAGCGATATCTCTGTCAAATATAAAGATATATCACTGAAATTTTGTAGTAGGAGTCCACCTGCGGACATAAAACGAAAAACACAAAAATTTTGGAAAATGGGCGTGGCACAGCCTCTTTTTAGAAGCAGGAATATACGAGATTTCTGAGCCCATAACCCGACTAATAATTTATATATAATGACGAAACTTGGTGTGTACACCTTTATTACTTGTGGTAATACATGTTGAAAATTTTAGCGAGATCGGTTGACGACCACGCCCACTTTTATATATGGGTATTATAAAGTGGCCTAATAGAAACATTTTAAGCGATATCTTTGCCAAATATAAAGATTATTCATTGGAATTTTGTGGCATGAGTTCCACAATAGGCCGGAAACATTGAGTAGGCAAATTTTGGAAAATGGGCGTGGCACCGCCTCCTTTTGGACAAAGGGATATACGAGATTTCTTAGCCCATAACTCGACAAATAATTGAGATATTCATGCCTATTACGGTATCCGACGGATGCCTTTCACAGGGAATGCGAATCGTTTTGATAAAATTTGGTATTCTCATAACCGATCGTCAATGTAGTCCGGGAATAAAAAACATGTTGATAAAGCAGTTCGAAGATTCACCGCATTCCCATAAACGTAATCGAAACGCAGTAGCTGTAATTTCTTTTGATTTCCATTCGTCATAAAATTAGTGCGGATTCAATAGAAATTTAAAAAATTGAATTTTCATTGCGTAGTAAATTACAATGAAATTTAACGAATAACAAAATAATTCGTATATTTTAAGTAAAAATATATGAGTTAATTTTCTTTATAAAACGTAATTCGTACAAAAACGTGGGCAGTTTTCTTTGTTGGTTGAGCGGAAGAAGCTTAACGAAAATATCGCAAAATAACATGAGCAAGCAGTCTCCAGAAGTTGTATCTGAGTTTTGGACAACATTAAGCACGGATTTGAATGCTTTGGCACCAACATCAAAATCAGTTGTTCTGAATCCAAATCCTGTATTAAGAATAAGCTAACAAATAACCGCTTCCAAATGCAAGTTACAGGTGGAGGGCAAAACGCAGAAGTTCACTGGAAGACATTTTGGTAGGATCTGTACCGCGATGATCAAAATATAAGCGTTGATTGCGAACCATGCGTTAATAATTCGAGACCAAATGCAGAAGTACAAAATTTAGCGAGTACTTCGTAAGAAATTGGAACAGCTTCAAGTCCGCAAACACAACAAAGAGTACTTCCATTTACAAAAAAAAATCAATTTTCTTCAATTTATTCAAATGTATTCTTTCAAAATGCAAATAAATCACAATTGAAAATGTAGTATAATGTAAAAAAGCTTTTGTCACGATACGCAGGGTGAATCGATAAAGCAGTAGTCCGACGGTTATGGTAATAGCGTGAAATTTGACCAGCGAGGGGAGTGCGAATCGGATGGCATTCGCGGGAGTGGCATCCGTCGGATACCATAATAGCAGAGATTATGACGAAACTTGGTTTATACACTTTTATAACTTGTGTCAATGGACACGCAAAAATTTATTGAAATCGGTTTATGACCACGCCTACTTTTTAACAAAGATATTTCTGGAACACTCTTTGGGAATGTGTAACGTGGCATCTTTGTAACTAGAAGTCATAAAGGAATGAAATTTTGCACAAAGAATAATATTTATATGCTTAGTTGGATGACTGATAAAAATTTAGAAAATGGGCGTGGCTACGCCCACTTTATGCAGCACTCGCTTTATATAAAGTACACCGTGTTTCCATCAAACGCAAACAAACAATGAAAGCATACAGCTGAGTATCTAATGTTCGATTCCACTCGAACTTAGACTTCCTTACTTGTTATTTGTTATTTTTATACCTTTCATGAGAATGAAATGGTATTATAACTTAGTGCCAATAAATTTTTGTCGAAAGTACCAGAAGGAAGCGTGGGGGACCCACCAAAATATATACCGATATGATCACAATCACGAGCTGAGTCGATTAAGCCATGTCCGTCTGTCCGTCTGTCCGTCGGTCCGTCTGTCCGTCCGTCCGTCTGTGTGAACGCAAACTAGTCCCTCAGTTTTTGAGATATCTGAATGAAATTCGGAATACAGGTATTTTGTTATATGCAGCTGATCATTTGTCGGAACCGGCCGAATCGGACCACTATAACATATAGAAAACAACCGATTATTCAGATATACATGAAATTTTTGGATGTAATTTGTGCATAACTTCCCCATTTAAACAGCTAAGGACATGAAACTTTGAAGTAGACGTGCTCATTTTGGCCCAAACAAGGTTACCGAAAATTGTCAAGATCGGACCACTATAACATATAGTTCCACAACATCCGATTATTCAGATATACACATTTTGGTGTATAACTCCTCCATTTTAACAGCTAACGGCCTGAAATTTTGAAGTATTTGTACCCATGTGGACCCAAACGGGATTGCCGAAAATTGTTAAGATCGGACCACTATAACCTATAGCTCCCCTACAACCGATTGTTCAGATAAACACATTTTGGTGTATAACTCCTCCATTTTAACAGCTAACGGCGTGAAACTTTTAAGTATTTGTACCCATATGGGCCCAAACAGGGTTACCGAAAATTGTCAAGATCGGACCACTATAACATATAGCTCCCCTACAACCGATTGTTCAGATATGGACATTTTGGTGTATAACTTCTCCATTTTAACAGCTAGCGGCGTGAAATTTTGAAGTATTTGTACCCATATGGGCCCAAACGGAGGTTACCGAAAATTGTCAAGATCGGACCATTATAACATATAGCTCCCATACAACCGATTGTTCAGATATGGACATTTTGGTGTATAACTTCTCCATATAAATAGCCAAGACACCATTTTTTCTAATAAATCTTTCCATAAATGAACCCACAGAATTAAAATTATAAATTAAACTTAATCCGGCTATGTACATACATAGGTAACTTTTCATTTCCCCACTCATGAAAGGTATGAAGTCTTCGGTACGGCCGAAGACAGCCGCGCTTTTACTTGTTTCTTTATCCTTTATAATTATATATTTATTTATTATTTATTTATTATACTTTATTTATTATTATATTTATTTATTGTAGCTTTCTTTGCAATTTTTCACGTGTAACCCATAAAAAACCTTAATAATTTATTTTTCTGGCATCCTAGTAAGCAAAAAATCCAATTGCATCCATGGGGGGCTTAGACCCGAATGCACCCCACCCTTAAACTTGCCACTGGATGTGCTCACAAACATTACGTAGCATAATTTTAGGCGTTTGATTTTCACCTATTATCCGAGCTCTAAATATGATCCATTCGACGAATTAAAATATGCAACAAATTTATTTTTTATTTTTTGTTTATAGTACAATTGATTTTTAATGTTTTCCGAGTGTGCAGTTATTCAAAGTGTTGCTTGAAATGTAAATTGAGAAGTGTAGAAATGCGCAACTGGGTATATAAAATTCACTGCCCGGGCGGCATGCTTCTACTCTTAAAAGTTTGCTTAATTTCTATGCTGATGCTCGATGCTGGTGTGCTTGTGTTTATTGTTTTTTTTTCTTCTTTACGGCTCTTGTTGTTGTATTTCTCGTTTACGTTTTTGTTCTCGTTTTTGTTGTTGTTCTCGTTTTTGTTGTTGCTGTTGTTTGCTGCTGCTGCTGTTGTTGTTGCTTTTGTTGTTTTTCCTCTCCTTTTTTGTTATGCTTCGTTTGCTTTATTATTATTTCTCGCACAAAGTTTTTTTTTTCTTTCTTCTCATTCTTTTTTTTTCTACCTTAATTCCCAGAGCATTTTTTTCTGAAGAGCCTTGCTTTTGTTTTTTTTTTATAATGCTTTGCTATGATTTGGTGCATTTTTTCATTTATTTTTCAAAAGCAGAAGTACATACACACATATGTGAGTACCTTAATGTTTTCTGTGAATTTTTCCTCCTGTTCTACTCATTTCTCTTCTTCTTCTTCCTCATCATGTTTTCCATTAATTTCTCACTCTAGTCATAAACTTTTAAAAGTGTTGGCTGGCTGGCTGGCGTAGATTGCTAAGTGTAAGCACAGCCGGAAGGAAGCTGAAGGCGTCAAGTCATTGAACTTGTCAGTTTTGTGTGTGTTATTCCATATTTAGTACTTTTGTTTGTTGTACTAAGGACATCAACACACTCGTCTGTCATCTGCTTTAAAGTACTGTAGAGCTTAAAGACTTTTTGGTTGAACTTAAAAATGTGATTTTTGTGGCGTTTTCCTTCTTTTTTCTTGCTTTTTTGTGTTGCAATTGAATTATGGTAATGTATTGACAACTAAAAGCAACCATTTGTATACGTGCAGCAAATATTATTGCATATTTCAAGGCGCCAAAGTAGTTATTTCATATCTGCTGATCTTTCTTTGTATGGAAATTTAGTCTGAGCATGTTTGGTTGGTTGGCTAGAGTGGCGAATTCCACTGACTCCAATTAGCGCCGAAGCGCCGTTTTGTTATCACGACTCGTAACTAAAATACCAGTGAAATATAAAGAGAGTAAAAGCAGAAGAGATATGCGGAAACCAGAGCAAGTCCTGCGCTCTATATCCATCCTTTTAAGCTTAGGTATCTAAGAAGCCCATAATGCCTGGCGTGCTTGCGTTTCTAGAAGTTGTCGGAGAAAGGCTTGCCAAGGAATGAAGTCATTCTGCCTTGACAGTGCGAAGGGCACTCGCAAAGCAAATGCTCCTCCATTTACTACGCCCCTGGAAGATTACAGCTGCGACAACAAGAGTTATGGTACAATCACAATCGGGTCAGATGGGTAGGTATTTAATGTCCTGCGAATAACGCAGTTAAGTGAAAAATATCCCTCATGTGCATTTTTAGAATGGCTGACAATCGCATCTCATTGTATGAAGGCCACAGACTTCTACAGCTCCAGCAGTTCTTTAACCGTTTACATCTGGTTTTAGCCTCCTAAAACCAGTGCCGGGAGATTCGGCCCTTGATGAAACCCAGGGGCGCAAGAATATCCTCCGCGATATCAAGAGCCGGTCCTTTCCTGGCTAACTCATCAGCCCAGATCAGAGATACGTTATGTCGACTTGCTACGATACCTGATTAGGCTTGATGATACCGTTGCAGATCCGAGAACCCTCAGAGCCGCCTGACTTTCCGAGAAAATTTCTATCCCGTTTTCGAAATTGACCGACAATTTTCGTAGCAAGTAGAGCCCTGCGGGCCTACTGTATTGCGGGAACTTTGGATTGAAAAGCGTTCGCCGTATCCGGGAGCCTAATTGATATGGAAGTGTACACATGAGTTTCAAAGATATCCGCTGCCATTCCGCTTGCCATCTTTGAAACATCGGTGAACACTATAAATGTTGTTTTTGTTGTTGTTGTAGCCACCAAGACACTCCCCGAAGGTTTTGGGGAGTGTAAGGGATATGACAGTCCTTTGCCGGATAAATCCGGTACGCTCGCGTACTAGTCCCTTCTGACTCTAGCCCGACTGTCGTGCGAACGATTTTTTTTGGCCATAATCAACCTTCTGTGGCCGCTGTGGTGCAGTGGGTAGAGTGCTCGCCTGCTATGCCAGAGGTCTCGGGTTCAAACCACGGCCCGAGCCAAACAAATTTTTCTAATTAGTAAAAATCCAATTATTGGGTTTTTTAAGAGCAGCGGTCACCTCTCGGCAGTGGGCGGCATACCCTCCGAGAGTATTTCTGCCATGAAAAAGCTTCTCACATAAAATGCATTCGCCGTTCGGAGCCGGCATAAAACAGTAGGTCCACCCAATTAGTAGGAAAAACAAAAAGGAGCACACCTCGAATTGGGAGAGAAGCTCGGCCATAAAACTCGTCAGAGTTATAATAGCGCCATTGTATTATTATTATTATTAATCAACCTTCTAGGCCGGCGGATTTTAGTCGCCTCTTACGACAGGCATTGCTTACCACGGGTATATTCTAGGCCCCCTAACCCGCTGGGGTTAACACTATAAAATCAAATCTCTGAGTGAGTTTACCATCTCCCCACTCCTTTCTAGTTGGGAAGACAATCTCATAGTATGTATTGAAGACTGTTATAGGACAAATATAATCTTTTTCGTATCTATGTTGGAGTCGGTAACGTGGAGCGAAATACGACCCTTCACGCACGTGCGCTGCTTACAGAGTTTTAACATCAAGAAACTTACAGCACCCTGAGATGCCTTTTACTTGACAAAGAGATCAATGGGCGGAATATTACAAGGCACATCCAGAGCCTCCGCGGGGCATTATCTAATATCCCCTCTGATTGCAACGCAATCAGCTCGATGAACTTTTCTCAGTATATCAGCCATGTAGCTCACCAGCTCACCTCGGTTGCTTTTCAAGACTCCAGTGATCCGTATGTTAAGATCGAATAGCTGCTTTGTACATCAATGTCGTGAGTTTTGGTCTCAGACCCCACTTTTTACACAATATTCTTCTGCAGGCATACAAGGCACCGTAAAGGTATTTCCAGACGACGCAATGAAATTACATTCTCACTTTCTTAAAGTACTTTCATTGCGTCGTCTGGCAGTACCATAAGTCTTTCTAGCTCCATGTCCTGTAATTTTCTTGCGCACAATTTTGTAGGATATTTTAAACCCTGAAGTTGTCGCACAGCTCCACAATAGAATCACAAATCAACTTCAATGAAGTGCTACTCCTTTTCATTGCTCATCACCACAAGATTTTTAAAATTTTTTCCAGTGGAACTTTCGTTGAGCATCCACTCATTCCAGGTGCCCCTAGGGACTTATTATTTCTTTCTCATTCTGCATAAACTTATGTACATAAATAAATCAGCGCTTAAGCCTTTGGGGCTATAGCTACATAAAAAATAAACATACAAACATACATCAAAGATCATTACATTAATTGATGTTTAACACACCACACACATTACTGCATCGATTACATTGCATGTATGTTAAGTCAACCAACCCCATGTATAGAGTAGGAGTAATAAAAAGGTATGAAATTTAAAAATATACCAAAAGCTGTACACTTTTAAGAAAGTGTTGGAAAGGAGCAGAAAATTCTTATGTCTAACACCCTTTCACTTGCTGCACCAGCCATCCGTCCAGCCATCTACTCATCCCTCCATCCATCGGTTGACAAATGATGCTGCAGCCACCTATACTCCTTTCTGTTCTACTCCAACCCATAGTAAATAATCTCATTCTTTCTTCACTTCCCCTCAGACAGCAGAACACGGTTATGGCTACGCCTCGTGAGCAGCTCAGCTGTTTGTTGCACGCCATGACTTGGCTTGGCTTGGTTTGGCTTGACAGAGCAAAGGTTGGCAATACAAGCGATTATTTCCACCAATCAACTTAATGTACATTACGTGTGTGTATATATGTATAAGCGCAGGTGATAAATGAAAATGAAAAATGGTTTGGTTGCCTTTTAATGGACAAAAAAAAAACAACATATGAAACAACACGCGCTCAGCGGCTCTTTGATCCAGCTTGACCCAGCACATGCGGCTTGCTAGCGATACATTTTCTGAAATTTTTTCTTCTACTTCTTGTACTACTTCTTCTTCTTCTTCTTCTTCTTCTTTTTCTTCTTCTTCTTCTTCTTCGTTACGCCTGTCTGCCTTCTCACTTAAACTTATTTACATTTTTTCGACTACTTTGGCATTTTCTTTAGTTTCCCTCGGTTACTTTGCCTTTGCTTGTTTTCTTTTTCCATTTCTGCCTCTTCCTTCTTTCTCGCTTGTTTTTTCTTTTTCTGTCCACACTCCTTCATTTCCTCTTTAATTGCCATGACAACGTACATATCGCCGCGAGAATGTTATGTATTTATACTCTTATAATCGCTTGCCAATTCATCTGGGTACATTCTTCGCTTTTTGCTGCATAAATTAAGGATTAATGACCGTTTTATGCAGGCAAAAGACTTTTCGTTAATCCACTTACATGGGCTATTTACGTGTTCAGCGATAATTTAATGAATCAATAATGAAGTGAACTCATGCATATGTGGGAGAAAAGTAGCGCAGAAGTTACTTTGTGGAATTATACGAAAAAGGAGGTGGACGAACAAAAGTTTCGTTGCATACTATTAGGCGCAAAAGCTTAAATACAAGCAGCCTGTTTTAAGGCGTTTCTTATTACAAAGTAATGGTCAACTTTTAGGCGTAATAAAATCAGAGAAACTTTTTTTGTAAGTATATAAAAAAAAATAAATAAAATTGCCTTCGAAAAAAAGAAAAAAAGATACTTTTAATCCTTGAAAATTAAACAAATAAGACTGGATGGGGTAACGCTGACCACTGCACCTGAAAAAAATACTTAGGCGTCATTTTCGATGCCAAGCTTCTATAGAAGGAACGTGGAACACACCACATCTAAAGTCACGAGAGCACGAATGGTGTGCAGACGTCTTGCAGGCAAATCATGACGCTGTAGCCTCCGAATTCTAAGATGGATATAAGTTAGACCAACATTAGGTAGGTACCTACATACATCCAATTTGAGAAACGGTCCTAGAGACTCGGCGAGAGTGCATAGAAAATCGTAACAAACTTGGCGCCAGAAACTTAGCACTTCTGGCATGGGTTCCTGGATACAGAAGAGTAAGTTAAGTTTGTTGAACACTAGATTCCACAACAGGGGTGAGAGTACTCCCCCTTGTGGGGTGCCCCTATGTACCCTCCTTGACATCCTCGAAAGGTGGGTGGGATCCGTGGGGTCAACCGTGGGGTCCGCAGTCCTCCCAGGCAGCAACCTATTCGAAGTTTCAGCCGAGGATTTTTTCCGGCCAAACAGAAGATTGGGTACCAGGAAATGATAGCTAACGACCTTGCCAGAGGGGCAGCGATGACAAAACCTATAGGACCAAAGCCATTTCTAAGTATAGGAACACAAAACGATACGAGAAGAGCTCAGGATTGAGAAAAATTTATATAATTAGGGAGCGGCACTGGCAACAATCTGCTGGAATGCGCCAGGTGAAATTACTGCTGTGGGGGACGTCATTTCATGTTATATAATCATCATCATAATCCTCCTCATCAGCATCATCCTCATCAGCATCATCCTTAGCAACATCATGCTCATCATCATAGCCCTCATCATAAACATTCAATGCTCTACCGGTGCTCCGGTTTTGCCGCATGGCATTACGTTGTTAATTTCCCGTCGAATGTGATCGAATAAATTAAGAATCAACAGCAAAGCAAAGCAACGGTGCGGCCGACAAGTCACTCATCAACAGAAAGCAAATAGCAGAGCAGAGCAGACGACAAGCAGCAGCAAACAAAAACAACAATAGCAGCAACAACTATTAAATACCTTGAACAAGCTATCAAAGTGCCCAGGCAGCAGTCAGCCAGCTATTCGCGCCTTTGACTCGGTATTGCAACTTTCATGCTCGTCTCGCCCTCGCCGTGTTGGCTCTTTGCACACGTGGCAATCATGTCATGATTTCATCTGATGTTGTTGGTGTTGTGGCGTTGGCATTGGTGTGTTGATGACATTCGCCCGCGGATTATCATTTAGCCATCGTTATGTGAAGTGATGCACTGCTTGCTTGCTTGCTTGCTTTGTTATTGCATTTATTTGCGGATATAATTTCGAGTTATTGATTTTCGACGCGAATGTGCATAATGAGACATACATACATACATACAACATACATACATACATACAAGTATGGCAGGTGAGAGAGGGTGAGATTGACAGGCTGGAAAGCCATCGAAAGTACATATGTACACACAGGTACAAAGCATTTATTTCATATTAACGTACATGCAATTGTGGTGGATATTTATGTGTGAGCAACAGTGCAACACTGCTTCGGATGCTTGCACCAGCAGCGTAGTTAGTCAGCAGGGGTCTACTTGAGCATATCGAACTTCTATATATACATATATATACCATTTTTTCTCCCGCTATAGTTAACTGAGTTTAAAATTTTTAAAATGGTGGAAACCTCATAAAAAAATTTATTCAACGATATACGATCTTAATACTCTTTAACTTGATATCCATATTTTCATATTTTATGGCATCTTATAAAAATTATAGAGTTTAAAATTTTCAAAGAGGTGGCAACCCTACCAAAAATATATGAAATGATCATAACTCTTAATTCTCTTTAATTTGATATCCATATTTCCATATTTTATGGCTTCTTATAAAAAATATTGAGTTTCAAATTTTCAAAGAGGTGGCAACCCTACCAAAAAAATATGCAGCGATCGCATCCCTTAATTCTCTTTAATTTAGTACCCATATTTCCATATTTTATGGCATTTTATAAACATAATTGAGTTTAAAAATTTAGAACAGGTGGCACCCCTAACCAAAATATATGCAAAGATCGTATCTATTAATACTCCTTAATTTGATACCCAAATTTCCATATTTTATAGTTTCTTATAAACATAATTGAGTTTAAAATGTTCAAAAAGGTGGCAACCCTACCAAAATATATGCAAAGATCGTATCTATTAATACTCCTTAATTTGATACCCAAATTTTCATATTTTATAGTTTCTTATAAACATAATTGAGTTTAAAAATTTAGAACAGGTGGCACCCCTAACCAAAATATATGCAAAGATCGTATCTATTAATACTCCTTAATTTGATACCCAAATTTCCATATTTTATAGTTTCTTATAAACATAATTGAGTTTAAAATGTTCAAAAAGGTGGCAACCCTACCAAAATATATGCAAAGATCGTATCTATTAATACTCCTTAATTTGATACCCAAATTTCCATATTTTATAGTTTCTTATAAACATAATTGAGTTTAAAATGTTCAAAAAGGTGGCAACCCTACCAAAATATATGCAAAGATCGTATCTTTTAATTCTCTTTAATTTGATACCCATATTTTATAGCTTCTTATAAACATAATTGTGTTTCAAATTTTCAAAGAGGTGGCAACCCTACCAAAAAATATATGCAAAGATTGTATCTCCTAATTCTCTTTAATTTGACATCCATATTTCCATATTTTATGGCTCTTCTAAGAATTATTGAGTTTAAAATTTTCAAAGAGGTGGCAACCCTACCAAAAATATATATATGCAACGCTTGTATCTCTTAATTCTCTTTAATTTGATACCCAAATTTCCATATTTTATAGTTTCTTATAAACATAACTGAGTTTAAAATTTTCAAAAAGGTGGCAACCCTACCAAAAAATATATGCAACGATCGTATCTCCTAATTCTCTTTAATTTGCCATCCATATTTCCATATTTTATGGCTTTTTATAAAAAATTTTGAGCTTAAAAATTTAGAACAGGTAGCAACCCTAACCAAAATATATGCAAAGATCGTATCTCATAATTCTCCTTAATATGACATCCATATTTCCATATTTTATGGCTTTTTATAAAAATTATTGAGTTTAAAATTTTCAAAGAGGTGGCAACCGTACCAAAAATATGTATGTGCAACGCTCCTATCTCTTAATTCTCTTTAATTTGAAATCCATATTTCCATATTTTGTGGCTTTATATAAGCATAATTGAGTTTAAAAATTTCAAAAGAGGTGGCAACCCTTAAAAATAAAAATAAAAATCGATTTGAATATTATTAAGTTTCTTCGCTGAAATACAAAATATGTTATAATCCTTCTGTTTTATTATCTAATTTCTTTATATAATATTTTTATATAATCTAAACTTTTAAGCAGGCGGCAAAACTCTATTTTGTTTTTTATACAAATATATTCCTGGGCTCCCCTGCAGTAAATTTGTTTCACTGCTGAAGGATCAGTGATGATTCTTTGTTGAATATTCATCACTGTAGTCATAAATCAGTACATTTTTTTTTTTGTTTTTTTTTTCTGAGGAAAGCAAATCATTTATGTATATGAATAATTCAGCAGTCTTTATATGAAAGTATTCACTGATGCCTCTTCAGTCATAGCTGAATTTCATCAGAGATTCTTAAAGGGTTCATTTCGGATTTTTACTGCGGGGTCATAGTCATTCAAATCGCTCATACATCTAACCTCAAAATTTTAAAGTTCCATAATTTGACCTGACCCGAAAAAAATAAAGACACCCTCGTAATCAGGAAACAAAAACACATCAGACGCACTTTTCAAGCCCCTTGGATTTTTCAAAAATTGCAAAATTGTTGTACAGTATAATTAAAAATGTATTTGTATTCCTTTTCGTAATTTTATTCGTATGTTTATCATTTTAATAGTATTCATATTCGTATTCGTATTCGAATTCGTATACTTATTAATATTCGTACTTCGAAAACCCCCACTTGGTCCTTTTTAAAAAATATCAGCCTACAGCTCTCACTTCGCCATCATTCGCTTCCCCAACCATCGCTTGCTGATAGTTATATGCACTTGCGCTTGTTATTTTTGTTGTTGCTGCTGTTGCTGTTACTTTGGCCGATGTTGCTGATGATGATGCAACTTTGTTTCAATATTCAATATGATTATGCTCGCTTGTATTTAATAACACACTTTCATATTCACATTAGTGCATTTTAAAAACTCATTCAGTTAACATAGATTAATGATGTGCGTGTGTATGTTTATAAGCGTGCGTGTGTGTATTGATTATCGTGAAAACAGCCGCTCATTGTGGTCAGAATGCAATATTTTCATTAGTCTCACCGACAGCCAAACCAACAAATGGCGGACCACCGGCCAGCCACACGCTTAAAAAGCGATGAATTGCCAGTTAGCGCGTATTGAGGGTGTTTGTGTGTGGAGACTGTGGAGTAACTCATCATCAAATAACCAGCCAGCTAACACATTATTTAAGCAGACAATTCACGAATAAAGCAACGCAAATAAGGCAGGCAGCTGTTTGGCCATAAATAGTATTATAAATACACTTTTGCCCCTTCCTCCTGCCTCACTTTGATTGCAATTATCCTTTCAGTTTTATACGCTTTTCATTTAAAATATTCATGTTTTAAATTAATAGAGATTTATGATATTAATCAGGAAAAACTGACCGTATTGAATGAATGTATTAAATTTTGTTTGTTTTACACAGTGTGTGCAAAAAAAACAACGTTGCTCATGCGATATTGTTGGCATTGTGTGTGAAAAATTCGATGCAAAAACTGAATAACATATTTCTTCCTCTTCTTAATTGACGCTCAGGGCAGCAAAAATCTCCGGCTGAAACCGCCCAGAGGTTGCTGTCTGGGTAATGGACCTTCGTCTCTCCTCCCCGATGCCTATTTCTGGTCCTTGCGCCTGGACAGACTGCGCGGCGGAGACCGCGGAGGGATAACAAAGGCTGTTGTCCGGTCGATTAGATCCCCTCAAGGCGCGAGCCAGGGGCGGGGGTTTGAGACAGCCTCAGTCATGGCTCGAGGTGACTTGTCGAAGGCATAAAATGCACTTATATTCTCGTGATGGAGGATAAACAGGATAAGGAATCACAACAACAACAACAACAACAACAACAACAACACATCGCAAAGGCCCTTCACTACAGAGAGTGCGATAAGTAGTATTTCTTGGTATTTATTTCGGCTGCCTTAGCTGCTCGAATGGATCGGAATACCCCCAATCATTCAGCGCTAGATTGAGGACATTTTGAGTTGTCGGACGGTGTGGCCTTTGGATGATGTCAAGCAGGGCGCATATGGGCACAAAATACTCTTCAACAAAATATTCTTCACAAAATACACAAAACAATAAAACTTGCAAAATCTTGCATTCCAAGTTTAGTATAACGCCTCGAAGACGATGGCGGCAACACTAAGGACCATATTTAGTCTATGTGAGGGATCACTGTATCCTTGTGAACCTAACTTAACTTAACTAATTTACTTGACGCTCAACCATCTAGAAGTTGTTGGCTGAGTTCAATACAGCTTGCCATTCATTTGTATTTCATGCTACATAATTTTAATATTTTTTTTAGACTCATTTTTGATTCCAAAGCAATTGAATTCCTAAAGGAAAGTTGTTAAGATGTGAAAGTGTTGCAGAAAAAACTTTGAGCACTTGTGGAGCATTTTTTGTAATTGTCCTGATGATTTTAATACCTACTTTGTCAGGATTAATACCAAATATATAATTTGATGCCGGAGAATATTTGAGTTGCCGTAAAAGAAAAACTAATCTCTAATATAAATTTTAATATATTATTTTTTCAAGTGTATTGAAAAATTGTGGTTTTTTACAAGGCTTAGCCAAGTTTTCCACCCTAATTTCCAGTAGGTACTCCTCCATACTCTCTAGAAGCGCCCATTCGACAAGGCTTACTTTCATTTTCATACCTCGAAAGTGCATCTAAGAATCCCAGTGTTCTCCAATTCTTTAATATTGCATTTCTTACTGTGCGTGATTTCGTTACAGTGTTTTTTGCACATAGTGTCACACCACAATGACGCTACAATTTATTCCTTTTAATTTGCAATATTTGTTATTTTATGCTTTTCATAATTTTTTTTTATATAATTTTTCACACTTTTTTACGCAACGCTTTGTTTAATTTTTTGCGTATAATTAGGTATTGGCGCCGCTGTTTTTTCGCTTTTAACACCCAGTAACAATAACGTTTTTATAAAAAAAAAACATAAATTAAAAATTTTTTTTTCATTCTTGTAAAGCCGTCTTTGTTTAAGCCATTCAATTTTTATAAATCGACACTTTTTAATTACAATTAATATTTGATTTATTAATTTGGGCTTTTTTATTATAATTAATTTATTTTTTTTTCTATGTAGTGCGTTCCTTCAAGAATACATGAGTACGCTTTAATGGCTAATTCTATGTACTATTTTAAGAAAGTTGTGGGGAAATTTCCATATTATGCGCCCGGACTCTGATTTTTTCGCTTTTTTGGGGGCGGAAGAGGGGGGCCATGTAGATCACTAAAACGAAAAATAAATTCCGCGGAAACTTATAGTTTATTAATAATACAGTATTTTTGCATAGAACACCCTTATATGTACGTTATAGGACACCATATGGCGTTCGGTCGCGTTTTAAAAAAATAACCCTCAGCAGGCAGTATGCCATTTCTGGAGCGTTCCACATAATTTTCCGTATTCTGGAGTGTTAAATTAGTAAAGTTAACATCAACAGAGTATTTCCTGAAAGTTTCATTGAAAAATTCTTAGAGCTTTAAAAATAAATACGGCGCGCGCATTATACCGAAACCGAGCCAAATTTGATTCAAGCGAGTGATTTTTCTATATTTTCTGTCTTCTGTCTTTGAAGCGAGCGCAGAAGAAACGGGAGACCTGCACTGCGTTGGGAAGATCAGGTGGACAGTGATGTTGGCTCCCTAGGTATTCCCAAATGGCGCCACGCTGCACGAAACAGAAATAGCTGGCGTGCTATGTTGGACTCGGCCAAAATCGTCTAGACGGTTACGTGCCAATTAAGTAAGTAAGCCTTTGAAGCGAAGTGGCAGTTTCTATTGACTTGCTTATCAAGCGGTCTTAGACTTTCGGCCTAAAATCTTTCGAAATAATGAATGATCTTCTTTTCTTAACTTTGAGATTAAAGATTATCTCGTATTGTTGGGTTCTAAGTCAGTCTAAGGCAAGCCTTGAAGATGAGAACAAGCTGAGCAGCAAGCTATCTTCTTTTATGTTTCTTTCTTTGTAACTGAAGCCCATTTTTAAACTTAAAAAAAAAGAAACAAATAAATCATCATAAAAAAAATATCTATAATCCTCCTCCTGCCATTTTCACAGCCGTTCATCCTTTAATTAAAGCTTAAAGTTCTTAATCAAAATATCATGCATTGATTTAATGCATTGAGCTTTTTATGTAAATACATACATATATGTATATTTACGTAACATTTAATTAATGTAAAATTTAATTACATATTGGTTATATATTGATTGATCATTATTAATTAATTTCACCAACGATTGCCATTTGAGTAGCTTAAAAAGTATATAAAAATAACTGATTTCTCATTTATATGTACTGCTTTAAATAAAGCGAATTTACACATATTTATGTATGTACAGTGGCGATTAAAAAAATAGTAACACAGTGCAGTAGCTGAAAAACACGCTTCAAAAGTTTTGTAGGCCAAAGAGTACCAGTCTAACAAGACAAATGTTTGCTGTATTTTTATACCTTTCATGAGAATGAAATGGTATTATAACTTTGTGCCGAAAATCAAATCTTGAAAGTACTAGAAGGAGGCTTGACAGACCCATCAATATATATACCGATATAATCAGAATCATGAGCTGAGTCGTTTAAGCCATGTCCGTCCGTCCGTCCGTCCGTCCGTCTGTGTGAACGCAAACTAGTCCCTCAGTTTTTGAGATATTTGATTGAAATTTGGAACACGGGTGAGTTTTGGTGCTCAATCGATCATTTGTCAGAATCGGCCGAATCGGACCACTATAACATATAGCTCCCATACAACCGATTGTTCAGATATACACATTTTGGGGTATAACTTCTCCCTTTTTACAGCTAAGGAGACGAAACTTTGGGGTATTTGTACCCATATTGACCCAAAGAAGGTTACCGAAAATTATCAAGATCGGACCACTATAACATTTAGCTGCCATACAACCGATTGTTCAGATAAACACATTTTGGTGTATAACTCCTCCATTTTAACAGCTAACGGCGTGAAACTTTTAAGTATTTGTACACATGTTGGCCTAAACAAGGTTACGGAAAATTGTCAAGATCGGACCACTATAACATATAGCTGCCATACAACCGATTGTTCAGATATACACATTTTGGGATATAACTTCTCCGTTTTAACAGATAATGACATGACACTTTAAAGTACTTGTACCCATATCGGCCCAAATAGAGTTACCGAAAATTGTCAAGATCAGACTACTATAACATATAGCTCCCATACAACCGATTGTTCAGATATACACATTTTGTCGTATAACTCCTCCATTTAAATAGCCCAGACACCATTTTTATACTCAGCTGTACTAGTACACAGAGTATTATAATTTTGATTTCATAACGGTGGATTGTAACAGAATGAAATAATCGAGATAGATATAGACTTATATATATCAAAATGATCAGGGTGAAAAGAGAAATCGATTGAGCCATGTCCGTCCGTCCGTCCGTCCGTCCGTCCGTCCGTCCGTACGCACGATAACTCGCGCAAAAATTGAGATATTTTGATGAAATTTGGAATGCAAGTTGGTATCGACACTGGGACGGTTGGTATTGAAAATGGGCGAAATCGGACCATGACCACGCCCACTTTTCCTATATAGAAAAAATCGGAAATTTGGTATATCAGTCATTAATAGAGCTGGAGTGATGAAATTTTACCCACGTGTTGAGCACAGGCCCCTAAGAAGAAATTTGATGAAATTTTGGAAAATGGGCGGTGCCACGCCCACTTATTAAGGGTCAAACATTGAAAGTTTTATATGCCATAACTCAGAAACCGTTGCAGATATATCGATAAAATTCGGTAGGCGTGATGTACTTACTTAGGCAAATCTTTGGACGGAAAATTGTTAAAATCGGTTGACGGTCACGCCCACTTTTATATATGGGTATTATAAAGTGACCTAATAAAAACATTTTAAGCCATATCTCTGTCAAATAAAAAGATATATCACTGGAATTTTGTCGCCTGTGTCCAGCTATGGACGTAAAACAAAAAACGTAAAAATTTTGGAAAATGGGCGGTGCCACGCCCACTTATTAAGGGGAAAACATTGAAAATTTTATGAGTCATAACTCAGAAACAGTTGAAGATATATCGATGAAATTTGGTATGCGTGATATACTTACTTAGGCAAATGTTTGGACGAAAAATTGCCAAAATCGGTTGACGACCACGCCCACTTTTATATATGTGTATTATAAAGTGACCGCTGGCCGCTGTGGTGCAGTGGGTAGAGTGCTCGCCTGCTGTGCCAGAGGTCTCGGGTTCAAATCACGGTCCGAGCCAAACACCAAAAACTATTTTTCTAATTAGTAAAAATCCTATTATTGGGTTTTTTAAGAGCAGCGGTCACCTCTCGGCAGTGGGCGGCATACCCTCCGAGAGTATTTCTGCCATGAAAAAGCTTCTCACAAAAAATGCATTCGCCGTTCGGAGCCGGCATAAAACTGTAGGTCCACCCAATTAGTAGGAAAAACAAAAAAGGAGCACACCTCGAATTGGGAGAGAAGCTCGGCCATAAAACTCGTCAGAGTTATAATAGCGCCATTGTATTATTATTATTATTATAAAGTGACCTAATAAAATCATTTTAAACGATATCTCTGTGAAATATAAAGATAATTCATTGAAATTTTGTGACATGAGTTCTACAATAGACCGGAAACAAAAAATAAAAAAAAGTATGGAAAATGGGCGTGGCACCGCCTCATTTTATACAAAGGATCTACGAGCCAATTACTCGACAAATAACTGAGATATTATAACGAAACTTGGTTTATACACTTCTATGACTTGTGTTAATAGACACGCAAAAATGTATTGTGTTTATGACCACGCCTACTTTTTAACAAAGATATTTCTGGAACACCCTTTTGGAATTTGTAACGTGAAGTCTTTGTAACTAAAAGTCATAGAGGGATGCAATTTTGCACTAACAATAATATTTATATGCTTATTTGGATGATTGATACAAATTTTGAAAATGGGCGTGGCTGCGCCCTGTTTATGCAGCACTCGTTTCATATAAAATACACCCTATATCGAACAAACTCAAACAAACAATGAAAGCAAACAGCTGAGTATCTAATGTTCGATTCCACTCGAACTTAGGCTTCCTTACTTGTTTCTAATAAATCGTTCCATAAATAACCTACAAAATTGAAATTATAAATTATACCAAATCAGGCTATGTACAACATACATAGGTCATTTCCCCACTCATGAAAGGTATGAAGTCTTCGGTACGGCCGAAGACAGCCGCGCTCTTACTTGTTTTTTAATTAAAATTAAAATAATTTTACTTGAAAGAGTTTTTAGTGCTTAGCACGAAATTTTTATTTTTAATTCAATTTTTAATTGTTGGGGTAAGTGGAAAAAAATTCAACAACTATTTACAGCGAAGGTTGAGTGTATAGCTATTTCACGAAAAACCATTTTCGATCATCAGCACTCTTTTCGGAAGTGGATGCACTGGGGATTGAACCCGAGTCCATTCCATCTTCAGCCGCAATGACCCAACGCATAAACACACTCGGCCATTGAGACTCTGTGCAAGCTGTTGGATTTTCCCCACTTTTGCCTTTTTCATTTTCAACATTAACGTTAGTGTGTATATGCTTTTGCATATATTCTCCACAAACGTGCTGAATTTTTGTTGTAGGCAGTTCGCAATGAACATTGTTGTTGGTATTTATTTTATGTATATACCAAACAACGTTAACAATTTTACTTGAAAGAGTTTTTAGTGCTTAGCACGAAATTTTTATTTTTAATTCAATTTTTAATTGTTGGGGTAAGTGGAAAACACTCAACCTTCGCTGTAAATAGTTGTTGAAATTTTTTTCCACTTACCCCAACAATTAAAAATTGAATTAAAAATAAAAATTTCGTGCTAAGCACTAAAAACTCTTTCAAGTAAAATTGTTAACGTTGTTTGGTATATACATAAAATAAATACCAACAACAATGTTCATTGCGAACTGCCTACAACAAAAATTCAGCACATTTGTGGAGAATATATGCAAAAGCATATACACACTAACGTTAATGTTGAAAATGAAAAAGGCAAAAGTGGGGAAAATCCAACAGCTTGCACAGAGTCTCAATGGCCGAGTGTGTTTATCCGTTGGGTCATCGCGGCTGAAGTTGGAATGGACTCGGGTTCAATTCCCGGTGCATCCACTTCCGAAAAGAGTGCTGATGATCGAAAATGGTTTTTCGTGAAATAGCTATACACTCAACCTTCGCTGTAAATAGTTGTTGAATTTTTTTTCCACTTACCCCAACAATTAAAATAATTTTATTCTTGAATCATAACTTATGAATCATAACTTATAACTCACGACTTATAACTTATAGTTTATAATTCGTGACTAATGCCGTTGTTATTTGCAAATTTTTTCTGTAGCTGCAGAATTTTTTTGACATATACATAAGTCACGACTCATAATTCATATTTTATAATCCATAACTCATAACTCATAACTCATGAACTTATGTTTCGTGACGAATACGATTGACATCTTATAACTTTATCTGTAGGTGCAGAATTTTTTTGACTCATGACTCATTAGCCATGAAACACAGCTCCTGTCTCATAACTAATAATTTGTGCTTATTTCAGAATTTGTTTTTTACTCATGGCTCATAACATGTCATTCGTGCCTATTTCAGAATATATTTCTTCACTTATAAGTCAGGACTCAAAACTCATAACTTATAACCCATAACTCATAACTCAAGAAATTATACATCGTGACTAATATCATTAATATCTGACATTTTTTTCTGAGGCAGCAGAATTTTTTTTACTCACAGCGGATGTTTCATAACCAATAACTCCTGCTTATTTCAGAATTTTTTTACTCATAAATAACTCGTAACTCGAGCCTATTTCAGAATAGTTTTTTACTCAGAAGTCATGACTCATAATTAATAACTTTTGACTAACACCACCTTACTCACAAAACATAATTCTTTAATAATGACCCATAAACTTTATAATTCATGACTCTTAATTCTTGACTCACAACTCATAATTAATAACTCGTGATTAATACCTCGCATACTCATAAAACATAATTATTTATCCACGACTCATAAATTTTTTTTTTCCATGACTCATAATTCTTGGCTCATGATTCAAAATTCATCTTTTTATTTTCTATAATTTTCATCGCCATTTTTTTTTTTTCAAGTCAATTCGTAACTCATATTTTTTTTTAATTTTCATCTTCCTTTTTTTTTTTCAAATCAATTCACGACTCATCTCCTTACTCACCTGATCAGTAAAATTATCGGTATGAAAGAGCACTTTAACATAGTTAGTCTCGCTGATGAACGTCTGCGGCTGCTCCGCTTCACCGCAAAACATGCCTGGCTCACGGCGATTGGAGACATCCGTTTTGGCATTGCCGTCGACAATCTATAGAAGATACAAAGGAGACAATAAAATATAGAAAAAATTGGATATGTAATAAACATAAATCAAAATGTAAAGTTGCAAAGATGAAGAGCGAAAAAAGTGTTAAAAAAAGTGCAGTCAAAAAATACTTTCTATGTATTGCTATAAAATAACGCTTTTACTCATAATTTACGTGCGCCGCAGCGGCAGTTTTGGCCAAAAAAAAGCTTGAAAATTGAGTATATGCGCATAAATTTTGCCAACTTGCTTTAGTTTTTGTTTTTTTTTCTTTTTTTTTTTGCCTTTCTGACATATGCGAATTTTTCTTCAATTTTTTATTTATTTTCACTTTACTAGCGTGCTTTTACTTATTGCCGTCAAAATTTGATTTACTTCCGCAAAGGCGAACTTATCACTATTGGCTTTTGTAGGTATTTTGTACTTTTTTCGTTCTTCGTTTTTTTTACCCTTCTTCTTTACTGATTTGATTTTTTTGTTGCCTACTTTTAGTTGCCTAAATCTAATCGTCTCTATGTTTGCTGTCTACTTTTTTACAACTATCTATCTCTCTCCTATATGTTGTTTACTTTTAGAGGCACATATGATTCCGCTAGTAAATCATAACGGTCGCAAGAGAGTAGATATGCAAATGTAAAAAGAACTTTTGAGGAAAGTGCGGTGTATGTAATACCCTTTTCTTAAAAAAAAAAAACTATCTCATGTTTATTTATTTTATTGCTCACTCCATATCCTTTTCTTTCTTTCAACTGTCTACCGCCGAGTCTCATAAATTATCATTTGCGCTGCCGGTCTCTTGATAAACAACAAAAAAAGCTAAACCAGACATACCCAGTTTCTACCTCACCCCCAAACCAGTACATACTCGAGACCCACACTACAGTAAAACAAGTACTAGCTCAGCTCGAAAAAGCAGAAGCTCCAAAAAAGCGTAAAATACTTTGCCTACCACTAGGCGCGCCTGCCGCCTACTGCCTGCTGCCTCCATCTCATATCCCATATGCGCTTCAAGTGCCATTCAGCAGCGCCAGTTGTAGTCCGCGCGCTTCACTTTCATACAACTTGAGTCAACTCATCATAAATTACTTGAATTTTTTCGCTGTCGACACAATCAGACGCGGTGCGCGTATGAGTGTTCTGTCGCCATAGCCAACAAGCGTTGCCGGCCGGTCGCTAGTGCTGCTTTTTGTCCATAGCCATAAATCAGATTTGCCACAACAGACTGACTGGAGCTTTGCTTAAGCGCTTCATGGGAGCGCGCGTGTGTGTAGCAGATGGCATTTTTGTATTTTTTTTTTTTTTTGTGTATACACACTTGCATATGATGCATTTGAAAATTATTATTGCATACTTTTAGGCGCACGAAAAACAAAAAGAACCATTTGCTGACGCTCGTTATTGTTTTTTGCGTGCTTTGTTGCCTATGAAAATTGAAAAAATATGCTTGCTATTTGCGCAAAAATATTTACCAAAGGTATTTTTCAATTTGCCTTTAACGCACACACAACGCCCCAAAGTATGCTATAAATTGTATTGAGTGCTCATTCAAGTGTTTTTCGTATCGTTGCTGCTTATTATTTCCGCCAAGCCAACATAGATACGCACTTTTGCACTCACAGCCTTTGGCAATCGCCCACTACGCCCTTTGTGCTCTATATCTTCTCTACTCTACACCCTCTCCTTAGCACCTTTCCCTCTCTCTCTCTCTCTCTCTCTCTGTGCCACATGCTTTTCTCTTTCTTTTTCTTTTTCCTTTTCTTTTTCTTTTTCTTTGTTTTCCTTTTCTTTTTCTTTTTTTCCTTTCCTTTTTCCTTTTCTTTTTCTTTTTTCCTTTTATTTTTCCTTCACTCATTTTTCCATTCACTCACCTGCAAATAACCGCCATCGCAATGTGTTGCATTCAACAGCGTGCCCACCTTAAATTTTTTAAAACGTAACCGCAACACAAAGTCACGCGGTGCTCCTTTCAGCGTACGGAAACGATACCAGCAGGTCAACGGCCGTCCCACATTCAGGCTATTCACCTCGGGCGAACTGACATCCTCGAAGATGTCCACCGTTTTGTTGCACTGATCCTTGCTGAGGTCCGATGACGAGCCGCTGCCTGCAATGTAAGGTAAAACGAAAGGAAATGAGAAGTAGAATGAGTACCTGCTTTAGTTGTTTGTTGTGTGGTAAATAGTATGTGTAAAAATGTAAATAGAAATTATGTAAATAGAAAAAGAAAAAAAAAATAGTTGACATATTTTTAGGCGCATTGTTAGTTCGTTTACACTGCCTGAGTGGCTTTTTATATAAACATCAGTAACTACTCATTAGCTTTGTGTGGTAAACAAAATATGTATGTAGTTGAGGAAACGCAACTTTTCTATTACACCCTGCACCTTTTTTAGCATTTTTTGCATTGTGTATAGCCGGGCCGTAGCCAGGAATTTTTTTCGTGGGGGGTTGTATATATATTTTTTTTTTAATATATAACCTATTTCGTGCACTAAATAAAAATAATAAAAAATCTGGTTTCTAAAGTGCTATTTAGAAGAAAATTTTTTTTTTTAACTTTTGATTTTAAAATTACGGTTTTTATAAGAAGTTTTAAAAATCAGGAAACTTTTATTCATTTATAAATTAGACTGTTCTACTGCAAACACGATGAATACTTTATTTTTGGTGATTTTATCCAAGTGAAAAAAAATAGATTACCCAGCTGTTTTCAGCAGTAAAATTGTTTTTTTTTTTTGCAACTTTGTTATTTGACATCCGATTTTTAAAATTGATAGATATGTCATTATTTTAGTCTTTTGAGCAGGGTTTGAAATTATTTTCAACTTTTTTTTTTCATCAACATTGAAGTTCTACTGTACTGCAACTGCGCAGCCTTAAGTTTCAAAAAATTATAGTCGACTGTTGCTGTATTGTGGAAATTTTGACAGCACAGCAAGTGGCAAACATAATTTCCAGTTTTTACAGCACCGTTGCTGTTGTTAGTATTGAAAATTTAATATATAAGTGGTATTTCGTTAGAAGCATATTTTAATTATCTTTCGAAAGATACGGTTTGCGGGCATTTGTATCTTCAGCGAAAAGAATTTTTGATAAAAGTTGTAACCAAAAAAAACCAAAATTATAATATAATATAATACATAATAATATAATAATATAATAATATAATATAATGGTTTCGACCTCAGCAGGTTCATGCCAGCCCTCCCCTATACCTGAAATTCTTGGTATTTTCTCAAACTAATTATTTGTAAACTAGTCTTTTCAACATATAGCTTTGAATATGATAGAAGTCAAATTTATCTACCAGAATTTCGTGGGGGGTTCAAACACCCAAATCCCCCCCTAAATACGGACGTGGTGTATAGTATAAACGCCTAAAGGTATGTTTCAAATAAATGTGATAAACACTTATTCTTTACGTAAAATGTACGTCACTTATCAGTCCCAACTTCTATTGAACATTACGCTCATTTTCAATCAGTTTGTTTAACCCTTTCGGTTATTCCATGCCGTACGGCATAGTCGCACTTCAGTGGCAGATTTATGATATAAAACTTCAACATCCATTTTTTTTTTTTTTTAATTTTTTATTTTTCTTTGAAGAATTCTGAATAAGAAAGCATTGAAAAAATTTCGATTACTGCAACCAGTAACTCGCGATAATTACAAAAGCAATCATCTCTTTTGAGTCTTGTTTTTTGCAAGAAAAAGTAACTTCATAAATTCAGTTATTTCACGAAAAAAAAAATTTATTTGGCAAACTTTTGTACATGTATTAGTAGAAAATTATTGATTTTAACATCTCGAAAAAAATTAGGACCCTGGACTTTCGAATAAGGCTGCAGGATTTTTTTTATTTCCTACCATGTCATACGGCATATATTTCACTCAATGGAAATAAAAAAAATGTATGGGATGAAATTAGTCGCAACGGTTGCGTGTTTTTTTGAGAACAGAGGCCAACAAAATTGTCATCCGGAAACCAGTGTATACTTTTCCGAAGGTCCAACTATCTCAAATCACTCCAGTTTTCGAGATATCCTGACCTAAAAGTGTAAAGATTGGGGTCTTTCCCTTTATTTGAAGTAATGTGGCATAAAATGACTCTTTCAGTCAAGAAACTAAAATTTATCTAAAGGTATGAGTTATCACCTTCCAGATTCCGTTGAGCTTGCTAAAATATCAGTTTTCCTTGCTGAGATATTGCATTTTTAACCCTAATCCTCTAAAGTGAGCCTCTCAGTCTCACTTTAAAGTTTAAAAGCGAATTATTCCTAAACCAAAAAAGCTTTTTGCCTGAAATTTTGGGTATTCCTCCATTTGTGTTCATAAATTATGAATAATTATTTATTTATTTTAGCCATTTTTTTTGCAATCGTATAAAATTGTAACGAAAAACCGAAAGTGAGCCTCAAAGACTCACCTTAAGTATCTTTATCGTCATAAGCTTACATTTCTAGAATTCAACTAAATTTTGAATCCGTTGTGTACAAGGTTTATCCAGTGAGGTTTTTACATTGTGAACTCACCATACTTCCCCAGGATTTTGGTGAATTCGTCGTATTTCACCATAGATCTTTAGATCATATGATGTCATCAAA
This sequence comes from Urophora cardui, assembly GCA_960531455.1. Classification (NCBI taxonomy): domain Eukaryota; kingdom Metazoa; phylum Arthropoda; class Insecta; order Diptera; family Tephritidae; genus Urophora; species Urophora cardui. The sequence goes on along the minus strand of OY482670.1, from coordinate 17,386,172 downwards.
TTAAGGAGAATGGTAAAGTCAGCAATTTCAAAACCATTAAAATCTTATCATTTTCTGTTTACTGAGATTCCAAATTACGGAAAAGATGCATTGAGATAGAAAAACGCACGATCGTCTGCTTTTATACGTCAGTAATTTCACCACGAACGCCACGTTTTTAAATTTTTCAATTTGATCGCGGAAAATATATATTAGGGGCGATCATATGAAAAATTTATTCATATTCATTTGTTTCGTAGTTTTTCTCATTGTGTGCACAAAAACGAATTTATAAAAGATGTAATAAAACCATTTGTAATGAACATTCAACAACTACAAAAATGTGTGAAAATTGCAGTTCATTAATATGCCCTATTTTATGAAATTACCCTTTTTATCTTTATATACTAAAAAATTGTCATAAACCGTTATAAGAATGTGTAAAAATGCTTCTGCATTCATTACTGCATAAATAAAAGTAAAAAACAAATACCAAAATAATGTGTTTAAAAATTTCCCCATAGGTGAGCCTCAGAGTCTCACTTTCGGTTTTACGTAACTTTTCAAAATTCGGCTGATTAAGGTTAAATATGCATGTTTGCAAAGGATGCGAAGGATATTCGTGTTGCGCATTCTAAATGGCCCGAGGAACCGTTTCAGATGATACCATTAAAGATAAAGTAAGTTATATTTGCTTCTAAGAGACATGTATATATATATTTTATCTCATTTTTATCTTTTTTCTTCTTTGTTTCAGGACTGATACAGAGGTGGATCTAGTAATTTACTAGAACAAGGGCTGAAATCGTTTACACTATAATTCTAACGTTTTAAAGCGAATTTAAGCTTTTATCTTTAATGTTTTTTGTTTTATGAATGGTTTATGTCAATGTATTTTATTATGCATGACTTCTATCTTTTAAAATAAATACATTATATCTTTAAATCGAAATTGTATCTCGAATATCCTTTGCATCCTTTGCAAACATGCACATTTAAAAATGCAATATCTCAGTGAAGAAAAATGATATTTTACAACGGCCAACGGAATTTAGAAGGAAAAAACTCATACTTTTAGATAACTTTAACAGTATCTTGACCGAAAGAAAAACTTTGATGCTAAATGATTTCGAAAACTGACAAAAAATGTAATTTTTACAGTTTTGGATAAGGATATCTCGAAAACTAAAGTAAATTGAAATATTTGGACTTTCGGGAAAGTATATTCTAGTTTATGGGCCACAAATTTGCTTGATTTTGTTATCAAAAAACACGAATTCACTGCGACTTGATTTCATTATATACATATTTTTATTTCCGTTAAGTAAAATCTATGCCATATGGCATAGTGCCAAAAACCACTTTTAGAAAATTTTTTTTAAAAATTCCTTTTGATTATTCATAACAAACCCCTTAACAGTAAATAAAATGCAAATATAGATTTTTAAGGTCAAAAACAAAAAAGAAGTTCCGAAAGGGTTAACTTAGATGGCTCGTAGTTGGAAAATACTATGCACAGGGTGTGTATGGTGCTAAACTCTAAATTCTTTCCCTTTGAACTTTACCATCTCTAGTATCGAAGGTTAACTACAATCCGACCATTTATTATGGTACACTGACGGCTCAAAACCTAATGAGTGCATTGTGGCTGGAATATTTGGTCCCAGGCCAAAGGTTTCCTTACCTATGTATTTCAGCTTATTCCAGCATTTTTCAGTCGGAATTGTACGCCATAAGTGAACGCACAGGAATATTACTGCGGCGTGGGTACTCAAATTAAAGCAAAGCTATATTAAGTGACACTGAGGCAGCACTTAAAGCAATTTCTTTGTTCGAGATAAAATCCTCGATTTTGCTAGTGCGCATGAATAGATTGAACGAACTGGAACGACCCGGAACTCCATCCTACTGGCCTGTGTACCAGGCCACACAGGAACAGAGGCCAATGAGCAGGCGGACAGCCTGGCCAGGCAAACAACGACCAACAAACCAATATGGCCTGAGCCATTCATAGCAAGAGTTGCACATACTATCAGGAATGAGTTCAGGAGCGAGGAAAATAAATGAAGAGAACGGTACTGGCGCAAGATCGATGGAATGCGACCGGCAAAGGCAATGATGGGTGATATATAACATAAGCCGATTCAAGGGGCTACGGAACCTCTCCGAAAGCAAAGAGAGAATACTGACAGGAATTCTCACAGGGCATTGTAGGCTTAAAAAACATATGCTTAGATTAGGTATCCTGTCCAGTATTCTATGCTGCTTCTATAATAATCGAATTCGATGCCATTGCAAGGAAATGTGAAAGGAAGCGCATACGTTGGCCAGGTCAGTGTGCCGTTTGAGTTTCTACACTAAAAATAAAATTTCGTACAATAACTACGAAAGACTTTCGTAGTCTAGAGATTCGTAATATGTACGAAAGTTTCGTATATATTACGAAAGCATTTTTCTCAACAAAATCTAATTTTACGAATCTTTCGTAAAAAAAATGATATTACGAAACACTTTCGTAAATTTTCTTAAAATTATCTTTACGAATAATTTCGTATATTGTACGAAAGTTTTCGTAACATTATCAAAGGATTAAAAGATTTACGAAATACTTTCGTAATATATACGAAATACTTTCGTAACACTATCAAAGGTTTAAACGATTTACGAAATACTTTCGTAATATATACGAAATACTTTCGTACAATAATATTTTACTGTACAAGTCTTCTTTCATTGTAAAGTGTTGAGTCGGTGCAATAATATCAAAAATTATTTTAAGTAGTAAGTGGGTAATGAAATAATGCGTAAAAGAATAATGCATTGTATATAAAAAGACAATATTGATTTACAAAATAAACTGTGATATTTTCCAACTTAATTAAACTTAAAGGTGAGTACAGTAGTTGCATTTTCCTTTTTTCGGTCTTATGTATTTTCCTAAATAAATACTCAATAAAATAATATAAAGAGATATTTCTACACTCAGAGAAAAAATTTTAAAAACATATGAAAATGGGCTTAAAATTTGCAAAAACATATTTAAAAGTGATGTAGATACGACCATTTTTATTTTAAAAAGGTTCATTGTAAAATTGTAAAATCAAGAAAAAACATTTTAATTTAAAAATGTTTATTTTTAATTCAAGCCCTATGAGATTTTGAACCTGAAACTTGCGCTTTTATTCCCTTCATTTCAATTTTCAATTTAAAAATTATTCTATTTAATCCAAAATACATTTTTATTTCAAAAGTTTCATTTTAAATTTACAAATTTTCATTTTTAAAATAAAAACGATCTGGTTTAAAACGTGCATTATAAAAATAAAATTTTTTTTTCACCGAGTGTAGCTGCTTGAATTTTAAGGTTTTAAGTAGTTTCCCTTTATCATTATCTTTATCTTTATCTTTATCTTTATCTTAGTCTTAATATTAGTCTTAATTTTTAATTTTTATCTTTCTTTGTTTTTTCATTTTCTTTTTTTTTTCTTTTTCTTTTCCTTTTTCTATTTCTTTTTTTTCTTACTTTTTCACAGGGATATCTGTTTAAGTGGATCGGAACGATGTCCACATTTGCACATTGCGATTTCCAAAGTTTCCTATGTTTGTAAGAACACGTATAGGCAATAAGTACCTCTTATTTTATTAGTTACTAAAATTAATATTAATATAAATGTAAAATATTAAAATAAATAAAAAACCTTTAAATGAATTGAATAAATTAATTTCAGTAGATATTTAAAACCAAAATGAAATTATCTAAACTTATTTCTTATGCATATATAAGACATCTTTCTCTTAGCATTTTTTTATTGATATACATATTTTGAAAAAGTTTTCAAATTTCGTTGAAATATACATCATATGTACATAAATATATGTATGTAATAATTAAGGTATTTTTAACTTTAAGCTAAAAAATAATTTGGTCAATTGTACAACAATTTGACAGCTCTAAGAGCCTTCGTAAATGTACGAAAGCGGTTTCGTAATATTTACGAAATCTTTCGTTGCTCAAAAGTACGAAAGTATTTCGTAAATAGTACAAAAGCCTTTGTAAATACTACGAAAGTATTTCGTAAATACTACGAAAGTATTTCGTAAATACTACGAAAGTCTTTCGTAAATAGTACGAAACCTTTCGTAAATACTACGAAAGTATTTCGTAAATAGTACGAAAGCCTTCGTAAATATACGAAAGTATTTCGTAAATACTACGAAAGTATTTCGTAAATAGTACGAAATAGTTTTCGTACTATTTACGAAACCATTCGTTGCTCAATTTTACGAAAGAATTTCGTAATATGTACGAAAGATTTCGTAATATTTACGAAATATTATTTTGAGTGTAAGGCTAAGCGCTATCCTTCGATCTTTGGAGTAGCTCGGGTTGGATGAAATAATGTGATCGATGAGAGGATACAATACAACTAATGGTCGCAGTACAAATCTCAATCTAAATTTATCCATCTAAGACAAGCTTTGTAGTTGGGAGCAAGCAGGTAAACAAGTATTCCGCTTGTTTATTTGTAATTTACCCGCTTATGAAACCTTTTTATATTTATATTTAAAAATATGCCCCAAGTGTCCATCTGCCCATGTATTATAGTTTATTTTATTAGATTTTGAGATGAAGTCTGTATCGACGGTTGTGTTCAATATTCCACTAAGATTGCCAGATCTACTTCAAGTCAGTATCTTAACAATACTTAAAAGAAGCATAAGCATTTAAAAGTTAATCCTATTGTATACTTTTTGGCGTAAGAAAACATTTTTCGACGTTCGGAGCTCCTTTGATTAAATTCGTGTAAGTGACGACAAGAAAATATAAATACAGTGAGGTAAAAGTCTTCTCTCCGCCAAACAGCCACTCAATGCGCTTTTTTTGCTTATTTAGCAGTTGGTCTTATTGCATACTCTTTGGCGTAAGCCACTTTTTTTTGACATTGGGAATTATTTTGTTTAAATTCGTGTAAATGATGAGAATAAAAATAACTACAGTGGTGTAAAAAACTGCTCTCCACCAAACTGCAACTCAATAGTTTTGTTTTACAAAGATGTTCGTAAAATTTTAATTTCATTGCATACTTTTTGGCGAAAGTTTTGAATTTTCTTCACATTAATTTTTACCCCTTCAGCTTAAATCACACATTTAGCGGCGCTTTCTCGCTTTATACACACGAAAATTCTTAATAAATCTCTCAAGTGCAATATTTTTTTTTTTTTTTTTTTTTATTTTTTAGCATCCAATATATTTTGCCAACTGTATAAATAAAATACATCCAACAATTTTGTGGTTCGTTAAAAGTAATTAGTAATTAATAATGACTTAATAAACATGGTGGGCATGTATGGATTGCTCTCAGTAGCGCATCCATTTATTATAGTGCATCAGCAAAGATCTGTAAATGATTTTCTTTTGAGGCGTACGAAATTGGTTGGTCTTGCCGTCAGGGCTAGAACGAGTGGGTTGGGGTGAGCTAATATTCTCATTTTGTATGATGCAGCATACTTTCTGATTTCTTGAGATATAGTAGGTATCTTTAGGTCACGATGTAGTTGGTCGTTCGTGACGTAGTAGGGCGCATTTACAATCATTCTAATGGTTTTCGATTGGAATCTTTGGAGAATCTCTATATTTGAGTTTGCTGCGGTTCCCCATAGCTGTATGCCATAGGTCCAGATGGGTTTTAAGATAGCTGAGTAGAGCAGGAGTTTGTTGTCGATTGATAGTTGGGAGTTTCGATTCATGAGCCAATAAAGATTTCTCAGTTTTATACCAAGAGCTTTTCGTTTGGTGAATATGTGGGTTCTCCATGTTAGTTTTCTGTCGAGATGCATACCCAGGTACTTTGTTACGTCACTTTGCGGTATATCAATGCCATTGAGTTTTACGGGTGGGCAAGTGTTGCGTCTAGTGGTAAACGTCACTTGAACAGATTTTGATTCATTTGACTTTATCCGCCAGTCTTTCAGCCAATGGGTAATTTTATTTAAACTTCTTTGAAGCTTGAGTGAGGCGACGTTAGGGTTGAGGTCTGAAGCCAGTACAGCAGTGTCATCGGCAAAAGTGCCGATAGTGACTCCTTCTGCTATTGGGAGGTCGTATGTGTAAAGTAGGTACAGTATTGGGCCCATTACACTACCTTGCGGGACGCCTGCTAAGCTTTCGTAAAGCTCAGACTGCTCTGCTCCTTCTTTGACGAAAAAGTAACGATTTTTTAGATAAGATTGTATAAATAGAAAGTAGCTTGTAGGGAGAGTATTTTTTATTTTATAGAGCAGGCCGTCGTGCCATACGCGATCAAAAGCTTGGGATATATCTAGAAAGGCAGCTGTACAGTATTTTTTTTGCTCAAAGGCAGAGTAGATTTTCTCGGTAAGTCTATGTACTTGTTCAATTGTTCCGTGTCCTCTTCTGAAGCCAAATTGGTGATTAGGTATAATGTTACGCTCTTCTATTTTGGGTAGGAGTCTTTTAAGGAAGAGAACTTCCAAGACTTTTGAGACAATGGGCAGCAGACTAATGGGTCTGTAAGACGCTGCCGTATCAGGGGGCTTTCCTGGTTTCAGAATCATTTTCATCTGAGCGACTTTCCATTGAGGGGGTATGAATGCAGTTATTAGTACTGCATTAAAAAGTTGGGTGAGAAATTGTATGCCTTCGTAAGGTAAGTGTTTTAGTACATTGCCATTAATAATATCGTACCCAGGAGCTTTCTTTGGGTTGAGCATCGCTATTACGGTTTTTACCTCCGATATTGCGAATCGTTTTATGGGGAGGTCCATTTGATAGTGATGACTCAGAGTATTTTTCACTTCTGTTGTTGTGCTTAGTGGGGGTTCAATATCATGTGGGGTGAATACTGATTTTAGGTGGCGTGCAAAAGTATTTGCTTTCTCTGCGTCACTTTTCGCCCATTCGTTATTTTCCATTCGTATTGGAGAATTGTAGAAAATCGGCCTTTTTAGCTTACTAGCAGCTTTCCAAAGGGAGTAATCAGTTGCAGCTGTTGCATCAATATTACTGAGATATTGTTGAACTTGTCTGTTGTGTTCAATTTTGAGGATGTTTTTGAGTTCTTTGGTGAGAGCATTCAATCTTTTCTTGTCGTCGGGGTGACGGGTTTGTTGCCATTTTTTCCTTGCGAGTCGTTTTTCTTTGAGCTTAGCTTGTATGTTGTGGGTAACGCTTGTCCTTTTTTGTTTGATGAGGGTGGGAGTTGATTTCCATGCAGCTTGTTGGATGCAGCTGTTAAAATGTTCGACTGCTGCCTCTATATCTTCAGCAGATTTCAGGGCTAATTTGAAGTCAAGATTAGACGTGATGATGTGTCGGAAGTATTCCCAATCAGTCTTCCGATTATAAAGGCTGCATTGTTCCGCTGCCGGTGTAAAATTTTTATCAATTGTTACCAGGATTGGAGAGTGGTCGGAAGACAATTCAAAGCACGATTTGCAATTTATATCTGAAGAATTCACGCCTTTCACCACGCAGAAATCGATTAAGTCGGGTATTTTATTTTTATCTGTTGGCCAATAAGTGGGAGTTCCAGTAGAGAATGGAGTTAAACTGAGATTGCTAATAGCATTATATAGTTGTCTTCCTTTAGGGGTAATGAGACGAGAGCCCCAGAACGTGTGTTTGGCATTGTAATCGCCCCCAGCTAGAAATCGATTTCCAAGAGTTTTGAAGAAATTTTCATATTCTGCAGTGCTGATAGGGTGCCTCGGCGGGCTATAGATAGCAGAGAGTGTAAGCTGGCCGCTCGGGTCTTCAATGACAATATTTGTGGCTTGTATAGCATTTGTACGGAATGAATTCGTGCTGTAATGTTTAATACTTTTCCGTATCAAGATACCTGAGCCTCCATGAGCGTTGTTACTGGGGTGTTTTGTGTGGTAAAACTTGTAGTTGGGTACTTCAAAGTAGCTTTTGTCAGTAAAGTGGGTCTCAGATATGAGGAGTATATCTATATCGTGGGTCTGAAGTAAAGTTTTAACTTCAAGTAAGTGTTTGGATAGGCCATTGGCATTCCAAATGATAATTTTCAACGGGTTGAAGATGCACAGTTTTTAGTCGATTTTGTTTTTTTAAATTCGGCCTAAAATGCAATTTAAATAATTTTCAAGTTATCTAAAGCAACAAAAAAAAAAAACGGCTGATAACAATAAACATAAAAAACGTTGCATACTTTTCTAGCGCAGTTATAAAATCAAACGTTTTAGCTGTTACATAGCATACTTTAGTATCACAATTTAATTCCTTAGGGCCCTTGGCAACTTACAATCTGGATTGAGAGGAAGTGTATATGTGTGAGTGTCGGGTGATTGACGCAAATATCAAAAATTTTTGATTTTCGTCGCCGCGAGCCGACAACAAGTACGTGTAGCACGACGGCTGCCGATTGCACTAACACACTCAAAAAAACCCAAATTTGACTAACTCAAAAAAACACTCAAACTGTACAATCCAGATTGTAAGTTGCCAAGGGCCTTTAATTCATTTCAATCCTGTCTCAAACTGTTAATGGAAGTTTTACAAGGCATCCTTTTGTGAGTTTTGACGATTGAAAAGCATAACAGTTGAAGGGGCAGTGTAGCATTGTAGAGTTTCATTGGCGTAATATGTATTTATGCTTTTTTGCAATCTCTCTCACCTACTCGCAGAAAACTGTTTGTCTCCTTCAACATTCAACATTTAGCCCTTGAACCCACTTTAAACAGATTTTTTGTAGCTTAAACACATTGAGGCACTTGCTCATATTCTTTTTTTCCAATTAAAGTAATTGATATTAAAATGTTGTCATCTTACACGTCCTTAATTAAAAATTAAGCCGTTTAATCGAACGTCTGGCCACACACATATGTAGGTACTCTTACAATTTGTTCCTCACTCAAAAATATCGCCAAGTAGGCGCCAGCGATGGCATTGCATTAATTCTGACCATCACCAGCACTTGCGCTGGCACCGGAAACTGAAACATGTGACAACCCATGTTGGGCGCGAGTGGTAAACGCATGCACACAGGCGATTGCGTTCGTTATCTCTGCCTGCCGTCCGTGTGTCTGCCTGCATCATCATTCATTCAAGCGAATTATCGCATTAATCCAATTAAACGCGAGCACGAGCGTGTTGAAGGTGAAATGTGTGCTGTGACACAAATGCGGCGACGGTGACGGCAACAACAAGAATAAAAACAGCGAAAGAACAATTTAATGGATTTACTGCTTACTTAACTACTTACTTACTTACTTACTTATCAACTTACTTACATGCTTATTATATATGTATGCATATGTAAAAAAGTACTTAAGCAGATTGCTTATCATTTTTGGTATGCAGTATGGGGGAGGGTCGTGTGTAGTTTGTATGCCTGTCGCTTGTCAATTGGCCGTAAGTAGGTTCATATGTGATTAAATCAATTTCTTTATATACTCAGAAAAAAAAACGTTGTAAATCTAAAGACTTTCGCTGTTAAATCAACTACTTTCCGCAGTTGAAATGTGCCCAACAACGCTCCGTTGTTGTTTCAAAGGTGCGAGCGTTGTTGATTCAAATACTTTTCGTATTTAAGTTAACAACGCAAACTGTTGAATCAAATACTTTTACATTTAAGTTGACAGTTTTTGCTTTTGAATTAACAGCAAAAGTTTTTGGTCCAAAAACGGGCACCATTGGAGCAAATACTTACGCATTTAAGTTAACCTCAAAAAAAATGTAAACAATAGTAATTTTTTTTTAAATAATATATATGTATTATTTTATTTTATTTTTTTATATAATATTTGTATGTATGTTTACATAGCAATATTAATACTAACCATTTTTCCATTCACCATATTTATGTAAGATTTCGCTTCGCTATACATTGAGCTAGCTTCATGTGCTTTCATAGGCACTAGACGCGCAAGGATGTCTTCGCCGGCTATCTCGGGGTCGGTGACGCTAAAACTTGTGTCATTAACTAAGTTAGCACCTTGCACAACAGCGATTGTGGGTAGCTCCGGCACAGATTCATGGTACATAAATTCATTTTATTTTTTTTTGTATTTTTACGCTTGCCATCGACGTCAGTGGTGAAAATGACAGATTTATTCCTTTTTGATCTGGTAAACCTTTGGATTATTTGCGTGATTCCTCTAGCTTTTCCCAAGCGGCCTGTGGAGTTGAATACAGAGATAAAGCATGTTTATATTAATATACAATTATTTACATTTGATTTTCATATCTACCTGTTAAACGTTATATGAACATATGTATATATGTATGTTGAAGAGTACAGCGGCCATTTCATATCGCAAATCGTTATATTCATTAACTTGATTCTGATATATCCTTCCAGGTATGTATGTATGTAAATGTGAACATGCCACGTTCGGCCAGTTGGGGAAAACGATTTTGTAGGGAATGTATTTAATTGTACATACATATGCACATACATACATATTTATATTTTTCCCAAAAATTTAAATGAATTGAAAAGGTTTGAGAAAAATTTTCTATTTTTTTATTTTTTTTTCAAAGCCTATTTCCTTTGTATGTAGATAAAAAATTTTCAACAGCAAAGGAGTTTTTGAATCAACAACGCCTGTCTTTGAATTAACTACGGAAAGTTGTTGAATCAAAAACTTTGCCGTTAAAACAAATACTTATGCTGTTGAATCAAAGACGGAGACTCAACAGCGGAAAATTGTTGATTTAACTACGTGTTTTTTTCTCAGAGTATATATATATTTTTTAAGTTGTAATTTGGTGAAGAAGAAGCGGTATGACAGCGAAGAGTAAGGTGGAAAGCGACCGCAGAAATTTATATGTGGTAGAAAGCGGCGAAATATTTTGTGGTAAAGAAAGTACTGCAATGAAATTGAAGCCGAAAAAGCCGAGTAAAATTGGTTTACGGCGAAAACGGTAACTAAATAGAGGTTATGGCGAAGAAGCAAGAAAGCATAAATAAATATTCAGCCGAAAAGGGAAACGTGGAATTGCTTTACTGCGAAAAATTTTAAAGCAAGACATTAGAGGCGTAAAAAGCAACTTATTCTTACGGTGAAAAAAAATCGCTGAAAATTATTTTAGGGCAAAAAAATAAATTTAAATATTATATGTCTCAAATAGACATACATACATATATTAAATTGAGTCGATGACGAAATTGATTACAGGCGAAAATAGCAAATTAACATATTTAATGCTCGAAAAAGGCGGAAGAGCGTTATTGACAGCGAAAAATTCACGTAAGTGTAATTGACGGCGAAAAGAGACGTGTGAAAATGTTTAACGACGAAAAAGAAGGGCTTTAAAACAATTAACGGCAAAAAGGCCACTTAGTTCAAGGTTATGCCAAAAAGATAGAAAATTTTGCGACGAAAATAAAAACAAAAAAATAACTGAAAAATTCAACGGCGAAAAATCGTGTAAAAAACAGCAGTGGCACAAAATGACGAATTTAGTTATTTGGCAAAGAAAATATTCAACATAATGGATAAGTAGACATTTCTGAGAGCAAAATAAAGAACAAATAGCTCGATGGCAAGAAAAAAATTTACGGCGAAAAACATTTACGACAAAAAAAAATTTCACGACGAAAAAAAATTTTACGGAGAAAACCAATTTTAACGGCAATTTTTTTTTAAGTAAATACCTTTAAAAATTCTTTTTATAAATTTCTGTGAAAAAAATTTATATCGAAAAAAATTTTACGTATATGTATATCTTTAAAAATATATTTTTTATAAGTTTTTGTAAATATGAAAATTTACGGCAAAAACAAATTATAACAAAAAAAATATTTAACTCGAAAAAAAAATTTTAATAAATTTTTAGTAGATATCAGTAGCTATTTTAAAAAAGATATTTTTTATGTTTCTGTAAAAACAAAATATAAGTCGAAAACAAAATACAGCAAAAAAAAATTATTAAGTAAATAAGTATCTATTATGTATGTAAATAACTAAATTTACGGCGAAAAAAATTACAGCGAAAAAAGTTTTACGGCAGAAAAAATTTTAAGCGATACCTTTAAAAATATATTTTTATAAGTTTCTGTAAATAGCAAATTTACGGTGAAAAAAACTGACAGCAAAAAAAAACAATTAATGCGAAAAATTGTTTCAGTAAATTTTAAGTACATACATTTAAAGAGATATTTTTTTATGTTTTTGTAACTATCAAAATTTACGGCGAAAACAAATTACAGTAAAAACGCAATTAGCGCGAAATTTTTTTAGGTTTCTGCAAATATCAAAATTTACGGCGAAGAAAAATATACGGCAAAAAAATTTTTACGTCTAAAATATATCTTTATAAATTTCTGTATATATCTAAATTAAAATATCTTGAGAATGTGCCTCTCTTTTTCGCCGTAAACGATATTTACGCCTTTTTTCTTTTGTCGCAAGTTTCTTTTTCCCATGGAAATAATGTGTAAATGGCCATTTCTGAGAGAAAAATAAAATTAAAGTGATTGACGACAAAAAAAAAAAAGTTACGGCGAAAAAAAATGTACGGCGAATTTTTTTCTAAATACCTTAAAAAAAAATTTTATAAGTTTCCGTAAATACGTAAACTTATGGCGAGAAAACCGACAAAAAATTTACGACGAAAAAAATGTTGAGGCGAAATTAATTCTAAATATATACATACCTTAAAAAATTTTTTACAAGTTTCCATAAATATGTAAACTTATGGCGAGAAAAAAATTTTAAAACCGAAAAAGTTTACGGCGAAATTTTTTTTAAGTGAAAACCTTAAAGAGCAGCTGTTATCTGCATATCTAAATTTTGTGCGTAATTTTCGCGCCATAAACGATATTCACGCATTTTTTGCCGTAATTTAGGTACTTTTTGACATTTCTTCTCCATCAGATTACATATATTAAATCAGCATACTCTTTACTAATTTCAAATATCACAAAACATACTAAAATGAAAAAGAAATCCACAACTGCGAATCGGTACACTCTTCTGTTGCATATCAGCTCAATTCGCTCTAACTACTTATCTGCTTTTCTATATTGTGTACGGCTTACAAACTTATGTTAAGCAGTTGTAGAGCTTAAAAACTTTTGCACTTATTCACTTATGTACTCACTTATGTACTCACTTACGTACTTATCCGTACTGCTTTAGCCGCCTACAGGTATTTGCACAATTTACTTAGCTGATTGCGTGCATGTGTACATACATAAATACATATGTAAAACTATGCATGGTTTTCGTCTACAAAGGATAAGGATTTCTTTTGATATGAGTTGATGTTTGTATGTGTCCCTCTTTCTCTGTGTGGTTGTGTGTGTTAAATTACATACAAAGCCAACCAATGAAGCAACCAATTAAGTAATATGTCCTTGGCAGCGTAGCAGCCAGAATTTTTATCAGCAACAAGCGATGCGTGAAATTACATTAATCATTGATACGAGAGTTGGCCCCGGCATCGTCATTGCCATCGTCCTCGTTGTTGTTGTCGATAGGGTGCTGGTTCCTGTAGGTATACATTCACTCAGTCACTCTTTCACTTGTTCGTTCGCCCGCTCTTTCGTTCCTTTAGTACACTCATTACACACAGCCATGCTGTACTCCTATCCTAGCCTGGGGTATGTAAGTTGGCTTGATTGCTTTCGAAATTATTTTACACGAAATAAAAGAAATAAAAGAAATCAAAAAAAAAAAAGAAAAAGAAAAAGAAAAAGAAATTGCATGCTTCACATTTCTTTTTGATTGCCTGTTTTACATTTCGTATTTCCCTTCCTTTTCTTCTTCCTGCTTCGTGTTGATCCTTTTCCCTCATTTAATGCTTGCGTGCCGTTACACTTTCCTTTCATACGTTGCACAAGGTTGCTGCCTAGACTTATCGCAAAAATCTGCTCAATTTTGGGGGGCGGTGTGTTAGTTTGCTTGTAATGTGCGCGTTTGATTTAAGTGGTGAATATTTCGTATTTAAAATGATGTGCTTAATTGTCTAGGGGAAGTATGGAGGAAGATCTTAAGTGTGCAAACACTATTTATCTTATTTACATATAGATATGTACCTATATACATAAATATGTAAGTATGCGTAGGTATATGCCTTTAAAGCATTTCATGCCACGCGGCAAAACATTTCCACATTTTATTTGCTGGTAAAGGAATTTACAACTCGTAAGTTACGTATACGCAGTGTCGCCCTTATGTTAGCTCAACAAGAGCATGAGAATACACACTTAAAATCCTTCAGATTTGTAAGTTGCGTATACGCCATGGTGTCTTATAATTGAATTCTTTACTTTTGTGCATATCTGTCACATATGTGTGCGTGCAACTTCTGGCGTACGCCGTTGATATTGACATCATTGGCACTAACACTCTCGCTATACGTTCTACCTTCTCCAAGCTGGACAAGAGGCTAAGAAAACTGGTTTGGCGTTCAACGAGGACAAGACGACGTACCTCCTGTCATCACACAAAGAAACAGCGCGTCTTGGAAGCCTCGCCACTGTTGCCAACATGTGCTACTTTGTACCAAGTAGGCAATAGTAGAGCTATATAGTCATATAGTCATATAGTCATATAGTCATATAGTCATATAGTGATACAGTCATATAGTCATATAGTCATATATTCATATAGTCATATAGTCATAAAGTCATATATTGATATAGTCATAAAGTCATATAGTCACATAGACATATAGTCATATAGTCATATCGCGATACAGTCATATAGTCATATAGTCATATAGTCATATAGTCATACAGTCATATAGTCATATAGTCATATAGTCATATAGTCATATAGTCATATAGTCATATAGTCATATAGTCATATAGTCATATAGTCATATAGTTATATAGTTATATAGTCATATAGTCATATAGTTATATAGTCATATAGTCATATAGTCATATAGTTATATAGTCATATAGTCATATAGTCATATAGTCATATAGTCATTTAGTCATATAGTCATATAGTCATATAGTCATATAGTCATATAGTCACATAGTCATATAGTCATATAGTCATATAGTCATATAGTCATATAGTCATATAGTCATATAGTCATATAGTCATATAGTCATATAGTCATATAGTCATATAGTCATATAGTCATATAGTCATACAGTCATATAGTCATATAGTCATATAGTCATATAGTCATATAGTCATATAGTCATATAGTCATATAGTCATATAGTCATATAGTTATATAGTCATATAGTCATATAGTCATATAGTCATATAGTCATTTAGTCATATAGTCATATAGTCATATAGTCATATAGTCATATAGTCATATAGTCATATAGTCATATAGTCATATAGTCATATAGTCATATAGTCATATAGTCATATAGTCATATAGTCATATAGTCATATAGTCATATAGTCATATAGTCATATAGTCATATAGTCATATAGTCATATAGTCATATAGTCATATAGTCATATAGTCATATAGTCATATAGTCATATAGTCATATAGTCATATAGTCATATAGTCATATAGTCATATAGTCATATAGTCATATAATCAGTAAAATCAACAGTCCCGCAAAACTGCAAGCAAAAGCTTTTAAAGTCCAAGCTAAAGTTCACATACATATACTGCTATTCCAAACGCACTAGCTTTCACTCAAACTATTTTCAAAAGTACAAACACTCGTTCTGCTTAAGCCCTTGCACTTGTCTGCTACGTTTTCGTTAAAACGATAAACGATAAACAAAGCAGGAAAAAAGTAAAGTGCCAAAAGTCGCCTTAGAATTCTGCACGATGCATCGCATTGAATGTACTCAACCAATTGATTGGCAATTATTGCTACACAACTGCAACTTTTCGCATTTGAAATTTGAATTCGCATGCACTTTCACATTTCACGTCTTTTTTCTGTGCTTTGTTAAGCACAATGCAGCATAATCGACAATTCACAATGCCCTCCCTCTTGCATACGAAAGGAGAAAAGCAGAGATTTCCTATGGTTAACGAGTTGAAGTAGCGTTTGCTTAGTTAGTGTATAAGTATGTGAGTGTTTTTTGTTTTTAACAAATGTGAGTTGGAAGTTATAACACAAGCACACAATTAGGGTGTGATAGAGATTCAATGCCTGAACAATTAAAGCTTTACAATGATAAGTTTTCTTCTTCATATTTAAGATATAAGTGGAACTTGAGTGAAATGCTTAGTTATAGTTTTTTTGCCGATATCCAAATGCGTTGCTTATGAGCAGATTTATGATGCACTCATAGACTCCGAGAGTAATGCGAACCAATGCCAAAGGCTTTTTAATAAATTTATTAGAAATTTAGCAGGATTCGAACCTGGCACTTTTTGCATATTAAGTAGGTGGGCACCTTATAGGCTAGGTCATAGTGTCATTATATACATGCATGTATGTATATGTAAATTTCATAGTAAAAGCCGAGATAGAATATTAAATTGTGCACCTTTTATCAAAAACTTGCAAACAGCGGCATCTAGCGAGTTAAAACTTAAAGCTTATAGCCATAGCTGCTTTCTACGGAATATTCCTTTATATTATCTATGTTTGTATATATACTATATATATATATATATAATTTCTTTATCTAAACACTTTTATTACACATTCATTGCCAATTAAGAAGAACAAATTTTTGGCACATGTGCTAAAAGCTGCCATTGAACCTACGAGTAGAGAATAAAGAACAAATAGCAAATAGTTGTAGTTGCATAAAAGAGTTCAAATGTAATGTTTAAGTAGAAGTACTCGTATGTACATCCGTACATATGTATTTACATTCATTTTTGCACCGAAGAGCACGATTTCGAAAGTTTTGGCCAACCAAAAAGGCAAAAAAAAAAACAAACAATAAAAGGAACTCAAGAATACACGTTGTACAACATTGAAAAAATTTGCTTAGAAGTGAAGGCAGCACAGTGGGTGAAGTGTACGAGTATGTGCATAAAAGCAAATAAGATGATAGAAAATGAGAATAGAGAAAAGCAAATAAATAAATAGCGAACAGACAAATGCAGATAAAAGTGCTGCTTGAAGGGCAAACCAAACTCAAAAAAAAAAAAACAAAAAAAAAAAACAAAACAAAAAACACAAAACAAAAAACACAAAACACAAAACGAAGAAAGCATAAAAACCAAGCTAACCGGGCGCTAACGAAAGTGCAAGAAAAAGTTTTGCAAGGTAACACACGTCCTTGAGCTTAATGGAGAAGATGGTGGAAGAGATAGGACTGAAATTTGGAAAATGTGTAGCAGATATATCGTCGCCTGAGAAAACGAATGTCGTATGTTACAAAACATAGTTTCGAGAAAACCGACTTTGAAGTTCAATTTGGAAATTTTCAAAATCTATACAACAGATTTTTCTGTTATTTGGCCGAGCTGTAGCGAGTATTATATATTTTGATCTGCAATTTGCAAAAGTTGGATATCTTTAAAATTATGGAAGATAAACGACTTTTCATTCAGTATGCATTTGTCGTATGTGACGTCTGAGCAGCAATATATCTTTATAATAGCACATACGACAAAAGTTGTTCTCTTTTTCCACACCGGAATGGTGATGAGGCTCAAATTTTTTTCAGATATCGACTTGAAATTTGGCAGTAGAATATATTTTGATGATACTTTGATCATTTGTCGGAATCCACCACATCGGACTAATATAAGATATAGCTCCCATACAACCGATTGTTCAGATATGGACATATTCGGATATAACTTCTCCATTTAAACAGCTAAGGGCATGAAACTTTGAAGTATTTGTACCCATGTTGGCCAAAACAAGGTTAGCGAAAATTGTCAAGATCGAATCACTATAACATATAGCTCCCATACAACCGATTGTTCAGATATAGCTGTTTTCGGGTATACTTTCCATATTTTAGGAACAAATTATACTAAACTTTGCAGTAATTGGTATTATACTACAATAAAATATGTCAGTGAAAATCATTCAGATCGGATCACTATAACCTATAGCTCCGATACAATATTTTGGTTTATTCTCAGTAGCTCAGCGGCGCATACGACAAATGCATACCCAAATGGTAGTAATTTTGTAACATACGACAAATTCACACTAAGTAAATCAAAAACTAAGACGTCGAAAAAAATGGATTGGAAAAATTTAAAGATTAGGTCCGATTTAGTTAATCTGCATCAAAAACTAGAAATCGTCGATTTTCACATACGACACTCGTTTTCTCAGGCGACGATATGTAAATTCATCTGAATGTATATAGCAGTGGCGTAGCTAGAGAATTTTTCGGGGGGGGAGGGGTCACAGCCAATGTAAAAAATTTACCAAAATTAAAATTACCAAAAAAAAACTACAATTTTTTTACAAATGATAAAAATCGCTAGCTTAGAATGCAAATTGTGTAAGTCGTTTTTTAAAACTTTGTAAGAGAGACAAAAAACAAAAAAGAAAAAAAAATTCGAAATGAAAAAAAATTTCTGTTCATATAAAATTTTGGACTTACACAATTTGCGTATCACTGAATAACGACGAGTAGAAATATGACAAGTATCTCAGACTTGTTTAGCGCGGTGCGTATTTGATTTTTCTAGCGTTCTACATAAAAATACACTTTTTCATAAAAGTGTACTTACACAGTTTGCACTCTAAGCTAGCGAAATGTAATTTTTTCAGACTATAATTTAACATTTTAGTACACAAATATCGCTTATAATACATATATCAAACTCTTAAGGCCCTTGGCCACTCAAAATCTGGAATGTTAAGAAGTGTATCCATATGTGTGAGTGTCGGGTGATTGACGCAAATATCTAAAAGATTTGATTCTCATCAACGCGAGCTCGAACAAGAACGTGTAGCACGACGACTGCCGATTGCACTAACACACACAAAAAAACTCACACATACACACTGTTTGACATGCCAGATTGTCAGTTGCCAAGGGCCTTTAACTATACTTCAAAAGTAAGTCTCATATTCTCTTCTGGAAATCTACGCGCATAGGTAGATTTTCAAGTTTTATGCGCCCAAAATTGAATTTTGTAAAATTGTTACAATTACAGAAAAAAAACATACCCACATATTGGAAATAGAATGGGGAACAATAATTCGTCGCTTTTTTCCCGACCCCATACTCTGCACTTGCCCCAGATGGTCGTAACTTAGCATATCTGAAGTTAATTTTTTTGTTTTTTTTCTTGCATATTTTTAAGTGCTAGTTTCAACTTGAATATTTATTATTTAAAGCATTTCATTTAAGTAATCGTGATGAATCCTAAAGGTTCAAGTAATTATTAACACTTTTCAATAATATCCTTGGTTTCCAATAATTCTAAGTTTATAGTTTTAAGCTTTTAAAGTTAAGATATTTAAAAAAAAATTATCACTCTTTTTCATTTTAAAAATTGGTTTTGTTATGTTGCTCTGTCAGACTCAGTCAAATTAACAATTAGTAGTTAGCCGACAAAAAATTACGTCGCACAAAGCCGCACTTCACTACTAGATACAGGGTTTTTCATATGTACCTACAATAATTTTCTTTTTGTGCTTTATATTTAATTTTAATGTTTATATTTCTAACGCATATCTTGGTTAATGTAGGTGATGCTCGAAAGTAACCCAGATATTTAGCAGCGATTATTGTTAACTATTTAGGCAGTATTTTTAGTATTTCCAATTTTTCAAAGTTAAGAAAGTACTTATCATTAAAAGGGGCTAAGAATTATAAAGCTACATTTTTTAGAAGATTTTTGAGTATGCAATTTTGCAGCTCATTCAATTGTAATATAATAATATGCAACATTCAACTTTTTGAAAAATTTCATTGGCTTTTCGGAAATTTTAATTGGAACGGTCTCACATATAACGCAAACACCCTACAGAAAAAAATTACTAAAATCGACGGAAATTTTTACAGCATTGAGAATAGCACTTTTTACACTAAAATTGGTTGGCTGCATAACAGTACACTTAGAAATCTCCTCAAAATCTTCTATAAATTCTGGCAGCGCTTTGAAATTTTTAATCCACTTTTAGAAATTTCTACGATTTTTCGGATTTTTCCATAAGCTTAGAAATCCTGCTTAAGGCGATTTTTATTGAAAAATTGTTTACATTTTTAAACGAAATTAAGAGAGTCAAATTTTCGACAGAACTGTTTGAAATAAATTTAAAAACTCTGGCGTATGGTTTTTTTTGAGTCACTGCATATATTTTTCAATAAAATCGACTTTTAACTAGAGCCCTAGATACCCGGGTATCCAGCAATTCGATCTGATCGTTTTTGTTTGAAGCCCGTTTGTTGTTCAAATGCCCGTACAAACATTCGAGCATTTTGTTTAACAAACAAAAAAAATGTGTATCGGAAAAACAAAAATAAAAAAACTACATATAAAGAAAAAAAATAATAATAAACAAAAGAAAAAAACAAACTTCAAAATACCCGAATTGTTCAAATGCCCGTACAAACATACGGGTAATAAACAAACAAACAACTCTTCGAGCATTTGAACAACAACTGTTCGAGCTCTACTTTTAACACAAATTATTAAAATTTTGCATTAAACAAGCAATTTGGAATAGATGAACACAATAAAATATTTCTACCTATGTGCTACGGTTATAAATAATAATTTTCTTATATAATTTAGTTTTTTAATATTCCATTTTGACAGACATTAAGTAAAATCTCAAGTTCAGATACTCTTATACATTGCATATTTATTCCCATTGTAGTTTATACTAATATTATTTGATTAAGATGATAAGTAATTGAAAGAAAACTTGAAATTTAAATAATAGGCGTTACTTTTCTGTTATTAGC
This sequence comes from Urophora cardui, assembly GCA_960531455.1. Lineage (NCBI taxonomy): Eukaryota > Metazoa > Arthropoda > Insecta > Diptera > Tephritidae > Urophora > Urophora cardui. The sequence continues at coordinate 17,365,418 of OY482670.1, read as the reverse complement.
ATGTTAATAACAGCAATACCGTATAATAATTGTAGCGTTTGTTGAGCCGTAGGGAAGTGCAGGAACCGTAGGAATTTTACCACAAAAGAGCGAATATAAGTACAAAGAATGTAAATTGTGGTAAAATTCCTGCGGTTCTTGCACTTTCCTACGGCTCAACAAACGCTAGAATTATAAGTAATACTTCGTGAAAAAGCGCTAAATTTCGAATTACCAATTTCGAAAAATTACTATTCTCATTGATTTTTTTCCTGAAAAAGAAATGTATTCTAATAAAGTCAAAGATGGTTTTATGGTCAAAACGAATCTTTCGGGGGGGGGGGGGGGGGGGGGGGTTTGTCCCCAAAACCCCCCGTTACTACGCCACTGGTATATAGCTGTGCATTCAAGCATTACCACGTACAAAACTTAAACAGTTAACCAACTTTGCTTGGATTCTAAACTATGCGCAAATTTTCATTTGGACAACTCATGCAACTGCCAGTCGCAGTCAGTCGGCCTAGCGAGGAATTGCATAGAATAATCAAATGTCGAGAGCAAACAGAAAAAAAAGCAAAGCAAACAGAAAACAAAGCAAAGCAAACAGAAAACAAAGCAAAGCAAACAGAAAACAAAACAAAACAAACAGAAAAAAAAAAAAAAAAAATTAAAGCGTGAATAACGGGTATTCATGAACATTGATGTGTAAACTGTTTCGAAATCGGATATTTATTCCCTTTTCCTTATTCCTTTTTTCCCTGGTTTTCTATGGATTAAAAGGCGACTATGGTTTTTGTAATTTTTTGTTGTCATTGTGACTGCTACTATTTTGTTGTTTTTGTTAGTTTTGGTTTTTGGTTTTTAAATTTTGATTTTTTACTTTCTTTTGTTTTGTATTACTCAGAAACATGCAAGATCATCCGAGTCCACGTTTGACCCATATCTGAAGACCCGGCCTAGGAATCATAAAGAGTAAAGCTCCGTGTAGAAGGGCTGCTCAACACCTTTCATTTGATACCAATATTGCTCAGAAACATTCCTGGTTAATCCGGGGTCACATTTTGACCCATATTTGGGGACCCGACCTAGGACTCATAATGAATAGGGCTCTATGTGAAAGCCCTGCTCAACATCTTTCATTTGATACCAATATTGCTCAGAAACATTCAAGGATCATCCAGTCCTCATTTTGGCCCATATCTCGGGACCCGACCTAGACATCATAAAGAATAGAGCTCCATGTAGAATCCATGCTCAAAGCCTTTCGTTTGATATCAATATTGCTCAGAAACATTCAAGGACATCCAGGTCCTCGTATTGCCCCATATCTCGGGACCCGACATAGGAACCATAAAGAGTAGAGCTCCGTGTAGAATCCCCGCTCAGAACCTTTCATTTGATACCAATATTGCTCAGAAACATGCATGATCATCCGGGTCCTCCTATTGACCCATATCTCCGGACCCGACCTAGGAACCATGAAGAATAGAGCTCCCTGAAGAAGGCCTGCTCAAGATCTTTCATTTGATACCAATTTTGCTCAGAAACATTCAAGGATCATCCGGGTGCTCCTTTTGACGCATATCTCGAGACCCGGCCTAGGAGTCACAATGAAAAGAGCTTCATATCGAAGTCTCGCTCAAAACCTTTCATTTGATACCAATATTGCTCAGAAACATTCGAGGATCATCCGGGTGCTCCTTTTGACCCATATCTCGAGACCCGGCCTAGGGGTCACAATGAAAAGAGCTTCATATCGAAGTCCTGCTCAAAACCTTTCATTTGATACCAATATTGCACAGAAAATTAGATAGGTAGATGTAGGTATGCATATCCATACATTTGCATACATGTTCAAACAGATTGGTCCTTTTTATTTTGCCTATTTGTCGCATTGTTGCAGAAAACAACAACTTCACTTCGCTTCGTTGCTGTTGTTGTTGATATTTGCATTTGCACGGCTATGCATGCAAGCATTTGTAAGTACATGTCTATCTACCTACCTTCCACTGACAATGCCAAGCGATTCACACGGACGCAGCAGTGCACTAACACAAAGGTCATTTACGTTTACGCGTAAACTTTACCTGTTTTTCGAAATCACTCGTAGCTACAGCAAAGATGTTTACACATCAAAAAGCAAAGCAAACAGAAATCAAAACAAAACACAAACAAAGAGTACATTTGTAGCAGAAAACTGTATGATAACCTTAAACATGCGCAACTCATGTGTGCAACTGTGTCATAAGTTTATACATAATTACAGTGGTAGTCAAAAAAAAATTTAAGATAGTAGCAAAATGTTAGCTCAGGTCTTAGTTAGTTCACTTTAAATTACCTAGCTACTTTCCTATCTATTAATGGGTATATTATTCCCCAGAACCCATTACCTATATCTTCTCCTCGGAAACGATCTGAGTCAAATAATTCATAGCTGTACTGCGCCAAAGACTCGTTGAGCCTCAGCCTGATGTGTGTTGAATATATTGTGACTGCTTCTATATATCACTTTCATACGACAAGTAGGTAATTACTAAGCAGCTCCATCAACAGAATATGCTACTGGCTCCAATTGGCAGCTGTAGGTCCACTTCAGGTCATTATTCTTTAGGTACAATGACGAAGGTTTATCAGTCGGAGATTTATACCATACCAAAAGCAGCAGTTGAGAGGTTGCATGGACACCAAATCGGCATCGCATTGGAAACTGCGCGAAACTATTCAGAGGTCTCGGGTTCAAACCCCAGTCCAGACAAACACCAAGATAATTTTTCTAATTAGTAAAAATCCAATTATTGGGTTTTTGAAGAGCAGCGGTCACCGCTCGGCAGTGGGCAACATACCCTCCGAGTGTATTTCTGCCATTAAAAAGCTTCTCACAAAAATGCATTCGCCGTTCGGAGCCGGCATAAAACTGTAGGTCCACCCAATTGGTAGGAAAAAACAAAAGGAGCACACCCCGAATTGGGAGAGAAGCTCGGCCATAAAACTCGTCAGAGTTATAATAGCGCCATTGTAATAATAATAATATAATATAATATACTTATGTCGGTACCCGAACACTGCGGTGCACAAGCTAACAAACTGGCCGAAGAATTCACTGAGAGAAAAATCAACCAAAAGTTGGTTAATAGTACTAATTTCACACTTGAAATGGAATCAATGTGAATTTTGTTTAATATTACCATTACCATGGTTGATATATTAGACAGTGTTTTTGGTTATATTAGCCATGATATTTGTTGATATAACAAAATGTTAGTTGAAATCTTCAACCAATTTTTTGTTACTATTAAACAATTTGTTGGTAATATTAACCAACACCTTGTTCATTTTGTTTAAATAAAACAAAAATATGTATGTACAGTTCCCAACAAACACTGAGGTTAGTTATCGATTTGAGAATGACTCGAGAACTAGCCTCATTCTCAAACCTCTAACGTTAGAGGACGACTCGAAAATCTATCGAGAATCATAGCGTTCTCAAACAAAAGGGTACCTAATTCTCAAATCGAGAAAATTATAATTCTCGAATCGAATTCTAATGTAGCTCCCTAATGAGATTCTAATCAGAATTTGCAAATACTTCCAATTGAAATGAAAAACAAACCTTTGTCTCCTTTTACATGATTTTTTCATTGTTTAGATTTTATTAACGCAATATGTGCCGAAATTGCATATGATTATATATATTGACATGTATATGTTTACCACATTTATAAGAACTGAAATTTAAACAAAACTCAGTCTTATTATTTAAATTAAAGGTACTTCTTGTACTTTTTAATGGAAAACATTGTACTACGGTAATATTAACTTTACCATTTTTGATGTGTAAACATCTTTGCTGTAGCTACGAGTGATTTCGAAAAACAGGTAAAGTTTACGCGTAAACGTAAATGACCTTTGTGTTAGTGCACTGCTGCGTCCGTGTGAATCGCTTGGCATTGTCAGTGGTAGGTAGGTAGATAGACATGTATAGCCGTGCAAATGCAAATATCAACAACAACAGCAACGAAGCGAAGTGAAGTTGTTGTTGTTGTTGTTTTCTGCAACAATGCGACAAATAGGCAAAATAAAACGGACCAACCTGTTTGAACATGTATGCAAATGTATGGATATGCATACCTACATCTACCTATCTAATTTTCTGAGCAATATTGGTATCGAATGAAAGGTTTTGAGCAGGACTTCGATATGAAGCTCTTTTCATTGTGACCCCTAGGCCGGGTCTCCAAATATGGGTCAAAACGAGGACCCGGATGATCCTTGAATGTTTCTGAGCAAAATTGGTATCAAATGAAAGATCTTGAGCAGGCCTTCTTCAGGGAGCACTATTCTTCATGGTTCCTATGTCGGGTCCCGAGATATGGGAATAAGGAAAAGGGAATAAATATCCGATTTCGAAACAGTTTACACATCAATGTTCATGAATACCCGTTATTCACGCTTTAATTTTTTAGTATCTAATTTCAATATATGTATGTATATTCAATATATCACAGAAATATATTGAGAATTGATAAAAGGCGTGAGATTTGGCTCCTTCTCTAATCACTCGCTAATCGAATTCTATGTAGTTTTCAACCCTAGTTAGCGATTTGAGAATATATAGAGAATTACACTAGTTATCTAAGGTAATCTCGACAAAATTTCTAACGTTAGAGACTGTGTTTGCTGGGTTTGAAGGGTTTGAAGCGCAATTTGCTTTTGTTCATAAACGTAAATTTTTCAAGCGTCGCTCATCACAACATCAAAAAACTCTCTCGCTCTCTGAAATTCGGGTCCAGCCATTCAACTTCGTCAATCACAAACGGTGTTGAAGGCGATGGTAACAACAGAGCCGAAGCCATAAAGCTTCGTAAATGTTTTTATGTTTTTTGATGTGTAAACATCTTTGCTGTAGCTACGAGTGATTTCGAAAAACAGGTAAAGTTTACGCGTAAACGTAAATGACCTTTGTGTTAGTGCACTGCTGCGTCCGTGTGAATCGCTTGGCACTGTCAGTGGTAGGTAGGTAGATAGACATGTACTTACAAATGCTTGCATGCATAGCCGTGCAAATGCAAATATCAACAACAACAGCAACGAAGCGAAGTGAAGTTGTTGTTGTTGTTGTTTTCTGCAACAATGCGACATATAGGCAAAATAAAAAGGACCAACCTGTTTGAACATGTATGCAAATGTATGGATATGCACACCTACATCTACCTATCTAATTTTCTATGCAATATTGGTATCGAATGAAAGGTTTTGAGCAGGACTTCGATATGAAGCTCTATTCATTGTGACCCCTAGGCCGGGTCTCCAGATATGGGTCAAAAGGAGGACCCGGATGATCCTTGAATGTTTCTGAGCAATACAAAACAAAACAACATAAAAAATCAAAAGTCAAAAACCAAAAACCAAAACAAACAAAAACAAAAACAACAAAATAGTAGCAGTCACAATGACAACAAAAAATTACAAAAACGATAGTCGCCTTTTAATCCATAGAAAACCAGGAAAAAAGGAATAAGGAAAAGGGAATAAATATCCGATTTCGAAACAGTTTACACATCAATATTCATGAATATCCGTTATTCACGCTTTAATTTTTTTTAGATACGAATTAACCAATATTTTCGTTAATATAACAAATATACACGTTGGGGAAACCAACTTTTTGTTTGATATTGATTGTAACCAAAATATTGGTTAATGGTACAATGAAAATGTAAATATTACATTTTTTTCCCTTTGACATGAATAAATCAACAAATAAAACATTAACCAAGAAGTTGGTTGAAAAAACCATTGTACTTTTTTCTCTGTGTTGGCAAATTCCGAATCGGTGGAACACACAATTGGACCGCAGCCAATAATAGGACCAAGTATAGCGGGTACTGAGAACTGGACTGTGAAGTACTTCGTAGGCTCCATGAAGGAAACTCACGGGAACGCTGGAACTCTACCTGAAACTACTGTAAAATTACAAAGTGTTTTCTAAAAAAACTCCTGAAAAATTACAAAGTGCTTTCTAAAAAAACCTAACAGTGAGGGCGCAAACTTCCTCCTCAAGCAGAGAAGGATGAAACTTCGGGCACTTGTGGGTTTGATTACAGCATACAAGCCATGGGAACGGCACATAACCACCATAGGCATCATACTGAGCTCAATATGCCTATGCTGTCTGGTGAAGGACGACGACGATGGCGGAAGAGAGCATTTTTTCTGCACCTGTCTGGCTTTCGCTAGACTAAGATTGCGCATTGTCGGGTCAGATGTAGTTGAGAATGTCGGATACACATGCTTAACCACTCGACAAAATTCTCAGATTTATAAAAGGGTATACGAAGTTTGCAGCGGAATTCTGATTCCACTATCCTATCTTTTCCCCTACAACCTGATCCTTTATAAAGGGAAAATATGCCTGAGTGCTTAGGGAAGGCATAGTTTTCGCGGCTTACCACAATCTCATTCCATTCCATTTCATCTCATTAATCAGCTCTATTCCAAAAATAGCATTAGCTACTAGAACAACTGCCAAGTTTATGCACGTGTCTGCTTTCGTGGGAAAAATTTTCTGATTTAAAACTGTTGCGATAGGCTAGCTGAATAAAACAAAAACAAACAAGTAAAAGCGTGGCTGTCTTCGGCCGTACCGAAGACTTCATACCTTTCATGAGTGGGGAAATGAAAAGTTACCTATGTATGTAAATAGCCGGATTAAGTTTAATTTATAATTTTAATTCTGTGGGTTATTTATGGAAAGATTTATTAGAAAAATGGTGTCTTGGCTATTTAAATGGAGGAGTTATACACCAAAATGTCCATATCTGAACAATCGGTTGTATGGGAGCTATATGTTGTAATGGTCCGATCTTGACAATTTTCGGTAACCCCGTTTGGGCCCATATGGGTACAAATACATAAAAATTTCACGCCGTTAGCTGTTAAAATGGAGGAGTTATACACCAAAATGTCCATATCTGAACAATCGGTTGTAGGGGAGCAATAGGTTATAGTGGTCCGATCTTAACAATTTTCGGCAATCCCATTTGGGTCCATATGGGTACAAATACTTCAAAATTTCATGCCGTTAGCTGTTAAAATGGAGGAGTTATACACCAAAATGTGTATATCTGAATTATCGGATGTTGTGGAACTATATGTTATAGTGGTCCGATCTTGATAATTTTCGGTAACCTTGTTTATGCCAAAATGGGTACGTCTACTTCAAAGTTCCACGTCCTTAGCTGTTTAAATTGGGAAGTTATGCACAAATTACATCCAAAAATTTCATGTATATCTGAATAATCGGTTGTTTTCTATATGTTATAGTGGTCCGATTCGGCCGGTTTCGACAAATGATCAGCTGCATATAAGAACATACCTGTATTCCGAATTTCATTCAGATATCTCAAAAACTGAGGGACTAGTTTGCGTTCACACAGACGGACGGACAGACGGACAGACGGACATGGCTTAATCGACTCAGCTCGTGATTCTGATCATATCGGTATATATTTTGGTGGGTCCCCCACGCTTCCTTCTGGTACTTTCGACAAAAAATTTTTGGCACTAAGTTATAATACCATTTCATTCTCATGAAAGGTATAAAAAGGGAAAATTACATATTTTCGGCTGCATGTTCTGCACTCATTGGTTTTGTAGGTACCACAGAATAGCCTAACTACATAACTCTTATGCAACTAACATTTTTACATACACAAAAAAAATATGTAGGCGCTACTTAATATCTTTTTTTGGCAATATGCCCACAAAACCCTTTAAAAAAAAATCAAAAACTTGCAAGTTCATGCATAAAAACCTTTGGGCCGTTTTGTGACATTAAGTAAGCAGATTACCAGTGTTGCCAAGCGTACATAAATACAAAGTTTAAAAATAGAGCTTGATAGTGGGAAAGAGAGAGAGGGAGAGATGGTGTAAAACTATGCCAGTTGGCAGCCGACAAAGACATGGATTATCTACAACAACAATCAATAGAAAACAGATGGATAGACGGATGCACATGCAATACAAAACAACAGAACAGAGTGATATATGGCGTGTAAAAGGGATGTTAAAGTTAAAGTCGATTAGCGATAATGTTTCGATATATTTTCGATAACAGTACTTTTAGTTTGCTGTAACTGCAATGAGTTGTACAGCGCGCTGACTCAGATCTTTGTGTTTCGGTTTTATAGAGTGATGTATTGAAGAGATAAATTGCAAAGTTTCGAGAAAAAGCGATATATTGCTATATAGATATATTGTTATATCGATATTTTTTACATATTTTTTTCAACTTTTCCTTTGTTATAATATGAGTTACAGTAAACACTGAAAAGGCAAAGAATTCTCCCATTTAATTTTCAGAAAGGTTTTCTTACTTTCCGCTATACTTTTACGATAACTATTACCAATAAGAAAACAATCTATCGAAATAATCACTTCACTACATATTGTACCATCTCTATCCGGAGGACAATTATGTGCAGGCAACTGTGCTTATTTTGTCTCTGCTTAGCATAATGAAATTTTTCTTAGTTTCGTCTGCAAAAATGTCTTTTGTCGCTAGTAAATTTTCGATTTTCCGTAAATAATTGCCTGCCAACTAAAGGGAGAGGTAAATAGAGTAAAAGGGAGCGAGAGAGATAGGTAGAGAAGTTAGAATGTTAGTTGGGATGTTAGCTTGGTATTTAAAGGAATTATGCAAATATTATTGGTATTTATTTGTCATGTGTTTTTGTCGTAAAATAGTTGTCTTTGCTTCTAGAGTTTTCTTGTAAAAAGGTAAGAGATGAATTATTGAAGACCTACAGCGATTGAAGTCGAAATAAAAGTAGAAAAAGAAATAGAAGCTGAAGTATCTACATATATATTAAGTACATGAACTATATATATTTTTGAGGAGACGCCCTCACATCTCTTACTCGCTGTTTCAAGCAATGTCTATACAGGTCGCCCAAAATACCCAAAAGTTTAACAGACGATCCAAGAGTTGTTTGCAGTAAGATATTAGCAAATCTTTCCATCTCGAAAAGCAGAAGAGCCAGCTGCATAAAAGAACAATCTTAGTATTTGAAGGTACACTGAGGGAAAAAAAATTATAAAAGCATATGAAAATGTGCTTAAAATGCGCAAGAAGGTATTTAAAAGTGATGTATGTAAATACCAACATTTTTATTTTAAAAATGTTCATTGTCAAATTTTTAAATCAAGAAAAAACATTTCAAATTTAAAAATGTTTATTTTTATTTTAAGCACTAAGAGAAAAAAAAACGCTGCTTTACTACAGTGTTCTCTATTTCATATTCTGTTCCGGATTCGAAATTGTATCCAACGGCATTCTCTTCATCTTGCCTCAGTCCGAGTCCCAACTACAAAAATATAGCCTCCGCTTGTTCTCCTCTTCTTTTCTACTTCGCCTTAACTGTTTGCTATCTTTATTTCTTATTCTCCTTTTTCTTCTTCATTTTATATTCTCCTCTGGATTCGGACCATGACATCAACCTGAAATTCAATCCAACGCCATCACATAGTGGAACATTAAACATTACTAGCTGACCCGGCAAAACTCGTTCTGCCCAAAATAGATTTTTTTTATTAATTTCATTTCAAAAATTGTTATTACACCGGTATTTATTTTTAATAGAAAATTAATGATTTTTCAGTACTTCATTGTGTATACAACTTCAAAAATATATAATTTTAGTATTCAGTTTAAGGCTGCATGATACATTTATACATAGATTTTGACCAAGGAGCCCCATAGTGAAGTTTTGTGCCAAATATTTTTCTAGACTACGGTAACCTTAAAGCGACCTACAAAAGGCCATTTGGCGCGCTCCTCCTTTTCTTTCTAGTTCTCTTTCTCTTCCCCTTTCCCCTTTATTTGCGCTTTATTTTCCCTTTATCCATTTTATTTTTCATATTTCCTCTTTCGCTTCCTGTCCTTCGCCATATCCGTCCCTTTCATTTTCCTCTTCCCTTTCCTTTTATTACCCATCTTCAGTGCTAGGCCTTGCATGACACTTCAAATTTAAAAATGAGATAAACTGTAGCGTAAAAATGGATTATTGAACGGTGGCACCCTTTTTGTAAAAATTTTAATAAATTACTCATTTCCATGCCAAGTCCTTTCATATGACACCTCAAATTTAAAAATCAAGCAAACTATAGCGTAAAACTGAATTTTTGAACAGGTGGCAACCCTTTTTGAAAAATTTCTATTAAATTGCTCAATATCAGGTCAAGCCCCTTCATATGGTACCAAAAATCTTAAAATCAAACAAACTATACAGTAAAATTAAATTTTCAAACATCTGGCAACCCTTTTCAAAAAAATTAAACCTTCCTGCACATCTACAGGTCAAGGCCTTTCATCTGACACCACATTTTCGAAAATCGGTATAACGGTGTAAAAGTTATGGTGCTAACAAAAAATCGCTTAGCGTAATATATATAAAGATATTGAATTGTAGTAACCTATTTATACTTCCCTTTTCCTAAAAAAGAATCTATGAATTTTATGAATCATTGTAAAAACAAACTTTAAAAAAAAATTGATTCTCATTATCGTTTTTGTTGGATTTCTCACAAAAAAATATTTTCTCACCAAACGTTTAAAAGTGAGCGAGTTTTCGAAACAACATTCATTTTCATTTTTAATTTAAGTGTGTTTGTTTTTAAATCGAAAATACATTTTTACTTCAAAAATTTCATTCTTAATTCACAAATTTCATTTTTAATTTAAAAATTTTCATTGTTAAATTAACAATGAACCTATACAAATTTTATTTTTGATTTTAAAATGCTGCTTTTCTATGAGTGTACTCATACTTGACATATTAACATATAATGTGTGCAAAAATTGACTATTCTATATGTGGTATGTCAAATCTGAATTTATCAGTATTTCAAGTCATGCATTGGCTGTCTTTTAAAATAATAAAGAAATTATTTTCAAATGATCGTGTTGAGTATTTAGTTTTCCACTAAAATATGGCCCATAGAAAGCAAGATCTCTAAGCTTGACAGATCGCTCGTCTGCCATCACGAAATTTTTTTAGCTTTTTAAAACTAACACAAATATTTTATAGATTTAAAAATAATCCTGTTGAATAAATATATATGTAGATTTTTAAAATCCGAAAATAAAAATGTACATATATTTTTTTTAAATCTTTTGTTCATTTTATTTTAAAGCATTATTTGCTCTTGTTTGAAATATCAACCAAAGCCAATATTTAGTTTTGAATTTTTTTTCCAATTCACTTTTATCCTATAAACATACATATGTATAAATGCTTGTACATACATATTTATTTGGTTTTAATAATTTTAAATTTATTACATTTATTTGCTAAACAAATCCCCTTGTTAAACAAATAACGGACAAAACGAAATCTCTTGTTTTCTTGCAAAAAAACACACAAAATCCATTTCGACAAACAAAAAGCGCTTTTTGCAGTTACAAACAAACAAATAAAAAATTGATTGATAAGCCTGAGGCTACAAAAAGTTTTAGATATGGTAAACAAATACAGGGTGTGTTTGTAAAAGCGATAAATATTTGTAAAATTCAAAGGAAGGCAAACGCGTTTTAGAGACTAAAAAGAGTAAAAGAGTATTTAAGGAGAGCTAGATGGTGAAATAGCTATAGATTGCTAAATGTAAGCGAACTAACTTACTATCTCCTACTCGCTGCATATAAACGAGACTACCAATCGTTGCTTAAGCAACTCGTCGCTTTATGCAACTTTTCTCTATCCGTTATGAATTTTTGTGGAGAATAAGTGAGATAGTTATACATAGATTTCTAAATATCAGAGTGCTGGTTATTTAAATAGTAATTTTAAGACTTTCTAATTCCTCACTACTTCCCTTCCCTACACATAAGCATGTCTACCTTATCAATCGTTACTTAAGCAACTCGTTGCTTTATTCGTAAACATCGATAGAGGTCTTTTAGTGAATAAAAATAGGTAAAAAAACTTTTTAAGTTAAACGGTTTTATGTTATACATACATTGCAATGTTTAAGATAAATGTACTAAAAACCAAAAAATAATAAAATAGATACAGTCGTGGGAATTATAAACATTTGCATAGACTAGACTAAAATAAAACCGTGGGGCACGTCAATTGTCTACAATCGTTGATTAAAATGTTTGTTTTGTAATGTTACACTATAATTAGGCAGTTGTTCAACCGACAACGATGGACGTGTGATAAGTAGGGCTAGAATGTGGAAAAAAGCTAGCAAGCTCGATTATAAGCGAGTTTTAGGGTTTCATAGTGGTGAGCGAGTAGTACTTTTATCATATGTTTTGTCGATTAAAGACAAACTACGAGCAGTGAAACGATTCCTCGTGTGAATGTCCAACGATAAACTAGTTGCAACATCTCTTTTATTAACATGGAGTGTATAACTATTGGAATTTCCATGAGCAAGAAAATAGTAAGTATTTTCCTCACCGTCTGCGGACCAACTGCCTAACGACGAATAAAATGATTCTTCTATCGCACATTAAGTCGATAATTTGTAGACAATTGACGTGCCCCCCGGTTTTATTTTAGTCTAGTCTATGCAAATGTTTATAATTCCCACGACTGTATCTATTTTATTATTTTTTGGTTTTTAGTACATTTATCTTAAACATTGCAATGTATGTATAACATAAAACCGTTTAACTTAAAAAGTTTTTTTACCTATTTTTATTTTCTAGTTTTTAGTTTTTATTTCGCATTCTGTTTAATTCATTTAGTGCTTCATTATTGCAAGGTTTATTGCAGTCCAACGCCTCTATAGCGACCCACGCGCCACCTATCGGAAGTTTTTTTTAGGAAAATATTTCCTTTCAAGTTAGTAATATATGTTCCGAATTTCAGCCAAATCGGACCATAAATGCGATTTTTGTAAATATAGCGACCCACGCGCCACCTAGCGGAATTTTTTTTTTAAGAAAATATTTCTTTTCAAGGTAGTAATACATGTTCCGAATTTCAGCCAAATCGGACCATAAATGCGATTTTTGTAAATATAGCGACCCACGCGCCACCTAGCGGAATTTTGTTTAAAGAAAATATTTCTTTTCAAGGTAGTAATACATTTTCCGAATTTCAGCCAAATCGGACCATAAATGCGATTTTTGTAAATATAGCGACCCACGCGCCACCTAGCGGAATTTTTTTTTTAAGAAAATATTTCTTTTCAAGGTAGTAATACATGTTCCGAATTTCAGCCAAATCGGACCATAAATGCGATTTTTGTAAATATAGCGACCCACGCGCCACCTATCGGATGTTTTTTTTGGGAAAATATTTCCTTTCAAGGTAGTAATACATGTTCCGAATTTCAGCCAAATCGGACCATAAATGCGATTTTTGTAAATATAGCGACCCACGCGCCACCTAGCGGAATTTTTTTTTTAAGAAAATATTTCTCTTCAAGGTAGTAATACATGTTCCGAATTTCAGCCAAATCGGACCATAAATGCGATTTTTGTAAATATAGCGACCCACGCGCCACCTAGCGGATTTTTTTTTTAAGAAAATATTTATTTTCAAGGTAGTAATACATGTTCCGAATTTCAGCCAAATCGGACCATAAATGCGATTTTTGTAAATATAGCGACCCACGCGCCACCTAGCGGAATTTTTTTTTTAAGAAAATATTTCTTTTCAAGGTAGTAATACATGTTCCGAATTTCAGCCAAATAGGACCATAAATGCGATTTTTGTAAATATAGCGACCCACGCGCCACCTATCGGAATTTTTTTTTCATAATATTGCATTGTCATCGGGGTTATACATGCGTGCAAAATTTCAGATTAATCGGTTGATAGGAAGAGGGTGAAATTTGAATTACTAAATTTGACCCAAGAATAAAGAATAAATAATAAAACAAACGGGGTGAGCTAAATAAAACCGTTTAAAAAAGAGTGTAATATAGCTAGAGACTGTTGCACTTACTGCTTCAAAATCGTTTTCTCGCTGTTAGAGATTAGAATTTGATATTCGCTATTCAAAACACTATTTTTTTTTAATTTTCGCTATTTAAAACACTCGTTCTATTACTTTTTGCTATGCAAAACACTAATTCACTTACTTCTTTTTTACCATCTTAATCTCGTTTGATGCATCTTTGAGACTGAAACATAGCTTAAGAAGCTTTATTATTTGCTCACTATTACTTGTTGGAGTATATAATAAGCGAGTCTCTCTTACTCGTTACTTAAAGTACTCGTTGTTCTAAGAAACTTCTCTTCAAACATGACTAACAAATTTGATGTTTTTTTTTTCTCAAAAAGATAATAACGATGTGCTAGTGCACAAACCGGATAAGTGATATTTTGAAAAATGTTTAGGAGAGCAAATTTTGTGTTTAAATAGCAATAACTTGTTAACTGTCACATTTTTTTCAGTTATAACGATTACGAATAGTTAATTGGAGTATGTAGAATCCAAATGTGCTAAAATTATATTGATGGCTTTAGTACCTGTACGATTTTTTTAGTGATTAAAATTTGTTGGGCACTTAGCCGATTTGGCGCTAACTTTTTTTAATTTCAAATATTTTTGTTAGAGCTCTTCTATGAAAAATGTATTCAATTTATTTCTGTTAGTACACATTTGATTGTTCATTTAAAACACTAACATAGTTATTAAATTGAAATAGTAAATTTTTATGGGTTATTTAGCATGCTAACATAGTTAAACTAAAAAAAAATCAATTTTCATCATTTGGAAAATTCTTAATTGTCGGTAAATTGGCGAAAAAGTTTTCATAAATTGCAGGAATTACGCCCTTTGATAGTAAAAAATGAGCTCTCTCTTTTTTCACTTGAAATTTTTGGTTTTAAATTATTGTGTTCCATTCAAAATGTGGATCTTCATTAATTCCTCTTCTCTTTCTTGTTGGCTGATTTATTTTTATATCCATGAACCCGTCATCCGATATACCGTATTTATATTTTATAAATAATGGTTCAGATATTTTAAATCTTAACCATTTAATTTTCAATCATTTAACGCCCTCTTTTTGTGTATTAAAGTTGTGTTATGTAACACTTGTTGCTGCAACATACTAAAGTCGTAGAAAGCATCAAAATTAAAATAAGTTGTAAAAGTCCGACCCTAAATTTGAAGCTTATATTGAGAGGACTAAAGACAAAATTTTTATTTTTTTTTTCTGATCCCGCGAAATACCGCCCAAATATTTTTTTTATTGTAACTTTCTAATTACATATACTGAATTGCTTTAAAAAAAATAGTTAAATAGTAGCTAATATTCGTCGTGACGTAGTAACTTCTTTGTTTATCAATTTAGTAAAACCATTTCAAGGTAACATTGTATTTAATTTTGAAGCACTTTCATTTGGCAAAACAAAGAGGACAATTCATGGACATACAAATAAGTTAGCTGACCCAACTATGTGAAAACGACTTCAGAGCTCAAAAGGATATTAGAAGGAAGTGTAGAGCTTCAAAATACGAAACTAATGACGTATCAATTTTGAAAATCGGATGATAAATAACAAAGTTACAAGAAAAAAACTATTTCGGCGGTATTTCGCGGGGTCAAAAAAATTTTTTTTTTGTGTCCCTTAACACTCTCAACATAAGCTTCAAATTTAGGGACGGACTTTTAAAACTTATTTTTTCGACCCTATCTAATATACATACATACATAGGTAAATATATAGATATAGACTAGCTATTAAAACACAACTATTTGTGTAAATATCACTATATATGTAAGTCTATAATAATTTATAGGATACCAGAGGCGGTCGCTTCATACAAGCCGAGAAGCCCGGCTTGCGTACACATTTTCGTTCATTTCATACGAAATTCTTTAAAATCTGGTTATATTACGTTTTAAATGTGTTTACTATTTAAGTTCACAATAATATAGCCCCCACTGTAACATGCCCCTAAAAGCCTGCTAAGAAAATAGCGCAAATACATCACCAATCCACCTCACAATGTGTATTTTGTTTGTACAGCCAATCACAGCACAGTGAGCATGCTTCAACGTTTCCACACATTAGCTTTTACGTGGCTTTCAAAACAGAATAACATAGCTTGTTTTCTCGCTTTCGCTAAGGAGAAACCAATTGCTTATTTTCAGACTTAAATTGAAAAAAAACTAGCAAAGCGCTTTTTTTTATTTTTCACATGAAATTTGTATGCGAATATGAAGCTGGCTTCGGCATTCAAAAGTTCAGTATTCACAGCCATATGCATATTTGATTTGATTTTCGTTTGCATGTAGGTACATACTTATGCACATAATTTCTTACACCTGCATGTGCATGCAAACATAAATATCAAATACCAGATTATAAAAGGGTTGATTGTGATTTTTGGCGACTATTGGCACAATATCAAGATAATTTTAAAAAGCGGTGGAAATCAAATTGGACCTCAGTTTTTCAAACACTTAAGCACCCATTTTCCGTTGGTATAAGGAAACTCAAAATACCTCTGCGCATTCGTGTAAGATTTCCCTAGCGCACGTTTTTATATTTAAGAATTATGTAAATATGAATTTTTTTATTTTAAAAATGTTCAGAGTAAAATTGCAATCAAGAAAAAAACAATTTTAATTTAAAAATGTTTATTTTTATTTTAAGCACTATGAGATGTTGAAGGAAAAACTTTCGTTTTTATTCCATTAATTTTAATTTTTAATTTAAACGTGTTTCTTTTTAAATCCTAAATACATTTTAATTTAAAAAATTTAATTTTTAATTTAAAAATTTTCATTTATAAAATAAAAATGACTTGATTTAAAACGTGCATTATAAAAATAAAAATTTTATTTTTGATTCCTCTCTGAGTATACAAACAAAAAAATGTGTATCAGGAAAACAAAAATAAAAAATACATATGAAAAAAACAAAAACAAAATAAACGAGAAAAAACGATCTTCAAATACCCGAAATGTATGTTCAAATGCCCGTACAAACATACGCGTAATAAACAAAAAAAAAACGAGCGTTCGAGCATTGAAAAGCATTTATTCGGGCCACTCAAAAATGTTAAAAAGAAATCGAGAACTCTAAATCAAAGTCAATGACGGAACGCAATCAGACTTTTAAATAATACAGCAAAGGAAATTACATAAATGGCTAATGGTTATGCTTCACACATAGGCTTGCCCTGGCAATTTATGCTAGGTCCGCCACTGTAGGATACCGAGCATAAATTTTTATTTTATGGCACTTGGAATTTCTGTGCACAAGAAAAATTATGTTTAAAGAAAATTTGAATTTCTAAGCGAGCTTATCCGGTTTGTGCACAACGAATATTTCATTTTCAAAGCACTTAACTGATTATGCCATCGCATATCTCCGCCATTATTGATAATTTGCTTACAAAAATTACACGCGAGGTTGGTATAGTGTTGGTGATTTCAAAAATGCAATTAACTCAGTTTCGCCTAAACCTGCACTTGTCCGGTTTGTGTACTAGCCCATCGATAAGAGGTACTGTAAAAAGGCAAATTTAAGAAGGCAGCTTTAAGAATTCACCCATTCACTAGCTTACTCTCGCATTCTCGCAGCATATGCATAAATCTCCGCTACTCGTTGTTTAGTGCACTCGTTGTATTAATGAAACACCCATCTTAACTCAATGGTCACTATTAAATTTAATTTAAAAATCGCACTAAAAAATTACCCAGAAAACAAGATAGAAAGCAAAATAAATAAAAATTATTATATGCTAATATTATTTCAAAGCTAAGCATTTATGCAAATACTGAAAATTTTACCGGTCAATAAATGCGAATAACGCGAAAAATTATAAAGAGAGAGAAAACAGCAGCAAATAAATGAAAAAAAAAATGAAATTGCAACGCAAATAAAAAGTATCTAAAAACTAATTGCATTTGTTTGTGCATTGAAAGAGAAAATTTCAAAAAAAAAAATTAAATTTAAAAAATTTATCGCTTTCAGTACAAAAAATCAACCGGTGAAGCGAAAAATCTGAAAATTCGTATTCTGACTAATTTTGGGTCGCTGATTTCAAATTTTCAAGAAAAATTTTTGTAAGTCCCTTGGTTTTACCGTTATAACGTGTCCAATATATTGGACTGCGGTTCCCAATAGCTGTAAAAATAAGAACTGTTTCAAGAGTCATTTGTTAGCTTTATTCGTCTTTATAAAAAACTAAAGCAGTAATTTTAAGTTTTTATGCATAAAAAACGTTCCAATTTTGTCAAAAAATAACTGTTTTTTTAAACATTCTTTCATTTTGCATTAATTCACGTTTTCACTACACCATTCTATCGAATTACCTGTCCGTAATTTCAATGGCGGTGTTTCGGTTTACTTTCATTTTCTGTAGCTCAATGTAGGATGAAATAGAAGTAGTTTTTTATTCTCTTTGTCTCACCAGTTAGCTTTGTCTCCGTTTGCCGATTCCGATGAAGTTTGAAGCTAAATCCACAACTTTGTTTTCGAACAATTTGGAAAATATTACCTTTCCATTTGTATTGTAACATTCAGCAGAAGAACCACGTCCCTGTTTAGCCATTGTTCTAGGATCCGGAAGGGGCGGTTGGCTAAAACGATTATTCGCACTGTTCCAGCAGCTTTTATTCCCCTTCCTTCCTTCCTTAATTGGCACGTAAAAGTCTAGGCGATTCTGACCGAGTCCAATAAAGCGCTCCAGCTGTTTCTGTTTTGTGCAGCATGGCGCCACATGGGAATACCTAGGGAGTCAGCATCACTGCCCACCTCATCTTCCCAACGCAGTGGAGGTCTCCCATTTCTTCTGCGTTCAGCGGGTTTCGATAGAAATACTTTCTTGGCCGGAGAACCTTCATCCATTCTAACGACATGACGAGCCCAACGCAGCCGCTGAATCTTGATTCGCTGAACAATGTCGATGTCTGCGTAAAGCTCTTACTACAGGTCATCGTTATATCTCCGTCGGTACTCGCCCTCGCCCCCTGTCGTACCAAAATATCGAACAGGGCGAAATAATGGAAGTAAATATTGAAGCAAAATGCGTGCCGTTTTTGCCCTCAACAATCATGTGCTTATTAGACTATAACATAGTGGCTAATTCGCTTCCAACGGATTTCACAAGTGGTGCATCCAATTGGGTTGAAGACCTTTCGTAAACTGTAAAATCCGAAGAACTTTCCGCTTTTAACACAAAAAGACCTTTATATGTACCTCATGGACTTGGATTCCCTAGATATATTGCTTTTTGATGAACTGTCCCATGAAGGGGATTAGCTGTCCACCAACAGAAAGATTTTCCTGAAAAGAGAATGGTAAACTCCAACTCTTTTCCAAAAATATGCGAATTTGATGGATCCTTGTGGAGCTTGGCATAAAATCCCCACCAAAATACTTCATAAAGTACCGTATTTGAGTCATTTTGAAAATGTGTTTCCTATTTTCTCAATCCAGCTTCAAGAATCTCTTCCTCTGTCGAAACATGCCAAGAAGTCATATCCTCAATAAAAAGCAGGCATATAATAAAGCTGGTACAAAAAAGTCCAGTAATAAAATTTTGGCGCATTTTAACAGTCTCTGAGTACTATTGTCCAATATAAGGGACATGTATATTTTGAGACCCCCTCGAGAAACAATTCATAATTTTTATTTCTTATTTACACAAAAAATATTCTTAAACTTGTAGCATTACTCAGGATTTTTTTCTAAGTTAAATTCCAGCAATAAATAACAGTTTTTAATCGTTTCTTACACGACTATCTTTCAGAATTTAAACATTATTCAAATTTGGGTAAAAACGCGTTTAATAATTTTCGGAAAATCAAAATAAAAAAACGATCTAAAGAAGCATAATATAATTTTTGGAAAACAACCATTTTTTAATCAATAAAAGCTTTAGTATGTGAGAAAATAAAGTTTTAAGTACATATAAACAGCGTCCAATATATTGGACGTTTTTACTGAAAGGGTTAAATGAAAAATTACAAAAAAAAAAAACGAAACGAAAATAAACTGCAAGCAAAAATTAAATTATTAATACAAAATGGAAAGGAAAATGAAACGAAACGAAACGAAAAATGCCAAAAAGCAGCTCACCGCTTTGTCAAAAAGTAACGAGTTTGCGGAAGCGAGAAATAGTAGCTAAACGCGGTCGAATTGAAGGACTGCAAATGATTGAAGCAGCAACAACAATAAAGGGCATACGAGTATGTAGCTGAGCTGCTGTTTAAATGAACGATTTGAAATGTTGAACAAATTAAATACCTTTAGCAGCCGCCAATACTGCCACCAATACTGCCACCATTGTTGCCGCTGAAAAGCAACGATTGGGCAGAGATTTTTGCAAATCGCAAGCCTCGCTAAGTTCAAAGCAGATATAATCCTTGTATTTTGCATGTTGCTTTTAACAAACTAAAACATAAATTTGAGTAATATTTATGTATGTACATATGTAGTAAGCAAATCGCATATTGAAATGTTAACCAACAAAAATGCAACAACAACTAGTGAATAAATAAATCCATTAGTGGCGAATAAAAACTTGGAAAGAGTGGCAGAGGAAGATAGCGAGACAAAGCGGTTGAGAGTGTCAGAGAAAAAAACTGCCGTTTCAACTTTACAACCGCCTAAGCGAGACTTTCATGACTGCCTAACCGACATTTGTGCCAAAAAAAAAGAAAAGTAGATAATTTCTGAGGCTCAATTCTACGACCTCAGAGCTCAAAATGATATTAGAAGGAAATATAGAGCTTCCCGAGCTACCCAAAAACCAAATTTATGGTATAGATCGGTAGGGCTGGGGACCAGGAGTTAGGGCTTGGCAATGCTCAATTTTGGCATATGCGGTAGTGAAAGATCCATTTGGGCGGTTATGAAGTTTAAACGACGATATGTACCTACCAGCAGCAGGTGTTTAATATCTGACTGTGTCTATGCTCGCCAAGCTGAGCTGTCTGTTGTCGTGGTCGCACTAAATCTATGACATCGGCGAGTGGATTAATTGCTAAATTGTCAAACCATATGCAACGATTTTATTGTTTTTTAATAATTCATATTTCCATAAAGATTTTAGTAGATTTTTTCAGAATTGTTTGCAAGCAAATATTTGTTGTTGTTCATAACATATTTCCTTTTGTTTACTTTTTAGGGAAAAACTGGTGTGTGAAAGCTTTAGCGTAGAAAGTTGGGAGGATGGGTGAACAGAATAAAAAAGATTTAAAAAAAAGGGTAAAAAAAGGGTAAAAATATAATACGTGTGTATAGTGACAGGTTGTGTTAATGTATGTATAGATGTTAGTATGGATAAGTTGAAGGCTGGACTAGTTCCTACGACGAGAAAATTTAGTTTGGAAATTGAATATGGCATACTCCTCATCAAACAAACTACATACATATATCCAAGGTCGCCTGCCAGAGTTTATTATTATTAACTATTAAACAACGAAAATAGTTTCTTTTTGGATGACCGCGGGTTCTCTTTGTAGAAGAATGCATATTTTTGATGTCTGCTGTAACAAAGTATGGCAATGTGGAGTTTGGGTTTCGGATTGCAGTCAATTGAAGAACAATTTATAAGAAAAGCCCGAAACAGCAGTGGAGTTGCATGTTGGTTAGTTCGAGACGCCTTATAGGAACCAGAAAAAAAGTCCAACATGCACTATGTAAAAATCAGATGAGATTGCGCTTGGAGTATTTGAGAAATTCTTCGCAAGATCTATTGACCTTTGCGCGTTAGTAGTAGCGAGTATCGAAGAAGATTTAATGCTGAGCTGTATGAACTTTATGCGGCCTTTACACGGGTCGATTTTTGCCGACTGGGAAATCGCTGAAAAATCGATTAGGCAAAAGTTGAACGCAAGTCTACTTTGAGCTAGTCGATTTTTGTCGACTGAGCTATTTACACGGGTCGATTTTGGTGGAACGACAAGAATCGACCCTTGTAAAGGCCGCATTACGCAGACATCGATATTGTTCAAGAAATTAAAGTCCAGCGGCTGCATTGCGCAGCTCATGTCGTGAGTCTGGCTCTGGCTGTGGTTCAGTTTGGACGATCAAGGGCATCTTCCCTGGCCTACAGGCTAAGGCTGGTACAGCTCCGCCGTCCATTCAGCACCTTGAAATAGTGTGCAGTCATGCGGGTGGGGGTTTCCAGCACGAGAGCCAGTTACTAACCGGAGTTTGTGTCGGTTATACCCGCAGTATATAAGAGTTACGCCGTCACTAACACTGCCTCTCAGCTGTCATTTGCCTGGTACTGCTCCCCTCTCATCCACGCTAGTTGCCCTATGCCAGCCATGGGCGATTGAGCCCATATGGGTATTTACCCGTACGGGTCGCGTCGGCTCATTGCATGGGGAAGGTGAAATAGGTAAATGTACCAGCTGGTGGGGAGAAGGACGAACTCAAACTGAGCATATGGTTGCCACACTTGGTAATTAATTCCAAAATAGGTATTTTTTTGCGGTTGGTAATTTGGTAACTATCAAATAATTTTAGTATTTTTCTTTTTCAATATGATAAAATTATTCTAAGGTATACTTAATTTGTTAATGTTAAAAATGTTTTTTTTTTAATTTCTACTAAAGCTATGACCAAAGAAAAATCAAACGAACTACAAACAAAATTCATTCATAGATGTGATTTACGTTTCAGATAATTTTTTTTTGTAAACCAAAGCAGGTGTACTTCTTTTAAGTTTCTTTTATCATTCGAATTATGAAGGCGATAATTTATTAGTCTGTTTGTAATTTTTTGGTTATTTTGTTGGGAATTATTATCAACATTTTTTTAGGATAGTGGCAACCAATATCAACCAATATTGAGCGCGCTAATGCATATTCGGTATTGAGAACAAGAGAGCATATATATATATACATATGTACATTAAGGTGGGGCGAATTTTTTTTTTTTGGAAATTCAATTTGTTCCAAAGCCAGAACGGCACCTTCCTAGCCCAGAAATAAGCATGTAAAATTTTATTGACCTACTCGCATGTATTTTCCCTTAAATTTGGTATACATTTTATATATGAAAAGTAAGGTGGGTAAAAGGGGTTGACCCCCGCTGGGGAGTGTTATGGAACGCACTGTAAAATGTATATGAAATTAAAGGGAATCAAAATACCTATCGAATGGTATAAAATATTCGAAATCGGTTCAGTAGTTTTTAAGTAATTGCAATTTAAAGAATGCATAATATAAACTTTGACCTTTAATAACTTTTGTTGTTGTTGTTTCCAAAAAAATTCACTTTAATACTCAGCTTAGCCATGTTTATCAATCCTCATACTTGGTGTTTTTCTTTTATAATTTTCAAAATTTCATATTTGTACCAGATCGTGCTTTCAACTTTGCGGGGCTGGGGGCAGTTCAAAATGTCATCCTATGGCCATAAAATTTTGTGGGGTTCATTAAGGCAACTTTTCATTGGTATGTTCAAAAAAAAAAAAAAAACAAAAAAAAAGCTCCATATGTTTTCACTCCACCTTAATGTACATGTCAAAAGCAGAAAGCACACTTGCTTCAATAACGACACAACACAATTTTCTGAATCGATACTTAGTAGTGAGAATCAGTGTTATTTATTTGTTATGAAATTTTATGGTCATTGATGAAAATTAAGGGCTTTATTTAAAAAATATTGTTGCTTTAGTATAGTAGCTTACTTCCATATATAGCGAAGAAGACATAAATTGATTTTTTTTAATTATGACACTAATGAAGTAAATGGCATCGGAGTTCGAAAGCAATAGAGCGAGAAAGAAATTAGCGATTGTACAGCATTGCCGCTGAGGCCACTAAAGTGACAATTTGAACCTTTTTTAAGAGCCAGGCTACCGGAACCCAACTTTTTGAAAATATGCAATATTTGAACCTTTTTAAACATTTGGGCCACTTTTGGTCCTTTTTTACTTTCAAACCTATAATGTAATAAATATTTTTTAGTTTTTTTCTTAAATATAAAAAAATCTTTTTTACGTTTGTTTTTACATGGCCGTTTTCTGCTACTGTTGTTGGTATGTAGATTGTAATAAAAGGAAAATTGAGAATTAAGCAAAACAAAGCTGAAGGTGGTGGTAGATCAATGGGATGCTATTGGCTTACCAATCGAAACGACTTAAGTTCGATCCTCGGTTGAGGCCGCCTGAAGAAGTCTGATGAGGGGATGTGGTGGTCTCCGAAATGGATCCATAACCTCTACCAAAAAATTTTTTTAAATTTTTCTTAATTAAAAACTGGCCAATAGCTCATATAAAATTCACATAAAAAAGCCTCTTTGTTACCTTTTCACTTTTCATTAGCAATTCTCCGCTGCGAAGGAAACCCCCGAAAAAGTTATTTGGGATAAAAATTTTTAGAATGCAAGAAAATTGTTTTAATAAACCGAAATAGAAGAGTTTTCGCACAACGTGGGGGAATGAAAAACAACTTAAATGAGAATTAGTTGTGAATTTGTTGCAAATATGTTAACGCTGCCAGCAGTGCATCAGCAGAAAGATTATTTTCAAAACTTTCACTATTTAAGACCAAGGGTACAAACCGCTTGCAAATTGCTTTAAGCATTAAATAAACCACAAAAATATATAAAAATGTGTTTCTAGCTAAAAAAAAATTTGGGAAACACTTTTTTTACTTTTTTCGGCCACTTTTCGAAATTTTTTAGCGGCAATACTGCACATTTTATTATTGGTCAATTCCTCTCTCTATATAAAACAATGTGGTTTTCATTTTTAGTGTTTCCGTACGCGCTGTGCGATGAACATCACTTAAGGAGGAGTGTACATCAACTTCGATATCGCCTTAGCTCCCCTTTCCCCGGAAATTATGCAGTGCCCACGAAAGCCCATGATCGCCCCTCTGCTGCGTTTATGTGCCTTGCGGCGCCCATCCCTGCCCTATGCTACTGCGACCGCTGGCCGCTCTTAGCTGCTCTGAGATCAGTGTATCATTGCCGCTCAACCTCCTCCGATAATCTCCGATACCAGCCGCTGCCAACCCACCCGTCCACGTCTATAAATCTCTCTTTTTCCCTCTGTCCACCATCTCACTATCTCGTTACGGAAAGCTACCGCCCTCTCTTTAAACATCTCTTTCTCTCTCTGTCCACTATCTCACTATCTCGTTACGGAAAGCTGCTGCCCTCTCAACACCTCAGGCTGTGTGTGTGTGTGTGTTCGATCTTAACCTATCGTATTCTTATTCAGTGGTGGTTTGTGGGACCTCTATTCCACCTTGCAAAGACTGAGCGCTACCGATGCCTTCGACAAAACCCACCACATAAGGTGCTCCGGCTTAGAAAGTATTTCTATGGAAACCCGCTAAAGGCAGCAGAGCAGAAGAGAGACGTCCACTGCGTTGAGAAGATCAGCTGAAGAGTGAGTATGCCTTCTTTGGTACGAGTATTTCCAATTGGCGCCAGGCAGCACGAAAAAAACGACTAGCGCACGATATGGGACTTGACCAAACTCGTCTAGACGATAAAAAAAAATAAATTTAAAATGGCAATAAAAATTAAATTTAACCTAAGAATCTAGGTAAAATGATTTTGAGAAGGTTTTAATCTGACATTTCTAAGTCTTTCTCGCCAATTTCATTCTGAGTACAGATCTTTCAACTGCCAAAAATTGTACTGTGTGCGTCATAATTACTTTAACTTAATTTTTTTTTACTTTTTGCTCTCAAAAATATTGAGCTTCAACACCCAAATTGCACATCAAATACCCATATTTACGTCAAATCTCCTACGGACAGTAATAAATACATGCCGTAGCTGCTGAAAAGAGCAACTCTTTTTTGGACAATATTCAAGCAAATTCCAATATACTTTTTTTCATTCTCACTGCACTGCATGCGCTTATTCAAATAGCTCTTTTTTGCTGTGTAGTTACTTTTTATCTCTTATATGCACTTTTTTTAATTTTCCCATACCGTACACGTTTTCAATTTTTTCTTATTTTTTTTTTTTTTTTTTGCTTTTGGTTTTTGCCATTTT
Source organism: Urophora cardui (assembly GCA_960531455.1). Taxonomy (NCBI): domain Eukaryota; kingdom Metazoa; phylum Arthropoda; class Insecta; order Diptera; family Tephritidae; genus Urophora; species Urophora cardui. Next base: position 17,339,481 of record OY482670.1, on the reverse strand, counting down.
CATGCTTTTATGACTTTACATACGATAGATAGTAAGTGGATACGTATGTACCCTGCAAAAAAATGTGCGATTAATACCGAAAGATATTTGTCCCGGATTGACCTCTTTCGAGAACAATCGGTCCACAATTAGTCCCCGATTGTTCCCGTACGGGTATAAATGTAGACTAATTGTATACCAATTGTTCCCTAACGGGTATAAATGTAGATTAATCGCTTTCATTCCGAACGGGTACAAATCTAGATTCCTTAAATGTAGAAATTTTAGAAAAATGTGCAATGTATTTAAAAAATTGTAGAACAACCGGTAAAACGAATTGAACACCTTTTCTTTTAATAACAATGATGAATAATAATTTTAACAAAATGTTTCCTAAAAAATCCTATGAAAAAATCCTTTAAATTACGCTCATATAATGCATACTCAAAACTTACAATTTTTTTAATTTATTTATTGAGATTTTTTTCAAAAGTAAAACATTGTATAATCTTTATTTATATATGCATGAACATTTACAATTTTTTAAATTGGCGAACAACTTGGAAAAATCAACATTTGTACCCGTTGGCGATGAAAGCGATTAATCTACATTTGTACTCGTTCGGGATGAAAGCGATTAATCTACATTTGTACCCGTTCGGGATGAAAGCGATTGACCTACATTTGTACCCGTTGGGGATGTAAGCGATTGATCTACATTTGTATCCGTTCGGGATGAAGACGATTGATCTACATTTGTACCCGTTCGGTATGTTAGTGATTAATCTACATTGGTACCTGTTCGGGTATACAAGTTGAACAATTAGTCTCTTCATAGGACATGCTCGAACAAATGCGATCAATTCGCTCCATATAAAGGGATGTAAAATTGTATTAGTCGCATACTCCCTTGCGATTGATCCCGGACACGTCCCGGATTAATCGCATTTTTTGCAGGGTATGTACAATGTTCATACATATATTCACTCTTATGCTCTGTCAATATTTTTTTAGCTGCTTTCCCGTTGAGTGCTTTCAACAAGCACTGCCCATTGTTTTTGATGTGATGCCCCGTTGAAGGTGGTAGAAGGCGATAAGTGGGTGTGTGTGTGTGTATTGGAAGTGGGCGGACAGATCACATGTTGTTAGCACTTTTATGTGAATGATTCAATTTTGGTTTTTTTCTTCCTTTTTGTGAAATACTCCTGTTAATATTTTGGTATTTTTTCAAGAATATTTTTGTACTTTTTACTTGCTGTGCTTTTGATTCTCCCTCTGTATAAGCTTCACTTATGTATGTGCTTGTTATAGGCCCTATAATATAGGGTATACACGTGTTTTCGTAAAATTTAATTTTCATTGCTCTATTTTTCTATGAATTTTTTTTCTATGATTTTTTTTCTATGCATTTTTTCTTTGAATTTAAAAGCAGCAAGTGTTTAGTAAATTTTTCTTCCTTGAATTTGATTGAAAAAAAAAAAAACAAAAATTAGATAAGAAGTTACAACGAAATGAAGCTAAAGCGAAGCAGCAGTTAAAGCGAATTGCTTCCTCAGCCACATTTTTTTTTTTTTTTTTCAGAATAATTCGTATTACTGTAAAAAATTCGGCAAAATGAAATTTTAGCCTTAACCCTAATTAGATAAACCACGTCGAAATGACGTATTCATTTTTATTTTTACTCTCTCAGACTTTCATTTATTTCCGAAGCAACTTCATACGCTCAGTTTTCGCAGTCGGTGGTTGTAGCTCATTGCTGGTGCTCGATTTTTTGGCATAAGTTTTTTTTTATCTGAGTTATGATCACAACGTACGTCAAAACAACGTAGCTTTATCTTTAGTGTGACATTTTGGTTTTTCCATTGCATGAATTTTTTATCACTTTTGTGTTTCAATTTATTAGATTAATATGTTGTTTTTGTTTTTTTTTTTTAGTTTTAATTTGTTAACAAATCTACGGATGAAAACAAGACTTAAAATATCTTCTTTGCAAAGAACTTTGCGCAACACCATACAAGTTGCCCTACAAAATTCAGATGGAGTTAGTGATACCCAAGAAGACGACAAAAAATAACACCAGCAATGATCTCGAAGGCAGTAGAAATCAGGCTCTTCCCAGAAAATAAAATACTGTTGGTGCTGTCCTTCTAAAATAAGACGCATTTCAAAAAAATAATGTTTCAAGTGTAACACACCTCTGTGTGGACAACACCAAAACCAAGTTTGTAACACATGCATATAATCTTCCTTGATTTTATTTTTTTTGTTTTAAAATATTATTTAAAGGGTTGTTTTGTTAAGTAAACAAAAAAATCTCTATGAATTTAGAATTAAGAATGAAATTTGCACCTTTTTGTGAAGGCTGTCTAATTTTTGTAGCTTTTTGTCAAAAAAATGAATTTCTTTATTAATCTCATATTATCTTTAATTTTATGTTTAAATGTTCCACATAGGACTGGAAATAAATGAGATAAATTATCTCAGTCAAAAACCAAATAAGTTTTATATTTTTCACCTCCTTAAAAGCCATTAAATGAAGATACGTCATTATGACGTAGGGTAGATGTTCCAGTGACCGGACACTAGCATGGTTTTTCACTTATAAATAGGAAACCGTTAAAAATTTTACATTAAATTAAATTTAAATCAAAGCAGGCATTCAATATTGACTATATTATAAATTTAATTTTTCTATAGATGTGACACAAGCTTTGTTATATAGCATTTAGTAGGTGGTTGTCGAGAAATGTATCAAAAAGTAATTTTTTTGCTAGTGGTATACAGATTTTTAAAGTTGATGAATATCGGTATCTGGGCATGAAAACATGTCATATAGTGCATAGTACTATTGGCAGATGATGTATAATGACATTTAAACAGAAACTTTGTTGAAAAAATTACAAAAAAAAATTAATCTATAAAATTAGCTGTCCGGTTACCGGAACACCAATTTAGCCCTTGTTCCAATGTCCGGACAGGTGTCCGCTGACTGGAGTTATAGAAAAATATGTCTTGATCTAGTGACCGGACAGTCCGTTATATTTGAAATTTAACCTGTTTGGAACGCATTTTGAATGTACTATTACAAAAAGCAAGCTCCGGAAAGAAAAATTTTAAAAATATATTAAAATTTCAGGTTCAGATGTGTGAAATACTGCCTAAAGAATATCATATACGGAAAAAAATATAATTTCACAATATTTTTTTTAAATTTTTTAAAAGTTGGACTCTCATATTCAATTTTTTAACGAAAGAAAAAGCTGCAATTGTATTTATCGATTAAAATATTGCTGTATTATAAGCATCATTAGCAAAATGCCCACATACATATATATGGAAAGGCAAACTGGAGATGAACTGTCAGCTAATATAGCAATCTTATAGCAGAAAGCATAAAGCAATCGGTCATAGGAGTGGGATTTATGAGGTCCCAAAATCTTATCTCAGCTTAGACTTCCCATTCCGAAAGTGGTACATACTGATGGAAAATATTAAGCCCCTTTCGAAATAGCTACATACATATATATCCCACCATAATAGTTTTCACTTAATTTTTCAACATTTGAAATATTTATATTTAAGAAACCAAATTTTCATATAGTAGATAATTTAAAGTTTTATATAAACTAAAGATTTTTAGAAACTATTAACAGTAGGTAACACATACATATATAAAGTACATGTCTCCTTAAATCGCTTTAAGTCCTTTACATATGACCAATATATTATATCCTTTTATAAACTGTTAAATAATATAAAATAAATAAACCAAGATAATTTCTTATTTCTAAAGAATTCTCCTTCATTAATTTCAAGTCTAAATTGCTTTTAAGCATAGTTTTAATTATATTTTATTCGAAAAAACATATGTCCGTTCACTGGATCCTTGCTGTCCGGTCACTGGAAAAAGTGTCCGGTCACTGGTGAAAAATTACTTTTCTCAAAAAATATATTTATTCTGGAAAAAGTAATAATTACAAGAACATTTTTATATGCTTATTCGATTAAGAATTAATTAGTGGTCCCAAATAAAATACAAATGTCTTAATAAAGTTAACTGATTATTTTATACTTGAGCACAAAGTTGAAAAAAAAGTCAATTGTCCGTTCACTGGAACATCTACACTATGTTTATCCTTGCAGGGGTATAAAATAGCGTTATCTATCTAGGGTTAAAGATGCTTAAAGCCTACACATTTGCAATTTTAAATAAAAAAATTCAAAATAAATGTTGCAGCGTTGACTTCAGCTTGTCGTTAAGCAGCAAATAGATTTGTAAAAAAGGCAAACAAAAAAGTCACAAAAAATCAAGGACAAAAATAAAATAAAAAAATTTCTTCTTTATTTCTCACTTTACCGGCCGCAGTCAGACGAACAAGCTTCCCATTTACATACATACATACGTACATGCATGCAGATATTTCTCCTTACTCCTCCAAAACTATGCATGCATAAGTATTCACAAAATTTATTCGCGTTTTCTGTTATCCACTTCAACTAAATGCGAAGCTCCATTACATATTTGCATACCTTCAAGCACTTGCACACATCTTACATACATATGTAGATTTGCGGTTGGTTGTTTGTTTGACCAAGCATAAAGCAAGTGCTTAAGCATCTAAATATCTAAAGGTATACCCTCCAAAAAATCCACGCCTTATTTAAGGCTTATGCCAAAAGATTTAAGGGCATTTAAAATGTTGTCTGAAAATTCTAAGCGACAAAAGTTTTACGGAGAAAGGCTAATAATAAGGCTTATTTTCCTGTGTTGATGTCATTAAGCCATAAGAACTACTACTCTCTCTCTGTTTCTCTGATAGGATACCTTATTCGCAAGGATTATTTGCCATGAGAAATACGGCTTAAATAATAAGGCTTATGTTATGTTCAGACACAACCTTAATTGAACATTAAGAGCCTTCATTCAATTTTCAAGCCTAATGATTCTTAATTTACCATACAAAAATTGACTAAGTTAATGCTTCATTAGAAATTAATGAGTTCTTAATGAAGAACAATTCTGCATGCAACCCTGCTAAAAAGCTTGTTTCATAAGCAAAATGAAATGTCATGATGAGAGAAATGTCATTAGCGTCAAGGTCCACTAAACAGGTTGGTTCGTCAGATCAGCTGATTTCTTGTTCTTCTTCATCACCTATCAAATTTGTTTTTATTTATGCTTATTCTATACATACATACATTCGTGTTTACGATTGGTAAAAGTTGTGAGCTGAATGTCAAATTATTTCGCCCTCCTTGCAGTTTTGACATTTAGGTCACGAGAGTTTGATATTCAGCTCACGGCGTGTATGTGTGTATGTATCTTGAGCCTAACAGGTCGGCCAAGTAAATAAAATATGTCTGAACACCAAATCTAGAGATGTTCAATCAAGCCCAATTGACTTAATTAATTTTTATGTCTGAACATGATATTAAATAGCTCCTTATGATAAGCGCTTATGTGGTGTTTAAATAGCTTATAATAAGGTTTCTCGCCACAGTAAATAAGAATTTTCTCATTCCTTTTAATAAGGGATTATACTTAGTTTAATTACCTTATAATAAGGCTTGTATAAGGTATTACTTAAGGAATTATAAAAAGGCGTTTTTGTTTAGCTTAAGCTTTACGGCTTATTTAATCTAACAACTTTGCTGGACCTTCAGCTTGTTATACTTTATGGAGGGTATACACTCGGACACACATTTTCCAGCTTTTCGCCAAAAAAAAAAAAAAAACAAAATAAAACGAACCGCAGTGACCATAGCGACCGCAACTTTTACACGTCTGCAAACTACAATTACAACAATAAGCGCATGGCGTACGCCTTTTAAAAATTTTCACTTCTACATACATATAAATGCTTACATACATGTGTAAATTAGGGTGGTCCTTAAAACCAATTTGGTGATTTTCTTCGGTCTCTCTCCCCTTACATCGTTAATAGCACGGGCAAAGATAACACATATAAATTTTGGTCGCGATCGAAGATTAATAAAGGGGCCAAAGTTCAGATTACCATATGAAGACTCAAAAAATTAATTTAAATTTTTTTTTTTAATTTAATACCTACAATCGACACTGCTGTACATAAAGATAACGCATATAAATTTTGGTCCCGAGCCGAGGCGTTTAAGGGGTATCGCAAAGTTCAGATAACCATATGGGACCACTGTGCGACACCTCTTAACCGTTTCCGATCGGGACAAAAATTTATGTCTGATAGCTTCGACTATATTGGCATCGACCTAGGGGGTGAGATTGAGGAAATATGCTATACAATTTGTCTCCATACATTTGGGGACCACCCTAATGTAGTTACATACATACAAACATTTTTATATGCATAGAATTTGCATACAATTTCTTAAGCGCAGACAATGGTGCTTGTTTTTTTATTATTAAGTATGTTGTTCTTGTTGAAATCTTTTTGTTTTTGTTGTTGTTTTTGCTGGAAAGTGGCAAAAATCGCCTGTCAACATTCGACCAAAAACAAAAAAAAAACAAAGAAAGCCAAACAACAACAACAAATCAATGACAGCACACTTAGTGACTGGAGTAGGTATGTTCCGCGATGGTTTTTGGCTTTACAACAATAAAAAAAACTGAAAAAACAACAAAAACTAAATTTTTCAGTGCTGTAGGTACTAGAGCTGCAAAACTATCGATGGCACTATCGATAGTATCGATAGTTTTTTTTTCGTGTCACTATCGATAGTTTTTTCCACTATCGATGGTTATCCCTATTGTAGTTTTGTCCCAAGAGAAGAATACTGAATACTATTTGTTTTTATTTTGGTAATTAATTAATGTTATGCGTTAAAAAAAAAATAAAGACTTTGAAAAGGAAAATGTAAACAAAATCATCCCCCATTTTAAGGTAACTTAAAAATAAATAATAGCCTACAAAAAACTAAAAAACACGCTTTAATCTTAAAAATCGTACTAAAAATTGGGAAATAATTTAATTAGAAACAAAATGATGAATGAAGATATAAGTATTTAAGGAAAAACGTGGGGGTGCTCAATAATATTTGAACATGAAAGTATTCGATTCGTACAACTAGTACAAAAATATACCTAGTTGCGAAATCAACGAGTACGATATATGAAATCTCAAAAAGTCAAAATAAAAATATTAAGTAGTCAAAAAACAGCGATTTTAAATATTTTTTAACATACTGATCACCCGACGCCTTTCCTTAAATACTTATATTTTCGTTCATCATTTTGTTTATAATTAAATTATTTCTCAATTTTTAGTACGATTTTCAAGATTAAGGCGTGTTTTTTAGTTTTTTAAGCTATTATTTTTTAACTAAATAACTAAGCACGTGTAAACATAAACAACCCGGAAGTAAACAAAACGAAAGGTAAACAAAGTTTGACAATTGGGAGAAATTAAAAATGAAAAAAGTAAAATCAGCTGCTGGTAGGCCACTACCTGCATAGTTGTATCAATGGGTTAAGCCAGCCACACACGACGAACATGCTCGCCAACATGCGCGCCAGCATGCTCGTCGCCTTTACCCACTAACGTGCGAATATCTCATTTGTAAATGCGTACTTCAAGTGAGAAGATGGCAATGAATGCGCGGATGATGCTCTTGCTATGAGTTAGATTTGCATATATATTTATGATTATGCACTCAAAAAAAAAATTTCTCTCGATCAAAGACATAATTTTCCTTATTTTGAACACGCGTCCCAATACAAAATTTTCTTTGTTTTGTGTAAATTTTCTCAAAAATGTGGAAAAAACATAAAAAAACATTCAAACAAATTCGTTGCCATGGGGATTTGTATGGGAATTTAATTTCTCAAAATTAAAGAAATCAAGTCTTCAAAACAAGGAAAGTTGGGAATGGAATGGCGCTTAAAGAATTTTTCATTATTTTAATGTATGAATTTTTTCAAAACAAGTATATGAAACCATGGTAACGCATGTAACAACAATATTTTATAAACCTTTTAACATGTTTTAAGGAAAATTTACTCAAAACAAAGAAAGTAGTGTTCAAAATAGGTAAACAATTTCTTTGACCCCTCCATATATTTTTTTTCTCTCAGTGTGTTATGTTTTTATAATTACACTGTAGGGAGGCAAAAATATCACAGAAAAACGCTGAAATACCACAAATAAATACGATGGCGTTTTCAGAATGTCCGGATTAGCTCTTAATTTCAAAATGCATAGAGAATTTTTCTATACAGTTTTTAAACAGAAAAATTATATGTTTAAGGATATTATAAGCATTTATCATAAAATGTTCCTACAAAACAATCCTCTTTTTAAGGTTTAATTTAACCTGAAAATGCTATATACATAAGTGAAGTATTTAATTATTATTTGATTTTTTATTTAATTATTGTTTTGCGACTTTTTGAAAAGAAAAATGTAAACAAAACCATCCCTCTTTTTATTGTAGTGAAATATTCATAACAAACTATCGATAGTATCGACTATCGAAACTATCGAGTGGTCCGACTATCGATAGTTTTGCAGCTCTGGAGCACCTTCTCTGCCAATGTCCAGTTTTCGGCAGACTACGACTACTACTTCACGTATCTAGAGAGCATTGCGGACCGGGAAATTCACAAAATATTAAAACTTGCGAAGACCTGCATTCCGAGTGTAATATAATAACATAATGCCTCCTGTATGTTGGCAACACTAAGCACCATATGTGGTCTATGTGAGGAGTCTTCAGACCTCAGCCAACGCAACCTAACCTAACCTTTTTCTTTTTTTCTTTTGATTTTAAATTTTTCATGTTTTTCTGTTATCAATTTTGTCTCGCTTGACTACAAACCGCCTCCTGCTCTGCGTGGCCGCAGTCAAGTTGATGGTTTTCCACTGGCACTTCGCTTTTGACTCTCCCTGTGCTTTGGAAGTAATTTTTTTACTTTTCTGTTTATTCTTCTTCCTTTTCCTCTTCCTCTTCTTCGTCTTTTACTTCTTTTCCTTCTTGTCAACAAATTCCAATTAAAAAACAAACTCTCCCATTCAAATACGCTTTCGATTAAGTTATCAAGATTTTATTTTGTTGGTATATTGTGTATTGTATATTGAATTTTTATTTAATCTTCCTTTTTTCATTTTTTTTTTTTTTGCCGCTTTCATCTGACCAAAAAAGTTTTCCACTTTTTATCTTGGAAAAAGTTTTACAAATGCGTTGATGCGTGGTTGTTTGAAAATTAAAACTGAAAATTATGCGCAGTCACACAATTTGAATATTCATTATATTACAGTCACTGTGTGTATTTTTTGTTTTTTCAGGCAAAAACTTAGTTCTTATCGTTGTTTTGGTCCATAGTTGAGTTACGTGACATCTACAAAACCCTCTGATACTAACAAGTTACAAAACATATAGTAGAATTTCACGAGCTTTAATTCATGGATTGATTAACGAAGTGGGCGTTTTGACACTTTTTTTAAAAAAGCTTAAAAAAAATAGTATTTTTAAGGTCGATAGAGGGTTAACATGTTCTAGATCATAGGTGGCCAGGATTTAAACGTAAGGTAGCCACACGACAACAACATCAGTAAAAAATCCAACAACCTTCTTCTCGGAATTATAAAAATATTATTTTGCCAAATAACGGTTTATTGCAACAACATGTACTTGTGTATGTACATACAGATATGCTGCAGCTAGGCATTCAAATATTTTACTAAACAACATAAACGAGGTAGCAGATATAAATGTAGTACATGCCAAGCTGATTGCCTTTGTTGGCATTGGCATTGTTTATATTTCTGCATAAACAAAGAAAATTTGTAATAAAAAAATTAAGAAGCCAAATTGCACCCAACTCACCCCACACCATCTTCGGGATTTATCGCTGAACGTGCCTCTGCATATTCCTGTTCACGTTGTTTCAACATTTTGATCGGTTGACGCGGCACGCAGCGTTGTTGACTATGTGGCATCTGCAAACCACTACAGCCACCGCCATGTTCCCGTTAGAGGCCACTATTCGCACCAGCAGCATTGCCACCAATACCAGTCATTGTTGTACTGGATGATGTCCATGACATACGTTTTGGATGTCCAATTGGATAGTTGGATACATAAGCCGGAATTACAATAGCGCTGTAGCTGTGGCAATGACTGTTTTATAAAATCAGCTGATCTTTAGAAACTAAGGTTTGCAATGCACGCGGCACATAAAGGTCAAACGCCACTACGCTGCAGCGGCGATGCAACTGCGATTCAACTTGAATTGCAGTTCTCTTGGTATACCGCACTACAACTGCAGCTGCGATGCAAATTTTTTGATAAAAACATTGGAAAAAAATGGACACAAGCGAACTTGATGCGGTTATTATTGCGTTTTTATGCGAGGAAGAAGAAAAGAAAGAAGTGGAAAATGCTAGACAAAGTGCAAAAATGTGGTTGCATGATTTCTGGGTATTCGCTTACTGGCAAAATTAATTTTTCCTCGTCAAATTCCATTTTATTTGCAACTATATTTTGAAGTGCAGTTAGCCATACTGCACTATGCGACAATGTAACTGCACTGCAGATGCACTGCGCGACAGTTTTGCCTCTAGTTGATCAACTTCGTCGCGAAGTGTCGCGCAGTGCATCGCTGCTGCAGCGTAGTGCGACATGCTCCATTTAAATCCATGCAAAGAATATTTAATTGAATCGCAGCTGCATCGTAGTTGCATCGCATCTGCAGCGTAGTGGGGTTTGACCTTAATACAGCAGAGGCAGCTGGCAGCACCGCCGCACAGTGGGGAAGCTTCCATACATTCAGCGGAAAAAAATAGAAGGAGTTGTCGTAGGGCTTTGAAATTTTGCAGACAGGTTATATATGAGCTAGTTAAGAAAATTTCCAAAAATGGTTGAAATCGGTCAACTCCTAGGGGTACCTCCCTTGGACCTATAGTAAAAAATTAAAAAAAAACATTTAAATACAAATTTTAATTTCAGCCGAAAAAAGTAAGATATCTTCACAAAACTTTGCATATCAGTTACCCTCATAAAGGGCATTGACGGTACAAAAAATAATTGAAATCGGCCACTCCCTAGGGGTACCTCCCTTGGACCTATAGTAAAAAATAAAAATAATTTTTAATCCATACCTGTACTTAATTGTGAATAAAAGCGAAACGCGTTCATCGATTTTCTTGATTTATGTATCATTTTGTTCATAGGTTATGCGACTTTACGTGAAAATAATAGGACTTTGAACTTTTTTACCGTTTTCGATTTTTTATGAATTAAAAAAAAAAAAAATTATTTTTAGGCAAAAAATATTTTTTTTTTCTCCACACATTTATTTATAACTGGGAAACTGTTGCCTATATAGCGAAGCGTTATATAAACAGATGAAAGTACTAGTAATTCTTGATTTTTATAAATTTGTTTAAACAAAATCCGACTAGTGGTTCTTGAGTTATGTTAAACAAAAGAGCCTTATCAGAATTGAGTCGCGAATCAATTAGCTGAAAAATGTTGTACTGTATAATACAATAAATTGAAAAGGGGCACCTGGGGGCACTTGAAATTGATTAAAAATGTAAAAACAGATATGAAACAATGTATTAGTAGAGTTTTCCAACTGGAGGCAAGTGGCGCTAAAATTACAGGTCCAAATGTTTTGAGAAAAAAGGGATTTTTGTTATATGTTCATAAAAATAAACAAAAAAAAAAAACTTAAGTCTCTGCAGAGTTTATTTTTTCAATTTTAGTAGACTGAAATATCCTACTTTAAATAAAAAATAAAAAGAAAAACGTTAGCTCACATAATAAAAGATTATTCGTTTTGAAATTCTTAGGTTTAAATTAAGTTGGTTCGGTAAAACATACAAGTACTGAGTTTGAGACGGCTATAAAAAAAAAACTAGCAGTCAGATCGGAGTAATTCTTTTTGATTTGGTTGTACCATTTAGTCTAAATTCCAAAATATCACTGCATATTGCATGAAGAGTATGTTGACAATTTGACTTTTTTCCGCAAAATCCCCAGTGTGCGCCGCCTTGAATCGCAGCCAACTTCTAAGTGTTGATGTGAACTTATGTCTGTTTCCGTACTATTCAATGTAATTTATTTTTACCAATTTTGTGTTTCCGTACTTTGATGCCAGCAAGCGGGAGAAAATTTAATTTTTACTTGCACCCCTATTGCGAGTGTCGACTGTGATAGATAATCGACTGTTGATCGATCCGCGAGCATTATATTTATATGCTCTTTGGTCGATCAATTATCGATTATCTATCACAATCGACACTCGCAATACGGGTGTTAATTGATTTCCTCTAGCAAATATTGCTGGCGGGATGCAAAAACAAATAAGAAGAAAAATATTATAAATTATAAATAAATATAATAATAAATTATAAATAATCTGAAAACCGGCAGAGCCATCGGGGCCGCGTGGCAAACGTAAGATGCTTTCTTGTTGTTGTTGCTGGTGTTGGTAGTGCTGCTGTTACCTTAATGCAGCGAACGATACGCTGCCACCAAAAACCGGCGACCAAGTTTGATATAGTTGATGTTATTGTTGCCGCCATTCATGCCAAGCTGATTGCCTTTGGTGGCATTGGCATTGTTTATATTTCTGCATAAACAAAGAAAATTTGTAATAAAAAAATTAAGAAGCCAAATTGCACCCAACTCACCCCACACCATCTTCGGGATTTATCGTGATTTATGGTGAAGTCCTCGTCAAGACCTTTCATTTGAAAAAAAAAAAAAAAATTTCATTAAGCTGCGGACGGACGTTCACGATGAACCATCCACAACCCCATCCACCGCCCTAATCAATTACTACTTATATACATAATACAATCAATAAAATAGATGAGAATTAAATCAAACATTTTCACAAACAAACCCAAAAAATCACCAACCAAAATATCTAATAGTGATATTGGCCATAGTTATAGCTTCCTACCAAAGTCACCTGTATGACCAAAGCCTCCCTGCGAGTACATATGTATGTATGTATGTATGAAGGCGTAACTACGCAATGGATGTCGGTCGATGCTGGACCGTTAGGTTTGAGTGCTCGCCGCGACAACGATTTCTGTGAAAACAAGTTAAGAAGCCTAAGTTCGAGTGGAATCGAACATTAGATACTCAGCTGTATGCTTTCATTGTTTGTTTGCGTTTGATGGAAACACGGATTATTTTATATAAAGCGAGTGCCGCATAAAGGGGGCGTAGCCACGCCCATTTTCAACATTTTTATCAGTCATCCAACTAAGCATATGAATATTATTATTTGTGCAAAATTTCATTCCTTTATGACTTCTCCTTACAGAGATGTCACGTTACAAATTCCTAAAGGGTTTTCCAGAAATATCTTTCTTAAAAAGTAGGCGTGGTCATAAACCGATTTCAATAAATTTTTGCGTGTCTATTAACACAAGTTATAAAAGTGTATAAACCAAGTTTCGTTATAATATCTCAATTATTTGTCGAGTTAAAGGCTAAGAAATCTCGTATATTCCTGTTTCTAAAAAGAGGCGGTGCCACGCCCATTTTCCAAAATTTTTGTGTTTTTTGTTTTATGTCCGCAGTTGGACTCCTGCTATAAAATTTCAATGATATATCTTTATATTTGACAGAGATATGGCTTAAAATGTTTTTATTAGGTCACTTTATAATATACATATATAAAAGTGGGCGTGGCCGTCAACCGATTTTAACTATTTTCCGTTCAAACGTTTGCCTAAGTAAGTATATCACGCGTACCAAATTTGATCGATATATCTTCAATGGTTTCTGAGTTATGACATGTAAAACTTTCAAGGTTTGACCTTTAATAAGTGGGCGTGGCACCGCCCATTTTCCAAAATTTTATAAAATTTCTTCCTAGGGGCCTGAGCTCAACACGTGGGTATAATTTCATCGTTCTAGCTATATTAGTGACTGAGATACCAAATTTCCGATTTTTTCTATATAGGAAAAGTGGGCGTGGTCATGGTCCGATTTCGCCCATTTTCAATACCAACCGTCCCAGTCTCGATACCAACTTGCATTTCAAATTTCATCGAAATATCTCAATTTTTGCACGAGTTAGAGTGTTTACAGACGGACGCACAGACGGACGGACGGACGGACGGACAGACGGACGGACGGACAGACGGACGGACGGACAGACGGACGGACGGACGGACATGGCTCAATCGATTTCTCTTTTCACCCTGATCATTTTGATATATATAAGTCTATATCTATCTCGATTATTTCATTCTGTTACAATCCACCGTTATGTGATTAAAACTATAATACTCTGTGTACTAGTACAGCTGAGTATAAAAAGAAATTCGTGTTATTCTGTCGAAATTGATTTGCTTGTTGTTGGGAGCCACTCGGAGCCACTCCGATGTTGTTGGGAGACAAACGGAGTCACTGGAGCAATTAGCTGGCCATCTATGTTCTAGATTATTAGCTATTAAATTTCACTAGGGGTCTGCTCAGACAACCCAAAATAGCACAGGGAGTAAAACAGTTTGTGAGTTTTACTATATGGACAGTATTCTTTCGTTCTGTTTGGAAGGTATTCGCCATATTATATCTAGTTTATCTAGTTTTATAACAATTTAAACTGGAACTGCATATAAAGAGTTCATGTCGAGAATGAAGGAATAGACTGTAGTGTGCTTACTCCGTCCATGTTCTGAAGCACTTAAGCCTGCCCAGAATCAATTATCTTGTAGGTTAGTAATAAAAGCATTTGCATTTGTACTTACAAATTTCTCGATTTATTCTATTTCCATGAAAGTGTAGGTGCCCTAAATCACAAAAAAGGGTTCGTGAATTAGCTAATAGTGCTATGACTTGGCTAAATATTACTTCAAATCTATTATCATATTATTTTTACAAAGATATGAATCCCACAAAATAAAAATATGTATAAATTTTCACGGAACTACGCACTCATGTAATTGGTAGCGTATATTTGAAGTACTATTTTCCTACTACACAAGTGGCTCAGCAATTTCGTATGTTAATCAAACCAAATACATACCCTAACTCAAAATCCGAAAATTTGCACATTCATTTTGCTGGCCACCCAATCAATTCAATCCAAACCAAAATGAACTGCGTTAGCTCATCAAGCAGAAATTTATTTATCTACTTCATAGTCGTTTGTAAATAATCAAAAGACAGTGTATTTATATTTGTATATACGCGTAAAAGTGAAAGCTTAACCCTTGTATGCGTGTATGTATGTTTATGTTTCTGACAGCATAGTTTCTTAATAACTACAAAAGTGACTCAGCAAATTTTTTTTGGAGCGTAAGGGAAAAGAAAAGGAAAACTGTTAAGAAAACGTGTTGCCAAATTGGAATTTATGTAAATAAGACGATGCGTTGAAAGGTGATGAAGGCAAAACGTGTAAAGAGGACGGAGAAGTGCTGTCTGTATGTTGTTAATGTATGTAGACTTAGAGGCCCTGCAAAAACAATGTTAAGGAATAAGTAATAAATAAGCTGTCCTGCTCGCTTTAATGCATATCGTCGCTATAGAAGAAGAAATACGCAAAGTGTTTTGTTGAGGAAGAAAGACGCAAACTTTTTTTTTTAAAGAAAGACGCATTAAAAATATTTTTCGAAAGAAAGACTCTTTATTTTTTTTTTGATAACGAAGAAAGATGCTTTATTTTTTTTTTACTATAAAGAAAGACGCATTTAAATATTTTTTAGGAAAGAAAGACGTGTTCGATTTTTTATTTTTCTTTGTCAATATTAATGGTCTTTCTTCGCAGTTACTAATGCTGTGCGTCTTTCTTCGTCGAAATATTTTATAATGCGTCTCTGTTCGTAGAAATATTTTTTAATGCGTCTATCTTCGTCGACATGTTTTGTAAAGCGTCTTTCTTCCCCGACATATTTTTAATGCGCCTTTTTTCGTCGACAAATTACTGGCATGCGTCTTTCTTCTTCCGGAGCGACGATATGAATTACGCAGTTAATAAAAACATCCTTTATAATCACTTAAAAGCCTTATTATAAGGTATTTATACACCAAATGAGCACTTATTTATTATAAGGCATTATGTACGACTTATCTCTTCGCCTTAAATAAGCCTTAAATAAGGCTTAAATTCTTTTTTGATGAGATATACACAATTATGTGTTTGCTATTTGGGCAATTGGGTTACTGTCTAAGCAGAATTTATAGCTAAAGAGTTGTATAATAACCTTTGAGGTAGAAAAAGGACAAAAAAAAACAAGAAAGTGAAGCATTATGCACGTGTAAGCATCAGCAGCAAATAACTAATTGTATCGCATCTTCTCTTCTTCTTCTTAATTGGCACGTAACCGTCTAGACGATTTTGGCCGAATCCAACATAGCGCGCCAGCTATTTCTGTTTCGTGCCGCGTGGCGCCATTTGGGAATACCTAGGGAGCCAGCATCACTGTCCACCTGATCTTCCCAACGCAGTGGAAGTCTCCCCTTTCTTCTGCGTTCAGCGGGTTTCGAC
The DNA here is from genome assembly GCA_960531455.1 of Urophora cardui. Classification (NCBI taxonomy): domain Eukaryota; kingdom Metazoa; phylum Arthropoda; class Insecta; order Diptera; family Tephritidae; genus Urophora; species Urophora cardui. The sequence continues at coordinate 17,323,052 of OY482670.1, read as the reverse complement.
AGAAATACTTTCTTGGCCGGAGCATCTTCGTCAATTCTCACGACATGACCTGCCCAGCGGAGCCGTTGAATCTTTATTCGCTGAACAATATCGATGTCTGCGTAAAGCTCGTACATCTCATTGTTAAATCTCCGTCGATACTCGCCCTCGGCAACGCGCAAAGGTCCATAAATCCTCCGAAGAACTTTCCTCTCGAATACTCCAAGCGCCATCTCATCTGCTTTTGATATAGTCCATGCTTCTGCGCCGTACATGAGGACTGGAACGATGAGTGTCCTGTAGAGTGTGATTTTGGTTCGCCGAGAGAGGACTTTACTTTTCAATTGCCTACTTAGTCCAAAGTAGCATTTATTGGCTAGAGTGATTCTTCGTTGGATTTCAGTGCTGACATTATTTTTGGTGTTAATGCTGGTTCCCAAATAGACGAAGTCCTTAACAGTTTCGAATTTGTAGCTATCAACATTGACGTGTGTGATGATAGGAGGTACTTCGTCTTGTCCTCGTTTACCGCCAAACCCATTTTCTTAGCCTCTTCATCCAGCTTGGAGAAGGCAGAACATACGGCGCGCGTGTTAGTACCAATGATGTCGATGTCATCGGCGTACGCCAGCAGTTGAACACTCTTGTGGTATAAGATGCTTCCTGGACGGTGAAATTCTGCAGCTCGTATTATTTTTTCCAGCATCAAATTGAAGAAGTCACACGAAAGGGAGTCACCTTGTCTGAAACCTCGTTTGGTCTCGAACGGCTCGGAGAGGTCCTTCCCAATTCTGACGGTACTGGTGGTGTTAGTCAGCGTCATTTGGCATAGCCGTATAAGTTTAGCAGGGAAACCAAATTCAGACATTGCGGCATATAAGCAGTTCCTATTCGTGCTATCAAAAGCGGCTTTAAAATCGACAAAAAGATGGTGTGTGTCGGTTCATTTTTCATGAGTTTTTTCCAGGATTTGGCGTATTGTGAAGAACTGGTCGATGGTAGATTTACCAGGTCTGAAGCCACACTGATAAGGTCCAATCAGCTTGTTGACGGTGGGCTTCAGTCTTTCGCACAATACACTTGCTAAGACCTTATATGCGATATTCAGAAGGCTTATCCCACGATAATTGGCGCGTACTGTGGAGTCTCCTTTTTTATGGATTGGGCAGAGCACACTTAAGTTCCAATCGTTGGGCATGCGCTCGTCCGACCATATTCTGCATAGGAGTTGATGCATGCTCCTTATCAACTCTTCGCCGCCATGTTTGAATAGCTCGGCTGGCAAGCCGTCAGCTCCCGGGGCTTTGTTATTTTTAAGCCGAGACATTGCTATTCGCACTTCGTCATGATCGGGTGGTGGAACATTCCTACCATCATCTGCTATTGGGGATTCGGGTCGAACATCTTCTCCTTCCACAATTTCACTGTCGCCGTTATCTAGCAGGGATGAGAAGTGATCCCTCCACAACTTAAGTACACTCTGGACATCAGTTACCAGATCGCCGTTATCATTCCGGCAGGAATTCGTCCCGGTCTTGAAACCTTCAGTCATCCGCCTTACTTTTTGATAAAATTTTCGAACATCATTCCCACCCGCCAGCATCTCAAGCTCTTCACACTCGCGCCTTTCGGCCTCCCTTTTCTTCATTCGAAAAAGGCGCCTCTCCTCCCTCTTAGCCGTCCGATAGTGCTCCCATACACTTCGTGTTGCGCCCGCACGTAATGTAGCCCTGTAGGCGGCGTTCTTTCTTTCCGAGGCGTCGTGGCATTCCTTTGTATCGCATAATGCTTCGCTGAATTTTAGGCCAAGCCACAGCTTTGAACTTTTTGGTATGATGTTTTCGCTGTATGGGCATTTAAACCGAAAATAACTCGCTTGTAGGACGAAACTTAATGCACGTTGACCGCATACAAATACAAAGATGTGGTATCCAAACTCGTGCCCTTCATAGCTGCGTTAGTAGAAGAGGCATATTTGAATAGTAAGCAGCATGCATTTGTACTTATATAGCCATCTGCAAGCTTATCCTTTTTGTTGTGGTTACACAGGACAAAACTAAACCAAAACCAAAAAGGAAAGATAAACCCTTACATACTCAAATTTTCATTTATCTTATTCTCTGTTTTTGAGGAATTGTGTCATGTTACAATTTCGTCGAAAAATAAAGGTTTTGTTTTACTTTGAAAGTAAATGTGTATGTGAATGTCTGTTGATATATGTACATATATACCAAAAGCCTCAAGCATCCTTTTTTTAGGGCTGCTTGTGGTCGGCAGGATAACTTAAACAAGTATTAAGTGCGTCAACAGAATTTCGCTTAAAAAGTATGTAGGTATTTAATATTGACAGGGCGTAGAGAAGATATTTTTTTCTTTCATATATGTATGTACATACGTTTGATGAATATTTAGTTATATATATAAGTATATGGGCAGTTATAAATGTGTCATTATATAGACCAACCTCGGTTTTACCTATACATATCATATAACCTATTTTATACAACTAAGAATATCTGCATGTAACATGAACGTATGTCTGTGATGCCAAATCAACCGTTTCTTTTTTTTTTTTGCATTTTTGTGGGTCACATTGCGGTGGAAAATTACTCATGTGTCCCTTTTTATACCTTTCATGAGAATGAAATGGTATTATAACTTAGTGCCAAAAAATTTTTGTCGAAATTACCAGAAGGAAGCGTGGGGGACCCACCAAAATATATACCGATATGATCAGAATCACGAGCTGAGTCGATTAAGCCATGTCCGTCTGTCCGTCTTTCCGTCTGTCCGTCCGTCCGTCTGTGTGAACGCAAACTAATCCCTCAGTTTTTGAGATATCCGAATGAAATTCGGAATACAGGTATGTTGTTATATGCAGCTGATCATTTGTCGGAACCGGCCGAATCGGACCACTATAACATATAGAAAACAACCGATTATTCAGATATACATGAAATTTTTGGATGTAATTTGTGCATAACTTCCCCATTTAAACAGCTAAGGACATGAAACTTTGAAGTAGACGTGCCCATTTTGGCCCAAACAAGGTTACCGAAAATTGTCAAGATCGGACCACTATAACATATAGTTCCACAACATCCGATTATTCAGATATACACATTTTGGTGTATAACTCCTCCATTTTAACAGCTAACGGCCTGAAATTTTGAAGTATTTGTACCCATATGGGCCCAAACAGGGTTACCGAAAATTGTCAAGATCGGACCACTATAACATATAGCTCCTCTACAACCGATTGTTCAGATATGAACATTTTGGTGTATAACTCCTCCATTTAAGTAGCCAAGACACCCTTTTTTCTAATAAATCTTTCCATAAATAACCCACAGAATTAAAATTATAAATTATACTAAATCAGGATATGTACATACATAGTTAGCTTTTCATTTCCCCACTCATGAAAGGTATGAAGTCTTCGGTACGGCCGAAGACAGCCGCGCTTTTACTTGTTTTTGCTTAACTTATATATGTATGTATAAGAAGGCAAAAGATATGTATACAAAATACATTTCCTCACGTTTATGTCCTTGCTTGTATACATACATACATACATATATAGAAATGTAAATGCATACACACATTTAAATTCGAACACGTTCATTAAATTGGAATCTATAAGTTGCAACCTAGATTTTATACATATTTTGTAACTCAAAAGCACGAAAAGTCGTAGAAAGCGAAAATCGTATGGCATGTATTTCAAATCAGGTTAAATGGAATCGTTAATGAGTTGTTGGTTAAGGCATGTGTCTAAGCTTTGAACAATATTAATGCTTCGTGTGTTGAGTTTATTTGTTGAATTATTGCGGGGTATTAGGAATGTAGAGTGATTTGTGGCGTAGCATGTTTTATGCTGGAAATGGCTACAGGGTGTAGAATGTTTTTTGACGGAAATGGCTACAGAGTGTAGCATATTTTATGCCGAATACGGCTACAGAGTGTAGCATGTTTTATGCCGGAAATTTCTATAGGGTGTGACATGTTTTTTTTTTTACGGAAATGAATACAGAGCGTAGCATATTTTATACAGAAAAGGGCATGTTTTATGCCGGAAATGGCTACGGGGTTTAGCATTTTTTATGCCGGAAATGGCTACAGGAAGTAGCATATTTTATGCCGGATATGAACTACAGAGTATAGCATGTTTTATGCCGCATATTACTACAGGGTGTAGTATATTTTTTATTTTAATTTTATAGAGGTTTATGGCTACAGGGTGTAGCTTATTTTTTATTTATTTGCATAGGTTGTGGCAACGGTGTAGCATTTCTTTAGAGCAGCGTTTTGGCAAGATGGAGTAAGTGGCTCGTTCCAAAGCAATGGTGTACTTCGTATGCCTGTCATAAGAGGTGCGGTGCACCTCAGTGAGAAGCCACCAGAGACTTACACTGCCATTTCCAGTTCGTTTCTGTATCTTTGTGAGGAAGCAAAGCTGCTGGGAAAGACAATGGAGTTTGTCACCTTTCCAAATTTGGAATTCCATCGGTTGGCGATGCTGGAGGCAGAATGTGTCCCAGGTTGGCGTCTTTCAGCCAACCAATGAGGCGTGCAGAGCTTTTCAGAAGTCAACTCATCACCAGTGAAGCCATGCATAATCGTTACTGGCACACTTATGCTACTTAAGCAAAACATCGCTTGAACCAGTTGAGAATTGCTGACATGCTTGTATGAAAATAATACTCAACGAACGTAAAAATCTGTGGTAGTAAGCAATAACTGCTTAAGTCGACTTAATAACCATCTGTCGGGTTTTTGTTTCTATACAAACTTATTGCTTTGCGAATTTTCGTTTTTTTTTTAATTTTATATTTTTTATTCATAGATATTTCTTTTACATATTTTGCCCTAATTCAATTTTACAAAGCTTCATAAAAATTTGTGAGGACCCCAATCCTGCACGGTAGGCAGGAAGCGACGATAGGTTGCATGAAAATGTCGAGAAAAAAGGAAAGTGGGGTTGTGTTATGTGATGTTTATAGATGGAACATCCGTTGAAATTAAAATCCGAGCTGCTCCTTTTTCAAGGATATCCACATTTTTTGTTTTTTTTGAAAGGATCAAATATTGAGGAAATCGAATATTCGCCACCGTCCAAATTTTTCCGATTTCAATACATTATTTGGTCGCTAAGGGATACAAAAAAAGGTATTAAAAAGAAAAATGGACACCTGTAGTGGAAAAATCCAATGTGAACAGGACCTAAAGGATAACCACTGAAATATAAAATAACACAAAAATTACCCACTTTAATTTGCGTATAACTCCTAACATGTTAACTCTACGTGAAAATTCCTTATAATATGTTTCATTCAGAATAAATAAAGGAATATTTCTTTGATATACAATTTTGATGTGCCTGCAGTGGTTAATGCACTTTGGTCCATCTAAAGTGAAAATTTCAAAAAAAGTACGTTTTTTTATGGTGCTATTTTAAGTTCAAATATTTTTCTAGTTTATGTAAATATTTTAATCTAATGATCCAATTCTCATTCTTACATATCTATACGTTAATATTAAAAAGAATTGGAGCTGAAATACGCGCTAGCTGTGCACGGTGGGCGGTAAGCAACAATAGGTTGCATGAAAATATCGAAAAAACGATCGCCGGCTAAACACTTACGTAAACTGATATTCTAATATACTTCATAAACACACAGCAAGCGTGAATAAAATCTCCAACATTTTTTTTAAACGAAAATTAGTACCAGCACACAGCTAGGCACATATTCGTTGGGCCATCGTTTTTACGATATTCCCATGCAACCTATTGTTGCTTCCCGCCCACCGTGCACAGCTAGCGCGTATCTCAGCTCTAACTCTTTTTTAGTATTAACGTAGAGATGTGTAGGAATGAGAGTTGGATCATTAGATTAAAATATTTACATAAACTAGAAAAATATTTGAACTTAAAATAGCACCATAAAAAAAACGTACTTTTTTTGAAATTTTCACTTTAGATGCACAAAAGTACATTAAGCACTGCAGGTACATCAAAATTGTATATTAAAGAAATATTTCTTTATTTATTCTGAATGAAACATATAATAAGAAATTTTCACGTAGAGTTAACATTTTAGGAGTTATACGCAAATTAAAGTGGGTACTTTTTGTGTTATTTTATATTTCAGTGGTTATCCTTTAGGTCCTGTTCACATTGGATTTTTCCACTACAGGTGTCCTGTTTTCTTTTTAATACCTTTTTTTGTATCCCTTAGCGACCAAATAATGTATTGAAATCGGAAAAATTTGGACGGTGGCGAATATTCGATTTCCTCAATATTTGATCCTTTCAAAAAAAACAAAAAATGTGGATATCCTTGAAAAAGGAGCAGCTCGGATTTTAATTTCAACGGATGTTTCATCTATAAACATCACATAACACAACCCCACTTTCCTTTTTTCTCGACATTTTCATGCAACCTATCGTCGCTTCCTGCCTACCGTGCCTGAGGAGTTGGAGTCCCCCACAATAACGTACATATATTCATACATGAAGTCTGATCCAGGCTAATGTGATCGTCAAACTGGCATACATACATACATACATATATAACTTGAATTTACATACGTATATATATGTACATACAATTGCGATTTTTTACATACATGAAATCTGACCCAGCCTAATGTACAAATAGAAATTGGCATACATACATATATACATATGTGTATACATATATACATATTTATATAACTTGAATTCACATACGTATATATACATATGTACATACATATATAAATTTGGATTACGTACATACCTATATATATATATATATATATATATATATATATATATATATATATATACTTACATACATATCTACAACCGAGTTATATACATAAGCAGTATATACATAATCATACATAATTTAAATATAGTACATATGTACATATATACATATTAAGGTACATATGCATATACATATATACACAGTCTAATAATTAAAATTAAAGTCTTTCACCCCAAAATTAAGGTTACTAAACTTTAAAAGTTTAACATATGTACACACAAACAAACATGTAAATCTTACATTGTAAAATATAAGCATACGTATGTACATATGTACACTCAACTGCACACGCATTGAACCATAGGCAGGCGGCCAGTAAGCGAAGGTCGCACAAAGAGGAATACGGTAAAATGCAAGTGCATGAGTGACATACAGACATACATACATACATATGTTAATATTAGAGGCCGCGAGTTTAGAATACATATGTACGTTAATATTAGCAACAAATGTAAAAGTTACAGAAAATTAGTGAAGGCAGAGTTGTTGACCCGTTTCGGGATTTTTGTATACAGCGATATACATATGTACTTACATACGTTAATAATGGAAAGCAGTTAAGTTAAGAATACATACTTATATTAGAATTAGCAACAATTGTAAAGGCTACGGGAAATTTGTGCAGCGATAACTGTCTGCCGCTGTCAGGATTTTTGTATAAAAGGGCGACAGCATCCTGAGGAAAATCAGTAGGAGTTAGGCAAGCGTTAGGTATACTTGTCGGTGGCATTAACACACCGACAAAGGAGTACACCTGGGGGTCTTAACACCCCATCTGTACTTAGAATTACATTATCATTATTTGGTAGCTTACGTTATGCATTTAGCATAGGAATCAGAAGCAGGTATATTTGTCGGTGGCATTAACACACCCACAAACGGCGCACACCTGGAGGTCCTAACACTTCATTTGTGTGCAGTTATATTTGGCAGGCGGTTTCCACCTCTGTCAAAGGAAGATCAGCGGGCGGGTAATAACACCTCCGCTATCTTTACGCAATCGTAGGAATTTTGTAGGGAATAATTTATGTTTAAAGAATATATTAATAAATGAATTTTATAACGTTTTATGAAAATAACTAAAACACAGGGTTTTCTTTAATTTGGAAAACTAGGAATTTTTATAATTTCAGGAACCCTGGACGGACTGCGCTACCCCAGCAAACCCAAAGGAAAAGTCCGTCACAAATTTCACGTCATAAAACCTTTGTGTAGTTGCTAGAAATTTTCAATGCCTTTTTGACACGTTGTATGTTGACACCAAGGATGGGCATTTTTGCATTACCATTCAAAGTGCATTACCATTCAATAGTGAATGGTAGTGCAAAATTGGTTTGCATTACCATTCAGTAGGAAATGGGAATGCAAATTTGGTTTGCATTACCATTCAGTAGTGAATGGGAATGAAAATGTGGTTTGCATTACCATTCAGTAGTGAGTGGGAATGCAAATGTGGTTTGCATTACCATTCAGTAGTGAATGGTAATGCAAATGTGATTTGCACTACCATTCAATAGTGAATGCGAATGCAAAGGTGAATGCATTCCCATTCATTGCATTCCCACTGCAAATGTGATTTGCACTGGACTAGTACTCTATTCGGAAAAGTTGGTCTGAGAGGCATCCTCTTTCATAATAACTAGCGTTTGTTCGTGTTGAGTAAAATTTTTGTAAATTTGTTGAACTGTGTAATTATAACCTCAGAAGTTGAAAGAAATATTTTTACTTACAGGTATAACATAGAACATATGTACATATTACCATGCCGTGTTGGTTTCCCTTTACTTTGCTAAGCCTAATTCCATATTTATAATATCCCATAAACTTCCTTTCCGTTAATAAATAGATTAGCCACTTAATACCTTAACTATGGTCACAGGTTTTAACTGCTATTAAATGATGAATGGTTGTCCAAATCACTCGCACTCATTTTTAATTAATAGTCCAAATCACATTTGCAGTGGGAATGCAATGAATGGGAATGCATTCACCTTTGCATTCGCATTCACTATTGAATGGTAGTGCAAGCCACATTTACATTCCCATTCACTACTGAATGGTAATGCAAACCACATTTTCATTCCCATTCACTACTGAATGGTAATGCAAACCAAATTTGCATTCCCATTCGCTACTGAATGGTAATGCAAATCAATTTTGCACTACCACTCATCATTGATTGGTGGCTGCAAGGCTGAATGCAATCAAAATTGAATGCAGCTTGCCCAACCCTGGTTGACACGTGTACAGCAATTTGCTTGGAAATACTTGTTTATTTATTTATTTTTTTACAAGGCAATATACAGCTATTTTTGAGGCTAGATTTACGTGAAAAAAAAGATGAATAATGAAGAAAAGCAGAAGTATAAGAGAAAGAAAAAGAAGAGGAAAAGAAGTGGTTACATATACTATGTTGCTGAAAGTATGAATTTAAGTTCAAATAAACATTTCCTGTAACAAAAAAAAATTAAATTTTTTATTAAAAGAGAGTGTTTTGCTTTAAGTTATTCAGCTGAAAGACCATTCATTGCCTTTACATATATTTTTTTCCTTATATAGTCGTACAAAAAGCTGAACCCTAAAAGTATGCCAAAGACTAACGAAATCTTTGCTGTTGATATAACTATATACAGCCTAGAAGTATGCTATATACTTATTCTATATACATATATATTTGTATGGGTTTCTATGTGAGGAAATGGCTCAAAAACTACTCAACGGATTTTAGCTAAATTTTGGCAGATGTATTGTAGAACGTATTTCCCTCATCCCTTGTCAAGTTTGATTCTCACGAGAACGAAACAAGATACTGAAGATGGCACATAGCCGAAACCGGTTTATAACCAAATCAAATTTGACAATTGATAACGGAAATTCGTTCCACAATACTTCACAATCCTACCCTATCGTAAAAGCAAACAACAAAAAAGAAAGTTTTGGCAGGTTATTCCTTGGATAAATCCTCTCGCCATAGGCTAGATATTCTCTCGCTAGATGGCGATGAAGTGTCTATATTTGCAAAATCCGTATTTATAATCCGATTCTGTTCGCACCTACGTATGTTATGTAATGCAGAACTCGGATCTATAAAATGAACTCGCTAGAGAATTTAGACTATATTTAATTACGGTATTTCAACGCCTTTCCGAGATACAGGGCAATACATATATGGACCCAGATGGCCATAAACTATTTTCTAGCAATATTGGTATCAAATTAAGGGTCCAAATGAATAGGGAGTTCACTTCCTTCAATAGAGAGCTCAATCTATTGCAACGTTCAAGTCGGTTCTCTAGATAGGAGCCAAAACGTGGACCCGGATGGCTCCAAAATGGTATTGGTATCAAATTAAAGGATCCGATCAGAGTTTCCATATATACATAGTTCATGCTATGTGGAATCCCAATCGGTTACCGAGATACCTGAAGCGATTCAAATGATACAGACCGATATGTGGACCCGGATGGTTACGAAATATTTTTAACAGGGAACGGGAGAGGAGGAACAAGAAAGCGTAGTATAGGCGGAGGAAGAGATAGAGGGTACCGGAAGATGGAGAGTTTAGGGCGATTGATAGGCAGTTGTATGGTATAATTTGTCGCAACGAAGCGGCACAGGGCTTTTGCTAGTTCATACGTAAATGCGAATTGCCAGGAAAAGAACGTGGATCATGCTCTCTGCTTCTGTCTATCGTTTTCTAGGCGACGGCTTCGGCTTATAGGGGAATGTGTATTCAGGGACCTCGAATCTGTAACCAAAATAGGCATAAGGAAACTTTTTGTATTTGCCAGAAGTACGGGGTTGTGCTTCAACTTGAATCCAGATATTTAATATAGGGTTGTTCATGTTCATAAACTTTCTGGTAACACTGCGGACCTACCAAGTCTATGTGAGGTCATTAATGATTAGCCAGTTTAACGTAGCCTGAACTGTAATAGTCTCAAGAATTTTAGAATAAACAAATCTTTTCACATTCTCTGGTAAAATTATTCTGGTTGGTGTAAGCAAGAAGATTACCTGCCAAATCGCCTGGAATAAATTCGAACTTCAACTCTTTAGTAAAATTTGAAGCATGTACATCAATCAGCGCGGAGAGGATAATAATTGGCAACAAGCTGCGAATATAGATTTATATGTTCTTCCAAAATAGTTTTGTGTTGTCTACTATGCTTTTTACCCATGACTAAGTAAATGTGAGAGCAGCAAATATGAGCGACTTCATTTAAGCAAATGTATACTTACTTAAAAAATACAAATGCTACATATCGACATATGTTTGTAAATATATGTAGACAGCAAAATATATATAATGTAAGTATATAGGCAAGGACTACCTATTCATGTCCAGTAAACATATTTGCAAGTACCTATTTGTATATGTAAGTAAAGCAAACTACTGCGCCCTACTAAAATTATTTACACAAAAAAAATATACCAAACGGAAAATTAAATACACGCTTGTATGCATCGCACTCACCACTCACAATGAGGTCGTCATTTATTTAATATTTAATTTTGCAAAAAGCAAATTGTGACTAATAAAAAGAATGCAGAAAAAAGGCGAAAGAAAAAAATTTAGTTGGCGTTCGTGCGCAATGGCAACACTGTAGTGAAAAACAAACATACATGCATACATACAGTGGCGCACACAGAAAAATATTTTGGGGGGGGGTTTTCAATATCCAACGGAAAATTAAAAAAAAATACTTAAAACTCGTCCAGACAATTTTTACTTAAATTTATGTTTGGGGAGTGGACCTACGTATGGACACATTAAACAAAGGCACCTTTTAAATCTCAATTCATTGCATTTTCTCTGTATTTAAACTAATACCATGTCTCCACATAACGTGTTTCGCTCTTTTTTTCTCCATTTTCTCTCTCAATCTTATTTCGACACGGAAACCAGTGCCGAAACTCGCCAACTTCCATACAAAATTGTGAAGATTGAAACACTGTTTCATTCTGAATCATCTTGCCAACCTCGATGATATCGATGTCTTCTCTAATTTTGTATCAAAAATCTATCGAAATCTCACACAGACCAAAACAAAAAGGCAAAAATAAGCAAACATACAAACATTTAAGAAGAGCAAGAAAGAGAAATGTTAAACTGAATCACGATCAGCCACGTGGAGGCGGGTTGTGAGATGTTTTGCTACATGTTTCTTTGGCGAAACAAGTTATGTGGAGACGGGCTTTAAAACTAACAAGTAAGGAAGCCTAAGTTCGAGTGGAATCGAACATTAGATACTCAGCTGTATGCTTCCATTGTTTGTTTGCGTTTGTTCGATTAGGGTGTATTTTATATGAATCGAGTGCAGCTTAAAGTGGGCGCAGCTACGCCCATTTTCAAAATTTTTATCAATCATTTAACTAAGCATATAAATATTATTGTTAGTGCAAATTTGCAACCCTTTATGACTTCTAATTATAAAGATGTTACGTTATAAAGTCCCAAAGGGTTTTCCAGAAACGTCTTTGTTAAAAAGTAGGCGTGGTCATAAACCGATTTCGCTAAATTTTTGAGCATGTATTACCACAAGTTATTAAAGTGCACAAACTGATTTTCATCAAAACATCTCAATTTTTTGTAGAGTTATGGGTTCCGAAATCTCGTAGATTCCTTTGTCTGAAAAGAGGCGGTGCTACGCCCATTTTCCAAATTTTTTCTACTTTTAGTTTTATGTCTATAGTTGGACTCATGACACAAACTTTCAATGACATATCTTTATATTTGACAAAGATATCGCTTAAAATGTTTTTATTTGGCCCCTTAATAGTTCTCATGTATAAATTTGGGCGTGGTCGTCAACCTGTTTTGGCAATTTTTCGTCCAAACATTTTCCTAAGTAAGTAAATTTCATCGATATATCTGCTACGGTTTCTGAATTATGGCCTATAAACATTTCAATGTTTGCCCATTAATAAGTGGGCGTGGCACCGCCTATTTTATAAAATTTCATCAAATTTCTTCATGAGAGCCTGGTCCCAATACGTGGGTAAAATTTTATAGCTCTAGCTATATTAGTGGCTGACATACTAAATTTCCGATTTTTTTCTATATAGGAAAAGTGGGCGTGGTCATGGTCCGATTTCGCCCATTTTCAATACCAACCGTCCCAGTCTCGATACCAACTTGCATTCCAAATTTGATCAAAATATCTAAATTTTTGCGCGAGTTAGTGTTTACAGACGGACGGACGGACATGGCTCAATCGATTTCTCTTTTCACCCTGATCATTTTGATATATATAAGTCTATATCTGTCTCGATTATTTCATTCTGTTACAATCCACCGTTATGTGATTAAAACTATAATACTCTGTGTACTAGTAGAGCTGAGTGTAACAAACCTCAGCTAATATCCACAGCATACTTTTAGGGAAATGTCTCCACACTGCTTGTTTATAAACATAATCAGTAGTTGTTGACAAATATTGGCAATGTACATCCACGAATATTCATAGATTTTACAACATGTATTTACACAAATATTTTTGCATGTACCATCTTTTATAAAATTATTTTTTTATGGTGTTTTCAAATTTTGGGGGGGTTTTAACCCCAAAACCCCCCCTTGTGTGCGCCAATACATACTTACAAACATACATATCTGCACATGAACTCATTTATGTTTGTAACACGTACCTATGTAGTACGTTGCCCAGTTCATGCATTACAGTCCAGTCCAGTCCAGTCCAGTTTGTCCACCAAGTTAGCCAGCTGTGTTCAGCACACAAATTTAATTGCATATTTACAGGCGCTAAAGCAGTAGACTCGTATGTTGTTACACACTCGTACCGCTCGTGCTATATAAAATGTTGCCTTATTGTGAGTACATGTGCACTTGGCTTAATGGAGTACAGTTGTTAGTTAACTTAGCTGCTGACAGTTGAAGTGTCACTGTTTTTAGTGTTTTTTTTTTTTTTTTTTTGAATATGAATGATGTCGTGAGTCTGCCTGGCTGGGCGTGTATGTTTTGCAGAGTAGTTTGTTTGCTTGTATTTTTAGACTTTTTTGTTGACAGTTTTTAGTAATTATGTGCTTTGGTTATTTGCTTAATTAGTAGAAATCGTGCGTTTACGTATGTATGTATGTATATTAAGGTGGAGTGAAAATTTTTTTTTGGAAATTCAACTTGTCCCAAAGCCAGAACGGCACCTTTCTAGCCCAGAAATAAGCCTGTACAATTTTATTGACCTACTCGCATGTTAAGAGGTGCCTCCAGCCCCACAAAGTTAAAAAAAAGTAGAACGATCTGGTACAACTGTGAATTTCTAAAATTATAAAATCAAAAAACGAAGTATGAGGATTTATAAACATGGCTAAGGTGAGTATTAAGGTGAATTTTTTTTTTTTTTTGGAAACAACAACAACAAAAGTTATTAAAGGTCAAAGTTTATATTATGCATTTTTTAAATTGCAATTACTTAAAAACTACTGAATCGATTTCGAATATTTTTATACCATTAAATAGGTATTTTGATTTCCTTTAATTTGATATACATTTTATGTGCGTTCCATTACACCTCCCTGCGGGGTCAACTCCCCCCTTTTACCCCACTTACTTTTCATATATAAAGAGTATATCATATTAAAGGGAATCAGAATGCCTATCGAATGGTATAAAGTATTCTAAATCGGGTGAGTAGTTTTTAAGTAATTGCAATTTAAAAAAAAATGCATACTATAAATTTTTACCTTTAATAACTTTTGTTGTTGTTGTTTCCAAAAAAAAATTTGACCTTAATACTCACCTTAGCCATGTTTATCAATCCTCATACTTCGTTTTTTGATTTTATAATTTTCAGAATTTCATATTTGTACCAGATCGTGCTTGTTGCTTTCAACTTTGCGGGGCTGGGGGCAGTTCAAAACGCATCCTATCGCCATAAAATATTGTGTGGTACATTAACTCGTATAAAGGCACCTTTTCATTGTTGGTGCGTTCAGAAAAAGAACAAAAAAAAAATCTCCATATGTTTTCACTCCACCTTAATGTATATATATCCCTTCCTTAGTGTATGTAAATACACTGAGAGAAAAAAAATATATGGAGGGGTCAAAGAAATTGTTTACCTATTTTGAACACTACTTTCTTTGTTTTGCGTAAATTTTCCTTAAAACATGTTAAAAGGTTTATAAAATATTGTTGTTACATGCGTTACCATGGTTTCATATACTTGTTTTGAAAAAATTCATACATTAAAATAATGAAAACTTCTTTAAGCGCCATTCCATTCCCAACTTTCCTTGTTTTGAAGACTTGATTTCTTTAATTTTGAGAAATTAAATTCCCATACAAATCCCCATGGCAACGAATTTGTTTGAATGTTTTTTTATGTTTTTTCCACATTTTTGAGAAAATTTACACAAAACAAAGAAAATTTTGTATTGGGACGCGTGTTAAAAATAAGGAAAATTATGTCTTTGATCGAGAGAAATTTTTTTTTTGAGTGTATATGTATGCATGTATGAATGAACAAATGATATATTAATTAATTTAGGATAATGTGAAAATTACAAATAATGTATGTATGTATGTACATTAGGCCGTCTCGCTTTATAGGGACCAAAAAAGGTCCGTCTAATCCCCCATATGATGTTTTTTTGGAAACATTTCCGGAAATTTTTACAACGCCAGATGTCGCCCAATTAAATTTTTTCATATTTTCGATAGTTATGTATAGTCCGCTCTCTAAGTTTAATACGCCAATATCTTTGGCTTGAAAGAGCAGTTTCTACCATATAATTGTGTTGACCCTATGTGCGCCGTTGAGGTCACTACTACCCAGTACTAAGTTTATACCACCCTAATATATCTTTTTCTTTGTCTACATGTTAAACGTCGTCAAAAATCATTAATCTTTTGCAAAATAAGTATTTCTATCGGTTCTGTAGAACATGAAATAAGACACATTCAACATTCCGAGGAATATACATACACTCAAATAAATTTTGGTATAAATTTTAAACTTTTTTGGTCGATATATAGGACACGACCGAAAAATTATTGAAATTTAAACTTTGAAAAGTTTAAAAGATTTTTAAACTTTTAGGGTTTCGATTTTATTCCAAATTAAAATTTATTTTAAGACTTTCAAAAGTTTAAAATTTAAACCAAATACTCTTCATGCTTTTCCGTACTGTATCTTCTTTCCTATCCTTTTTTCTCCTTTTCTCCCATATTGTTCTCCTCCCAACATCCCCTTAATCCTTTTCCATATATTGTCTTTTTCCTATCCTCTTCTTCTCCTTTTCTTCCTTCTTCATTTTACCTGTTTCAATAATTATTTTGTGTTTGTTTGTTTCTCCATTCATTCATTCAAATTGTCTAATAACTATAAATGAGCTTTTTATATTGTTAATTTCTGGAAAAAGCAAGTTGGAATTTCAAATAAAAAATTACATTTTTTTGTTGAAACCAAATTTTACGACCAATGAAAGTTTAAAATTTAAACCTTAAAAGTTTAAATGAGAAAAAGTGTAAGATTTAAACCAAAAAAGTATGAAATTTATTCCAAAAAATACTTTGAAATATTTGAACTTTTGTATGTTTGAATTTTAAACCAAAAAGGAATAAGAAACTTTTAAACTTTCGAAAGTTCAAAATTTAACCAAAAAAAGTTTTAAATTTCTTTCAAACCAAATCAAAGTTTAAAAAATATTCCAATATTTATAACAGTGCACACTTTTTGCTTCCTGTGGCCTTTTAGCATCATTTTACAGAGATTTCTTCTGGGGAGACTCCTAGTGAAATTTTATGGCTAATAATTTTCTATAACATTTTAACCCTCTAACTACTTTAAAAATACAATTTTTTTTTTAACTTTCTAAAAAAGGTGTCAAAATATTCTTTTCGTGGGGGTTAAGGTCTATTTTGTGTTGCAGTTAAAGTTGCTAATAATTTTAGTGCACAGTAAAAATTTTAGTTTAATTTTAATACCATTTTGGTATTTATATATAACAATGCCAAAAAGTATAAAATTAAAACCATTCTGGTTTAAAAAAAAAAGAGAATCCGAGAGACAGAAATTATTCTTGGTGTCAAATTAATATTTTTTTTTTTTGGAATTAAATCAAAACTAAATTTTGATTATTTTTAGAATATTTTTGGTATTAAAAATAGTTGAAAGGGTACACTCAGCAAAAAACGCACGTAAATCTGACTATTTACACCTTGATTTGACTATTTTTATACTCAGCTGTACTAGTACACAGAGTATTATAGTTTTAATCACATAACGGTGGATTGTAACAGAATGAAATAATCGAGATAGATATAGACTTATATATATCAAAATGATCAGTGTGAAAAGAGAAATCGATTGAGCCATGTCCGTCCGTCCGTCCGTCCGTCCGTCCGTCCGTCCGTCCGTCTGTCCGTCTGTCCGTCCGTCCGTCTGTAAACACTCTAACTCGCGCAAAAATTGAGATATTTTGATGAAATTTGAAATGCAAGTTGGTATCGACACTGGGACGGTTGGTATTGAAAATGGGCGAAATCGGACCATGACCACGCCCACTTTTCCTATATAGAAAAAATCGGAAATTTGGTATCTCAGCCACTAATATAGCTAGAGTGATGAAATTTTACCCACGTGTTGAGCTCAGGCCCCTAAGAAGAAATTTGATGGAATTTTGGAAATTGGGCGGTGCCACGCCCACTTATTAAGGAGCAAATATTGAAAGCTTTATGAGTCATAACTCAGAAACTGTTGAAGATATATCGATGAAATTTGGTACGCGTCATATACTTACTTAGGCAAATGTTTGGACGAAAAATTGTTAAAATCGGTTGACGGCCACGCCCACTTTTATATATGGGTATTATAAAGTGACCTAATAAAAACATTTTAAGCGATATCTCTGTCAAATATAAAGATATATCATTGCAATTTTATGCCAGGAGGCCACCTGCGGACATACAACGAAAAACACAAAAATCTTGGAAAATGGGCGTGGCACCGCCTCTTTTTAGAATTTGGAATATACGAGATTTCTGAGCCCATAGCTCGACAAATAATTGATATATAATGACGAAACTTGGTGTGTACACTTTTATTACTTGTGGTAATACATGTTGAAAATTTTAGCGAAATCGGTTGACGACCACGCCCGCTTTTATATATGGGTATTATAAAGTGGCCTAATAAAAACATTTTAAGCGATATCTTTGTCAAATATAAAGATAATTCATTGAAATTTTGTGGCAAGAGTTCCACAATAGACCGGAAACAAAAAATATACAAATTTTGGAAAATGGGCGTGGCACCGCCTCTTTTTAGACAAGGAATATACGAGATTTCTTAGCCTATAACTCGACAAATAATTGAGATATTATGACGAAACTTGGTTTATACACTTTTATAACTTGTGTGTTAATAGACACGCAAAAATTTATTGAAATCGGTTTATGACCACGCCTACTTTTTAACAAAGATATTTCTGGACCACCCTTTGGGAATTTGTAACGTGACATCTTTGTAACTAGAAGTCATAAAGGAATGAAATTTTGCACAAAGAATAATATTCATATGCTTAGTTGTATGACTGATAAAAATTTTGAAAATGGGCGTGGCTACGCCCACTTTATGCAACACTCGCTTTATATAAAATCTATCAAACGCAAACAAACAATGAAAACATACAGCTGAGTATCCAATGTTCGATTCCACTCGAACTTAGGCTTCCTTACTTGTTACCAATGGTTTTGCGCCTAGGATGAAAATAGTGATTCTGACTACGTTGCACTTCATACCATCATAATAAATATTAAGTAGTTAAAATGAAAATTAACCATACTCGACTTGAAGTGTTGTCATAGTAAAAACAACTATGAAAAATAGTTGTCCTAAATATGTTGAAAAATGCAGCATATTCAAATTGAATATTTTTATAGTCAAGTTAAAGTTACAACATAGTTGTTTTAAAAAATGTTCATATTGTATGTATTCACGTGGAGGGACCGCTGTAGCTCCAAGGTTCGGCGAGAGTGCCAACCTCTGGGGTACGAAAAATGGCTTTAAATAAGCCAACTCATTTCCCTTGTGGAAAATGAGTTATATTTGAGTTGCTCAATCATGCAATATAGCTCGAACAATGTATAAACCATCTAAGAATTACGAAAATTTGAAAAGCCGCATTCAAATGAAGGAACGAAAATCTACACAGCGTAAATTTCTTTTACTGTGCTAAATATTTAAGTTTACTATGAACCATATTCAAGTTGAAGCATCAACAGTAGTTAAAATAAATATGTTTCAACTTGAATATGACTATTACAAATTTTATAATGACAGGTGTTAATACTTGTCCAGTTGGATTAGTATTTACTAGTCAACTCAAAGTTTTTTCATATTCAAGTTGAATATCTTTCATACTTGAACGGTTGAAATAATACGTTTATATTCAGATCAAGTTGTTTCATGGTCATATTTCCTTGCATTCATAGTAAAAAAGCGAATAGTAAAGCTGAATATTTCATAGTCATTTTTACGATGCGGGTTTTCTCTGAGTGTATAAGATCAATCCGAAAATTGGAATAAATTTTATACTTTTTTGGATTTAAAAATAAACCCCCATAAAATTTCCAGTGGATATACCGCAAATAACCCTTTATCCCAAAGATTAATGAGAAATTGAATAACGTAAACATTCTTTATTTATGCACATAAAAATCCAAAACAAACATTTGCCCCTAAGTTTTCACGAGCAGCAAACACTAAAGTACCTTATACATATATCGATACATATATCGAGCCCCAATCCCTATAAATGTGTATCCAACAAAAACTAAATTTTCCGGGACTCAGTTTTTTTTAATTTGTTTTGCATACAGTTTGTATGCAGTACATATTTAGTTTCTTACTTCGAAACTGCATATTTCACAGCTATGAAATTTTTGGGAGTTGATGCATGTTATGATAATAATAATAATAATAATACCCAACGGTTTACCCTCCATATCCCGCCCGACCGACGCGAGGGGCGCCAATCCGCATGACGCACGGATATGTTTTTTTTTTGTTTTTTTTTTTTTTTTTTTTGTGCCGAGTCGTCAGGAAGGGGTTTGTTAGGTGTCGAGATCTAAAACTATTCAGCTACAGAACAAAATTCATCAGCTGATTGTATATCATTTATTAAGTGAGGCTAGAACTATTTTTTTTATAATAAAAAGCGAGTCTGAAGTGTCAAACGTGCTGGAGTGATTATTAAAGTCATGGCATAAGCGGCGGAATGGTTCATTTAATTCGAAATTTGTTTTGCAAGGTTTCACAAATAGTGGCTTGAAATGCCTCGATACTCTACATGGAACGTTAAAATATAACTCACTTAGAAGGCATGGGCTATTTATAAGTCCAGTGATTAATTTAACCATAAAAACTATACCAAGCATCTCTCTACGACTAGAAAGTGAAGGCAAATTAATGAGTTTTAAGCGAGAAGTGTAAGGTGGAAGAATGTAATCTGAGTCCCAACGAAAGTTCCGCAAAGCAAAAAGCAGGAACTGCTTTTGGACAGATTCTATTTTATCTGAAAAACACTGGTAGTGGGGATTCCAAATAATAGATGCGTATTCCAAGATAGGTCTAACTAAGCTTGTAAATAGAGCTTTTGTGACGTAAGGATCATTGAACTCCTTAGACCATCGCTTTATAAATGCAAAGACAGCTTTAGCTTTGTTGACAGTGGAGTTTATATGGAGGTTAAAGGTGAGTTTGGAGTCCATTGTGACGCCAAGATCGATAAAATTAGTTACCTGATCTAGATTATGCTGTGATATTTTATAAGAAGCTGGTTGTACTGTTCTACGAGAAAAGCACATAACTTTACATTTTTTTAAGTTTAGCGGCATGTAGTTTGCTTTACACCAATGAACAAGGTTGTTAAGATCTGCTTGTAAGAAAGATCTATCTTCTATAGAGGAAAATGATTTAAATAGTTTTACATCATCAGCATATAATAAGATCTTAGAATGTTTTATTACAGACGAAATATCATCAATGAATAGCAGGAACAGAATTGGCCCAAGGTGGCTTCCTTGGGGAACGCCCGAAGGAACGAAAATGACATCGGAAGAACAATTTTTGAAAATAACTTTTTGAGTTCTACCATGTAGGTATGAAGATATCCATCGAATAAAACTGGGTTGAAGACCTATTAGACCTAGTTTACGGATGAGCAATGAATGACATACTTTGTCAAAAGCTTTACTAAAATCCGTGTAAATTACATCTGTGTGAGCATTTTCTCTAAATCCATTTGAAACATAAGTTGTGAACTGCAATAAATTAGTTGTGGTAGATTTTCCAGTAGAAAACCCATGTTGAGATGGCGATATTGATGAGGAAATAGAGTACTTCAGATAATTAACAATGATTGCTTCAAATAATTTTGGAACCGCTGACAGCTTGGCTATGCCTCGATAATTTTCAATAGAAGACCTACTGCCATTTTTGTGTAGGGGTATTATAAAAGATTCCTTCCAAACTAATGGGAAAACACCTTTTTTTAGAGACAAGTTAAATAAGGATGTTAGGGGCTTGTAAATATTTACAGCACACTTTTTAAGAAAGCAAGCCGGAATGAAATCCGGTCCAGATCTAAATGAATCTTTTAAGGTTTTTAATGAATTTAAGACTACTTCCGGAGATATAACTGAGACATGAGTTAAATTGGATGGGGTAAGTCTAAACGGATAATCACTACTTTTAGGAGAGTCCATAGATAAACTGTTGATTTCCATAAAAAATCTGAAATCGATAATTTTGTTTGGTACACTTTTATGGCAGTTAGGACTCGATATATGTATATACATATTGTCAACTTTTACACCAATATTTTGGAGATGTCCATGGAAATTTCAGCACCGTCGCGGTTCTTGCAATGATACTGCAAGAGAGACCTTCAACTGCCTTTACCATCAGCTATTTTATTAATTTCCTGCATTACTTACTTGATTCAATTATTTCATCAGGCGTGAAAAATTCGGGCCATTTATTTTACTAGATTTATTTACTCCTTCTCATTGCACTTTTAGAAACATTTTGACTTTTTTTTGATAAGTTTTTTTTTAATACTTTTTTTGGTTTTGATTTCAAACCAAAAATACCTTGATGGTAATATAATTGAGAAAGAGAAATTTTTTTATACTTTTCAAGATTTGTTTTTAAACCATAAATGATTAAACTTCTTTAGAGAGAATTTTAATACTTTTCAAGGCTTTATTTTGAAACTATTTTGGAATAAATAAAATTGTAAAACTTCTCATAGTTTCAAAATAAGACTTTTTGGCATTAAAATTCAAATTTAATTCCAAGAATCATTAAACTAAGTACCAAATGATATTAGAAATAAACTATCATTTTTTACTGTGTGAACCGACTGCATGACGGTCATTGGCTCAGCAAGACTTTTATGCGCCTAAAACGCGACACGTGGCAGCAAAGGACATTTTTGTTGTCATTACTCGTAAAAGCGAAGGACGTGCATACATATGTATTTTTGATAAGTTAAATATTTGATGTGCTGAAAGCGCAGCAAAGCAAACCCATTCTCACATAAACCATACTAACCCATATATTTATATTTACATATGTGTGTACATATGTATGTATGTATGTATGTATGTATGTTAAATACACATTGCTGTATTATTTATTTGCGCCGACTTTCTGCACTGCTCAGCTTTACTCTTTATGGCCTTTCACTTGATCCCCTTTCGTTGCAGGACAACTTGTTTGCGGATAATCACATTTGCACTTCAGTCAACAACAATGAAAAGAAATGTCAATAGCCCAATTCAGATATGCAAGTATGAATGTACATATTATGTATGTATATGAGCAAATGCTACTGGCATTTCTGCCATATTTAGCAGCAGTTGACCAAGCGCTGTGCCCCAATTACCGACATACATAAATACATGCATGAGTCTTGTAAAATGTCGGTGAAAATAACATTTTGGATTGAAATGTTCAGGTTTTTGTTGCCGCCATTTGGTTAGTGGCTGATTTTCGCTGGCCAGCAGGCACTTGCTAATTTTTTTTACAGTTGCTGTTTTGTCTTTTTTTTTGTTTTTAGTGCGCCTACAAATTCTTCGAAATTATCAAGTTTACATTTATAAATAACCAATCTAATAAACAACTCTTGCCTGTAAATTATCAGTGCCCCATTGCTGGCGCTTGTTTGGCAGCAAGCCAGCATACAGGGCATAAATATTTTATATTGTGAGCTCCCTTAACCCAAAAACATTTGGCTTATCGTTTTTTTTTTTTTCTCTCTCACAATCTACAGCGCTTCTTTCGCTTATATTGCACGTCCCTCAAGTCATAATCGCTTACATTGCCGCATATGCCGATGTATGTATGTATTAGGGATTCCAATTTTTCCGATTTTTGCGATCCCGGGATTTTCGGGATTTATTTTTAAAATCCCGGGATCCCGGGATTTATCCCGGGATTTGGACTTTAATTACACAGGCCGACAATATTTCCAAAAAATTTTCTAACTCAAATAAAATTCTACTTTTCTAAAGGATTTCGGTGCGCTGATTCTGAATTTGAAGTCGGATTTTCGGTAATGCGTGTATGTTTTGAGATATTCGTGTCCAAAGAGATGAAAAATGCGATTTTTTGCTATATTCACTGCTCAATCTGTTAAATTATTTACTTTCATTAAAAGATGATTGCAGCTATTGAAAGAACGATCATTTCTCTTGAAAACAGCGCTTTCCTTTTTCGGGTATCTTATTCGGATATCTACGTTGTCTTCAAAAGAAATGATCGTGCTTTCAATAGATGTAATGAGTTTTTAATGAAAGTGAGTAGTTTTAAAAATATTGAGGAGTGAATATGGCCACAAACTGCGTTTTTCGCCTTTTTGGACATGAATGTCTCAAAAACTACACCGAAATCCTTTTGAAACGTAGAATTTTATTTCTATTACAAAAATTTTTCGACCAGTATTATTTTCCCACATTTGGGGTCGAAAAAAGGAAATATATATTTCGAGGAACGCTACAACTTTAAAGTGCAAAGAAAAATTATTGATATTTCCAAGCTTGCCGAAAAATTCAGAAAATTAATGCAACTTCTGAATAGATAAACATCGGAGGCAAAATTTTGATATGAATTCCGAGTATGCAGCTGCGTATTTAATTTTAGTACAGTGTTGTAAGACTAACAAGTCTAATTAAAATTTTGTTTCCATTTTCTTCCATTATTTACTTTCCATGTGGGAAAATTCCAAAAAACATTTGAGAAATAAATGACTAGGGCATGGAATTTTATGTACTAAAAAATAAAAAATATGCGCATAAAAAATGCAACAAAAACTGAGAAATATGCATGAAAAATAAAAAAAAAATGCATTAATTCATGTTTATTGAAGTTACAATTGGCGCTTTCGATTCGCCATCAGACAAGCGAGGTCGGATCGAACAAAAATGTTTGAACTCATAATGAGTAGTAGCCATACTCGCTAACTGGTCGATAAAAATTTCCCTCTGCTCGCTATCATTCACATATAAATTTGGCAGAGGGAAATTTATAGCCAGCAGAGAAATTGTGAATCGAAAGCGGCTAATAGTTAAATAAATTAGGTACAAATATTTTTTAATTCAATTTTGCTCTTACGTTGTACGTTTATACATATGTATGTATGTTTTTATAGATATGTACATAAATTCAGTCTTGAACATTTCATAATTTGTAAAGGTTAATCCTTATTTAACGATTCATTAGCGTACACAATGAAATATTTTTTTCATATTCTCAAAAAGAAAAATTTGCCGATTCGGTCGAAAAAAGCTCTTAAACATAGAAAACGAACGTTCTAAATCCACAGAGGTAATAGGAGCATGTTTGAAAACGGCTCTTTGTCGACAGGTATGCACCGTATCGAATATACTAATAATAGCCGTGTTCACACGAAACTCTATTCGTCGTCAGATGACTGTTATGCATGAATTTCGTTTGTATAAAACTGTCAACTAGCAAATTACAAAAATAGGCAATATAATGCGAAATATGTAATAAAAAAATGCAAACAACGCAAAATATGTAAAAATATGCATATATGACCAAAATATGCAAAATATGCAAAAACATTTGAATGCCATTTTTAAGACAATTTCACGATTCGCAAAGATTGTTTATTTATTTTGCTCTACCTAAATCTAAGAAAAACATGTATTTGCATAAATTTCCATGCCCTATAAATGACCAAAAATCAGGAAATAGAAATTATCGAATGAATTTTGCCACAAGCTAAAAGCTTTAAAAATACCTAACGTACGTTTCCTTACAACGCGTACTTCAATACAAAAAAATTTAATTATTAAAAAAAAATCAAAAATTTTAATCCTTACTTTAACTAATGCACTTTTTTATTCTAGCAAAAATGTCGCACTTTCTTCCGGCTGTCACATTTTTTTCTTTTCTTCTACACAGACACAACACTTTTTTGGGGATGTTTGTTCTATTGACAAAATATAAAACTGGCCCGACTACGGGCAACATTTTCTGCTCTTAGCACAAGTAAAAGGTTGCATTATTTTTGTTTCATTAATCACATGAAAAATTCAACACTAATAGGGCACATGACACATGTTGATAATGCTGCAATGTAATAATGCAACATTTTCATTCAGAATAGGAAATGCTATTAGTATACAGATCTGAGACCAATAAAAATTATATAAAATATAACTTTTCTTTGCTATAATAGCGGAATATTCTCTCTTTATCTTATCCCGAAAATCCCGGGATAAAATTCTAGCGATCCCGGGATTTTCGGGGTGTCAAAAAGGGCGGGATCCCGGGATCCCGGGATTGGAATCCCTAGTATGTATATATGACACTCATTACCTAACCCACATCAGTAGGTAATTTTAACCCTTTCGTGTACCTACTGCTATTATAATCCATCCGTATGCAAAACAACATTTGGCACAAATTACACTTTGACACAAATTGAAGGTGGCTTTCGGAGGGCGGAAAAATTTCCACACAGAACGAAAACCCCCAAACCATTTTGCTCGCTGAGGTCAAATTTTTTTTTATTGCTATTTTAAATTTGCTAAATTTCGTCTCAGTAATTTTTAAATAAAGGCAAAAAAGGGTTAAAATACATATCGTATAGAAATATGATGTTAGGAGACATATAGTAAAATTGCACGCGCTTTAACTCCGTATAATACTTTAACCCGCTAACACCCATACGAAGAGATCGTTTTGACCCCTTTTTTTAAGAAAGTTAGAAAAAATAATATTACGAAGTTGGCTAAAGGGTTAAAATGTTTTAGAAAATTACCACAAAATTTCACTAGGGTTCCCCTCAGGCAAAATCTTTGTACAAGGAACCTAAAAGGCCAAGATCCGCATAAAATGGCATTCACGTGTTCTGTAGAGGGTTAAAATGTTTTAGAAAATTGTTCGTCAGAAAATTTCACTAGGCGTTCCCTCAGACAAAATCTTTGTACAAGGAACTTAAAAGGCCAAGATCCTCATAAAATGGTATTCGCGTGGTCGCTAGAGGGTAAAAATGTTTTAGAAAATTATTCGCCGTAAAATTTCACTAGGGTTCACCTCAGACAAAATCTTTGTACAAGGAACTCAAAAGACCAAGATCCGCATAAAATAGCATTCGCGTGGTCGCTAGAGGGTTAAGATGTTCTTGAAAATATTCGCTATAAAATTTCACTAGGGGTCCCCTCAGATAAAATCTTTGTACAAGGAACCCAAAAGACCAAGATCCGCATAAAACTGCATTTGCGTGGTCGCTAGAGGGTTAAAATGTTTTAGAAAATTTTTCGCCATAAAATTTCACTAGGGTTCTCCTCAGACAAATTTTTATTTAAAGAACCTAAAAGACCAGAGTACGTATAAAATGGCATTCACGTGGTCGCTAGAGGGTTCAAATGTTTTAGAAAATTGTTCGTCAGAAAATTTCACTAGAGTTTCCGTCAGACAAAATCTTTGTACAAGGAACCTAAAAGACCACACGACATAAAATTATAAATTCGACGCCTTGAAATATGCAGCACATTTTATATGCTTTATATTCTTTATATGTATGTAGGTACATATCGGTTTAGGAATACCTAGAGTTTTAGCTCTTTTCAGTGGCCACGTTGTCGGGGTTGGCTTTATCATACACTGTGTGCCACATGATACTCACGTAACTCCACAGTGCTTTTTTTTAACACAGCCCCTTAAAGGGTTAAAAGCGCACATGCTGCTATATTATGCATATGCATATGTGTTTACTCTTGCCTGCAGCTAAGTATGTATTTTCGCGCATTTTGTGCCTTTAATTAGTTTTATGTGCGGCGCTTGTATTTAATATTAATAAGCTGCCTTGCCTCTGATGGTATTACCACTTAAACTCAGTGCGCTTCTGCTGTTGCTGCTTCTTCCTCTTCTTCAGCTTTTCCCTCCTACTTTCGTACAGCGTAGATGTAATAAAAGTGTACGTCATTATTGCTTGTTTGTTGTTGTTAAATAATACATACACAAGCACACTCAAACGTCATCATCAATTCCATGATTTATGATGAGCATTATTGCGAGTAGTTGTTGGAAGATTGAAAAAGGACACGGAGGCGTAGGTGAAGCTCGAGCAATCAGCCTTTCTGTTTTCTACTGCCAACAGCATTGTAAGTAAAAGTATATGCTTTAAGCATAAAGTGAAAGTGTATTTATGAGCAAATGTATATAAGTAACCAAATATGTGTTCATCGTGAGTGAGCGTAAATAAAAATGAGGAGCTCAATGTCCAACACAGAAAGTATATGAAAGGATATTAGTGATTAGGTTTATGGCAAATAGGCATGAGTTGCGTTTTAACTTAATTGCGAGTCAATTTCAGCTCTGCAAAATGAGCGCTGTATAAGTTGTAATTAACTTGATTAATTTATAGGAATGATACATAATATTTATATGTAACTAGCTGACCCGGCAGACGTTGTTCTGCTAAAATTTATTCCTATGAAGCCTAAAGAAGTCTTTGATTACCGTATTGCTAACCATTATCTTAGAGTCCATCTTAATGACTGCGAATAATAAAAAATGTCTATTCTCTGAATAAAAGTTATAGTTATATTCGCCGCGACAAACCTACTTCCCCCGATACCTATCTCTATCTCAATCCCTATCTCTATTTCAGTCTCAATCTCAATCTTAATCTCAATCTCAATCTCAACCTTTATCCCTATCCTTATCCTTATCCCTATCTCTATCTCTATCTTTATCTCTATCTCTATCTCTATTTCTATCTCTATCTCTATCTCTATCTCTATCTCTATCTCTATCTCTATCTCTATCTCTATCTCTATATCTATCTCTATATCTATCTCTATCTCTATCCCTATCTCTATATCTATCTCTATCTCTATCTCTATCTGTATCTCTATCTCTATCTCTATCTCTATCTCTATCTCTATCTCTATCTCTATCTCTATCTCTATCTCTATCTCTATCTCTATCTCTATCTCTATCTCTATCTCTATCTCTATCTCTATCTCTATCTCTATCTCTATCTCCATCTCCATCTCCATCTCCATCTCCATCTCTATCTCTATATCTATCTCTATCTCTATCTCTATCTCTATCTCTATCTCTATCTCTATCTCTATCTCTATCTCTATCTCCATCTCCATCTCCGTCTCCATCTCCATCTCCATCTATATCTCTATCTCTATCTCTATCTCTATCTCCATCTCCATCTCCATCTCCATCTCTATCTCTATCTCTATCTCTATCTCTATCTCTATCTATATCTCTATCTCTATCTCTATCTCTATCTCTATCTCTATCTCTATCTCTATCTCTATATCTATATCTATATCTATATCTATCTCTATCTCTATCTCTATCTCTATCTCTATCTCTATCTCTATCTCTATCTCTATCTCTATCTCTATATCTATCTCTATCTCTATCTCTATCTCTATCTCTATCTCTATCTCTATCTCTATCTCTATCTCTATCTCTATCCCTATCCCTATCCCTATCCCTACCCCTATCCCTATAGCTACCTACCTTTACCTTACTGGGACCGTCCATCACCATCCGGGCCCACTACTTTAGCCATCTATGGAAAAGAGCCTTAGAAATCACAATGAAAAAAGCTGTATGTGGAAGCCTGCTCAACGCTTTTCATTTGCTACCAATATCGCTCGAAAACATTCAGGGGTTATCCGGGTCCACGCTTTGACCCAAATCTTGGAACCCGGCCTAGGCTTCACTATTTAAAAAGCTCTTTGTTGAAGTCCTCCTCAACAGCTTTCATTTGATACCAATATCGCTCAGAAACTTTCCAGGGTCGCTCGGTCCCACGTTTTAACCCATATCTGG
This sequence comes from Urophora cardui, assembly GCA_960531455.1. Lineage (NCBI taxonomy): Eukaryota > Metazoa > Arthropoda > Insecta > Diptera > Tephritidae > Urophora > Urophora cardui. The sequence goes on along the minus strand of OY482670.1, from coordinate 17,293,894 downwards.
GAACCCGGCCTAGGTATCGCAATGAAAATACCTTTATGTTGAAGGCCTGTTCAACACCTTTCATTTGATACCAATATTGCTCGAAGACTTGCTGGATCGATCTGGGTCCTCATTTAGGCCTGTATTCCGGGAAGCTCCCACTTTTTCGAAATTCTATATACCCTACTATGTGCACTAACACCACATGAATCTACTGTGAAAATTTCATAAAGAACGGTCGGTTACTTTGGGAGTTTATAAAGGACACACATCCACAGATGCACACATACACACATACATACCGATTTTTCAAATTTTCGGACTTTTCCGGAGGGATTTTCCAAAATTTTCTTCCGTACGAACCATCTCCTCGAGAATACGAACAACTGACAAAAAATTTTACAGAAATCGGTCCAGCCGTTCTCATCTGATGAGGTTAGTAACATTTTTTACACCATTTTTATATATATAGATGTATTGTGTAGGGACCAGAAGTGACTTCAAACACATCCGTGAGAAGTCATAAAGCACACTCAGCTGCTCATTTTCCAAGCCAACAGACCTATGGCCTCTGCAAGCGCTTGGTCCTACCTTTTTCAAGAAAATTTGTAAGCAAAAAGTGCTGCTTAAACGCCTCTTTCATTGCATTGTAAACATACCATTTATACGCCTAAAAGTAGACAACACATTATTTACTAATTTTAGCTTAATTCGAAATCAAATTTGTAGCACAAATTTTTGCTGCGCTATGCTATTGAAAATACATAAGCATAACTTGGCATAGCATACTTATGCTCATGTAGAAATTCTAAAAAAAAATATAGCTAAAAGTATGCAACAGAACGCAACCACTGTTTATTTTCAATATGTTGGTTGATTAAAAAAAACTTTGTTTGGCTTTTTGTTGTGCTTCAAGCGAAATACATTGCTCCAGAAACATTTTATGCAAACAAAGTTGACGTAATTAAAGAAGCATTAGCTACACGCCTGAAAGTATGTTACATATTTCCAACATATTTAAGGAACTAAATGAAAAAAAACTTAAACTAAGAACTTTCGCTTATGAATAACAATTTTTGCTATATTTTTAATCAAAAGTATGCAACGATATTTTTCATTAATTTTCAATTTGAAAAATGTAATACTCACTTTATGAGATTTTAAACAGAGAGTGAATTGAGTGTTGAAAATACAAATTAATTTTTACAGAACATTACAAAAAAAAAAACAATAAAACAATGAAATTTCAAAAAGAAATCAGCCCAAAAGTATGCACAGTTATTTTTCATTTCTTTTTTTTTTTTTTTCAATTTGAAGCATATCTCGCTCTATGCACATTTACTGCAGCGAGTGAATTAAGTGAACAAGCTACAAAAGATTATGCGCCTAAAAGTAGGTAAACCGTTTGAACTCAATTCTAGCTTTACTTTCAAAATAAACTTGCCGGAATAAACTTTTATTGCCGAATGCATATTGACGCTGGATAAATACACAAATGTATTAGAATTTATAATTACATGTGTATGCTGCTGGAAGGTAGGTTTTAAAAATTCAGCCTAAAAGTATGCAACACAACTAAACAAAATTTCTAAAATATTTTACAATATTTAAAAGTACTTTTATAACACTTTTATTAGTATCAACTGTATGTATGTAGGTAACCAAATTTCTAGCCTAAAAATATGCAATAGCCGCGTTTCAAAGTTAGGCCTAAAAATATGCAATGCCTTGCAATATTAATTATAAAATAGCCTGTTTTTGGTTTTTTTTTTTAACTATGTATTATTTAAATACATTTGTTGCTTTAAATAAGTGCATGCATAGCAACAAGGAAGATGCGCCTAAAGGTATGCAATACATTTACAGCTAAAAAATTATTATACATTATTTTAATTTCTGCAAAAGTGGCATGCTTTAGCAATGCATTGCTATTGCTACGCATTAACAAAAGCAATTAGCTCGAAGTAGTTATATTCTTCAACAAAGTTTTCTCTCACGCAAACCTAAAAGTATGCAACATTTTTATGTCTTTGTTATTTTCATTACTACAGCAGCACTAATTCACTCAACTTGCAGCTTTTGCCAATACCATTTATGTATATATCTTTGTAGGTATATCACATTTTCCTTACTCGTACTACATAATAATTCTTTTATGCAAATATTTTGCATAAAATTGCCAACAAAGATTTATGGACATGCAATTTCCTTCTAAACACAGAAATGAAAGAATGAAAAAAGAGCTAAAATGACAGTGACACTTATGTATGTATATTTGAAAATTTTTGGCCAAAAATGCCAAATTACTAAAAAAAAAAAGCCTACTTTTAGGCGCTGCACACATAACGAAAACGCAACATTTTGGCATTGTTTGAGATTTATGAATATATGCTGCTTAGAATGAATTATAAAATGTGTGAATGTGTGTTTGCATTTTGTATGTATGTGCTGTGTGTATGGAGCGTGTGTGTGTGTGTGTGTGTGATAGAAGGAGAGAGGTAGAAAGATAGCAAACTCCACTGAGCCTGAGTCGACATAATCCATATTGGCTAATAAATTTTCAAACTGTCGCATGGAGATTCACAACAATTTTACACCTTTTATGGGCACATTTACACAAGCAACAAATAAAAACAACAGCAAACAAAAACAACAACGAATAAAAAAACAACAACAAAAAAATTGGTAATTTTTCTTTGGGCTGGAAAGGAATGAAAGAAACGAAAGGAAAATGAATTTTTAAAACAAAAAATTTTTAAATCTAAACAGAGAGCCAAGGAGCGACAGTATAGTTAGAAGATAGGGGAGAAAAAAGGGGCGAAAAATAGGGGGCGAAAAGGTAGGAGAAGGGAGAGTTAGTATTAGTGAGTGATAGAGTAAGAGGGGAAAATTTTCCATAAAGGCAGCCCTGAAAAAATTATGATGATGATTTGATAAATTTTTCAATTTTAACAACAAATATCTTGTAAAATACTCGTATAAGCCTGCGGCAAGTTTTTATTTCAGTTTTGAGATCTATGAGAGCCACTCTACCCTGCTGAGAAAGTGATTTTTCTCGGGACGTGCTGCCTTAAACTAAAGTCCGGTCCAGCAAGACCTTTGGAAGGTGAAAATGGGGGAAAAAAGGTCAAAGAATTTGCTTACTACCAAAGCTTATAAGTGAATTTCTATGATGCACAGACGATGACAGACAACATTAAAGATATGTTGTTGGTGTTGCATGTGTTGCATGCAACAATATAATAGCAACATGCGGCGTGCAACAATTATATAAAGCAAAATTGTAAGCTTGGCAATTTGTAGCTTAGGCGCATTGGGTGTTGAATAGTGAATAAAGCAGCAGGGGATAGTAATAATAAAAAACAAAGTAAAAAAATTTTTTTAAAAAAGCTTTTATTTAATATTAATATAACAATTTACTAAAAAGGAAAAAAATAATTTTTTTATATTTTTGAACAAGATTTATATTAGTCCTTAGTTCATTTGGATCTTAATTTCAATCTAAACATACATTTAACGTATTTCTTCAAAGCATTTCTGTATATGTATCAACATAAATAAAAGCGCGGGTGCTCTTTACGTAATACATATCTTACGTAATTGGAATTTAAAGTTTTTATCGCTTCCTTCCATTTCACCAATACGGTTTTATAACATGAATATGTAATGAGTACCAGCGCTTTTATTTATGTTGATACATATACAGAAATGCTTTGAAGAAATACGTTAAATGTATGTTTAGATTGAAATTAAGATCCAAATGAACTAAGGACTAATATAAATCTTGTTCAAAAATATAAAAAAATTATTTTTTTCCTTTTTAGTAAATTGTTATATTAATATTAAATAAAAGCTTTTTTAAAAAATTTTTTTTACTTTGTTTTATTTTTGCCTTTTTAGTTTTACAATGCATATTACATCTAATATCTGGTTTTACTATACTCTTTTGTGAATAGATTACTTCGTAATACGTGTTCAAAATAGGAACAAATCTGGTTCATAAATACTAATTTTCTAAATATCTTGACACTAGCGCCACCTAGCGGCGATTTATTTCCACGGATATATTTACTTTCTCATAGGCAATATATGTACCGAATATGAACAAATTCGGTCGGTAAATACGAATTTTACAAATATCTTGACACCAGCGCCACCTAGCGGCGATTTTTTTCCTCGGATGTATTTACTTTCTCATAGGCAATATATATACCGAATATGAACAAATTCGGTCGGTAAATACGAATTTTACAAATATCTTGACACCAGCGCCACCTAGCGGCGATTTTTTCCACAGATGTATTTACTTTCTCATAGGCAATATATATACCGAATATGAACAAATTCGGTCGGTAAATACGAATTTTACAAATATCTTGACACCAGTGCCACCTAGCGGCGATTTTTTTCCTCGGATGTATTTACTTTCTCATAGGCAATATATATACCGAATATGAACAAATTCGGTCGGTAAATACGAATTTTACAAATATCTCGACACCAGCGCCATCTATCGGATTTTTTTTTTATTTCACATTGCATTGTCTTCGGGTCCTGAACTATGTTCCAAATTTCAAGTACCTAGCTCAACTAGAAGTATCTTAAATGTTCGTTGCAAAATTCCACGACATACACCCATACAAAAAGTGAAGTTAAATAAAAGCTTGTAAAAAAAAAAAAAAACAACAACAAAACTAGAAAGCGAAAACAAAGAATCCAAAAATGCAAAAATGCAAAAAGAAAAAATCCAAAAACAGCAAAACAAAATTTTAAAACAAAAACTTAAATGATAACAACAACAATAACAACAACAGCCTGTAAGTAAGCCATAAGCTGGCTTAAAAGTATAGAGAATTGGTTGTTTTTGTTATTGCTGTTGCTTTTATTGCTATTTTGTTTATTGTAGTTTCCGCTGTTGTTATTGTTGTTATTGCTTTTTGCCGTATGCCCAGCACGTTTTGTATATAAAATAGCAATAAATCCTTTTATTTTTCACACTTAAAACTGAGATTTTTCAGAACTAACACGGGAATACATAAGAAGGACGCACATACACACAAACACATAGACAGAAACGCACACAAAAGCTGAAGAAAACGAAGAGCAAGAAGAAGAGGAAGAAGAACAAAAGATGAAGAAGAAGCAAAAGCTGGAAATAAAAACTTAAAACGTGTTAAAATCGAACATTTTATGAATAGTCAGTAATGGGTTTTGTAGCTGCATAAACATTTTTATAATTGCCACGCCCACTTTTTACATACAAAAAGGTTTGTAGTGCTGCTTTTGAAATTACTTATACCACATAGTGAGCAGAGCTAACACTCGACAAAGCTCCCTGCCTCTATTTCTATACGTAAAAAGCTATCATTTTATGGAATAAAAATTATTTTACTACTACTGCTACCGGGTATAAAAATTTTAAAGTCACATAATTGCCAGCAATCAATTTATTTGCTATGATTACTAAGAAAGGGTTACCATTTCAGCCAAAAATTGGTTAATTCAAACTACTACCGGGTATAAAAAAAAACTATAAAAGACACACACACAATGACAAATCAAGTTATATGTATGTATTAGGGCTCTTAAAATTATTCGACTATTCGATTAGTCGGTTAACCGACTAATCGATTCATAACCGTTCACTTGCTAAAAAGTCGATTGATGATATTCGATTAGTCGCCTTGCTTCAATTATTCGAATAATTGCTTTCCTTCGACTACTCGATTTTTGTAGAAAATCGAATTTCAAAAATCGAATATTCAGTAAAAATCTTTTACAGATAATTTTAAAATATAAATGTGCTTATTGTGTGTATACATACATACATTCATATGTACATATGAAAGAAGCTGGGTGTCAGGTTTTTTTTGAAAAATCTGCGACAGAAAAGGATGTAACTTGCTCCAATGAAAAAAACTATTTCCGCGGCATTTCGCGGGATCAAAAAAAATTTGTCCCGAAACCCTATCAACATACAGAAGAGTCAAATAAAAAAGTTACAATGAAAAACTATTTCCGCGGTATTTCGCGGGATCAAAAAAAAAATTTTGTCCCGAAACCCTATCAGCATACAGAAGAGCCAAATAAAGAAGTTACAATGAAAAACTATTTCCGCGGTATTTCGCGGGATCAAAAAAATGTGTCTCGAAACCCCATCAACATACAGAAGAGTCAAATAAAGAAGTTACAATGAAAAACTATTTCCGCGGTATTTCTCGGGATCAAAAAAAATGTGTCCCGAAACCCTATCAACATACAGAAGAGTCAAATAAAAAAGTTACAATGAAAAACTATTTCCGCGGTATTTCGCGGGATCAAAAAAAAAATTTTGTCCCGAAACCCTATCAGCATACAGAAGAGCCAAATAAAGAAGTTACAATGAAAAACTATTTCCGCGGTATTTCGCGGGATCAAAAAAATGTGTCTCGAAACCCCATCAACATACAGAAGAGTCAAATAAAGAAGTTACAATGAAAAACTATTTCCGCGGTATTTCGCGGGATCAAAAAAAAAATTTTGTCCCGAAACCCTATCAGCATACAGAAGAGCCAAATAAAGAAGTTACAATGAAAAACTATTTCCGCGGTATTTCGCGGGATCAAAAAAATGTGTCTCGAAACCCCATCAACATACAGAAGAGTCAAATAAAGAAGTTACAATGAAAAACTATTTCCGCGGTATTTCGCGGGATCAAAAAAATGTGTCCCGAAACCCATCAATATACAGAAGATTCAAATAAAGAAGTTACAATGAAAAACTATTTCCGCGGTATTTCGCGGGATCAAAAAAAAAAAAAATTTGCCCCGAAACGCTCTCAACATAAGAGTAAAATTTAGGCGCGGACTTTTACAATGGTTAGCGTTCTAACTAAGACATAAAAGAAATAGAACTGGAATGCCAAGGACATTGACTGGTGGGCGAATTTTGCTGGCTCCTTCTTCAAGAAGAGCAAAATGTGCCAAAACAGCTAAAAAAGGGTTATTAAGGGGTTTTTCCTGATTTTATGCTCTTTCACCTTCACATTCATCATCATCTTTATTTTCATCTTCCTCATCAACATCTTCTTCCCTTTTCTTCCAAAGGAGTCTAAAGGGTCGTGAAAAGCGGCCAAAAACGTCGCCCTTAAAATAGTCAGCCTAGTGCAGAAAGAACAAGTACCCGAGCGTGACGGAGTAACGACCGGAAAAGGGCGGGGAGTGCTTTGATTTGCTCCAACAACAACAAAAAAAGTCCAAGAAATCACTTAAAATGTTGATGAAATGGGTTCATATTTATTTATGAATGTAATAAAATCGAAAGTACAATATTCGATTAATCGGAATGGAACGATTAACCGAATAATCTAAAGTGAGCAGTTAATCGATTAGTCCGCAGCTTTCGACTACTCGAAAATCGCTAACCGAATAATCGAAGTCGACTTCAGTCATAGTCGAGTAATTCGATTAATCGATTAGTCGATTTCCCCGAGCCCTAGTATGTATGTCCTCATTTCTAACAAAAGGCTAACATTTCAGCAAAAAAATTACTTAAATCAAGCTGCTACCGGGTATAATAAAATATATAAAAAAGGCACAAATTCCTTTCCAAATCAAGTTATTTGTTTACATTTGTGAGAGAAAATGCTGCCATTTCAGTAAAAAATTAGTTTAATCAAACTGCTACCGGGTATAAAACCGATAAAAAGGCACAGAATTCTTCTCAATCAATTTGTTAGTCATCAATTGTAAGAAAAAGCTATCATTTACGCAAAAACTTTTTTAAGCAAACTGCTACCGGGTATAAGAAGTATAAAAAGGCACAAACTCCTTTGCAAATCAATTTATTTCCAATCATTTATAAGAAAAGCCTACAATTTCAGCAATAAAAATTAGTTGAAACAAACTGCTACCGGGTATAAATGTATGAAATGCTATACAATCCTTGCCAAATCAAGTTATTTGTCCTCATTTCCAAGTAAAGGCAAAAACTTGCTTTAAACAAACTGCTATCGGGTATAAAAAAATAAAACCACACACAAAATCTCTCACACTCGTTTTTATTTGCCTTTCTTGCTCGTAAAAGTTATAGTTTCGAAAAAAAAATTATTTTAATAAACTGCTACCGGGTATAATAACAACTATGAAAACACACAATTCTCAACAATCAATTTATTTGTGCTCATTTATAAGAAAAGGCTAACATTTAAGCAAAAAATAATAATTTAAATAACTTGCTAGCGGGTATAAAAAAATAAAACCGCAAACATACAATCACTAAATAATTTTAATAAACTGTTACCGGTAACAATAGCTTAAAAAAAATATAAGCAAAAGTTACTGTTATACAAAAAATGTTTTTCCAATATACTGCTACAGGGTATAGAAACTATAAAACCACACATATGTAAAAACAAAGAAAAATTAGGCAAATTAACGTATTATAATAATCTGCTACCGGGTATAAAAAATTAACAAAAACACGCGCAAAAGCATTTAAAATCAGTTTTATAGATATGCATTTATTTGTAGGAAAAAGCTATCATGATAAGAAAACATTAATTTTATTTTACTGCCAACGGGTATAAAAAAAAACCATAAAAAACACCAGCACAAGCACTTGCACTCAAAACATTTAGAAATTTGTGTTGAGATAAATCGTAATGTAAAGCAATGCAGGCACGAATTGACCATAAAACGCCTTCGAATATGCAACAAAAGACGTCTACGGCAGTAAAGCTCAATGCATACACACACACATACACATGTGTAGTACAAAATACATAAAAACAAATCACGCAAAACAAAGCCAGAAATGCATGCATGTGCACTGCGCACGAACGCGTGGAATATGCTAAACATACATACATATATCAAAAACAACAACAACCCAAAAAATCTGTACAGAAAATCCCAAATGGTCATAAATTCAAAAATAGTTAAGTCGCGCACGTTGGCTCGCTCACTCTTTTGGCTTTTTGGAAATGAATGAATGCCTTTCAGAGCACTTAGAAATTGCATATGCGAAGGCTTATGTGTGCAGGAAAAATGCATACAATCCTTTTAAACCACAAGCAAACATATATAAACAATCAAACATACATACATATATATCTGATATGAAAACAAACAAATTTATTTTGCAAACAAAGAAGGCCGTGGTGGCCAAGAAAAATAAGCAAAAAACATCATGTAGACAAATACTCGTAATAACACATTTATTCACACACACACAGCCGCACTCACATACACAGCAGCCTCGCAGCATAAGTGCTCTGCCTACAAGCAGCCACGCAACCAGCAGCTGAACTCAAAGCTATTTTAAAAGTTGGAAAAAAGGCTTAGAAATAGCTGGAGCTTCAGGTACAAAAGGAAGAAAACTGGCGGAGAAAAAGAAGCTAGCAGTAAGGGGTTTCTACTGTGGGTTAAAAGGCAAAAAATTGCAACAAATTTTTTTCGGTTAAAAAATCTGATAACATTTTTAATATATAATAAAAAAATGGCTTGCAAAGCAAACTTCAGTTGAAGTTATTTCATCGTAGAAAATACTGCTGGGAACAGTTGCTTTCTACGCAATACTTACAAACACTATGAGAAAGCGACTTACTTTGTCTGATCTAAAAATGTTCTAAAGACGTGTTGTTTTTCTAAAAAATATTTTCATAAATGGAGAACAGTTTTTTAATGAGCACAGTTTTTTCAAAAATATTTTTTTATTAACTCAGCTAAGTATTTCAGTTATAAATATTAGCAACAAATTTAAATCGAACATTTTTTACTTGGGAACAGTTTTCGTTCTTCATAATACTTGCAAACGCTTTGTCTGATCTAAAAATTTTCCAGGCACGTGTGGTTTTCACTATAAGATATTTTCATAGAAGGGGAACAGTTATTTTGTATGAGAACAGTTTGTTGAATATGTGAACACTTTTCGAAAATAATTTTTTATAAACGCTATGAGAAAGCTACTTACTTTGTTTGATCTAAAAATATTCCAGAGACGTGTTGTTTTCACTATAAAATATTTTCATAAAATAGAGCAGTTTTTCAAGTGAGAACAGTTTGTTCAAAATATGTACAGTTTTCCAAAAATAGTTTTTATTAACTCCGCTTCAGTTAGAAATATTAGCAACAAAATTAAATGGAACATTTTTTACTTGGGAACAGTTTTAATTCTTCATAATACTTGCAAACGCTATAAGAAATCAACCTTGTCTGATCTAATAAAGGTTCACGAGGAAGGGGATTTCACTAGCTAGTAGCTACTAACAATTTTCATCATCTAGGAAATATTTTGAGTGAGAAGAATTTTAACATATGTAAACAGTTTTCAAAGCCACTTTTTATTAATACAACGATGTCTTTCAGCTCGAAATATTATCAACAAAGTTAAATCAAAAATTTTGTTTACTTGAGAAGAGTTTTTTTTCATCAGGTGTGTATTTGCGAAACTCGATTTTTTTGTTCTTAGTTAACAAACAATATGCAATAAAATTTTAAATAACGAAATCTACTCAAAAATCTTCCAAAAAGTCTTAACTGCGCTCTGAGAACAGTTTCAAAGTGATAAACGTATGTTAAAAGGTTGTGAAGTGAAACATTTATTATAAATAAATAACTGTAGACGAAAAAAAATATTGATAAAAAAAATTTTTCGGGAAAAGAATTTTTGTTCAATAGAGAACAGTTTTTTTTATAAATGGGAACAGTTTTCAAACATTTCTTTTACAATTCATGCAGTTTTCTAATAAAAAAAGTATTTGATCAAAAGTTTATTTTTTACTGGGAACAGTTAAAAAAATATTTTTCAGGCATTAATATGGCTATATGCACAGTTAAGTCGGCGCAAGTTTGTTTATAGTACATATGTTGCTCTACTATAATAATATGAAGTCGCTTGAACGATGCACGACGCACTTCTTTATTATAAATAAAAGCGCATTTGTGTGTGTTTTAAAAATACCCTCGAGGATGCATCGACAACAGCACTAAAAACAACAAAAAGTCAACAACTAGAGGGAGAAAAATAACAAAAAGAAAATAAAAAATGCTAGAGCTTAAAGTAAAGTTTATGAAATGAAAACAAAACGTTAAAGTAGTCAAATGCTACAAAAATTATTAAGGAAAAGAGCTCGTGCTGAGGCTTAAAAGAATAAGCGAGTGTGTGGTGAGTAAAATATGTAGGAGGAAAAGTAAATAAAAGACGGAGAAGAATGCCATGTGCTTACTGTTCTATAAGATTTTGAGAAAATACTAGCTCAACTATTGAGACTATAGTAGGTACATAATTAATGCTTCTTTGGCTCAAGACTCGTCGGAGACCGAGAAGAGTTGGTAAGGACCACCACTGTATTTTTATGAATAAACACTAATACACATAGTATTCTCCTGCAGCAACCGTCTTTTATAAAAAAAAGGGCAATGGAAGAAAACTCAAGTGAGAACAGTTTGTTCTGAAAACAATTTTGGAGAAGTGAGAAAATATTTCGAGAACAGTTTTCTTATGAAAATCTTGAAAGCTCACAATATTCATTGCCGAAAGATTTTTGATTCTAACGTGGGAACAGTTTTTTTACAGTTTTTACAAATAAGAATAGTATTTTTCTTCAAACTATGTAAGATTAAAAATACTTAGTACAAACTAGCAAATCTAACGTGGAAGCAGTTTACGTTTTTTAATTGAAAAGAGTTTTTCAAAGTGGGATCAAAACACTCAGTATACATGAGCAAACACTTTTTGAAAGGAAGAAGGAACATAAATTTTTTGGTGGGAAAAGTTTTCGAAGTGAAAATAGTTTTCTCTCGCGTTTCGCGCAATACTCATCGTTGGAATATCTCTGAAAACCTAACTCGGGAAGGGCTTTTTGTTGACATCATTTTTTCTCTACAAAATATAGGAGTACATATAAGTGGTTAGAATGATTTTTATTGAGAACAGTCTTTCCATGTGGGGACAGTTTTAATATAAAAACGACAGTGTATACCACCAAACCTAATATGAAAAAAAAATTTCCTAAAAAGGGAACAGTTTTTCCAAGTAGGAACAGTTTTTTTGTACACAAAAGTCACTAAAACATACAGTACATATGAGCAAACCTAACGTGACAACCATATTTTGCTGAAATGAGAACAGTTCCTTTCCTTCACACAGTGCACATGGGCAAACCGTTCTCATAGCTTTTGAAAACAGCTTTTTCCACGTTGGAACAGTTTACCAAGCACTTCATTTAAACGGCACGATATGTTTTAACTAAAAACTAAATATTTATGAAAATTTAAAATTGTTTACCTTACATGGGAACAGTTTTAATTTTTAGAAAACTTAATACTCATTTTGCTATGAAACCTTGTTTAAATATTTTCTCTTATAATCTACCTTCTACTCCATAATCTGAATTTACTATTATCATCAATCCAAATCATAAAACTGAACAGATTTCTTTTAAAAAAATACTTACTTCGAATCATAGATATTTACGTTCAGTAAAGCAAACACAAAATGGCTTTTATTACGATCGCAATTAAAATAGAATTACCTGCAATGAAAAAAATATATAAAAGAGATACGGTTAGTTGTAGTTGCAAGAAAATAAAGGCAATTTAAATTATTTATGGTTAGCATAAATTTTCTAATAAATTTTTTCATTCATACATAAATGTATGACAAAATAAAGGCATTTATTTTAGAGCTTTGAGATGGGTTGTAGTAGCTATTTTAAGGGGAGAAAAGGGTGTGAGAAGATACATAACTGGGAGAAAATAAAGATAAACAAGTAAGGAAGCCTAAGTTCGAGTGGAATCGAACATTAGATACTCAGCTGTATGCTTTCATTGTTTGTTTGCGTTTGATGGAAACACGGTGTAGGTACTTTATATAAAGCAAGTGCTGCATAAAGTGGGCGTAGCCGCGCCCATTTTCAAAATTTTTATCAGTCATCCAACTAAGCATATGAATATTATTCTTTGTGCAAAATTTCATTCCTTTATGACTTCTAGTTACAAAGATGTCACGTTACAAATTCCCAAAGGGTGTTCCAGAAATATCTTTGTTAAAAAGTAGGCGTGGTCATAAACCGATTTCAATAAATTTTTGCGTGTCTATTAACACAAGTTATAAAAGTGTATAAACCAAGTTTTATCATAATATCTCAATTATTTGTCGAGTTATAGGCTAAGAAATCACGTATATCCCTTTGTGTAAAAAGAGGCGGTGCCACGCCCATTTTCCAAAATTTTTCTATTTGTTGTTTCTGGTCTATTGTAGAAATCATACCACAAAATTTCAATGAATTATCTTTACATTTGACAAAGATATCGCTTAAATGTTTTTATTAGGTCACTTTATAATACCCATATATAAAAGTGGGCGTGGTCGTCAACCGATTTCGCTAAAATTTTCAACATGTATTACCACAAGTAATAAAAGTGTACACACCAAGTTTCGGCATTATATATCAGTTATTTGTCGAGTTATGGGCTCAGAAATCTCGTATATTCCAGCTTCTAAAAAGAGGCGGTGCCACGCCCATTTTCCAAAATTTTTATGTTTTTCGTTGTATGTCCGCAGGTGGACTCCTGGCATAAAATTTCAATGATATATCTTTATATTTGACAGAGATATCGCTTAAAATGTTTTTATTAGGTCACTTTATAATACCCATATATAAAAGTGGGCGTGGCCGTCAACCGATTTTGACAATTTTTCGTCCAAACATTTGCCTAAGTAAGTATATCACGCGTACCAAATTTCATCGATATATCTTCAACAGTTTCTGAGTTATGACTCATAAAGCTTTCAATGTTTGCTCCTTAATAAGTGGGCGTGGCACCGCCCATTTTCCAAAATTCCATCAAATTTCTTCTTAGGGGCCTGAGCTCAACACGTGGGTAAAATTTCATCACTCTAGCTATATTAGTGGCTGAGATACCAAATTTCTGATTTTTTCTATATAGGAAAAGTGGGCGTGGTCATGGTCCGATTTCGCCCATTTTCAATACCAACCGTCCCAGTGTCGATACCAACTTGCATTTCAAATTTCATCAAAATATCTCAATTTTTGCGCGAGTTAGAGTGTTTACAGACGGACGGACGGACAGACGGACAGACGGACAGACGGACGGACGGACGGACGGACATGGCTCAATCGATTTCTCTTTTCACCCTGATCATTTTGATATATATAAGTCTATATCTATCTCGATTATTTCATTCTGTTACAATCCACCGTTATGTGATTAAAACTATAATACTCTGTGTACTAGTACAGCTGAGTATAAAAGGAGACAGGACAAAATCAAGCCGGAGACAAAACAGAGACAGAGACTGAGATAAAACAGGGACAAGACAGAGACAGAGATAGATATAGAGAAAAGATAGAATAAAACAGGGAGAAGACAGAGACAGAGATAAAAAAGAGACAGAGACGGACACAGAGACAGAAAAGCGACAAGGCGAAGACAAAGCTCAGAAATGAAAGTTACAGCCACAACCACTTCATGGCTAATCGCTTAGAAAACTTCTTAATTTAATCACGTGCTTAAATATTACACCTACAACAGTCCAACAAATTAATGTTTAATGTTTCAGAAAACGTATCTTACATCTTGTGCACAAAATTCCAAAAGACAATGTAATTAAAAACCACCGCCATACATTTTAAATCTTCACAACCAACAACCACATGCTTCCGCTCCCCCACCACGAACCACGTCCCACGCTGCTCATAATCTCACTTAAATAATGTCATTTAATTTAATATTTTTGCGCTCGCTAAGGCTATTAAGAAGTGAACATTAGCGGTGAAATATTTACGCTTTAAGCTTTAAGCAAGCAATGTAAGCAGTTTTTGTAAGCTTTTTTTGGTTTATATTTTTGAAGCAGCCGCACAAGCACAAGCACATGCTCACGCACACATAGAATGCTTACGCTGCATGTGCATGTGTCATTGAGCGCAGATTATAGGCGACGCGCTTGCCACTCTCTTTCTCTTCTGCTCTTTCGCTCCTGCTTATGTACATAACTACTTACTTTTTCTAATTTAAATTTTAATGCTCTATTAACAGCGTGGCACAATATTTTTCATGGAAAAATTAAAGTTAAGTGATGCAAAGGAGAAAAAACGGCAGTTAGTGCAATGTAGGAGCGTTGTGCAGCGTGAGTTCGTTGTCACGGACACAGACAGCTCACATGGGAGTCAATTTCATGCACTCGCAACTCTTTGCGCTGACATCACCCACTAGCCAGTCGCCGTTTTTTTAATCGCACTATGAGCAAATAGTGTCTCGTGCATATATTAAATTGTTTTTTTCTTCTATCTTATCGTATGTTTTTATAACTCTTTTATGTAGAACTTTGTTAGGCGGCAAATGTGAGGGCAAAAAGTGATGAAAAAAAATTAATGATAAATAGATAATATTACTATGCTGGCATGGGTAGCAACATTTTTTCGTTTGTCTTTGAAGGTTTTGTCTTGACTTTACGTGAACTCACTCAACCCCGGACACTTGCTTGAAAGCTAAACGTACAAAAGTGTCAACTTTTTCTTATACCCGGAGTTGCTTGAGGGAAGGAAGATGGATATTAAAACGAGAATATGTGCTTTGAATTAACTACCTAATATGTAAGGAACAATCAAATATACTTTACACTAAGTTAGGTTAGGTTGAGGTGGCTGTCTATGCATTTTAGGAGAGCGGGCACACTCAGGCCAAATAGGCGCATTGTGGTACCACATGGGAGCTCTTTAAAAACGTTTCCAGAAAATAGACTTAAAAATAGGTAAAGATTAGATGCCCATGAAGCTAAACCAGCGCGTTAGCTTAATGAAATGCAGAAAATCCAGTATCCTTGCATTTTCCAACTCCGCCAGACACTCGATGAAGCTTTTATCGAAGCAGCGATACCAAGCTAACGACAGCGCAGGACAGTGGCCTAGATAGTGCTCAACACTTTCAGTTTCTTCTACGTCTCCGCAGCTGCAAAAAAAATCGTTTTTGTAGAGGCCTATACGATAGGCATGAATGCCCATGAGACAGTCGCCTGTTAGAAGTCTCACTAGCGGACCTATGGAGAGCCGATTCAGATGAAGAATCGACAGAGATCTCCCCTCATTCATTCTAAGCCAGATTTGCCTAAAAATCACATAAGTTGATACCCCGGATCGTCCAGCGTTAGCCTGTTCAATGAAACGAGATCTCAACCAGTGCTTGTATGAGCTCAAGGAGGGCCAACCGAACCCGCAGTCGTGATTTCCTGCAAATTTGTGCCCTCCCATGCTAACTCATCCGCAACGCAGTTAGGTACCCTAGACGTCACTATGGCCTGAAACCCAAATGACGCTCAGTTCACACCTTTCGCCTAGTTTATTTAGAGATTTCCTACATCGTCATACTAACAGCTACAAACATACATACATATATCCTTTTATCACGTAAATCTGTTCTCCGGATTATTCCAATTCATCCGTTCGTCTATTCTACCTCTTTCCAATTATCAAAATACTTAAATACCTATAAAAAGTAATAGGCTAATGCATGTCCATTTACCCTTTAGAACATTCCCCCAAACCCATTACTCCCCTCTATTGAGCCATCCTTCTAACCTCTTAACCACCCTCAATCTTCTTTCTCTTTAATAAATTTTTCCATCCATCCATGCAAACCTCATTTTCATCGACATTCCCCTTAGAGTGCTTACTTTATCCGCTTTGGTCTTCTACAGCGATCCATTCGCGGCCTAGAACATCAGTTTAAGGGAATTTCCAAAAACAAATACCAACCTAGGCGTATTCCGTCTACCTCAATTAAAAGTCTGTTGTCATAACCGGAAATTGGCTATACAGTATTCCTATCATCAAGTTCCTTCCTTCGCTTTTTCCAGCTATTTCTCCAAAGGCGATAACATATCTTTAACTTCAAACCCAATACATTAACCCCTTTTAAACACAATCGTCCGTCTTCTTGCTACTTAAGTATCTATCACTCTAGCATCTCAGCACCCACACTCTCCTTATTTTATCCACCGTCTTTACTGTCTAGGATGTCAACGCTGTTAGTTGGTTTTGTCTCTTGTCCCTCTTCCATTCAGCCCCTACGCGCCTACGTCAGCTCTACTTTACTTCTCCAGAAAATTTAAATGACATTTTTTTAACATTCAAACGTAAAATGCATAGATAATTTTTTATCGTTTGAAAAAACATTAAGGCGAGTGTGGTAGGAGGCAAAGGTGGACCAAAGCTACACATGCCTATATGTACCTTAGTAGTAGTTATTGCAGGGTTTAATAAGGTGCTGCTGCTGCAGCTGCTACGGTTAACATTTGCTTGGAATTTGCTGTCAGGAGCTCTCAATAACTTGCTAAAGATTATTTTTTATCATCATGGCTTTTTTTTTGTTGCTGTGTTAGTGGCATTGTTGTTGCTATTGAAACTAGCGCGCCTTGGCCTTAATGGTCACACATAAACAACAGAGAAAATGCGCGTTGGCACTTTTTTTTAGATTTTTTTTAGGAGACAAGGAGCTGACATATAGATACTTAAAAGAAGTGCTCACAGAAGTACTCACATGCACACAAATACATAAATGTGTGGGTATATTTATGAGTATTTTTATGCGTGAAAATTCACATTTTTTTTTACTTTCGTTTGCATGCAACGTCAACAAGTCAAGTTGCCAAGTACACATTAGATAGGGTTGGTCCCCATACGAAAAAAAAAAGTTGTAAAAGTCCGCCCCTAAATTTGAAGCTTATGTTGAGAGGGCTAAGGGACAAAAAAAAATTTTTTTTTTGATCCCGCGAAATACCGCCGAAATCGTTTTTTTATTGTAACTTTGTTATTTTTCATCCGATTTTTAAAATTGATACGTCATTATTTTCGTATTTTGCAGCTCTACACTTCCTTCTAATGCTCTTTTGAGCTCTGAAGTTATGTTCACATAGTTGGGTCAGCTAACTTATTTGTATGTCCATGAATTATCCTTTTTGTTTTGCGAAATGAAAGTGCTTCAAAATTCATGACAATGTTGCCTTTAAAGGGTTTTACTAAATTAATAAACAAAGAAGTTACGTCACTACGAATATTTAACGTAGCTATTATTTAATTTATTTTTTTAAGCAATTCAATATATGTAAAGTTGTAAAAGGCCGACCCCAAATTTGAAGCTTATATTGAGAGGATTAAGGGACAAAAAAAAATTTTTTTTCTGATCCCGCGAAATTCCGCCGAAATGGTTTTTTCTCGTAACTTTGTTATTTAACATCCGATTTTTAAAATTGATCATTATTTTCGTATTTCGAAGCTCCACATTTCCTTCTAATGTCCTTTTGAGCTCTGAAGTCAAATAACAAAGTTACAATAAAAAAACTATTTCGGCGGTATTTCGCGGGATCAGAAAAAAATAAAATTTTTTTCTTTAATCCTCTCAATATAAGCTTCAAATTTAGGGTCGGACTTTTACAACTTTACATATACTGAATTGCTTAAAAAAATAGTTAAATAATATCTACGTTAAATAACTTCTTTGCGACGTAACTTCTTTGTTTATTAATTTAGTAAAACCGTTTCAAGGCAACATTGTCATGAATTTTGAAGCACTTTCATTTGGCAATACAAAGAGGATAATTCGTGGACATACAAATAAGTTAGCTGACCCAACTATGTGAAAACGACTTCAGAGCTCAAAAGGACATTAGAAGGAAGTGTAGAGCTTCAAAATACGAAACTAATGACGTATCAATTTTAAAAATCGGATGATAAATAACAAAGTTACAAGAAAAAAATAATTTCGGCGGTATTTCGCGGGGTAAAAAAAAAATTTTTTTTTGTGTCCCTTAACCCTCTCAACATAAGCTTCAAATTTAGGGGCGGACTTTTACAACATTTTTTTTCGACCCTATCTAGTACACGTACATACATTAAAAAAAAATGACGGCGCACATACTCGTGCAAGTTCATATTTATATTGCAGCTAATATAAGGGACAGTCTCAAAAAACGACAGTCTGGAACTCAAGAGTTCGCAACTAGTTCAGAACTGGTTACAAAGAGATGCAGACCGGAACAATTTACTGTCATTACTTTACAATAATGCCGCTTTTTGCTGTATTTTGCTGGGTAGTAGCAAAATGAACTCGGTTAAGAGGACGTAGGTACATATAAGCAAAGTTATATTACTTGGCATTTGTAGACGAACGGGAAGAAGTCCAGCTTTTGTATGATTAAGTTTCAACAACTTGCTATTTTATAATCTATCTAATGCCGCATTAATTTTCAATATGTGAAGAGTTCTGCCGTCTGAGGATTATTTTTGTAAAGCGCGGCCAAAAACCAATCATTATTAAATTAGTACTGAAGTGCTTCCTTTTGAACTAACACCGAACTATTGGGGTTTGCGCACAATGTTATCGACTCACATCGCACTGTTCCGCCATCTTATTTTTCAGTTTAATATGATTAAAAAAATCTTATTCGCC
Organism: Urophora cardui; assembly: GCA_960531455.1. Classification (NCBI taxonomy): domain Eukaryota; kingdom Metazoa; phylum Arthropoda; class Insecta; order Diptera; family Tephritidae; genus Urophora; species Urophora cardui. Next base: position 17,274,467 of record OY482670.1, on the reverse strand, counting down.
GTATAATTAATAAAATGAAAGTTTGCGTATTTATTCTCTGCAATCAAATTCTTTTGGCTTGGTATTGTTTTTGTATAAATGTATGTACGTATGTACCTATATATGTTTGGGTGTACATATATAAATATGCATATTTGCTTAAATATCCATTTAAAAGCGCAAACGAACTGCCGCAATGCGTTAAAGTCATTCAATGGGGCAACAACGAGAAATGATGTGGCAAGAGCTGTTAAAATATGCATAATCATGCGTATACATATATACATACATTAGGCCGTCTCGCCTTATTGATGGACCAAAAAAAGTCCACCGTACGTCCCCCATATGATGTTTATTTTGGAGAATATTTCCGGAAATTTTTATACCTTTCATGAGAATGAAATGGTATTATAACTTAGTGCCAAAAAATTTTTGTCGAAAGTACCAGAAGGAAGCGTGGGGGACCCACCAAAATATATACCGATATGGTCATATAGAAAACAACCGATTATTCAGATATACATGAAATTTTTGGATGTAATTTGTGCATAACTTCCCAATTTAAACAGCTAAGGACGTGAAACTTTGAAGTAGACGTACCCATTTTGGCCCAAACAAGGTTACCGAAAATTGTCAAGATCGGACCACTATAACATATAGTTCCACAACATCCGATTATTCAGATATACACATTTTGGTGTATAACTCCTCCATTTTAACAGCTAACGGCTTGAAATTTTGAAGTATTTGTACCCATATGGGCCCAAACGGGATTACAGAAAATTGTTAAGATCGGACCACTATAACATATAGCTCCCCTACAACCGATTGTTCAGATATGGACATTTTGGTGTGTAGCTCCTCCATTTAAATAGCCAGGACACCATTTTTTCTAATAAATCTTTCCATAAATAACCTACAGAATTAAAATTATAAATTAAACCTAATCAGGCTATGTACATACATAGGTAACTTTTCATTTCCCCACTCATGAAAGGTATGAAGTCTTCGGCACGGCCTTGTTTTTATTTTTATTTACTTGTTTTTATTTTTTTCTTTGACACCGATAGATGGCGCCAAAATACATTTTTCTATATCGTCGGTATTTATAGTCCTATCTCTAAGTAGCAACGTCAATGTTGATAGCTACAAATTCGAAACTGTTAAGGAACCAAAATTAACACCAAAAATAATGTCTGCACTGAAATCCAACGAAGAATCACTCTTGCCAATAAATGCTACTTTGAACTAAGTAGGCAATTGAAAAGTAAAGTCCTCTCTCGACGAACCAAAATCACACTCAACAGGACACTCATCGTTTCAGTCCTCATGTACGGCGCAGAAGCATGGACTATATCAAAAGCAGATGAGATGGCGCTTGGAGTATTCGAGAGGAACCTTTGCGCGTTGGCGAGGGCGACTATCGACGGAGATTTAACGATGAGCTGTACGCAGACAGTGAGAATGTACGAATGTGCTCCGGCCAAGAAAGTATTTCTGTCGAAAACCGCTAAACGCAGAAGAAAGGGCAGACCTCCACTGCGTTGGAAAGATCAGGTGGACAGTGATGCCGACTCCCTAGGTATTCCCAAATGGTGCCACGCTGCACGTAACAGAAATAGCTGGCGTGGTATGTTGGACTCGGCAAAAATCGTCTAGACGGTTACGTGCCAATTAAGTAACTAAGTATCTCTAAGTACACCAGTATCTTTGGTTTGAGAGTAAGCTTTCTACTATGTAATCGTACTAACCCTATATGCACCATTTGTGGTCACTAACACCCAGAACTTAGTTTATATCACCATAATGTACCCTTTTTTTACATGCACGATAAACGTCGCCAAAAATCTTTAATCTTTCGCAAATGAACTATTTCGATATCTACAGTAGAACACGAAATAAAGCACATTTAACATTCTGAGAAATATGTATATGTACGTTTTTCGCTTCATGCGGTCTTTTAGATTCATTTTACAAAGATTTTATCTGAGGTGACCCTTAGTGAAATTATATGGCAAATAATTTTCTAGAACATTTTAGCCCTATAACTACCTTTAAAATACTATTTTTTTGCACTTTCTAAAAAATAGGCGTCAAAAAGACCTCTTCGTGGAGGTGTTAGCGGGTTAAAGTATTCTACGAAATTAAAGCTCGTGCAATTTTACTACTTATATATTTTCTAACAACATATTTCTATACGATGAGTATTTTAAGCCATTTTTTCCTTTATTTAAAAATCACACAAACAAAATTCGGCAAATTTCAAATGGCAACAAAGGAAATGTCAACTCAAGGAGAAAACCGGTTTAGGCGTGTTGCTATATAGATAGTGGTCTTTCGCTCTGTGTGGAAATTATTTCTCCCTCAAAAGTGTTGTTGCACAGTATTATAAGTTGGTTCGCAGCAGACCTGTTAATTAGTGATTGTTAATCGTAATGATTACCGGTTTGATTTATTATTTTTTCAACTGTCCATTTAATGATTGATTACCAATTTTTTTTCAAATTTTAATGATTATTTTGCAATTAATATTAAAAAAATTAAAATACATTATAAAAAATCAAAAAAAAAAAATAATTAAAAATTATCACAATAAATCAACAATAATAAAAAAAAAATATTTGCAGAAAAAACTAATTTTAATTGATTACCATTAAACAAATAAAAAAAAAAATCATAAAAAATCAAAAGAATCAAAAAATCGAAAATAATCATAAAAAATCAAAAATAATCAAAAAAAAAAAAAAATTATTTACGTTTGTTTTTACATGGCCGTTTTAATTCTAATAATTATTTTATGTGAATTTATGTGAGCTATTGGCCAGTTTTAATTAAGAAAAATTGAAAAAACTTAACCAAAAAAAACTTCTACCAAAAAAATTTTTTCAATTTTTCTTAATTAAAAACTGGCCAATAGCTCACATAAATTCACATAAAATAATTATTAGAATTAAAACGGCCATGTAAAAACATAAAATTCACATAAAATTCGCATAAAAAAATTATTTTGATTATTTTTGATTTTTATGATTATTTTTTATTTTTTTCTTATTTTTTATGATTTTCAATTAAAATTAGTTTTTTTCTGCAAAAGAATTAAAATAATGATTACCAATTAAAAACCAAAACAATTGATTACTAATCCTAATCGGAATTTAACAGTTCGATAGTTACACATCGCCGCGATATTTCATAACCGCCTAACCTACATTTGTGCCAAAAATTTGAATTGAATTCCTGATACCCAGTTCTACGACTTCAGAGCTGAAAAGGACATTAGAAGGAAATATAGAGCTTCTCGAACTTTCCAAGGACCAAATTTTTGGTATGGATTTTTATTGCAGGTTTTCCAATGCCTCTGAATGTCACAAAAAAGATTCATAATTTCTTTCTTCTTCTTCTTCTGTCATATTCTTGTACTTTGATTTTTTTTTCTATAAAAATGTTTTTTATACCTTTTTTTAAAGCTCTTTAGAGCTGTTGTTTTACATACATAGAACTACTTTTTTCGTCTGACACAACATACTAATGCATACATGCATACATTTACTTATTTTTATCACACATCTCATCACCCCCAAACAAGCAAAAAAATCTTTCAACACAAAAAAGCAATTTTTCCCACTTCCTTCCTTTTCTGCTGCTGTTTCTTACACATCAACAAGCAACTTCCTTCACGGCGCGTAATGCAATTTTTATGCGGCAATTTAAGCTTTAATTAAATTTTGAATTGTCTGCAAATCAAATTTTGCGTATTTACAATTTTTACTTTAGCTTGAGTGTGTGAAAGAATTTTCCATTGCTGGTTGTTGTTGTTGTTGTTGCTGTTTTCAATCTTCAAGTTCCACTTCTTCCTTTCACTTCCACTTCCTCATTCTTCCACCACCACTTCCGCTTTCATTTCATTTCAACACTCTTTCTTCTCCTTCCTTAGCATTATTTTTTAATCATAACGCACAATTGCGCGTCAATAATGAAATTTTTCGCTGCACAGAATTATTTCACACATACATACATACATACAAAATAAGAAGCAAATAAAAACGCAAATAAACTGCAAATACAACAAGAGTAAAGAAAAGTAGCAAGAAAGCGTAGCGTGAAAAAGTAATTGCTGCAGCGTAATCATGTTTTGTTGTTGTTTCTGTTATTATTCGCAGCGCTAACCGCATTATCTTTGGCTGCGCATCGTCAAATTGCCTTTTGGCAAATTTTGCAAACGCTTCCTGCTTCATTTATTGCTATTATATATATTTAATTTATGCTGAGCGCGATTTTGTTTTTATTTAATTTCTTCGTTTTCTCTCTTTGCTTTGGCTTATTGAAATGAGCTGAAAAAATTAAACACAAGTCAATTTCGTTATTGAAGCGAGCACAGAGAGGACGAGTATAATATGTGAGAACTGGCCAATGGATGCTCTCTTCAGCCAAGTCCAAGAGGTTCTTGCGCCACTGGGCTTCATCAAGGGGCCTAATACACTGTAGGGAGGTCAAAATATCACAGCGAAACGCCGAGACATCCCAACTAAATTTTTGGCTGTAGAATACAATGGCATTTACAGAAATTCAAAGTTAGCTCTTGTTTTCGAGATATTTCAGAGCACTGAAGGTAATTTTTTTTCCGTCTATAAACTTTACTAAGGCTTGGAACCCTTTACGCGCATACAAATTTTGACAGTTGCTCTTACTTAATTGGGGCATTCTAAATTCAATGCCGCCTTTAGTTTTCCCAAATTGGCTCCGGTTTTCGAGATAACGGAATTTAAAAATTACCATCAATTTGGACTTTTTTGTTAATAACTCAGTCAGTTTATGAGATAGATTGCCAAACCTTTGCACGTGACAATATTTTAGTATTACCTTAACTATTTCTGAAAATAATTGAAATCGGGTGACTAAGGACATGCAACTTTGGAGAATTTGTACTCGTATTGGCCTTAATCTATTCCCTGAAAATTGTCAAGATCGGGTCACTATAACATATAGCTCCCATACAACTGATTGATCAGATATATGGTTTTGCACATTTATTTCCTTATAACTCCGAAAATATAGTCATTCTGCGTGAAAAAGCAACATAAACACTTTCATTCAAATTAATAGTTGAAAAATTTTCTCATATACGATTTCCACGTATCTGCATCAGTTATTGAACTTTTGTGCAACCAAAGTTGAAATTTCACCATAGGCATTTTTTTCAAGCCCAATAACTCATATATCGTATTAAATGAATTAGATGATCTTTACGTCGTCTTACAGAGAATTAACAGAACTATTACGCAGTTTTTAAATGAAGAAAAGCCGAAAACAAGAGCTAACTTTGACTTTCTGTAAATGCCATCGTATTCTACAGCCAAAAATTAAGTTGACGTGTTTCGGCGTTTCTCTGTGATATTTCAAAAGTTAAAAATTTACCTACAGTGATATCTCCGCGCTGGTTCGAGGAGGATCTAAGACCAGGTGGAGACGGTTGCAGACCAGCAAGGTCTACAGAAGTCTGTCGCCTTCGTACAATGAAATGTGATTCTCAACCATTCTAAAGATGGAGCAGGAGCGACGTTTACCGCTTAAATGCAGTATTCACAGGACATTGGACTATTGGTGTCCACGCGCGGCCCGATTGGAATTGTATCATGACACTTTGTGTGGCAGCTGTAATATTCCTGAGGCGGAGTAGGCGGTGGAGCATCAGCTAGGCGAGTGTAATGTAATTCAAGTCGAATAAGAATGAAACTTCAGCTTTCACATGTCAGCAATAAGCTTTCATATGAATAGCTTTCATCGCTAGAACTTTCCACTACGTAGCTTTCGCTTGCTTAAATTTCATCTTTTATTTTTCTGAAGCTAACATCTTTGATTTTTATATTTTTAATTAGCCAAGCTTCAAAACTCTTTTCCGGCTTAGGTACTTCCCTACTACCCCAAAGCTTCCATCTATACAACTTTCAACTGCGTAGCTTTCACTTCAAAAGCTTTCACTTATTAAAATTTCATCTACGTCGTATTTTCTTTAAGCTTACATCTTTGAGAGTCATATTTTTTGTTAGCAAAGCTTTAAAACTCATTTTCGGCTTACTTCTTCCTAAAGCTTCAATCTCTATACTTTCCTAAAGCTTCCATCTCTACAACTTTCAACTCCTTAGCTCTCACATCTAAAGCTTTCACTTACTTAAATTCTATGTACATAGTATTTTCTTCGAGCTAACATCCTTGAGAGTCATATTTTTTGTTAGCAAAGCTTTATAACTCATTTTCGGCTTATTTCTTCCTAAAGCTTCCATCTCTATACTTCCCTAAAGCTTCCATCTCTACAAATTTCAACTGCGTAGCTTTCACATCTAAAGCTTTCACTTGCTTAAATTTCATCTCATGCATATTTCCTTCAAGCTTACATCTTTGAAAGTCATATTTTTTATTAGTAAAGCTGCAAAACTCTTTTCTGACTTATTTCTTGCACTTGTTCTTCAAAAATATTTGAAAAAAAAAATGTGTAAATCCGGCAAGAGTTTAAGCTCTGACTTTAGCGCAAAGGTGGCACATAAAAGTCCAAACGCTTGCTAAAGCGATGATCTCTGAAATCTCAAACAAATATTAGGGTAATGCTTGCAAAAAATATATTGCACCAACTTTCGCCATTTTGCATGCCATTCCACTTTTTGACCCCGCATTTTTTTTGTTTTTTTTTTTTTTTTTTTTTTTTGCAAAAGTAAAAACTCCGAAATCCACTTTTCGTGGCATCCGAAATTTCGCTGAGCTTACACACTTACCAGAGCAGATAAATTCAAGCTTTTTATGCTTTTTCTACAAACAGATAAATATACAAATAAGTATATGTGTAAGTTACCCCATTTTCGCTATTTGTTTTGCTCGTTGCTCAATTCGGCTGTGGCTTCTGCCATGGGGTCTGTGTACTTCTGTACTTCTTTGTATACAAATAGCACTTAACGCTGAAATAAATATTTGTGCTCGTATTTGCAATTTGAAGCTCAAGCTCTGCTTTTTGCAGCTACTTTATATGGATTAAGTAGAAGTGGTTGTTGTAAAGCAAAAGCGTAAGTACACGCTGGGTGAGGGAGCGTTGTGGTACGGGGAGCGGGGAATAAACACACATAAACATATGTATAAAATATGTATAAAAATAAGCTAAACGCACTTCGAAATTGCGCTGCTCGGGCTGCCATGACCTCGGCCCCTCCATGCTCCACTCTAACCTGCTGCCTTTTCCCTGTCGCCCTTTTCCCCGCCATTCCCTAAAATTGTTCTCTCCCTCTTCCTCCACTGCCTGTCTGACTGCCAAGTGCCACTTAACACACAGCAAGCCAACGTAAAGCGAAGCAAATCAGCTCCATTCACGCGAAATTTTTACTGCCAACCAAAAAGCTTGGCGCTGGATTTTGTTTTACTTTTGCTGTGAATATAAAATGGTGTTACCATATAATAAATCTTCAAATTTATTTGATAGCCGTATATGGATGTGTGTGTATGTATGTCCCTCAATTTCACTTTTCGCTCTGATGCCAATGCAAATGTACGCAAAAATGTGTGAATTGATGTCAAGTGTGCGTTGTTCAAGTTTTAAATATGCGAATAAAAGAGAGTGTGAGTCGTGAGTCGTGAGCGCGAGCGAGAGTGTGAAAGCGATAGCATGAGTCTCGTTCGACGCTTGGCAATGTGCGTTAGATATTTGTTGTTGTTAAGCTGTCAGCGCCATTTTTAATAACGGATTACACTGGATCACAAAATGAAATTTTTTGTCTGTACTTTGGACGTGACCAAACGTGGACGTGTTATACCCGTAAATGGGCTTTTATCTACTGCGCTGCCAATGTGCTGCTACTGCAGATGTGTAGGTATTGGTATAACATGCATAGAATATACCCGTGCAGAGGCATTGCGCGACTTGGATGTATTTACTTGATCGCCTATAACTTTTCTATTTTACCATGGATTTTCTTCGTTGATAGCTTATCTTTTTCCCAATAGAATGGAGCTTCACGTAAAGGAGTAAAACCGAAGGTGAAGACATTGGTTTAAAAGATATTGCCTGACAAAATCAATTTTTTCTTCAAAAAATCGTAAAAAATCGAAAAAATTCAAATTGAATCGTCAATATTTCAGAAACTATAAGAGTTACAGAAAAATGTTGTAGCAGGGATGAAAAGGAAATTTAATTTTCTTTCGTTGAGTGTCACTCCAAGGAAGATAGCTCACTGCGTTAAAGAGGTATACAGGATTAAGTGGAGCCATTGGCCAAATAACGGTAAATTGCCGATATCTCAAAAACCTTCCCATAGAATTAAAAATGAGCCCGAGATTTTACATATAAATAGGATGGTCGCGTTCAGAGTATTTTTTGGCTGTAGAGCAGTGTTATTATTATGATTGCCCAGCATTTGTAAATACATACGTAATATGTATGGATATATATTTTTTGTAAATAATTTAGAGAAGAAATGAATGGCATATAGAAAAGAATTTGCAATGCAAACAACTGTAAGTCGGTATTGAAAATAACCTGCACAATATCTTCCAAACAAATTTCATTTTTGACAACGGTGTAATTTTTTAAATCGTCGTACCATACGAAAACTAACATATTTAAAATTTCTGGCGAAAGCTATCAATAAAAAAATTCTGTACGTAAAGTAGAACATTTGACTTTTGGCTGACGAAAAGTAACAAAATCGAGTTTTGGCTGACGAAAAATAACAAAATCGACTTTTGGCTGACGAAAAGTAACAAAATCGAGTTTTGGCTGACGAAAAATAACAAAATCGACTTTTGGCTGACGAAAAGTATCAGTAATTATATACTGTTTTTACATTAAAATTGTTGTTGTTTAAACGAAATTGATAGTTTTCGTCAGCCAAAAGTTGAACTTGTTACTTTTCGTCAGCCAAAACTCGATTTTGTTACTTTTCGTTGGCCAAAAGTCGAACTTGTTACTTTTCTTCAGCCACAAAAAATCGTATGTTAGTTTTCGTATGGTACGACGAAATAAACATAAATTTAATTTTTAATGAGTAAATCTATAATTTTATTAAAAAAATACATAACCTCTGCATATGTAGGTACATTAGACTGTATCGCAAAAAAAAAATGTTCGTCCTCTAGCGACCTTAAAAATACTAGTTTTTTTCATGAGCTTTCAGTGGGTGTGTAAGAGCGTTGAAATGTTTTAGGAAATTATTCGCCACAAAATTTCACTAGAGGTCTCCTCAGAAAAACTCTTTGTAAAATGAAGTTAAAAGACCACAGGAAGCGAAAAACATATATTCCTCGGAATGTTAACTATGCTTTATTTCTGGTGCTACTGAAGCGGTCGAAATATTTATTTCGCAAAAGATTAATGATTTCTGACGGCGTTTAACATACATCCTGTATACCAGTTGAGTACTGGGTGGTAGGGACCACAATGGCGCACATATCGTTAATACGATTATAAAGTAGAAACTGTCCTTTCAAGTCAAAGATATTGATGAGCTTAGAGATCAAACTATAAATACCGAAGATATTGAAATTTTTTTTTTTTATTTCCGGCAATGTTTTCCAAAAGACCTCAAATGCGGGTCCTTTTTTTGGTTACTATAACGCGAGACCAGCTAATGTACATGTGTACGATCTATATGCGAAAATCTGGTTTTACTGTAATTTATGTAAATCGCTATCTGTTGGTAACGCTTGAAAATTACTCTATAACCAATTAATTAATCATGCCGTAATTTACTCGTGAACACCTTCACTATTTGGACGATGTAAATGTGCATAAATGCATAAGTATTTTACACAGTGGCACAATTTCCAGTTGCTAGTAAATTAAACATTTGTGTGCGAACTTAATGAAAACATTTAAGTGGTATCACAAAGACAAATCATTTAAGTAAAAATATGAGCGAAGTAATGTGCGCGTTCAGATTCCAAGTAACCCAACCTTCATCCTAGCGGCGAATTTACGCAGGCATTAGGGATCATATGATCTGGGATCATGCGACTTTTGCTCTCATTTTTTTGAATTCTACTCTCTATGACCATTCCTTTTTTCTCTAAATAATGCTCAGTCAAAAAATTTGTATTTCATACCAACTCGTTTTTCTTTTACTGCTCATTGCTCTGACTTGCTTCTTCAACTCCGTCCACCAATTGGGTACCCAAATTCTTGACACTTACTCGCTGCTCTAAGACACTGCTCTGACTTACTGCTAAAATTAGTTTACTCTCTCTCGCTACGCTAACACGTCGCCCTAACTCGTTACGTTACTCTTGTCTTCTAACCTCTTACTGGCTCTGCCAACTCTCGCTACACTTACTCGTTGCCCTAAATTACACTCTCAACTGACACCACTCACCTCCTGCTCAAACAACACTCGCCTCCTACTCTAACACGTTGCCCTGTCTAGCTCTACCCTAACTCGCCACTCTTACTCGCGTTGCCTTAACTCACTTCACAAGCTCGTTTTTCCACCATACTCTACTCACATTGAAAGTAGCTGAAAATATAGGTATTCATATCCAAAATATATAATAGAAATAGCTTTCATTGCACATTTCCAGGCGTTAGATAAGTTTTTCGCTTTCTGTGTTGCTTTAAATTTGTTTTATGAAAATATAGTCTGAGAAAACCCCCAATAAAATTTTCCGACGCACAATTTTCTAGCACATTTTAATCCTCTAGCTTCAACCTAAATGCCACTTTTCGTAGATTTCCCGAAAAAGGCTCAAAAGCTCAATTTAAAGCGATTAATAATATAATACAATGGCGCTATTATAACTCTGACGAGTTTTATGGCCGAGCTTCTCTCCCAATTCGAGGTGTGCTCCTTTTTGTTTTTCCTACTAATTGGGTGGACCTACAGTTTTATGCCGGCTCCGAACGGCGAATGCATTTTTTGTGAGAAGCTTTTTCATGGCAGAAATACTCTCGGAGGGTATGCCGCCCTCTGCCGAGAGGTGACCGCTGCTCTTAAAAAACCCAATAATTGGATTTTTACTAATTAGAAAAATTGTTTTGGTGTTATGCTCGCACCGTGGTTGGAACCCGAGACCTCTGGCATAGTAGGCGAGCACTCTACCCACTGCACCACAGCGGCCAAGCTAATGGGTTAAATTATTGTACAAAAAAATACTTATTGAATTTTAATATTACCACATGAATATTATATTTAGCTGCGTTTCGAATTTCAATCTTTTTTCCATTTTTTCTAGATAAACACTTGCATCAAAATCGAAATTACTTTTGGCATACCCTCTACAACGGCCTCTGCCTTTGGAAGTTCTTACATGCACATAACAAACCCTTGTAATAACCTTAAAACTTTTTCTAAACTTTTAGTTTGCCGAATGTTTGCTTATTTGCCCTTTGCAACAAAAACAACAATAGCCAACAATTTTTGGCAAAACTTTTCCAGCCAACAAAAACTTTACAGAATTTTATCTCTAGTTTTTATTTTCTTTTTTTTTTACTTACCAACCAAAACAAACAAAAGCGCAAACATAGCTAATCTCAACACATTTTAGCTAAACATTTCATAACTGATAAAAATTTATGCATTTATATAGTGAAATTTGAATTATGCCCAAGCGCCTCTAGGTATGCTATACAATTTTCCAACTGCTTAACATGCATGCAGGCTTTAAATAAATATCAATATGAATATGAATATGAATATGAATATGAATATGAATATGAATATGAATATGAATATGAATATGAATATGAATATGAATATGAATATGAATATGAATATGAATATGAATATGAATATGAATATGAATATGAATATGAATATGAATATGAATATGAATATGAATATGAATATGAATATGAATATGAATATGAATATGAATATGAATATGAATATGAATATGAATATGAATATGAATATGAATATGAATATGAATATGAATATGAATATGAATATGAATATGAATATGAATATGAATATGAATATGAATATGAATATGAATATGAATATGAATATGAATATGAATATGAATATGAATATGAATATGAATATGAATATGAATATGAATATGAATATGAATATGAATATGAATATGAATATGAATATGAATATGAATATGAATATGAATATGAATATGAATATGAATATGAATATGAATATGAATATGAATATGAATATGAATATGAATATGAATATGAATATGAATATGAATATGAATATGAATATGAATATGAATATGAATATGAATATGAATATGAATATGAATATGAATATGAATATGAATATGAATATGAATATGAATATGAATATGAATATGAATATGAATATGAATATGAATATGAATATGAATATGAATATGAATATGAATATGAATATGAATATGAATATGAATATGAATATGAATATGAATATGAATATGAATATGAATATGAATATGAATATGAATATGAATATGAATATGAATATGAATATGAATATGAATATGAATATGAATATGAATATGAATATGAATATGAATATGAATATGAATATGAATATGAATATGAATATGAATATGAATATGAATATGAATATGAATATGAATATGAATATGAATATGAATATGAATATGAATATGAATATGAATATGAATATGAATATGAATATGAATATGAATATGAATATGAATATGAATATGAATATGAATATGAATATGAATATGAATATGAATATGAATATGAATATGAATATGAATATGAATATGAATATGAATATGAATATGAATATGAATATGAATATGAATATGAATATGAATATGAATATGAATATGAATATGAATATGAATATGAATATGAATATGAATATGAATATGAATATGAATATGAATATGAATATGAATATGAATATGAATATGAATATGAATATGAATATGAATATGAATATGAATATGAATATGAATATGAATATGAATATGAATATGAATATGAATATGAATATGAATATGAATATGAATATGAATATGAATATGAATATGAATATGAATATGAATATGAATATGAATATGAATATGAATATGAATATGAATATGAATATGAATATGAATATGAATATGAATATGAATATGAATATGAATATGAATATGAATATGAATATGAATATGAATATGAATATGAATATGAATATGAATATGAATATGAATATGAATATGAATATGAATATGAATATGAATATGAATATGAATATGAATATGAATATGAATATGAATATGAATATGAATATGAATATGAATATGAATATGAATATGAATATGAATATGAATATGAATATGAATATGAATATGAATATGAATATGAATATGAATATGAATATGAATATGAATATGAATATGAATATGAATATGAATATGAATATGAATATGAATATGAATATGAATATGAATATGAATATGAATATGAATATGAATATGAATATGAATATGAATATGAATATGAATATGAATATGAATATGAATATGAATATGAATATGAATATGAATATGAATATGAATATGAAAGTGTGCTGCTGAGCAAGTGCGCTTGCTGTGTTGAGTGCTGTAATAAATCCTTATTATTGTAAACAATATACATACATATATGTATATAAGTATTTATGTATATCTGTATTCATATGTTATGTGCGCAATTTGCTTTTGTAATAATTCACCTTGCAGACACCAGCAACACCAACGGCAATACATTTAACACACATGCACATGCAAGATTTCCACAATGCCGCCGCCATCAAAAACTTTACTTAACGGATTAGTATATGTTCAGCGGCAGCTTAATGGCATTTAAATACGCTGCAACATGATTGTGGCACGTTCATAAGTGTTTGTGTGTACTTACTTACATATACCAACTGTAAATATTGTGCGCCTAAAAGTATGTGAATTTATGCGTAAATTGTACAGGGTGTCACAGACAAAATGGGAAACAATGTTGCTTACGGTTTTATTATAGCACTTATTCGTACCTATGCTTAAGCAACGAATAAGTTTGAGGAGTATCGAGCGGCTAATAGCGAGTGGCTAATAGCGAGTAGCCACGTCATACATACTACCGCATAGCTTTAGCTAAGCGCGTACAGTTTTATTTGTTGGCTTTTGTGCATGAAAGAAACAATTTTTGTGTCACCTTGTGCTCTCATACGAAGAACGACTACATATTTACACTTGAGTTTGTTAAAATATGTATATGTGCCACAAGCATGATAAGCGGCATTGCCAACATGAGTACTTACACTCAAATAAATACTCAATGCTTGTAGAAAGTTATTTGTGCCAAAGTTGTATTTATATGTGATTGTAATTGTGCGCGATAACCTTCTTTACATGATTGTTCTTGTGTATTTACATATATGTAGAGTGTATATGTTTGTATGTACACCATTGTGCAGCTGTCAAGATCTTTCTAGTTTATTTGGGATTAGTGAAATATTTATAGCACCTGCTGTAAGGACTTAAGCATTTACATACAACACAATTTGCAAAATATAGCGAGAGATATGAATGTACATATGAATCGTCCATTTTCAAAACCGGCCATCTCCAAAATTTTAATTTTTTAAGCTAGGTATCAGATCCAATTCTAAAACATGACCTGTATTTAATATTAAAACAATGTCTTAACCTAAATCTGCCATATTCAAGTCAAATTACTCTATAATAATAATAAACACAAATCGTTTTAGCCACTGGTTTCTTAAGAGCAGTTTTTTGCATTCTTCTCACAAACGACTTGAGTGGAGATGGCCGGCTAACTATGAGCCGATTCAGCTAGACGAGTCGGTATTTTGTGGCTTTGTTAATGATAACCTTGAAAGTACTGCAACCTACCGCAATGGCACCATATCGAGCCCTAACCGCCAAAAAAGTGTAACCAACAAAAAGTAAATTTTACAGGAGAATATAATTATTTATTTTCTTTGCAGGGGTGCTGCATACATAGGCTTGCCCAGCCAGTTTATGCTACGGCCGCCACTGGTGTATTCACAACAATTTCAAAATTACTTTCCCAAGTTTATTTACATCATAAATACATTTCTGCATGCAATTATTCTTCGGTATAGAAATTTCTGCGACATATTAATGCATCTACATATGTATTTCTATATTTATTAGGGCTCTAGATACCCGGGTATCGAGCAATTCGATCTGATCGTTTTTGTTTGAAGCCCGTTTGTTGTTCAAATGCCCGTACAAACATTCGAGCATTCGAGCTTACAAACAAAAAAAAAGTGTATCGGAAAAACAAAAATAAAAAAAAAACTACATGTAAAGAAAAAAAATAATAATAAACAAAAGAAAAAAAACAAACTTCAAAATACTCGAATTGTTCAAATGCCCGTACAAACATACGGGTAATAAAAAAACAAACAACTGTTCGAGCATTTGAACAACATTTGCTCGGGCTACTCGAAAATGTTCAAAAAAAATCTGGAGCTCTAATATGTATTTATACACATATCGCACCCTAAATCATAAAGTGACACAACTCAAAATCCAAAAATTTTCAGGAGAGCCAAAAAACTTTTTTCCTTTACAAGCAAGCGTATGCAAAAAAGTCACGTATAATGGTTATTTTTCGGTCAAAAAAGACACTTATTAATAGTTTTTTTTTTTTTCTGGCAGTCGCTAGAGATAAGTTCTGTGTACCAGTTTATGAAAAAAACTCGATTTAAAAAAATTTTGAGTTGTGTCACTTTATGATTTAAGGTGCGATATATTTACATGCCTAAATGTGTACGTAAAAATATTTGAACTTAGTTATTTAAAACTTTATTTCATACCAGCACACTTTTAACGCATTGCAAAGACTAATTTTTTACAGCTCGTTTCTCTGACTCGTTTCTCTGACTCATTTCTTCAACTCCGTCCTCCATTACACTTACTCGTTGCTCTAAGACGAGACGCTAAGATAATTCGTTTACCTTCATTCGTTTCTCTAACACAACACCCTCACTCGCTACAATTGTTTTCTAACCTCTCAATAGCTCACCCAACTCCCGCTACCCTTACTCGTAGCCCTAACGTACTTTCTCAACTTCCTACACTAACTCATGGCTCTCAGAGGTTGCCCTGACTAGCTCCAACCTGACTCGTTACCTTTACTCGTTGTTTTAACTCACTTAATCAACTCCCTACACAGAATCGATGCTCTTTCACGTTGCCCTGACTAGCTCTCTTGTGACTCGTTACTCTCACTCGTTCCCTTAACTCACTTCCTCAAACCCATACACTCACTCGTTGCTCTAACACATTGCCCTGACTAGCTCTATTCTGACTCGTTACCGTTACTCTTTGTCCTAGACTACTTCCTCAACTCCTTACACTCGCTCGTCGCTCTAACACTTTACGCTGACTAGCTCCTCACTGACTCGCTACTTTTATTCGTTGCCTTAACTCACTGCTAGGGTTGCCAGACGTACTGATTTGATCAGTACAATACTGATTTCTCGTGCTCCGTACTGATGGTTTTAAAAACCTTAAGAAATACTGATTTTTTGGATTTTGTACTGATTTGTACTGATTTTTAGCCGACACTAAAAAAAATTCATTTTTATCACCATGCTCTGCTTTTAATTTTCCAACTGTTTTGACGTTTGTAATGCCGTGGTTATGCTTACGACAATACTCGACGAGCAAAGTGTAATTGTTGTTGTGCACTCCGGCGAGTGAGAGAATTTTCGGACTCTCACATTGATAAAATTTGCTAACCATGAAACACTTAGGAAGTAGAAAGCAACGCGAACGTTAAAAGTCATAGAAACATAATAATAATAAAGATAATAGTAATAAAGACGATTTTCTCCGCATATATTGTTTTTCTTTTTTTTTGACGGCAATGTACTGATTTTTTCGGGAAAGGTATCTGGAAACCCTACTCACTTCCCAAGCTTAGTTTCTCGCCATTCTCTCTCCAACACTGCTTTATGGATGTTTATTCAACTTGTGATCCCACTCATTACCCTAAAATGTTGCCCTATAGCGTTACCCTAATACTTATGTTACCCTAATATGTTACCCCGACTCATAGGGTACAATAGACCTCGTGGTCGCAGTACAATCCTCAATTCAATCTATCCATCTACCCCGGCTCATTCCCCACCTCCTTACCCACTCTCTTTGTTCTAACATATCGCCTTGACTCGCTAAGCTCACTTGCTCTCTTCGTTGACTCGCTGCCCCCAGACCTACCTACCCTCATGTGCTACTCGTTGTCTGCCCGTTGAGGCATCTGTATGTAATTGAGTTGCAAAGTTTTGCGCCGAAAAGTTTAGCAGAGTTTTTGAATAGGCTTTAAATGGATTTAAATGTCATGGTGAAGTTTGTATATATATATAGATTTTTTCCTTTTTGTACATATGTAGATATTATCGCACAAAGTTTCTGGGAGCAACTGCGTGTTTTTAGGTTGAAAGGGCAGGAAAATGTTTGTATGAAAGCATATGGTTTATTTGTATATGCACATATGAATACTACACCTTTTTCAGTTTAAATTCAGAAAGTTCCAATTGATATTCAGAAAAGTACAATTGAAATTCAGAATTTCCATTTGAAATTCAGAAAGTTACAATTGAAATTCAGAAAATTACATTTGAAATTCAGAAAAATCCATTTGAAATTCAGAAAGTTACATTTGGAGTTCAGAAAATTACAATTGAAATTCAGAAAACTGTTTTGTGCTGTGAGGAAGGTTTCTGAATTTCAAATGTAATTTTCTGAATTTCAAATGGAATTTTCTGAATATCAAATGTAATTTTCTGAATTTCAAATGCAAATTTCTGAATTTCAAATGGAAATTCTGAATTTCAATTGTAACTTTCTGAATTTCAAATGGAAATTCTGAATTTCAATTGTAATTTTCTGAATATCAATTGGAAATTCTGAATATCAATTGGAACTTTCTGAATTTAAACTGAAAAAGGTGTAGATATATTTCTTACATATAGAATAACTTGTAGCCAATAAGCTTAGGTACATACTTTTTGGGGGAAATTTAAAGCAAGTAAGTAAGTTGTTTTCATTTGAATGGCTTTGCTACGGAGAAAAAAGTTTTTAATCTGCCACTAATGAGCATGATGAGCATTATGATGTAAAAATAAGTCAGTAAAAATAATTTAATAAAAAAAAATTCGAGAAAATGCAGCAAAGCACTTAGGCAATACCAAAAGCAACCCTGCCGCTTTGTACTCACTGCAGCATCCAGCATGGAACCAAACCTTCTTTTATGAAATAATAGCTTGCTGCTATTTGCTTTTTTTCTATTTTTTCAATAGAATTTGCTATCTTTTCCTTTTTGCCCTAAAAATTATTAAATTAAAAAAAAAAAAAATCCAATTTTCTTTTCCCATTTCTCATTTAATTTTGTTTTAATTCCCCAAAGGAGCAACCATTTTATTAGCAAAATTAATAGTTAGTGAAATGGAAACATAAAAGCCGGTCGCTGCTGGGCAAAAGGTATGTATATAAGAACATGCTGCTTCATGGGAAAAAAAAGGCATATAAAATCAAAAAGAATCCAAAAAGAACCCCAAAAGACAAGTTACTCATGTAAGGACAGCAAAAAGGTCAACAATTGTTTTTGTTCCTTGTTTTTTCTTACTTTTTTGTTGCCCTATTTGTTTGCTTGCTGTTAAGGCGCCATGGTGTGAGCACACCTTTATCAAATTTCGACATGCCGTGACTTGTGCGCCTTGCTGAGTGTCCTTTCTGGTTACTCACTCCACATCGCTACTGCTCACCTACTCACCCTCTTCACTCATCTTCTCCACTCCCCTCTCTTCCAATCTTACTTCCTTCTCCCCAATTATTCTCTAAGGCTTCGCATTGTGTGTCCTCAAACACATTTTTGTGCTGCTCAAAGGTGCCAAACATTTCACTTTTGACCAACATGACCGGAGCGTAATATACATAGTACATACATACATACATACATATGTACCTACATTTTGGTTATTTTTTTTGGCCTTTCGACTATTTTGCTCATATGAATTGTGAGTGTGTGTGCTCAAAAATGGAAAATAAAAAGAAAATTGGAAGCTGCGTAAAAAACAAAAAAAAAAAAACAACAAAATAATGTAATGAAAAGCAGCAGAAGAAACCGAAAAGGAAGCTAAGAGGCACAATAAAATCAAATTAAAGTCAAATTCAAATTATGCTGACTGCTGGGCTGCAGGCTCAGAGCGCTGGCACATTTGATTTCAAGCTGATTTAATTATATGAAAAAGGTCTATGTAGTTGTGTGGCAGAGAACTAAGAGTGGAGTGAGTGAGAACCCAGCAGTATTTATCAGCTGGAAAACAGCACATACCCAGCAGTATTTATCAGCTGGAAAACACCACATATTTCCTACTGAATATTCAGTAGAGATGTAGTTCTAATATCTGAACTTTCCCTTTCGTTTTTATATAGAGGTGGCGTCGAAAATCAACTACCTAAAAACTGCCGAACGAGAAGGGAGAGTTTCTGTAGGAAAAAAGGCCTGAATACGCAGGGAGAACTTCCATAGCATGTATTTCAGTACACCTGATGTCTTCACTGCGTGTTCAGTTATTTTTTCAGCAATGAATTTTGAACTTACTTTCAGGCTATTTTTCATAATGAATATTCTATTGAATATGCACCTCCTTACCTCAAATACTGCTGGGAAGCAATGTCCATGTGTATGGCATAGAACCACACTCCAAGAAACCTACGACTTATTTAAGGTTTATTCCACAAGGTGATAAGGTTCAAATCTGGGACCGGGAGTTTAATTCCTTTTATAATAAAACACCAAAGAAAAAATTTGGACAAAAATGGACAAAAATAATCAATCAACTTGGAGTTTTATTTTTTAAAGACAGCGATAAAATAAAAATTTGTTGTTTTATTTTTTAACTCCAAAATAAAACTCCAGGGCCAATAACTAACGAACCCCTTAACCGAATTGCATAAATTTGGTATCACATGAAAGGTAATTCCGTAAGCTTTTGAATGGTGGCACCTATACTAAATTGGGAAAAATTAAAAAAAATAGGTGGAAACCTTGGTTTGAGTGGTAACCTTGGCATGGGTGGCACAATTAAAAAGCTTACTGAATTACCTTTTATCTGATACCAAATTTATGCAATTCGGTTAAGGGGTTCGTTAGTTATTGGCCCTGGAGTTTTATTTTGGAGTTAAAAAATAAAACCCCAGGTTTTACTTTTATCGATGGAGCTAAAAAATAAAACACCAAGTATTTATTTTATCGCTGGTGCTAAAAAAGAAAACGCCATTTTTTATTTTATAGCTAGCGTTTAAAAAAAAAAAATCAGTAAAATTAATAGAGCCCAGGTTATTGATCCTGGAGGTCCTGGGATGAAATTAAGGTTAATAATTTTGCCCAAGGATACAATCAAGCCCTGGAGTTTTATAGCATCGAAAAAAATAATAATTTTTATTTTCGGTCCCTGCTCAAAATATAATAATGTGTGAAATTTCTAAGGGACATAAGATGTATGAACAAGGGCTTATATGTATGGAGGCTTACAGTAAGGCTTATTTTCCAGTGTTGATGTCATCAGGCGTTAAGGGCTAGTCTCTCCCTGAGATAAAACCTTATTCTCAAGGTCTTTTCGCCACTGAAATAATATCTAGATAATTCCGTATAATAAGGGATTATAAAGGGCATAAGTTGTGTGAATAAATGCTTATAATAAGGCTTATTTTGATGTGTTGATGTCATCAACCATTAGGGACGAAACGGGAAATAAGGTTTAGTTAATTCCTCATAATAAGGGATTATTTAAGGCTTATTCCAGATGATGATAATTATGCCTGAAATGTCTAACGGACATAAGTTGTACGAACAAAGGCTTATAATAAGGCTTTTTTACTGCGTTGTTGCCATCAGGCTATAGGGGCTACTCTCTATATCTCTCCCTCTCTCTATGAGAGGAAGTCTTATTCCAAAGGGGTATTCGAAACTGGAAATAAGCTTTAGATAATTCCTTATAATAAGGCATTATTTAAGGTTTATTTCAGATGAAGATAAGGCTTATAAAATAATACCTGAATATTCTAAGGGGCATACATAACTGTTATGAACAAAGGCTTATAGTAAGGTTTTTTTACTGTGTTGTTCACATCAGGCGATTAGAAATACTCTCTCTCTCTCTTTCTCTGAGAGGAAACCGTATTCCGAAGGTTTATTCGTTAATGGAAATAAGTTATAGATAATTGCTTATAATAAGGGTTGTATGCAGTTTGATTACCTTATAATAATTCTTAAGTATTTCATAGCAAATAACGCTTGTTTCATGCCTTATAGCAAGGAATTATATGGAGTTTTTATTTTATTATTTTTACTTTCTAGTTACCTTATAATAAGGCTTAAATAAGGAAATTAAAAAGGCGTTTTTGTTTAGCTTCATAATTCATACTAGTATCGCCGGTGCTCGAAATGCAATTTATTTTTTCAACTTTGTATTCGTACAAAAATTATTCCTTTTCGCGGAAATAAGCAACACTTTCCAAATTCCAGTTGTACCGCAACATGATTTGCCCTTTTGATCGCGGCCAAAATCAAGGTAGATCTAGGTAGGTAGGCCCGGTGGCGAATTCAGAAATTTCCCATGTATTTTGTTATTGTAATTGGTAGAGTGTAATGTCAAAATGATATTTCGCCGTGGTTAAAATCTGAATTCGCTTGGGGCTCGTCTATTCCTATTGGCCATGATGTGAATTCGCTTTGATTTTGAGGTAGAGTGTAACCTTTGTAAATAAAACAAGTAAAAGCGCGGCTGTCTTCGGCCGTACCGAAGACTTCATACCTTTCATGAGTGGGGAAATGAAAAGTTACCTATGTATGTACATAGCCGGATTAAGTTTAATTTATAATTTTAATTCTGTGGGTTCATTTATGGAAAGATTTATTAGAAAAAATGGTGTCTTGGCTATTTAAATGGAGGAGTTATACACCAAAATGTAAATATCTGAACAATGTTGTATGGGAGCTATATGTTATAGTGGTCCGATCTTGACAATTTTCGGTAATCCCGTTTGGGCCCATATGGGTACAAATACTTCAAAATTTCACGCCGTTAGCTGTTAAAATGGAGGAGTTATACACCAAAATGTCCATATCTGAACAATCGGTTGTAGGGGAGCTATATGTTATAGTGGTCCGATCTTGACAATTTTCGGTAACCCTGTTTGGGCCCATATGGGTACAAATACTTCAAAATTTCACGCCGTTAGCTGTTAAAGTGGAGGAGTTATACACCAAAATGTGTATATCTGAATAATCGGATGTTGTGGAACTATATGTTATAGTGGTCCGATCTTGACAATTTTCGGTAATCCCGTTTGGGCCCATATGTGTACAAATACTTCAAAATTTCACACCGTTAGCTGTTAAAATGGAGGAGTTATACACCAAAATGTCCATATCTGAACAATCGGTTGTATGGGAGCTATATGTTATAGTGGTCCGATCTTGACAATTTTCGGTAATCCCGTTTGGGCCCATATGGGTACAAATACTTCAAAATTTCACGCCGTTAGCTGTTAAAGTGGAGGAGTTATACACCAAAATGTGTATATCTGAATAATCGGATGTTGTGGAACTATATGTTATAGTGGTCCGATCTTGACAATTTTCGGTAACCTTGTTTGGGCCAAAATGGGCACGTCTACTTCAAAGTTTCATGTCCTTAGCTGTATAAATGGGGAAGTTATGCACAAATTACATCCAAAAATTTCATGTATATCTGAATAATCGGTTGTTTTCTATATGTTATAGTGGTCCGATTCGGCCGGTTCCGACAAATGATCAGCTGCATATAACAACATACCTGTATTCCGAATTTCATTCAGATATCTCAAAAACTGAGGGACTAGTTTGCGTTCACACAGACGGACGGACAGACGGACATGGCTTAATCGACTCAGCTCGTGATTCTGACCATATCGGTATATATTTTGGTGGGTCCCCCACGCTTCCTTCTGGTACTTTCGACAAAAATTTTTTGGCACTAAGTTATAATACCATTTCATTCTCATGAAAGGTATAAAAATTAGTTTTTCAATTCGCCGCCGAGCCTACCTGTTAGATATGCCTTGGTAAAAATTTTCATTTTTCGCTTTAATGCAATAGCAATAGGAGATATTTGGCCGCGTTGATTTTGATCTGAGCGTAAACTGGGCCAATGCATATAAAATAGAGAGAGCGCTTTTAAATTAAAGCGAATCTTCAACTGTGTTTACGATATTTGTAAACACGTTTACGATAACTATTTCTCCTAACTAAAAATTTTATTTATTAATTATAAACAAATTAAATAATTGATAGAAAAAATTATATGCCTATGCACTGCTTCTGACTCATACGAACACATCCATATCAATTTTATGTGGATATGAGTATGTTAAATGTGCTAAACAGCCTGGCAATTGTTTGTATGGAAAAAATTTTAGCCTATTAATATATAGATTGTTGTTAGAGAAATTTCGTCTTAGCGGACCTCTCATGAAGTATCGCGATGGATGGCGTTCAGGAATTATTATTTTTTTATTCACTTTTAGCGTGTCAACATGACCTTTTTCAGGGATATTCAACATCAAAATTTCAGGAGAGACAAAATTTCATACTAACAAACTAAATTATGATCCAACACAATCACAGCTTGAACTAAGTCTACACGTACTTAGATACGGTGACTGTTGTAGTTACTAAATTTGAATGCTGCCAATACAGACAAGACGAAAGCCAAGGAGTGAGGGATGAACATTCAAATATGTGTATTTGACAGGCATTATGGAAAAACTGCCGAATTCTGATTGCTGTTGGGAAAAAAATTTGCATTTACATACAAAAACAAAAAAACATTCCAGAGTAGAGTTCGTTAAGCCAATAAAGGATTAAATGTATTTAGATACGGAAGTAGGAATTTTTTGGAGTAACCAAAAGTGGTCACATTAGTTGCGACACGAATTTCAAATAGTTGATGAGTTGTTGTAACACAAGGACTACTCAATAAGTTCATAATTTAGGCCGTAAACTTAGTCTAGCAAATTAGGTCAATACCCAGTTGGAATCTTATGCATACAACATAAATTTTGGAAGC
This sequence comes from Urophora cardui, assembly GCA_960531455.1. NCBI lineage: Eukaryota > Metazoa > Arthropoda > Insecta > Diptera > Tephritidae > Urophora > Urophora cardui. The sequence goes on along the minus strand of OY482670.1, from coordinate 17,250,414 downwards.
ATGAATTGGAGCTGTGTATGCATGCCAGTATAAATGCTCGTCTATTTCCTTTTTACACGTATGGTTTCTCAGACAGCATGCATACTCTAACCCCTCATATGTATCATATTGTATGCATACTCTTGAAAAAATGCTGAAAGCATGCAGAATCACTCATACAGCATATATCAAATGTATAGATCATTTATACATACAAAGGTACTAATTCCGCATTAATAGGGGAGTATGAATGTTGCATTAAGACAGTTTCAGTAACATTCTCATAGAATTATTAAAATTCCTATTAAAAATAATAATTAATTTCATTTAGCCACAGATATTAGAACCATTGCAATTTGATTGAAGGTCATATTATGGTGGGGAGTCACGCTGAAAGATGTTTTGACACGAATAGCTACATATATTGTTATTCAATGTCTATGAAACTGAAGATTGTATACACCTCGGAATATAATAAAACTGTTAGATTCAATCTACTGAAAATAAATTTGGTGGTTTTGTCCCACTAAACAGAGATAGAACTAACCCTGGATCACCTCGTTATATTTCTTTAACAATGCACGTCCACAATGCGTACGTTTTCTTACCAAAATCGATCAGCCCGTTAAGTTGCGCAAATATGCAAAAGGAGGATATCAAAGGGACGGTACAAACTGCTAACGCTAGAGGTTTTCCAAAAGATTAATTGGGTGAATCTCTACGTATAAGTAGAAAGTGGTGATGACGATGATCGTGGAAATTTTTTCGAATAAATATTTTTGACAAAATGAAAATTTTCAAGACAAAACGTAAAACAAAAAAAAGGAGCTCTCAGTATATTGAAAGAAAAATATCATAAAGTAGATATGTATATCATTAAAAAATTTATAATGCATACGTATGCATATCACATGGATGTTTCATGTATATATACAAATTATACAAACCGAAAACTGATAAATTATTCATATTTTTCATGCATACAGTATTCATAATTTTATGTGAACAAAATTTATTTATTTTCACAAATCATGCTCTGTACGCACTTTTCCATACACACAGCATGCACAATTCGTGTATCAATACATCTGATTTCAACTGGGTACATATGAATAACAACCTTAATTACTCTTCTCTTTTTGGCCTTGATTAAGTAAAAAAAAACTTTGAGATACTAAATATATACGATTTGCAAATCTAGAACTTTTTCCCTCGCTGGTTTGCGTACTTAATTTAGCTATGAAATACGAGGATTGTGTCTTAACTAACATCGGGTGCTTCTGTCATCACAGGATTTTATCTACTATACTGGATCATTGTGTCTTCTTTAAACTACTTGCGCTTCTTCACCATTAAGCCTACAGCTTTTTCTAATATTAGTTTGGGTATTTGAATAAACTGAGACACTAGACAGCTGTGGGATTGTGTCTTAACTTACAGAAGAATACTTCTGTTAGTATTTATAGCATCTTTAAACTACCTACTTAAGAATCTTCAGCCTGAAACTTCAATTCAATTATCAAATCTATAGCAATTCTGCTCACTGCTTTTATAGGGTCTATACACAGTGCGTCTGACTCGCGAATCATCTGTGTACGTGTTGACTCGCCGCGTCACAGCAAAATATCAAACTAGTTTTGATTTTCTTGAGTCATGCCAGAGTCATGTCGGTGTAAACTACTGCATTCACATTTTCACCAATACACCTAAAATGACCCTTGAATCAGACGCATGGTGTATAGACCCTATTAGTCTTTGCTAGGACACTTGATGGCTGTGGGATTATGTCTTAGCTAATTATAGACAATATGTCTTCACTAAGACAACGTTGCTAACTTATCGAAACAATGTGCGTTCCTTAAACTACCTTCTTAAGAATCTTCAGCCTGAAACTTCACTGCGAACCCAAATCTATATCATTGCTGCTCACTGGTTTTGGCGTTCGCTAAGACACTTGATGGCTGCGGGATTTAAACTAAGCTAAATAAGGGGTGTATGTCTTCGCTTAAAAGAACCTCTACTTTGCTAAGAATTATTTATTTATAAAACATTTATATTTATTCAGCCAGCTATTTATTATTAAATTATTTATTCAGTAGCGTGAAATGCTATCAGCTAATGCTGTCAGACAAAAGAGACTTAAATAAAATGCAAATGAAATAAAAAATACACATAAGCAAATGGACAACAAACAAATAAACAAAAAAAAAATAAACAGTTCTTATATTGCTTTGTCAGCTGCAAAAATAAATCAAAAAAATATATAATATATACCAGGGCTGCTCAACGCTCTCGTATTGAAAGTACAAAACTCAATACATCTACAAATTTTGTATATGCACTGAAACATTTTTTTGCTCATTTAATTTTTTTTTTTGAATTCCAATAAAATATTATTTTAGAATGTATGTATGTATGTGATACAAATTTTTTTTATTTTTTATATGAAAATTTTTTGAATACTAATTTTTTACATTCATTTTTTGAATTATTTTTTCATTACACATTTGTTATTGTAAATTTCAATTTCTTACGGCCGAGCTCCTATACAAAGTGCCTTTGCTCTGCACATTCAATATGAATCATAGGCACATATGTACATATAAAATTTTTTTATATCTGAGTGCTTATGGAAGTGCAAAGAAAATTTTATTTTCATATTTGAGGTGAATATATGTATCTGTGCCTATGATTCGGAACAAAACAAAAACAATTGTGCTTTGAGTGCATATGAGGTGAGCAGCCCTGATATATACACTCAAGCACAGCTTGTCAGCAGCAGCAGCTTTTTTATATGCATACGATACTTATATGCAAAAGAATAAAAGCACAAGTGAAAAAAAGATAAACAATGTATACATTTAGGCTATTTGGCCACTTTGGGCTTTTCTGCCAAATCATTATTTCCACCATGATACAACCAAACAAGGTAGTTCCATTTCACTTTGACTTTGTCATTTTTGATTATAATATGGATTATTGACGTCTTACTTTAAGTCAAAAATTTAGGATAGCGTTGCCCAATCAAAAGTTTTTGGCTGAGGGTATATTTGAACAAAATATTGGGTATTTTAAATGAATTTGTGTATTTTACATACATATGTTAATCAACAAAACAAATCAGCGGATTTAGTGAGTATATTTTAACATTTTAAATATAATAGGTCCGTTTATTATTAGCTAGTTATGAATAGTTAGCCAAGTTTCGGCTGGAAAATCGTTTCTTGAGTCAAAAAAAATAGCAGAAGAGAGCCATAGACAGCTCCAAATTTCAGCTAGTAAAATTTTCCCTAGCTGAAATTATTTGCTGCCAAAGTAAGAAACAGCTGTTGAAAAAATAAACAAACGAATGCTTTTGATTTTATTACTTTTGAAATTTTCTGAATTTTTGAAATAGAAATAAAGAAAATTAAATGTTTTTTTAGAAAAAATAACCATTAACAGTCAAAAATAGCATTCAAATTATTAATCGCTAATTTTTACTATTTTTCCGTTTCTTGATTTCCTGGTCGTTTCGCTCTTTATGAGCACAATTCTTTCCGTTTTGCTCACTTGACAGCTAGCTGCTAGTTTAATAAGAAACAAACCTATTGAAAAAAGCTTTTAAAAAAATATAAAATCATGAGTTATTCATAAAAAATAAAAGAGATTTATACAATTATTACAGTCGAAAACTTTTATCAAAATGTCCTTTATACAATAGCCCTGTTTTTATTTCAGCGCATATACATCTGCGCTTAAATTTTGTATGGATTTCTAAGCGCACATCTCTATCCTGTAACGAAACTAAATTAATTTTTTTCCTTGTAACAGAAACAGAAACAAAACTCCTTTGTAACAAAAGTCGTAACAAAAGTCGTAACAAAACTCCGAAACGTTACAGGTTTTGTTTCAACGAACAAAATTAATTTAGTTTCGTTACAGGTTTTGTTTCTGCTGGAACCGTTTCGGAGTTTTGTGACGACTTTTGTTACAAAGGAGTTTTGTTTCTGTTTCAGTTTCGTTACTTAGCTGTGTAACAAAAACCGAAACCGAAACGCGTTACAAGTCCCTGATTAAAACATAGCGATAATACCAGCTATTTTGTAGCACGGCGAGCCAAATTGAGACTACAAAAATATATTATTTTATATATTTAACTTCCGTTTATAGTATGTACTATATTCCACAAACTTGCCGCAACTTATTTTAAGAATAAATGTTATTTTTTATAAAATTATTTGTGATCTGATATTATGAAGAATATAACACGTAAATGTACGTATTTTTGTTTACATCTATCAATATTCAAATTGAAAAAATTCGTTCTGTTACAATCGATACCATGGTTACCATGGAAATAAAAAATAACATAGATGGAGGATTTTTAGCATTGAGTATGGCAGCACGAAATGTCATAATACATATAATTGTCAGGTGGCTAATATGGCGACAAAAATTTGACGTTTACACTACCTTCTTTCTTGTATCATGATTTCCACTTTGTATGGTAATTGACAGTGACACAACGGAAAATATCTGTGGAAATAAACATTTGGTGAAAAATGTTTGCTGAGAAATGAGGAAAACAAAAACAGGGAAGAAAGGGAGTAAAAGGAGGACAAGAAAAAAAGAAGAAGAAAAAGAAAAGGCGGAGATTCGTATAGCAAATCGAAATAAGCTAAGCTTATTCAGCATATATTTGTAACGAATATAGAAAAATAAGTATAATAAAGTATAGTATATATATTGAAGATTAAATAAAGGACTATAAGCAAATTGAGGGTAATTTAAATGGAATAACGCTAGCAGGCATATGTACATATGTAGCAGTATATGTGCATATATAGAATAGAGTTGCATTCAGAATACTAAGAAAAAATAAAACACTCCAGGCAGTCAAGTACTTAGGCAAATGGCATACGAAAGCATACAAGATTACACCGCGCAACAGCATTTTTTGGTGCGCAATAATTCGCACACAGAACGAAAATCCACTATACATATAGTAAAACTCCCAAACCGTTTTCGTCACTGAGATCTAATTTTTTATTGTCATTTTAAATTTGCAAAATTTTCGTCTGAGTGATTTTTAATATATGAATAAAAATAGGTAAAAAAAACTTTTTAAGTTAAACAGTTTTATGTTATACATACATTGCAATGCTTAAGATAAATGTACTAAAAACCAAAAAATAATAAAATAGATACAGTCGTGGGAATTATAAACATTTGCATAGACTAGACTAAAATAAAATCGTGGGGCACGTTAATTGTCTACAAATTATCGACTTAATGTGCGATAGAAGAATCGTTTAATTCGTCGTTAGGCAGTTGGCCCGCAGACGGTGAGGAAATTACATACTATTTTCTTGCTCATGGAAATTCCAATAGTTATACACTCCATGTTAATAAAAGAGATGTTTCAACTAGTTTATCGTTGGACATTCACACGAGGAATCGTTTCACTGCTCGTAGTTTGTCTTTAATCGACAAAACATGTGATAAAAGTACTACTCGCTCACCACTATGAAACCCTAAAACTCGCTTATAATCGAGCTTGCTCGCTTTTTTCCACATTCTAGCCCTACTTATCACACGTCCATCGTTGTCGGTTGAACAACTGCCTAATTATAGTGTAACATTACAAAACAAACATTTTAATCAACGATTGTAGACAATTGACGTGCCCCACGGTTTTATTTTAGTCTAGTCTATGCAAATGTTTATAATTCCCACGACTGTATCTATTTTATTATTTTTTGGTTTTTAGTACATTTATCTTAAACATTGCAATGTATGTATAACATAAAACCGTTTAACTTAAAAAGTTTTTTTACCTATTTCTATTTTCTAGTTTTTAGTTTTTATTTCGCATTCTGTTTAATTCATTTAGTGCTTCATTATTGCAAGGTTTCTTGCCCGTTAGTTTATTGCAGTCCAACGCCTCTATACGTAGTCCCTGCAAATAGGATTTTCAGTTTTAATTACCCCGATCTCAGCTCCACCTAGCGGAATTTTTTTTGAAGAAAATATTTCTTTTCAAGGTAGTAATACATGTTCCGAATTTCAGCCAAATCGGACCATAAATGCGATTTTTCTAAATATAGCGACCCACGCGCCACCTATCGGAAGTTTTTTTTAGGAAAATATTTCCTTTCAAGGTAGTAATACATGTTCCGAATTTCAGCCAAATCGGACCATAAATGCGATTTTTGTAAATATAGCGACCCACGCGCCACCTAGCGGAATTTTTTTTTTACGAAAATATTTCTTTTCAAGGTAGTAATACATGTTCCGAATTTCAGCCAAATCGGACCATAAATGCGATTTTTGTAAATATAGCGACCCACGCGCCACCTAGCGGAATTTTTTTTTAAAGAAAATATTTCTTTTCAAGGTAGTAATACATGTTCCGAATTTCAGCCAAATCGGACCATAAATGCGATTTTTGTAAATATAGCGACCCACGCGCCACCTATCGGAATTTTTTTTTCATAATATTGCATTGTCATCGGGGTTATACATGCGTACAAAATTTCAGATTAATCGGTTGACAGGAAGAGGGTGAAATTTGAATTACTAAATTTGACCCAACAATAAAACAAACGGGGTGAGCTAAATAAAACCGTTTAAAAAAGGGTTAAAATACATATCGCATAGAAATATATTGTTAGAAAATGTATAGTAAAATTCCACGGGCTTTAATTTCGCAGAATACTTTAACCCTCTAGCACCTCCACGAAGAGGTCGTTTTGAGCCCTTTTTAGAGAATAAAAAAAGTATTTTTAAGGGCGTTAGAGGATTAAAATGCTAGGACATTTTATTATTTGACATAAAATTTCACTAGGGGTCTCCGCAGACAAAATCTTTGTGCAAGAAGCCTAAAGGAGCGTAAAAAATAACCGCTTAAATGATACTTTCGTAAATAGCTCTACGACTTCAGAGCTGAAAAGGACCTTAGAAGGAAATATAGAAAATTATTCGCCATAAAATTTTAGTATGGTTCTCCTAAGACAAAGTATTTTTACAAAGAACCTAAAAGACCATATAAAGCAACAAAAGCAATATTCCTTGGATTCCTTGGCATAATTTCATAGAAAACCTTAAGCCTCCTTAAGCACCTTCACAGGGGTCGTTTTGACCGCTTTTTTATAAAGTCCGAATTGAAGACCATTAGAGGGTTAAAAAGTTCAAGAAAAGTATTGGCCATCAAATTTCACTAGGGGTCTCTCAGACAAAATCTTTGTACGAGGTACAAAAAATCGGTCTATTGTTCTGTGTGGGAATTATTCCGCCCCCAGACAATAACCCCCAATTTGTGTAACAGTGTTATAATTCCGTTGGACAAGAGTTGAAACAGGCTTTCCAATCGCCAATGGCCATTGAACCATTGGAAACCATGCAAAATTTCTTGATAAGAAAATACTAAGCTAAATAAAGATCAGCACAAAAAGCTGTAGGGACTCATATGATGATGAGATAGTGGAATTGAATGGAATTGTGGTAGGTTAGGAAAACTATGTCTTTCCCACGCACTCAAGTATATTTGCCCATTGTAGCTAAGGCCTTTAAAAGGGATCAGTATGTAGGGGGAAAAAGGCATGATAGTGAAATCAGAATTGCGATGTAATTTGGAACGAATTTATGTCATCCCTTGTCGAGTTTGATTCGGTTATAAACCGGTTTCAGCTATGTGGCATCTTCAGTATCTGGTTTCGTTAGGAAAAGCAAACAACACAAAAGAAATCAGAATTCCTCTGCAAACTTTCCAAATTCATTTATAAATCTGAGAAGCTTGTCGAGTGTTAAGATAATATGCATCCGCCATTTTCAGTACATCTCGACAAAAAAATCCGCAATCTTAGTCTAACGAAACCGGGCAGATGCAGGAGAAAACGCTCTGTGCCGTCGTCGCGTTCCTCCTCCAGACAGAATAGGCATAATGATGAGCTCTCGATGATGCCTATGTTTATGACCATGTGCTATCCCCATGGCTTGTATGCTGTAATCAATCAAACAAGACAGTTAGTTTTTTCTTTAGAAAGTCATTTCTAATTTTGCAGGAGTTCCAGCGTCTCCCGTGAATTTTTCTCATGTCCCTGTCCCTGATGCGCTACACAGTGATGTTGTTGTTGTTGTTACAGCAGTACTAAGCCCTGCTTAGTCGGCACGATAGGCTCATAGATCGTCGTCAGGCTCACTTAACGGGAATCCCAGTAATGAGGCTGCATTTTTTGGGCTAGTCCATAGGGACAGGGGGGGTTAAGTGAGTAGGTTTGAGTGGACATGAGAAGAGATGCTGTGTGTCATGCGGCATCTCTCCACATGCCGGACATGTATTAGGTATTTCGGGATCGATTCTGGCTCTATATGAGTTCTGGCGGCTGCAAAAGCCTGATCGTAGTTGCGCTAGGGTGACGCGTGTTTCTCTCGGCAGCTCCAATTCTTCTTCTGCTATGGGGGGTGGTTGGTCTCTCAATATTCTGTATGACGGACGGACTGAAACGAATGTGGTGATGGTGTCGGTGTGTATCTCCTTTAATGCCTGCCTGTAAGCCGTTGGGTATAATGGTTGTTTTATGTGTTTTTCAACCTCTGGTGTGAGGTCAAAAAGATGTCTCCTGATGTGCCGGGCAGGCGGTTCTGGTTCTAGCAGGTGGCTGTTAGGATGGCCTCTGCGGTGGCATCCCAGCAAGAACTGCATGCTAAGCATGGTGTTGTGTTCTAAGACCGGGAGTATATTAGCCTCATGGTGTAAATGGTGTTCCGGCGCCATCAGGAGATTGCCTGTGGCAGTTCTGAGGGCAGAGTTTTGGCAGGCCTGGAGTTTCTGCCATTGTGTTCTTGAAGTCCCCGGCGACCATATTGGCGATGCATAGTTGAGGACCGGCCGGCCGATTGCTTTATATGTTGCTATTATTGTTTCTTTGTCTTTACCCCACGTGCTGCCGGCTAGCGATTTGAGGATTTTGTTGCGGCTATGGGCCTTGTTAATGATCGCGGTCGTATGCGCGGAGAAGGAGACAAGACTGTCAAAGGTAACACCCAAGATCTTTGGGTTGTTTACGGTAGGGATGGGTATATTCCCTATTCGTACGCCTCAGTCCAGTCCTACCTCCTTCGAGAGCACATGCTATCTATGGCGGTGCCAGTGGCCATGATCGAGCAGTCACCGGCATAGGAGATTAGGTCAACTCCTTCGGGTGGGGGAGGGAGGCTGGAGAGATAATAGTTGAAAAGCAGGGGGGACAATACACCGCCCTGTGGGACTCCCTGCTTTATTCTCCTAGGTTTTGAGACCTGGTTCCTAAAGACTACCGATGCCTGCCGACCACTCAGACAGTTTGCGGTCCACCTCTTTAGTCTCTGAGAGAGGTTCGAGTTGCCAAGGTACTCCAATAGGGTGGCGTGATTGACCGTGTCGAAGGCTTTCGACAGGTCAATTGCCACGAGGATCGTTCTCTCGCAGGGGCGTTTTTGGTTAAGACCACGAACTATCCGGGTGTTTATGGCGTTTAGTGCTGTTGTTGTGCTATGCATTTTGCGGAAGGATACCAGAGATTCGCTACACAGCAGGGATTGCAAATAATCGTTATTTTTTAAATTTTGACTAAAAAAATCATACTGACGGAGAAACGCTAAACGCAAAAGAAGTACACAGATGTAATCACCGTAACGCAGGCTACCTCTAGGTGCATTAACTTTTATTTTTTCGATTTTTATAAAAAAAATTGATTTTTAATCGTTATTTTCTGAGTTTTATTTTTCCCTCAGCAAATAAAAGTTATTTTTTGATTTTTATATTTCGCTCAGAAAATAAAAGTTATTTTTTGAGTTTTATTTCTCCCTCAGAAAATAAAAGTTTTTTTCTGAGTTTTATTTTTCGATCAGAAAATAAAAGTTATTTTTTGAGTTTTATTTTTCCCTCAGAAAATAAAAGTTATTTTTTGAGTTTTATTTTTCGATCAGAATATAAAAGTTATTTTTTGAGTTTTATTTTTCCTTCAGAAAATAAAAATTATTTTTTGAGTTTTATTTTTCGATCAGAAAATAAAAGTTATTTTTTGAGTTTTATTTTTTTGCTCAGATAATAAAAGTTATTTTTTGAGTTTTATTTTTTTGCTCAGATAATAAAAGTTTATTTATAAATTTTACGTATTTATGTGACGCGAGCACATATATACTATTAAAAATGTAATTTTACATTTGTATGTGATTAGGTACATAAACATGTATCATTTAGAAACTCTGTAGAAGGACAGAAATAAAGTTGTTGTATGTGAAGCATTTACTTAAATCTAATAACTTTAAACGAGCAATTCTTGTATATATATATATACAAAGTTATTAGATTTAAGTAAATTAGATTTAAGTAAATGCTTCACATACAACAACTATATTTATGTCCTACAGAGTTTCTAAATGATACATATTTATGTAGCTAATCACATACATACATAAAATTACATTTTTAATAGTATATATGTGCTCGCGTCACATAAATACGTAAAATTTATAAATAAACTTTTATTATCTGAGCAAAAAAATAAAACTCAAAAAATAACTTTTATTATCTGAGCAAAAAAATAAAACTCAAAAACTAACTTTTATTTTCTGATCGAAAAATAAAACTCAAAAAATAACTTTTATTTTCTGAGGGAAAAATAAAACTCAAAAAATAACTTTTATATTCTGATCGAAAAATAAAACTCAAAAAATAACTTTCATTTTCTGAGGGAAAAATAAAACTCAAAAAATAACTTTTAATTTCTGATCGAAAAATAAAACTCAGAAAAAAACTTTTATTTTCTGAGGGAAAAATAAAACTCAAAAAATAACTTTTATTTTCTGAGCGAATAATAAAACTCAAGAAAAAACTTATATTTTCTGATCAAAAAATAAAACTCAAGAAAAAACTTTTATTTTATGAGTAAAAAATAAAACTCAGAAAATAATCGTTAAAAATCAACTTTTTGGATATCACTTATAACCGTTACGGTCCCTGCTACACAGTAATCGCTATACTTGGTGCTATGATTGGCTGCGGTCCAGTTAGGTGTTCCGAAGTTTCTCATTCAGCAAAATAAATTTCTTCTAAACCAGCTGATGAATTCGAAGCAGCATTAGTTGACCCAAAGCTGGCTAAGTGGACTTCTTTTTGACTTAAATTATAGAAATTTATCTTCATTCACTACTTGATTTTATAACTAACCTTCGAAATATACATATCTTTGAAAATTACTCAGCTGTAAATGCTTAGCTTAGAACCGCCTTCATTTGATTCAGCATACTATGTGGCATCTATTGAACTTCAAATTCCAACATATTCATTGTCAATTCATATAGTTTTCCCCATTCAACGTTTTCTTTTTCTTCTGCTCCTCCTTCACACTGACCCAAGTAACTCTTAGATAATGTTACTCGTTAACACAACAATTGACATTCACCTAAATCGAGTGTGTTGTCCTTCACGTTTGAGTGATAGTCTATAAGTATACGCCTGTTGACAAACTGCAGTTTATATACTAAGTAGTTTGTGTTTGACTGTGTCAATGTCATACGCGGCGTATGAGCAACCAAACTAAATAGAAAATTGCAGTTGAATGCAGAGTTGCATTACAGCAAAGCGTGAAAGTCCTTACAAATACAAATACAAATACACATATGTATGTGTACGTGTGTGTATTTCTATGAAAAACCAAAAGCAAACTCAAAATAATTTAAATGCGGCTTTATTCTTGTTGTTATTGTAGAGGTTACTGTTGGTGTTGTCGCTGCCGCCGCTTTGCAGGCAGTTTTGTTACGCCTGTTGACAAGCTTGTTGAACATGAACTTTAATGCGCTAAGCGCACAAACATGAATTAAAAGCAATTGCTTGCTTTTAAAAAAAGAACCATTTTAACTGTGCAAAAGTGTGTTTGTGTGGGTGTTCATGTATGTGGCGCGGGGTGTTTGTACCTAATGTGTGTAGATAATGCTGTGGCTATGATGTGCCTAAAAGAGCACTTATTCAGATAGATATGTGATGTAATATGTTACAAATACATGTGTACTGCATTTAGGCGCACCAGAGCCAAAGTACTTTTGGACTGCTCTGTTGCCACAAATTGGTGCTTGACGGCTGTAAAAATATGTGTGCGCTGGTTTTTTTTTATCGTTCAACGCTTGTTTGAGTTGTTCGACACTTTTTGTATAGTAATTGAAGAGGTGGAGGAGGAGGGGCAGAGTGGGTGGCTGAAAGTGTTGTGTGAAAATATGCGAGATGGAGAGCATGAGGAGGGCGTTAATGGCGGAGCTAAAGTGCTTTGCACTTAATGCAGAACATTGTGGAAATGAGGGTTAGATATTTTTATATACAAAATTTTAAAAAATGTAATACGGTAGAGTAAATAAAATAGAATAATTATTATTAAATGAAATTAAATTAAATTAAATTAAATTAAATAAAAAATAAAATAAAATAATTATTTTAATAAAGTAAAATGAAATAAAACAAAATAAAACAAAATAAAATAAAAGAAAATAAAATAAAATAAAATAAAATAAAATAAAATAAAATAAAATAAAATAAAATAAAGTAAAATAAAATAAAATAAAATAAAATAAAATAAAAAATAAAAATAAAATTAAATTAAATGCAATTAAATAAAATATAATAATTAAATTGTTATTATTTTCGGCCTTTGAGTTATAAATATAAAAATTAAATTTTAGAATTTAAATAAAATAAAATGAAATAAAAAAATAAATAAAATAAAATAAAATAAAATAAAATAAAATAAAAAAATAAATAAAATAAAATAAAATAAAATAAACATACTAGGTAGCAAAGGCAGAGTGTCATTAAGCTACTGTTGTTGGTATGTGGATTGTAATGGAGGGAAAATTGAAATTTAAGCGATACAAAGCGGCGGTGGTAGCTCAATGGGATAGACATATGACTACCAATCGAACGACTTAAGTTCGATTCTCGGTTGAGGCCGCTTGAAGAAGTCTGATGAGGGGATGTGGTGATCTCCGAAATGGATCCATAACTTCTACCAAAAAATTTCTTCAATTTTTCTTCTTTAAAAAAATGGCCAATAGCTCATTTAAATTCACATAAAATAAAATAAGAAACAAAAAAAATAAAATAAAAAAATAAAATAAAAGAAAATAAAATAAAATAAAATAAAAAAATAAATAAAATAAAATAAAATAAGAAACAAAAAAATAAAAAATAAAATAAAATTAAAAAATAAAATAAAATAAAATAAAATAAAATAAAATAAAATAAAATAAAATAAAATAAAAGAAAATAAAATAATATAAAATACAATAAAATACAGTAAAAAAGTAAAATAAAATATAAGCCATAATTATTAATAAATAATAATTAAAAAATAAAAAATACACAAAAAAATTAAATATAAAAAATTAAAATAAAAGAAAATAATAAGCAGTATAAAAGTTGAGATTAAGAAATAGTTGAAAAAAATCCGAAGTTGTCAAATTTGTCAAATTTATTACATAAATAAAAATTAAAAACTTAATATTAAAAATTAGAAACTAAAAACTAAAAATTAGAAACTAAAAATTAAAAATTAAAAATTAAAAACTAAAAAATTAAAAATTATAAACTAAAAACTAAAAATTAAAAATTAAACTAAAAACTAAAATTTAAAAATTAAAAATTAAAAAATAAATATTAAAAATTAAGAATTAAAAATTAAAAATTAAATATTAAAAATTAAAAATAATAGAAAAAAATAAGAACTATGAAATACAAAAAAAATTAAAATTAAGAAACAATTTCGAAATTATGAAATTGTCAAATCTATTACGTAAATCAAATGTAAAAAATTTAAAACTAAAAACTGAAAATTAAACATTAAACATTAAAAATCAAAAATTTAAATTTAAAAATTTAAAAATTTAAAAGTTAAAATTTAAAATTAAAAATACATAATAATTGAAAAAAATAAGCAGTATAAAAGTTGAGATTAAGGAAGAGAAAATTTCGAAATTGTCAAATTATCAAATCTATTACATAAATAAAAATAAAAAATTTAACATCAAAAATTAAAAATTAAAACTAGGAATGAAAAATTAAAAATTGAAAACTAAGAATGAAAAATTAAAAATTGAAAACTAAAAATTAAAAATTGAAAACTAAAAATTAAAAATCAAAAATTAAAAATTGAAAATAAAAATTAGAAAAAATAAACAGTACGAAATACAAAAAAATAAAATTAAGAAAAAATTCCGAAATTGTGAAATATAAAAAATTTAAAAACTAAAAATAAAAGAATAAAAATTAAAATTAAAGTTAAAATTAAAATTAAAATTAAAACTAAAAATAAAAAAGCTAAAATTTAAAGAAATGTGAGCTAAAATGTTTCGAAATTGTGAAATTGTCAAATTTTTACATACATCTATTAAAACATTAGGTTTGTTTCTTATTAAACTAGCAGCTAGCTGTCAAGTGATCAAAACGGAAAGAATTGCGCTCATAAAGAGCGAAACGAACAGAAAATCAAGAAACGGAATAATAGTAAAAATTAGCGATTAGTAATTTGAATGCTATTTTTGACTGTTAATGGTTATTTTTTCTAAAAAAAACCAGAGTTGTAATTATTATAAGAGAAAAAATAAAAATCAAAAAATAATTATTATTGAAAGAGACATATTTTAAAAATCTTTCCATAATAGTTATTTCTGAGATATTTTTTTAAAGTCGTTTTTTAATTATTATAAATGAGAAATTTTTTTTTATATCTTCAAAGACTTTTATATTGAGATAAATTTTAAAAAAGTCTTTGAGTAATTATTATCCATAACAAATTGTTTTTTATATCTTCAAAGACTTTTTCATTGAGACGAATTTCAAAAATATCTTTAAGTAATTATTTTGAGCTACAAATTTATTTTTTATATCTTCGATAAAACTCTTTCATACAATTTCAAATTGGAAATTTGCTTGAATTTTGAAGTTATTATATGAAAGTTTTTTTTTATTTTATACTTATATGAAAGTTATTGAAAATTTGTTTAAAACTTTTTTGAACTTTGTCTCAATGAAAAAGTTTTTGAAGATATAAAAAACAATTTGTTACTGATAATAATTACGCAAAGACTTTTTTCAAATTTGTCTCAATATAAAAGTCTTTGAAGACTTAAAAAATATATATTTGAAATAACTATTATGGAAAGATTTTTAAAATATAAGTTTCTGAATAATAATTATAGAAAATTTTTATCATTTTCATCAGGAAAAAAATATTATCAAAAGACTTTTATGATTCTGAAGAAAATTTGTAAGACTTTTTTATAATTTCAAAATGAAATAATAACACTGCTCTACAGCCAAAAAATACTCTGAACGCGACCATCCTTTCTATATGTAAAATCGGTCGCTGATTCCGAAAATCGGGTTCATTTTTAATTCTATGGGAAGGTTTTTGAGATATCGGCAATTTACCGTTATTTGGCCAATGGCTCCACTTTATCCTGTTTATCTCTTTACCGCAGTGAGATATCTTCCTTGAGGTGAAACCAAACGAAAGAAAATTAAATTTCCTTTTCATGGCTCCTATAACATTTTTCTCTAACTCTTATAGTTTCTGAAATATTGACGATTCAATTTGAATTTTTTCGATTGTTTACGATTTTTTGAAGAAAAAATTGACTTTGTCAGGCAATATCTTTAAAACCAATGTTTTCACCTTCGGTTTTACTCCTTTATGTGCAGCTCCATTCTATTACCAAAAATATAAGCTATGAACGAAGAAAATCCGTGGTAAAATGGAAAAGTTATAGGCGATCATATAAATACAGCCAAATCGCGCAATGCCGCTATACGGTACATTCTATGCATATTGTACCAATACCTAAACAGCTGCAGTAGCAGCACATTGGCAGCGCAGTAGATACAAGCCCATTTACGGGTATAACATGCATAAAATATACCCGTGCAGAGGCATTGCGCGACTTAGCTGAATTTACTTGATCGCCTATAACTTTTCCATTTTACCATGGATTTTCATCGTTGATAGCTTATATTTTCCCCAATAGAATAGAGCTTCAGGTAAAGGAGTAAAACCGAAGGTGAAAACATTGGTTTTAAAGATATTGCCTGACAAAGTCAATTTTTTCTTCAAAAAATCGTAAAAAATCGAAAAAATTCAAATTGAATCGTCAATATTTCAGAAACTATATGAGTTAGAGAAAAATGTTATAGGAGCCATGAAAGGGAAATTTAATTTTCTTTCGTTTGATGTCACCCCAAGAAGATAACTCACTGTGTTGAAGAGATATACAGGATTAAGTGGACCCATTGGCCAAATAACGGTAAATTGCCTATATCTCAAAAACCTTCCCATAGAATTAAAAATGAACCCGATTTTCGGAATCAGCGACCGATTTTACATATAGATAGGATAGTCACGTCCAAAGTACAGACAAAAAATTTCATTTTGTGATCCAGTGTAATTATTCTACATCTCTGGAAAAAACATTTAATTTTCTTTATTTCTATTTCAAAAATTCAGAAAATTTCAAAAGTAATAAAATCAAAAGTATTCGTTTGTTTATTTTTTCAACAGCTGTTTCTTACTTTGGCAGCAAATAATTTCAGCTAGGGAAAATTTTACTAGCTGAAACTTGGAGCTGTCAATGGCTCTCTTCAGCTATTTTTTTCACTCAAGAAACGATTTGCCAGCCGAAACTTGGCTAACTATTCAAAACTAGCTAATAATAAACGGACCTATTTTGTAGCTCAAGCGCACAAAATGTTAACCACTGTGCGCCTGCTTTTAGGCATTCAAAACTCAACATGAAACCAACCGTGTTTTTACATATTTAATTTTTTTCTTTTTAAATGCATTGTAATTTTGAAGGTTAACACACATCAATGCATTTAAGCCTGTCAGCGTGTGCCCACATTTTTAGCCGTCCAGACTCTTCTAACGCACATTAAAGCCAAATTACTTGCTGTAAACTTTTCGCATTTTCACATTTCATTCAAGCACTTTTGCTGACGAAAATCTAAAGCCATTAGTTGGTAAAAAAAATTTGTGTCGACTAGAGTGTTGTGTATGTAGATTTTTTTAGCATTGTCGCAGTTTTCATTTTTTTTTTTTTGTTTGATTTGCTACAAAGTGAATAAAGTGTATGTGGAACTTGACACACATAGTTACATTCCTCTTCATATGCTTCAAAATTGCTGATTTTCGTCTAACTTTGTAGTTTGTTTAAGCGCAAGTCATTTAGCTGACTCACATAGATGCCTTTTAGTCGTAAATTGTATTATTTTCTTGACTTTATTCGCCCTTTGATCCTTTATATGTCATATAACTACTGTGTTATTCCTTTGTAACTTTGAGTCTTTGCTTAATTCGATTTTAAAATTTAAATGCTTTAAGCGGGTTTAGTGAAAGTCTTGCTACACGCCACTTATGTATGTATGTAGCTTTAAGGCTTTGCACTTTATGTCACTTGTTCAATACAGAAGACAAGTGGCTTTCGTAGACGTAGACTTGAGTGATTACCAGACTCATGAGCGATAACTAACCTCACACCCAAACCTCGCTGCCACTTCAATTTGCTTTCTTTCACACACGCTTCCACGAATTCAGACATTAAGTTTTTAGAGATTTAAAGCTTAGATACATTTTTGTACAACCTCTTCTTATCTAACTTCCAATCCACAACCCATGCCACTCCACTCTCCCTGTTCACTCGCATTCACGCCATTCATCTGCCTGCATCTTTCAATTTTGACGCCTCAAGCTCTTACCCGAAACACTCTTACTTATTTCTTTCTTAGTTCTTTTTATCATCTATTGTTCGTGCTCAAGGGCGCGTCAGCTGTTTTGTGCCCCCTAAAGTATGCAACACTCGCTCCCCTTAAAATATGCAACGCTTTTTGCAACACCTACGTAGATACTATGTACATTAGGCCGTCTCGCCTTATATCGACCCAGAAAAAACTCCACCGTACGCCATCCCCATATGATGTCTTTTTGGAAAATATTTCCGGAAATTTTTTTTTATTTTATTTTGGACGCTGCTAGATGTCGCTAAAGTTATTTTTTTGCTTATCTTTGGTATGTATGGTCCGATCCCTAAATTTACTACACCAATATCTTTGGCCTGAGGGGAAGGTTTCAACTATATAATTGCATTAACCCTATGCGCGCCATTGTGGCAGCTGTGGTACAGTGAGTAGAGTACTCGCCTGCTATACCAGAGGTCTCGGGTTCAAACCCCAGTCCAAGCAAACACCAAAAAAAAAAATTTCTAATTAGCAAAAATCCAATTATTCGGTTTTTAAGAGCAGCGGTCACCTCTCGGCAGTGGGCGGCATACTCTCCGAGAGTATTTCTGCCATGAAAAAGCTTCTCACAAAAATGCATTCGCGGTTCGGAGCCGGCATAAAACTGTAGGTCCACCCAATTAGTAGCAAAAACAAAAGGAGCACACCTCTTTTTGGGAGAGAAGCTCGGCCATACAACTCGTCAGAGTTATAATAGCGCCATTGTATTATATTATTATTACTAGCTGACCCGGCAAACTTCGTTCTGCCCAAAATAGATTTTTTTATTAATTTCTATTTCAAAAATTGTTATTACACCGGTATTATTTTTAATAGAAAATTAACGATTTTTCACTACTTCATTGTGTATACAACTTCAAAAATATATAATTTTGGTATTCAGTTTAAGGCTGCGCGATACACAACATTTTTAGTTTTCTGTTCCGGATATTTATTTTCACTGAGTATTGGCTATTTTAACTAAGTAAGTAAGAGTATTGATATAGTATACCTCCATAATGGTTTTCAGGCCCCTCCTCCAACCCTTTTCAGCCTCAAAAGTTTAGTACGTATGGGAGGTGCAATGCCCCATTTTTCGATAAATCTTTTCTTTTTTTGGGTGAACATGGTATTGATATCGCATATCTGCATAGTGATTTCTATGAACATGCCATGAACGCTTTTAGGGATATTTAGCTTTAAAAATTAAGAACGCGTGGGAGGTGCCACGCCCCCTTTTCCCAAAACTACTGTTTTTTTCATAAGCATGCTATTGATATCGTCAATCTCCTGACCAATTTTCAGGTCCCAACCTTATACGCTTTTATAGATATTCAGCTTGAAAAATTAACTTTCTATGGGAGGTGCCACGCCCCCTTTTCCGATAACCTACACTTCTATGCGCAAAAATTGTTTTGATATCATATAGCTCTGTACCAATTTCCAGGTCCCTGACTTAAATCCTTTTAAAAATATTCAGCTTAAAAAATTAAGTGTTGTTGGGAAGTGCCACGCCCCCTTTTCGTATAACTCCTATTATTTTGCGTTAATATGGAATTGTTATCGTTTATCTCCACGCCAATTTCCAAGTCCCTAGCGTAACAATTTTAGAGATATTCAGCATGAAAAATTAAGTTTGTATGGGAGGTGCAACGCCCCTTTTTCCGATAACCCCCACTTTTATGCGTGGGAATGGTTTTGACATCATTTAGCTCTATACCAATTTTCAGCTACCTACCTTGAACTGTTTTAGGGATAATCAGCTTTAAAAATTAAGGTTGTATGGGAGGTGCCACGCCCCCTTTTCTGATAACCCCCACTTTTCTGAGTGAGAAGGGTTTTGATATCACCTACCTCTATACCAATTTTCAACTCCCTACCTTCAACTCTTTTAGAGATAATCAGCTTTAAAAATTAAGGTTGTATGGGAGGTGCTACGACCCCTTTTCTGATAACCCCCACTTTTCTGAGTGAGAAGGGTTTTGATATCATCAACCTCTATACCAATTTTCAGCTCCCTACCTTGAACTGTTTTAGAGATAATCAGCTTTAAAAATTAAGGTTGTATGGGAGGTGACACGCCCCCTTTTCTGATAACCCCCACTTTTTTGAGTGAGAAGGGTTTTGATATCACCTACCTCTATACCAATTTTCAGCTCCCTACCTTGAACTGTTTTAGAGATAATCAGCTTTAAAAATTAAGGCTGTATGGGAGATGCCACGCCCCCTTTTCTGATAACCCCCACTTTTCTGAGTGAGAAGGGTTTTTATATCACCTACCTCTATACCAATTTTCAGCTCCCTATCTTGAACTGTTTTAGAGATAATCAGCTTTAAAAATTAAGGTTGTATGGGAGGTGCCACGCCCCCCTAACATTTTTAAATTTTTCCTTCGACTAAACCTTCGCGGGGTAACAACAAACAAACCCCCCTAAGGAAGTATTTGATTTGGTTCAGCCGTTTTCAAGTTTTAGCGTTACAATTAAATGCCAAATCATTTTTATATATATAGATTATGTGCGCCATTGGGGTCACTGCCACCGAGTACTTAATTTAAACCACCTTAATGTACCATTTTTATGCCCCCATGCTAAACGTCGTTAAAAATCATTAATCTTCTGCGAAAAAAGTATTTCGATTCCAGCAGAACCCGAAATAAGACACATCCAACATTCTTAGGAATATGTATATGTATGATTTTTTCTTTCTGTGGTCTCTTAGACTCATTTTACAAAGATTTTTTGTGAGACGACCCCTAGTGAAATTTTATGACAAATAATTTTTTAGAACATTTTAACCCCCTAGAAATCTTAAAAATACAATTTTTCCTGAATTTCTAAAAACTGAGTCTAATTAACGCTTTCTTGGCGGTGCTAGAGGGTTAAAATGTTCCAGAAAATTATTCTTCTCAGTAAAAATCTTTTTTTTGCGTTACAGTCTAATGTATATGTGTCTCGTTTCCAACCTTGTTATTTGTGTGGTTTTGTTATTCGCTTAGCGTTGCTCGCCACCACTTTTGGGCTCCCCAACCACTCTCGCACAACAACAGCAACTCAGCTACGCACTTGAGACTAGCCTTGAAGCAAACGCTTTGCTTGTTCTAACATTTTTTTCCACTCTTTTCTTTTACTTCTACTTTCAGTTTGATCGTCCCGTTTTCTTCTTTCTCTACTTGTTTATTACTTATTCAGCATTGCTTTTGCTTCTTCTTCTTCTTTTTCTACTTCTTCTTCTACTCTAATAGTCAATGTTGTCAATTCTTCGTTAGTTTTAGGGCAGTGCTTAAAGCGTTTAGCGCTCAACACAGCAACAAGGCCAACAACAGCTTGTAGTTCATATTTTCAAATCACAAAAAAACAGCAACAAAAAACTCATGTTCAAGTATTCAATCCCTTGGAAAGCGTCGTCCAATTTGGCTTTGTTGCGCTGCTGTTGCTATGTAACTCGGGGTTTTTTTGCTTTCGTTTACTCATGTTATTTTCATTTTACGTCGAATTAGAGAGTACTTTATAAAAGTTGGCAGTCAGCAAGTGGTGAATGCATACATAGTTCATCGAAGGACATCTACCGTTAGCGAAATTTTAGTTTTTCTTTTTTTGGAAAGTTTGAGGTAGCAAATTTTTTCGCTGAATTTTGGGCACTATTGAGTTCATATTTATCGGATTTAGCGCTTGATTTCTTTCTATTTCCTTAGCATTTGTGAACTATAATGCATCTTATTCTGGTTATGAACTCCATGAACTTTGTGCTTTGTCCCATCTCATCTCGTTTTTTCCAAGCTACCCGTTCTGCCGATATAGGAGCTACGAACTCTTACCTTTGGGCTCATGCAAACGAAAGACAGATGTTTTAGAGTAAGGTTTAGGGTCAAAGTGGCTGCCTCCAAAGTAACGAGCACATTTGGGCGCACAATTTTCCCTTTGTTTTACCACAGAGAAGTTCTAATTTTCAAGATTCTTAAGATCATTTTCTTAGAGATTTGACTCTTATGAAGCTTAGCTCCAATGCCTTTGCTTAAAGGAACGCAGAATGTCATATATATTTCTACGGAATCCAGCACTGCCACCAATCACTCCTAGAAATGCTTCTGTATTGGGTTTGTTAGAACTACCTGTACAGGTTGGTTAGAGTGGCGAGTCCCACTGACTACAATTAGCGCCGAAGCGGCGTTTTGATAACACGACTCGTGAAATAAGAACCAGAAGAATCGAGTTAAAGGAGAATATAAATTCGGAAACCAGCGCAAGTCTTCCTATGCTCTATATCCATCCTTTTGAGTTGTTAGGTATCTGAAAAGCCCCTCAGACCTGACGTCCTTGAGTTCTGAGGGGTTTTCGAAGAAACGCTTGCCAAGGTATTTCATTCTGCCTTGGCAGTGTGAAGGACACGCGTATAGCAGGTGATCCATCTTCTACTCCGCCACAGAAAGTTTACAGCTCTGACAGAAAGTTTTACGATCCAATCCAATGTACTGTGAGTACCGCAGTTAAGCGCGAAATATGTATCCGTCCTGTCTATCTTTAGAATGGCTGAGCAGCGCATCTGATTATATGAAGACCACAGATTTCTGCAGAAGCTGCAGCCCAGCAACCGCCTCCATCTGGTTTTAGCCTCCGCGAACCAGTACCAAGCGACGCGGGCCTTGATGAAACCCAGGGGTGCGAGAATCTCCTACGACGCCACTGCGATATCAAGAGCCTAGCCTCGCCCGGTTAGCTCAGCAGCAGCCTTTTCGTTTCCCTGAATATCGCGGTGCCTCGGCCACCAGTTCAGAGATACGCTTTGTCTACTTGCCAAGCCCATAACCTATTCCCTACACTACCTGACTAGGCTTCATGGTAATGTTGTAGATCCCAAAGCCTTCAGAGTCGCTTGGCAATCCGTGAAAATTCCAATCCTGTCTCCGACATCGACGCTTTCCGCTGCAAGTAGAGCCTTGCAGCCCTCCTCTATGTCGAAAGTTCAGATTGAAAAACTATTCATCGTTTCTTGGAGCCTGGTTGATACTTTAAACTTGCTTTAAAAACTTTCTTTGTCTGACCGGGCTTGTTGATACCGCTGCAGATCCCAGAGCCTTCAGAGCCGCCTGGCAAACCCGTGAAAATTCATATCCTGTTTCCAAAACCAGCACTTTCAGCTGCAAGTAGAGCCTTGCAGCCCTCCTCTATGTCGAAAGTTCAGATTGAAAAACGCTCACCGTGTCCTGTAGCCTTATTGATACTGCCTATTCCTTCTAAACTTTTATGACCACTGTAAGTACACTGATATTTTTTACACACCTTCTCTGCCCAACAAAATAGATTTAACTAAGTTCTGACAGCCGTCAAATGCATTGAAAATGCAAATTGAAATATTAGCAGCAAAAAAATGAAAGTAACTAAACTGAAAGCTAGAAGCTTCATATCCTTTGATTGACTGCAAGCAAGGCATATTGACTGATAAGCAATTGTGTAGCCAAAAAAATGAAGAAAAGATGCAAATGCTAGACATTGAAATTATAAAAAAAAGTATGCCTTATATGCGTAGTGAAAAACGGCGTAACGCAAAGCGAAAAAAGTTTTATGTGGAATCGGATTGACATTTGAAAAATATTACTTTACATACTTGAGCACAGACATACTCGGTTCTCGACATTGATGCACACACCTCAACAAAGTGGCAAACACTTTTGCTGGAATATCACAACTTCTACAGCTGCTCTACTTCAGCTGCTGCTGCTTCTTTTCATCTTCATCATCTCTTTCATCTTTTCAGCTGCTTATACTTACTCTCTGCTGCTGCCTTTTCTTTTTCTTCTTCTTTTTTTTGCACATTTTCCACACCTTTATCGAGGCTTTACTATGAATTTGCGGTGAAATAGAATAGAATTTGCACTTTTGCTGTCTGAGAGATCGTGTGTTTGTATGTATGTATTTGCTTGCTTTCCAGGGACTTGATATAATGGAAATTGTCAAGCTTCAATATCTGGCATTGTTGTTGCTTTTTGGTTTTTTTGTAGCTTGTTTTTTACTGAGTTCGAAGAAGCTACAGGCCAGCACTGGCAGCACAGCAAATGGTGAACAAAGTGTGACAGCCATGACATGTGACTCCCCAAAGAAATCATATAAGAATGTTTGCGTGAAGTAATAAATAAAAGAGGCTTGGTATCGAAGAAAGCGCACAAAACAAAAAAAAAAAAATAACTGATGATGTGAGTGGAAAAACGGCAATGGAAATGGAAATGGAATATGTGAGACTAGAGTTGAGTTGAGCAAAGAAATATTGCTGCCAGAAGGAATATATGAGAGCTTTTCTTTGCTTAAGGGAAATAAGCATATTTTACTAAGATAAAAAAAAGATTGAGACCGACTGTTTTTTGCTAATGTTCGTATACTCAGATGTCGATAACTGGTTTCCAAAGCTGTCGTTGCGCCGCACAGTGGAGGCACCTCCATACAAACGCGGCCAAAAATAGTAACAATTAAGCTAGAATCCTGAAACTCGGAACTTAAGCTTTTTTGGTTGAAATTAGTAAACTGTGAAAATTTGAACAAAATCCACCTACAAATACGCCCACCTCCCATATAACGCAGTTTCTAGCGTTACCAATCCAGCAGCCTTACTGGTGCTGGAAGCCATCATTTCCTATGTAGCAGAGATATGAAATAACTATTATTTCATTCAAACATGTACATTTTTCAAATATAACATCATTTATGCAACTTTTTTATTTCATCCTGTGCGAAAAGTTATGCTCCGAAAAACAAAAGATATAACTGGATAATATCGATTTTAAGTTTATTTGAAACTAACGCGGCTACCTTTGGCTTGCTGTGGCCAGGTCGTGAGATCAATGCCGCATGCGTGGGGAGATTGGGCGCCGAAACCGTGCTTAGTAGGCGCTCAGCATCAGCAGAAGCTAAACGGTTCGCCATTTCCAACGTTACTAGTTCAATAGGCCTAATGATACTGGAACCCATCAAGTCGGTTTGTGATGCTATTGTTGTTGGATGATAGGCGAGCCTCCCGTCTTTTCAGAGACGCTGTTTGGGCCCGAGAGCAAGAGTACGAAGTTGCTTGTTTATTAGTTTTAAGATTTCAGCAGTTCCCAACTCGAAACTGTTATGCTTCCCCGTTTCGTTCAGTCAATTAGGATTGTCACTGGTTGTCTGTGCAAATGCAGGGAGGCCAGACAAGGTTTGTACATCGTACCGTCATGCGAAGGATGCCACAGAGCCAATCCATGCAAAGCAGGAGTACTCTGAACTGCTCCCACACCGTCAACTTAACAGCGACGGGGTTTAATCGTACTTTGAGACTTGTCAAATTTTAACGGGACGGAAAACGGTTGCGACGTTAGCCTAATAACAATTTCAGCGCGGTGTCACCTCCACATTCTCAGGTGTCAGATTACCGCAGCCCGAAGCAAACAGCAATCAGATAGTGATAGCAGAAGAGAGAAGTCCTAAGACGAAGCCACGGTCAATGAGCAGAAGTAATCCTCACCTGCTTTATATGTTCCCCTTCCAAGATGGTTGGGGATAACAAAGCCACCAACGTGATGTAAGAGCAGGGGATCGATAGTGAGAGGCGTCATTTTAGGCGATCGGGCATCGAGTCGATACATCACTAACCTTTTGTGTCACCTATCTAGGTACAACTCGAATTTCTGCGGTTTTTCAATTTTTTTTTTTTTAAATCAAATTTAAGTATTAGGTAAATGTTTTTCAGCAATTTCCATTTTTTTAACAAAGTCAACTCTGCAAATTTCTGCTGTTAAGACAAATTACTAGACGTGCTTACATATGCCCAACACAAGCCAAAATACCTACTTAGTAAATACTTTTAAAATTACGCGCCACACTGGTCAAAAATTAATAATTTATAAGGCAAAGCAAAAGTGCAGTAAGTAAACGAAAAGCGCAGAAAAGCACCCAAAAAGCGTCAAAGCACTGCAACGCACAGAGAAGAGGCGCGTTAAAAGCGAGTCTGGGCTGAACAAGTCTGAGCTGTGCTGCTGCTGTGATGGCTCGTGGATTTTTGTGTTTAACATATGTTTAGCTATGCTTGCTGATTAAAAAGTCTTCAAAAGTGTAAATGAGTTGAAAATTAAGATGAAAATTTCCAAGTGCTAATGAATAAAATGTTAAGTAGTTGGAAAATGGATTGCAACGGCTGCGACAGTTTAATATGTTTTGGCAAGGCAACAGGCTGTAAAGGATTTAGCTGGAGCACCTAATTTGCTTTGCTTTTGCATTGTGGGGAGAAAAATTAAAATTGTTTCTTATAAAAAGTCGTATTTGTTATTCGCTGAATATGTGCTGAATTACTAAAATCATTTCACTAAACATTTTTTTAATGTGAAAAGCGGTTGATTTGACGCGCTGAATTACAAAAGGTGTTTTAGCTTCTGTTCAAGATGTGAAATATGTTATGTATGTGCGCTGAATATGAGCTAAATTAATAAAAATTAACGTCTTGCATTCCAATGTGTAATAAACTGTAGTTCTTTTTGTACTGAATTAGTTAAATATGCGCTGAATTATAAAATTATTTCAGTACCAATTCTTTTTAATCAAAAAAAAAAAACGTTAATTTGAAGCGCTAAGAACACGCTGAACTACAAAAGGTTTTTAATTTCTGTTCTAGATTTGAGATATGTATACTAAACTCGCTTTTTCGATGCGCTGAATATGCGCTGAATTGGCTGTATAGGCGCTTCAATTAACTCTTTCCAATCTGATATGTAATAATTTGTTGGCATTTTAGTGCTGAATTAGCTTAAAGTGCGCCGAATTAGACAAAAGTAGCTCTTATCTACATATTTCAGTAAATGAAAAATGCTAGATTTGTCTTATTTTTAAACACTGGACTTTCGCTGAATGTGCGCTAAATTACACAAGTTTGCTTATCTTCTATTCTAGATGTGAGATGTGGTAAATTCACCATTGCTATGTGCTGAATACGCGCTGAATTAATACAACTTAGCTTTTAATATGTAATAAACCATTGGCATTTTATTGCTGAATTAGCTGAATGTGCGCGGAATTAAAAAAATTGTACTCCTACCTTTTTTATTATTTGAAAAACGTAAATTTTCGCTCCTTTAAGGCACATTACTGAGCTAACTAAAACGTAAACTTTCGCTCTTTTAAGGCACATTACTGAGCTGGCTGTGCGCTGATTTGGCTGAGTATGTACTTCGTTTAAAAAAAGCTTAGATTTTTCAAAAAAAAAACTGGGTTTTTGCAATAAGTTAATGCTTTTTATTGGGTTAGGCTCTGAACTTGCGCTGAATTGGCTGAATACGCGCTGCATTTAATAGAAAATACTCTTAGCTTTTTCAATAAATAAAAGTTGTTAATACTGACTGGTTTTAGGCACTAAACTTTCGCTGAGTGAGTACTGAATTGGCCGAATATGCGCTGAATTTAATAAAAGGAACTCTTAGCTTTTTCAATAAATTAAAAACGTTAATTTTGTCTCAATTTAGGCACTTAACTTGCACTGCATGTGCGCTGAATTGTCTGAATATGCGCTGAATAAAAAATTTAAAACCTATATTTTTTAGTATATGAAAAACCTTAATTTTCGCTCTTTTTAAGCACTAAACTTGCGCTGAATGAGCGCTGAATTAGCTGAATATGCGCTAAGTGCATGCCAATCAATCTTACGCCTCCACCGACGCAATATACCATAAGTATTTTAGTGCTACTAGTACTGTGTATGATATAAATAGTAGATAGTTTGCCTTTAGTTGGCAGAAAGTACTGCTGGATTCAAGCACGGCAGCTTGTTGGTCATAATTTTAAGCTTAACAAAACACACTTTGCAAAATCTATCGCACTTAAATTCTCAAAAAATATAAAGCACAATCAAAATCAAATTACTTCCATAACAAGTCCAACTAAGTACTTACTTAAAAGTAATAAACTAAATAAATAACGATATCATTTTATGAAAACAGAAGTTCAAGTTTCCAATTTCATAAAAATATTGCACATTTCTTAAGTAATGCTTGCATGCCTTAAGCTTAAATTAGTTATGCATTAACTTTATTTACATAATAGTAACAGTATCGGTATTAATTTGGTCGATTATTGGTGCAGTAACAGTAAACAGCTGAACAGTGATCATAGCCCAATAAAGGTGACCATAGCAATAGAGTCGCTCTTCTTCTTTTGGTTTTTTAGGTTGCGAAATTATCATATTTTGTATTAATGCTAATTGCGTTTTCTCTTTTGATTGCTGCGACCATATTATTATTGGGTCATGACAGTGAACAACTGAAACAAACAATCGATCAGCTGGTTAGCGTTACGGCTGAAAACCAAAATTCATTTGGTTGTTACCGATAGCGCTACCGACTAGCGAATCACTAATCAAATACATTGTTTCCCATAAGGTTGGTTGATCAGCTGTTTTATAACGATACTGTTACTGCATAACTAATTTGAGCTTTATGGCCAAACTTATTTATTCTTACTTGCATTCTCCTTTACCGCCCAAAAGTATGCAACATACAGCAAATTCACTATGAAAATGAAAAACAGCACAGCAGCACAGCATTGCAAAGAACTTTTAGCCCATAACTCAAGTATGTATTTATTGTGTTGTGGCATACTTTTGGCATGACAATTTTGTCTTGCTGATTTAAGTTTATTATATTTAAAAAGTAATACAATGCAACGGGTAAAAGCAAAGTGCAAGAAGCAAGAAAGTAAAAGAAGATTCTTCATAAAATGTAAACGTAATTTATTTGCTCAATACTCGTAAGTATGTAAGTAAGTATGTGAAATGGCAAAAATGTGAAGGCAAAATGCAAGACGTCGCACTTGACTTAGTATGCGATGCATAATAATAATAAATAAATGCGGAGAGCGGTAAAAACTTTATATGAGCATACGTTTGCCGCAGCTCGTGTGCGAATTTTTCTCGAGTATCAACAAGCATAACTTTTCATTTGGCATATTTATGTTTTTGCCCTCAAAAAAGAATTGAGTGTGTGTGTGTGTGTTTGCGCCCCAGTTTACATACTTTTAGTAAATCAAAGTTCGCTTGCCTGCCAAACACACAAACAAAATAAAGTTATGGCAAGTTTGCTACCAATGTACTCGCTGCTGGCAAAGCGTAAATGCTGATAGAAAGCAGCAGCGGGCAGCGCTTGAAAGTATGCAACAACTTTCCAACGACAACGCGCATAAGTAGGTATACAACGGTAAAATTTTACTACCAAAGTGACTGCACATTAGGCCGTATCGCAAAGAAAATATCATAGAGAAAACTCAAAATGTTACTTATAAAAGGTCTTATTTGTTCAGTGCTGAATATGAGCTGAATTACTAACATCTTCAACATAAAAGTTTTTTTAATTTGAAAAAAAACGGTAATTTTATGCGCTGAATGCGAGCTGAATTACAAACGGTGGTTTATATTCTTTTCTAAATGTGAGATATATCAGATTCATTATTTCAGTGCGCTGAATATGCGCTGAATTGGCTGTATATGCGCTGAAATTAAGTTTTTCCACTCTGATATGTAATAATTTGTTGGCATTCTAGAACTGAATTAGCTTAAAGTGCGCTGAATTATACAAAAACAGCTCTTGTCTATTTAAGTAAATAAAAAATGCTAATTTTGTCTTATTTTTAGGCGCTGGTCTTTCGCTGAATGCGCGCTAAATTACGAAAGGTTGTTTGTCTTCTATTCCAGATGTGAGATGTGGTAAATTTACCTTTGCTATGTGCTGAGTGCGCGCTGAATTAAGTGTGACTTAATGCTGGCAGCGAAAAACTACATTCTTCGAAATGTTAAATGTGTTTTATTTCGTGTTCTAATGAAGCGATCGAAATACTTCTTTTGCAAAATATTAATAATTTTTACGACGTTGAACATGCAGGCATAAATAGGTATATTAAGGTGGGTTAGACTAAGTAATGGGTAGTAGTGATCCCAATGGCGTACATAGGGTTAATACCATTATTTAGTAGAAACCTTCCTCTCTAGCCAAAGGCATTGTTGTGTTAAATTTAGAGATCGTACAATAAATAGCGAAGATTATGAAAAAAATTATTTAGCGACATCTAGCGGCGTCCAAAAAAAATTAATTTTAAATTTTCCTTACAAACCTGGCCAATAGCTCTAGAACAGGGCTGCTCAACGCTCTCGTATTGAAAGTACAAAACTCAATACATCTACAAATTTTGTATATGCACAAAGTGCCTTTGCTCTGCACATTCAATATGAATCATAGGCACATACTATGGATTCCAATTTTTCTGATTTTTACGATCCCGGGATTTTCGAGATTTTTTTTTATAATCCCGGGATCCCGGGATTGATCCCGGGATTTGGACTTTAATTAAAAAGGCCGACAAAATTTCCAAAAAATTTTCTAACTCAAATAAAATTCTACTTTTCTAAAGGATTTCGGTGCGCTGATTCTGAATCTGAAGTCGGATTTTAATGAAAATCAGTAATTTTAAAAATATTGAGGAGTGAAAATGGCCACAAACTGCGTTTTTCGCCTCTTTGGATATGAATATCTCAAAAACTACACCAAAATCCTTTTGAAACGTAGAATTTTATTTCTGTTACAAAAATTTTTCGACCAGTATTATTTTCCCACATTTGGGGTTGAAAAAAATAAACACATTTTTAGAGAAACGCTACAACATTAAAATGCAAAGAAGAAATAGATTTTTATTGCCATTTTTGTTATTTCATTAGTAACAAAATAAAATAGGAATGTTAAATCATGCGTATTATTTAATAATACCTAAGAGTTACTTTAAAAAGCACAACCAACAACGAAAATTACATACATTTGGTGAACAAAACATTTGCCTTTGCAGTTGGTACTTTTAGGATATTAAAAAAAAGGCTTGCAATCATTTGATAATTTCCAATAAAATTTTTTTTAGAATTTAACGACGCACTTTGTTTAAGCGAATATTTTCAAGCTTGTCGAAAAATTCAGAAAATTAATGCAACTTCTGAATAGATAAAACCGGAGCCAAATTTTGATATAAATTCCGAGTATGCAGCTGCGTATTTAATTTTAGTACAGTGTTTTAAGACTATCAAGTCTAATTAAAATTTTGTTTCCATTTTCTTCCATTATCTACTTTCCATTTGGGAAAATTCCAAAAAAATTTTAGAAATATAGGACCAAAAATCAGGAAATAGAAATTATCAAATGAATTTTGCCACAAGCTAAAAGCTTTAAAAATACCTAACGTACGTTTCCTTACAACGCTTAATCAACACAAAAAAAATAATTATTAAAAAAAATCAAAAATTTGAATCCTTTCTTTGACTAATGGACTTTTTTATTCTAGCAAAAATGTCGCACTTTCTTCCGGCTGTCACATTTTTTTGTTCTCTTCCACACAGACTCGACACTTTTTTAGGGATGTTTGTTCTATTGACAAAATATAAAACTGGCCCGACTACGGGCAACATTTTCTGCTCTTAGCACAAGTAAAAGGTTGCATTATTTTTGTTTCATTCATCACATAAAAAATGCAATACTTTAATAGGGCACAGGACACATGTTGATAATGCTGCAATGTAATAATGCAACATTTTCATTCAGAATAGGAAATGCTATTAGTATACAGATCTGAGACCAATAAAAATTATATAAAATATAACTTTTTTTTGCTATAATAGCTGAATATTCTCTCTTTATCTTATCCCGAAAATCCCGGGATAAAATTCTACCTATCCCGGGATTTTCGGGGTGTCAATAAGGGCGGGATCCCGGGATCGCGGGGTCCCGGGATCCCGGGATTGGAATCCCTAGCACATACATATAAAATTTTCTTAGTGCTTAGGGGAGTGCAAAGAAAATTTTATTTTCATATTTGAAGTGAAAATATATGTATATGTGCCTATGATTCCCCAGCAGTATTTGAGGTAAGGAGGTGCATATTCAATAGAATATTCATTATGAAAAATAGCCTGAAAGTAAGTTCAAAATTCACTGCTGAAAAAATAACTGAACACGCAGTGAAGACATCAGGTGTACTGAAATACATGCTATGGAAGTTCTCCCTGCGTATTCAGGCCTTTTTTCCTACAGAAACTCTCCCTTCTCGTTCGGCAGTTTTTAGGTAGTTGATTTTCGACGCCACCTCTATATAAAAACGAAAGGGAAAGTTCAGATATTAGAACTACATCTCTACTGAATATTCAGTAGGAAATATGTGCTGTTTTCCAGCTGATAAATACTGCTGGGTCGGAACAAAACAAAAACAATTGTGATTTGAGTGCCTATGAGGTGAGCAGCCCTGCTCTAGAAAATACAAAAATTAACAAATTTTCTGGAATGTCCAAAAAGACAACAAATTTTTTTTCGATACGGTCTACTCTACACACATACCTAAGTTGTCAATGGGAAATTGCTGCAAATGTAAACTTCTTGACTTGCAAAAGAGCTATTCCTGCTGCTGTTGCTGCTTACTACTGCCACTGGCACTTCTTTTTCTTCTTCTTCATCTTCTTCTTATACTATTTCTTCTTGCAATACTATTCTTCAACTATTTTTACTGCTACACTTTTCTATTATTTTTCGCAAATACTTTTCATGGCAGCACTTACTCTTTGTCTACTTACTTTATACTATTTATATACGAGTATATATATATATATACATATATAACCACTACAAGTTTTGATTATAGTTTTGACGTTAGAAGCTTCAAGCTTATTTGCTTGCTTAGCATAGTTGAAGCTTAAGCAGGTATATATAGCCTTATAGCCTAAAAGTATACCTCGTTGACGCATAAGAATGTAAAGTAGAAGAATTCCATTTTTATTTACGACAATCAAAAGTGTGTACGTTCTTCTTTGTTCTGCTTCTTGTTCTGCTTCTCGTGACAAATTTGCTAAAACAGCCAGTTCTAGTACAAACCAAAAAATAAAATAAACAAGTATGTCAGCTATGCAAAGAGGGATGGTGAAGTGCGATGAAGCGGCAAGCGGGTAAGTTATATGTTTTGAGAGCGTGCAATGAAGTAAAAATGTTTGCCGAACAGCAATAAGGTAAGGGCATACTCAGTGCTATGAGCTAAACTTAGAAAATGATGCAGTTTGTTTCTTCAACTATTTTTTTGCCAAGAAAAATGAAAGCAAAAGTTACGAGGGGTACGTGATGTGAAGACGGTGAAGATGAGGGCTATGTGAAGTAAAGACGGAGGAGTAAATGGCGAAGAAGAAACAGAAGACGAAGAAGAGGGTTGAGAGAAGATAGTAAGGGTATCGGTATGGCTAAGAAAATACTAACTGAATTGCTGGAGAAAAGAAGAAGATGGAGTATAGGTTATGCAGGTGAGGATGGAGGAGAAGAATGAGTGAATGAAGAAGTTAGGGGTGAGGAAGCCTAAGCGATGTACGGCAGCAGAGGCAGATAATGGGAAATATGAGAAGATATGCATGTATATGACATAGGGAATGACATGATGGCAGGCTGGGCAGGTAAAGTAGGATAAAAAGGATAAATGGAGAGACTATGGCCGAAGCGAGCTAAATTTAAGCTAGTAAAGCTGCAAATCAAATGATGGGAAATATGAGACGAAAAACAAAGGGCAATATTATGGAGAGGCATGAAAGCCAAGAGAGTAAGAAGAGTATACAAAAACTGTAGGGGATGAATAACACGAATAAAGAAAGCATGACTAAGAAAAAGCTAAAAGGGAGGTAGCAAACTTGCCGCTCAAGCAGAGAAGTAGTGAACTTCGTGCACTTGTGGGGGGATTTATTAGAGGACACAATTCATGGGGACACCGCATGTCCATCATAGGCATCATCGTAAGCTCATTATGCCTATCCTATCTGGAGGACGACCGCGCCGGTGGCACAGAGCACTTTCTCTGCATTTGGCTAGCTTTCGCTAGACTAAGATTGCGCATTTTCGGTTGAGATGTGCTGAGAATGCCGAAGGCACACTGTTTAGCCACACAACAAACTTCTCAAATTTATAAATGGAATCTGGCAAATTTGCAGAGGAATTCTGATTTCACTACAACAACTTTTTCACCTACGTGCTGATCCTTTCTAAAGGCCTTAAGTACAATGGGCCAGATATGCCAGAGTGCTCGAGAAATATATAGTTTTCGCGGCCTATCACAATTCCATTCCATTTCATAACTAAGAAGAGCACGCCTAAGGCTCTGATATGGTTAAAAAAGGAAGTTCTTCCTTATCCATGAAGCCAAAGCGACAGCAATTGAAGAAGAAGAACAAGTATACCAACTAACATTGGTCTGAGAAAGCAGACAGAGTAGCACAAGTATGAGTGACATAACACATCACCGCAGAAACCGTGACTTAAGCATGAAGGCAACACAAAAAGAAGTAAAAGCGAAGTACATAAAAGAAAATGCAGAAACAAAAACAAAAACTGAAAACAAAAATAAAAAGCGAACAAGCTTTTGAGCAACAACGAAACGCATGTTGTTTATTTTATTCGACATTTTTTTTATGTTGGCTAGTTATAGCTATAAAAAATTTAACATAATAGGGGCATTTCAGTTATTACATCTGGGTCTGGGTTAAGATAAATTTTTACTGAAACAATCCGGCTCATAATGAAAATTGGCTGCACTTGAAAAAAAACTAAAAAGAAGAAGAAACATATACAACATATACCCAGCAGTAAAAATCTGAAATGAATCCTTTATGAATCACTGATGAAATTTATCATGAGGAGGCATCAGTGAATACTTTCATATAAAGGCTGCTCAATTTTTTCAAATAAATGGTTTGCTTTCCTCATGCCTATATGACTCCGTTCGGAGCCGGTATAAAACTGTCCAATGGTAGGAAAAACAAAAGGAGCACACCTCGAATTGGGAGAGAAGCTCGGCCATAAAATTCGTCAGAGTTATAATAGCGCAAAAACAATTCTTCTGTACATTGAAAAGAGACAAATACTCCCTCAAAAACAATTTGATTGACTTTAAACTTCAAACTAATTGAAAATAACTATTTCAAAAATTATCTTTTTGGAAATTTGAATTTAAATTACTGAAATAAATTATGAAACTCAAATGGCGGGATAGCTATGTATTCCATGTTATAAGGAGAAGCCAGTGCGCAGTATAACTTTTCTTCCGGACTTGTTCTTTCCCCTTACGGCCAAAGCAGAAGCTTACAAGAGGCAAATTTGAAATTTGTATTTCCATATATTTTTTATTTTAAATATAATTTGTTTTATAGTTGTCAAATTGAAAACTTTGTCAGAAAAGCTGCCGAATGTCAAAAAACCTACCGAAATACAAGCTGGCTCGTTGGTTTTTAACCGCCTAGATGGTATTTCGTTTGGTTTTTTCAATATAGCTTGCTCGCTTGCACCAACGCAAAACGATAGTGATGAATATTCAACAAAGAATCATCAATGATCATTAAGCAGTGAAACAAATTTACTGCAGGGTATATCTATATATATGTATACATACACAAATGTCACTTTTCAGTTCTGCCAAATCAAAACAGCACTGTTCTGCCAAATCAGCACGGAAAAAACAAATCGAACAGGGCGGATCAAAAATTGAACCAGCAATTTATCTGGTTTAATCGAGCTGAAATCTTTGTTGTTGCATTTACGTGCAAAAATTTTTATCTGGGTTAGGATCACCGTATGTGAAACACGGCCAATATACATACAAACATACGCATAATGTAACCCTGCAGGAAGTGCATCTAACTTAAAACTGACTTTAAACTGTTTACAAAGAAACTAGTGGTCACTTTTAATTGTATATTTTCTTTGAAAAAGGCTAACTACTTTTGTATGGGAATGGCGATAAAAAAGTCAGCCCTGTGTACTTCTGCATTACTTAGCGGGTAACTATAAACTAACTTTTTTTGGGTGAAAAATAATTGATCCCAAAATATAACCTCATTCATTTTTAGAAAATTATAAAAAAAAAAATACAAGGGAAATGGTTGCAGATGTACCTGTTACATACATACATGTTTCCATTCATGGAATTCGCAAAAATTTCGATATTATTCCATTGCTTCGCTTCCCAAATCCAAAAAGGGGATTTTTCACAGCAAAATTCTATCAGTTTAAATAATTTTGAATAAAATATTTTCATCAGGCATTTGAAAGCTTTTGTCAATGCACACTTTCTCCTTTTTTTTTGGATTTTTCTGCATGACAAAGCAACTAATTAAAAATGGGTTTCTTGCTGTTTGATACAAATTGATTATTTTTTTCAATTGTCTCAAAATAACCACTTAAAAGTCAACTACTTTTAGCAATTGATTTTTTTCTTCCTGCAGGGAAACTATACAGCACCATTATTACTTTTTGCTTTGTTTCTACTTTACGAGAGTAAATATCTGCCTTTCTTATTTTATTTTATTACTTTCTTTTACTTCCTCATTCTTCTCGTCGAAGACAAAAATTCGCAAACTATTGTTTTTTTCTTATTTTTATTGCATTGCGCTCAAAAATAAGTTTTTATTAAGCGCTGAATGCGCGCTGAATTAGCTGAATATGCGCCAAGTTAATTTCGATAAATTTTGTGCATTCCGCTGCGTAATAAACTGTTGTTATTTTGGTGCTGAATGCGCGCTGTATTAGCTGAACATGAACTTAAATTCGTTTTGCTGCATAAATGGTGTTGTTATTGTCACAGAAAGCGCGCTGAATTACTTAGGTATTACGCTGAATTAACTAAGTTGAATTTTACGCATTTCTTGACATTATAAGCTGTTGGTGTTTTTATTTATTGTGCGCTTAATTAGCTGTATATGCGCTTAATCAATATAGATCAACTATAAGCATTGCAATGCATAGCAAACTGCTTATATCTTGTGCTGAATATGCGCTGAATGAGCTCAGTATGCGTGAAATTTATGTAAAATCAACTTAACACATTATCCGACGTAAAAAGTCTTATTAAATGCGCACTGAATTAGCTGAATTAGCTGAATGTGTGCTAAATTAATGTTTCTATGTAATCTTATACATTCGAATGAAAGAAAACCATTCTTATTCTAGCTGAAAGTGCGCTGAATTTGTTTAATATTGCGTTTAACTTAACTTTAACTTAGTTGAATTTTACGCATTTCCAGGCATTATAAACTGTTGGAATTTTAGTTTAATACGCATTGCGTTAGCCAAAGATGTACTGCATCAATATAGATCAACTTAGCGCATTCCAATGTAAAGCAAGTTGCCTATATATTGTGCTGAATATGCGCTGGGAGGGCTGAGTGCGCGCCGAATCAGCTGAATAATCGTAGAAAAAACCTTAAACATTCTTCGACGTAATTAACGCCTATTTAATGTGCACTGAGTGAGCTGAATATGCGCTGAATTAGCTGAATATGAGCTGAATTAATTGAATTTATGTTAAAAACCTTATGAACCATTAAACTATTGTTTTTTCTTTTAGTTTGCAGTATTATATAATAAACAACACAAACGAAATTATTGAATTGCATGTACTTTTTATATACATATCAGCTTTTTTTTAATTATTAATTTACTTCAACCGCATGAAAACAAAAGTCATCATTCACAGCAAATCGCTGCTAATCGCTTATTAGCAAATAAAGCAAATGAAGCGTGCCGAAAAAATTAAAAGCTAAAAGGATCTTTACTTTTGCGTTTGCAATTTATTTTCATTAAATTACATTTCAAATGAGTTTGAGCTTAAATATTTTTTTTGGGAAAAAAATAGTAAAAAAATGTGCAAAATATATGCAATAACTTGATCTCAAAAATTTTACTAAAAACGAAGCTAACAGTGCCTATCTAGAGATAGAGATGCAAACTCATGCAAAACTAATATTTTGCGCAACACTGTACGCACGTAATTAAATATAAACACATGCATATGCACGTATGCATAGTTTTTTGTTGTAAATTAGTTAGTTATTCATATCCTGATGCCAATCAGCGTCAACATTGTTTAAATAATTAATAAATATAATGTGCATAAATAGTTATGTAAGTATGCTTGTATAGGCGTCAAAACAACAGCAACAACAACGCCATACACATAATAGACGAAGCAGCAAATGAAATTATGCAAGCAAACCACAAATATCAACGCCATAATGCCAATTATTTGTATTATTCCGAATTATTTGTTATTTTATTCATTTTATTTATTGTTAATTTAAAAAAATATTGAGCTAAAAATAAATTTTACTCGGAAATTATTGTCATAAAAGCAAATTTTATTACAAAATTATTCATCCTAAAACAACTTCGAAAATATTAAACCAAAATTAAATTTTTGCTCCGAAAATATTGAGCTAGAAATAAATTTTACTCCGAATTATTGACAGAAATTTTTGTCTTACTCCGAAACTACTGACTTAAAACTATTTTTACTCCGAAAATGCTGACTTCACAAAAATGTACCTACTACGAAAATATTGATCCTAAAGAAATTTATTACGAAATTATTGATCCACAAATAACTCCGAAAATATTGACATAAAATCGAATTTTACTCCGAAAATATTGAGCTAAAAATTAGTTTAATACTAAATCATTGAGGGAAAATTTAATTTTATTCCGAAATTATTGACTTAAAAAAAATTTTACTCCGAAAATATTGACTCAAAAAACAAGTTTTACTCCGAAATTATTGATTCTAAAATAACTCCGAAAATATCGACCTATAGTTTAATTTCCCTCTGAAAATTTTAGCTGAAAATAATTTTTACTACGAAATTATTGACCGATATTTTTATCTTGCTCCTAAATAATTGACTAAAAATAATTTTTACTCTGAAAATACTGACGTGAAAAAATTTGACATACTCCGTAAATATTTACCCTAAAATAACCCCCGAAATATTAAACTAAAAATAATTTTTACTCCGAAAATATTGATCGAAAATTTAAATGCAGTCCGAAATTATTGATAGAGAATTTAATTTTACTCCAAAATTATTGACTTGCGTAAATTATGCCCGAAAAAAGCTGACATTCAAAAAAAATTACTACGAAAATATTGATCGCAAAATAACTCCGAAAATATTTATCTAAAATACTGAAAATACTGACCCAAAAACAAATTTTATTGAGAAAATGTCATCAAAAATAATCAAAAAATTTGTGATAATTTTCTTTTTATTATTTTTTAATTTTTCTCTCCAAAGGCATATGAAATGTTCCACTTTTTTCTTTGCGGAATTAGAGCTGAATGCCCTCCCATTTGCATAACTTCAAAATTCCAATCAAATTACGCACTATAAGCTGTTTAAACACAATTAAATTAGTATAAAAATAATAATTTTCTTTTTATTATTTTTTAATTTTTCTCTCCAAAGGCATATGAAATGTTCCACTTTTTTCTTTGCGGAATTAGAGCTGAATGCCCTCCCATTTGCATAACTTCAAAATTCCAATCAAATTACGCACTATAAGCTGTTTAAACACAATTAAATTAGTATAAAAATAATTCAAATCATGCTAAAAATCCATTGCACTAAGTACATGAAGCTCAGTGCCAAAGCACTCTACAAATGCCAGCCAAATGTTTATCAACTACAAAATTGCTTTCAAACAACCCACAAACTAATTCTTTGTTTTTACTAAATAGGTATGTATATTTGTTTGAGCATTTAAATACATTCGCGCCGTTTCTATGTTTAGTTTAAACCATAAATCAATTTCAGGCAATTTACTAATTAGCATTTTTAATGACTTTGCGTTGTAAAACACAACGGCACTAGCACTATTAACAACAACAACAACAACATTAATATAAATAAATTTTCAACACAGCGCAATTCGCGAATTCGCAGCTAAACGCCGAAATAAACACATACATACATACAAAACAGAACACAATTTTCTAAATGCAGTAAAATGTAATAAAAATTGTAATACAAACAACTAAAATACCAGAATACGCAGAAAAGCATAGAAATTATTTGTTAGTAAAATAAAATATTTGTAAATTAGTTGGCCGTGCACGCAACGCAACTCACATGTACCGCATACCGGCTTCGTTGCGCGCGTCTGGGGTATTTTGGTTTTGGTTTATGTGCCAGTTCGTCTATTAATTGTGACGGTATTTGCAATTTTAAAATTATTTTGGAATTTAAAATTTTGTAAAAAAAAATAGTTATAGAAATGAGTTTAGGTGCAGGTTTCCAAGTTAAGGAGAACGTAATGAACTAGTTAAACCAATTAAATTTATGGAACAGGTTTTTTTAATTTCAAACTTGGATTATAATTTAAACCTTATTTAAGCTGAGTTTGAAGTGAGATTAAATGCAAAATCTGGCAGAAATAAGAATCGCTTAATAAGTTAACCCTTTCAAAGTTAAAATACATCCTAAAGTTAGTGAACTTTAAACTTAGTTTAAATTTTAAACTTGGTTTAAATTTTAATCATGGTTTGTACTGAGATTAAATACAAAATCTGGCATATTTTACCTCAGGAGACCAAAATATGTATTAAAGTTAAAGTACACTTTAAACTTAGTTTAAATTTTAAACTTGGTTTAAATATAAACTAAGTTTAAAATCAGTTTAAATACAAAATATGATATATTTTATCTCAGAAAATCAAAAAAGCATGTCAAAGTTTAAACAGAGTTTAAACTGACTCAACCTTAACTTAGTTTAAATTTTAAACCAGGTCTAAACTGAGTTTAAATACAAAATCTGACTGATTTAAACTTAGGAAACCAAAAAAACATATTAAAGTTAAAATATACCTTAAACTCGCCTAAACATAAGCTTAGTTTAACCTTAAACTTAGTTTATAAATTAAACTAGGTTTCAGCTGAGTTCGAATTCAAAATCTGGCAGATTTTACCTCAGAAAACCTAAAAAATGTATAGAAACTAAAATAGTCTTTAAACTCGCTCAACATTAAAATTAGATTACATTTTAAACTAGGTTTAAACTGAGTTTAATATACAAAATCTGATTGATTTAAACTTAGGAAACCAAAAAAAACGTATTAAAGTTACAATAGACCTTAAACTCGCCTAAGCCAAGTTTAACCTTAAACTTAGTTTATAAATTAAACCAGCTTTTAACTGAGTTTAAATAAAAAATCTTTCAGTTTTTACCGCAGGAAAGCTTTAAAATGTATTAGAGTTAAAATAGACTTTAAACTCGGTCAACTTTAAACTTAGTTTAAAAATTAAACTGGCTTTGAACTGAGCTTAAATACAAAATTTTGCAGATTTTAACTTAGCAAAGCTACAAGTTTTAATAAAATTAAAATTGACTTTAAGCTCGTCTTAGTTTAAATTTTAAACTAGTTTGGAACTGAGTTTAAATATAAAATATAGCAGATTTAAACTGGGGAAACTTAAAAAATTTTATAAAATTAAACTTGGCTTAAATTTTAAACTTGATTTAAACTGAGTTTAAACCAACAAACTCGCAGATCTCTATACTAATTAATCTGCAAAATATCTTAAAATCAAAATAGTTGCTAAACATGCACTCAAGAACAAAACTGCGGCTAAAATCAAGCTTAAATTTCAACTGATTTTTATTAAACTCAAATCAAACTAAGTTTAAACTTCAACCGCAAAACTAAACCTAAAAATAGTGTCTTTGAAAACTTGTTTAGGGTATTGCACTACGAAGCCGTCAGAAAGTGTCAAAAGCGGCCTTAAACTCTTAGTGAAAAGTGATGGGCAGTTTAAACTTGCTTTAAATTTGATTAAGGTTTATCTAAAACTGAGTTTAATTTTAATTTAATCCCAAAGTTAAAATTTCATAAGTACATATCTTATCTATGTATTATTAGCGATCTCTGCTTCAATTTCGCACACATGCAGGCACATTGTAATTGCCCCAAAAACATCAATAGCATATTTATCACATTATTTGCAGTTTTTAGACAATTTTCATGTATTTCCATTATAATTTCAAACTAATGCCGCTGTTTGTATGTACTTAATGCACACACATACTTAATGCAAATTTAAACAGCAAGGGATTATTAAGCACCGCTTGGGGAATGTTAACGTTTTTTATGTAAATTCGCTATAAAATCAGCTGGTATTTTGAAATAGTTATATGAAGCCTAGTGTTAAACTATATGAAGCCTAAATTCTTATAAAATTAGTAGCATAATTGGAGTAAGTACTAGGGATTCCAATCCCGGGATGCCGGGATCCCGGGATCACGCCCTTTTTGACACCCCGAAAATCCCGGGATAGCTAGAATTTTATCCCGGGATTTTCGGGATAAGATAAAGAGAGAATATTCCGCTATTATAGCAAAGAAAAGTTATATTTTATATAATTTTTATTGGTCTCAGATCTGTATACAAATAGCATTTCCTATTCTGAATGAAAATGTTGCATTATTACAGTGCAGCATTATCAACATGTGTCATGTGCCCTATTAAAATGTTGCATTTTTCATGTGATGAATGAAACAAAAATAATGCAACCCTTTACTTGTGCTAAGAGCAGAAAATGTTGCCCGTAGCCGAGCCAGTTTTATATTTTGTCAATAGAACAAACAGCCCTAAAAAAGTGTTGTCTGTGTGGAAGAGAACAAAAAAATGTGACAGCTGGAAGAAAGTGCGACATTTTTGCTAGAATAAGAAGTCCATTAGTAAAAGTAAGGATTCAAATTTTTGTTTTTTTTTTTTATAATTAAATTTTTCTGTGTTGAAGTACGCGGTGTAAGGGAACTTACGTTTGGTATTTTTAAAGCTTTTAGCTTGTGGCAAAGTTCATTTGATAATTTCTATTTCCTGATTTTTGGTCATTTATTTCTCAAATCGTCGTACCATACGAAAACAAATGTTTTGTTCACCAAAGGCAAATGTTTCGTTGTTGGTTGTGCTTTTTAAAGTAACTCTTAGGTATTATTAAATAATACGCATGATTTTACGTTCCTATTTTATTTTGTTTCTAATGAAATAACAAAAATGGCAATAAAAATCTATTTTTTCTTTGCATTTTAAAGTTGTAGCGTTTCTCTAAAAATGTATTTACTTTTTTCAACCCCAAATGTGGGAAAATAGTACTGGTCGAAAAATGTTTGTAACATAAATAAAATTCTACGTTTCAAAAGGATTTCGGTGTAGTTTTTGAGATATTCATCTCCAAAAGGCGAAATACGCAGTTTGTGGCCTCAATATTTTTAAAATAATTAATTTCCTTAAAAAACTGATTACATCTATTGAAAGCACGATCATTTCTTTTGAAGACAATGTAGATATCTGAATAAGATACCCGAAAAAGCAAAGCGCTGTTTTAAAGACAAATGATCGTTCTTTCAACAGCTGCAATCATCTTTTAATGAAAGTAATTTAACAGATTGAGCAGTGAATATAGCAAAAAATCGCATTTTTCGCCTCTTTGGACATGAATATCTCAAAACCTACACGTATTACCGAAAATCCGACTTCAGATTCAGAATCAGCGCACCGAAATCCTTTAGAAAAGTAGAATTTTATTTGAGTTAGAAAATTTTTTGGAAATTTTGTCGGCCTGTGTAATTAAAGTCCAAATCCCGGGATAAATCCCGGGATCCCGGGATTATAAAATAAAATCTCGAAAATCACGGGATCGTAAAAATCGGAAAAATTGGAATCCCTAGTAAATACCTACTTCTGAAAGTCTAGCTATATTGTAGAATAAACCACAGTGCGGAGAGCATAAACCAAATGCTCCTAAACACGCTAAGGCGCCTAATATTATGCAATATTTTTAGTTAAAAATTTTAATATTTACTTTTTGGTTTTTGGTCGTTTTTTTTTTTTTTGATAACTACTTTGTTATTGAGCTCTCAAGACCATTTTTTTTTTTTTTTTTTTTTTTTTTAAGGAAAAATTGGTATGAAAGATTAATACTTGATTAATACCGTCTGTGCGCGCTGAGAGTGTGCTGTGCGTTTAAAACCGTATCGGATGAGGCCGCTCTAGTAATTGCCAGTCTATACCCTATAGACATCCTAGCAAAAGAAGCTGCAATTATTGCACAGAACGATGTCGATCGTTCCGAGGCGAGA
Source organism: Urophora cardui (assembly GCA_960531455.1). NCBI lineage: Eukaryota > Metazoa > Arthropoda > Insecta > Diptera > Tephritidae > Urophora > Urophora cardui. Next base: position 17,206,699 of record OY482670.1, on the reverse strand, counting down.
GAGGTCGCATGCATAGCTGGCAGCTTAGATGGAGTAACTCCACGAAGGGACGCTGGACACATAGATGCATACCAGATTTGAGATGCTGGTTGGAACGAGCACACGGCGAAGTCGACTTTTACCTTACCAAGTTCCTAACTGGTCACGTTGTTTCAAAGCCTATCTTTTTCGTTTTAAGCACGAGTCAAACCCAACGTGCGATTACTGTGGAAGGCAAGCAATAGAGGATGTATATCACGTCTTCTTTGAGTGCGCAAGATTTTATGAAACCAGAAGCAAGCTCTGTAGAATATTTGAAGGAGGCTATACACCCGAGTCGTTTGTAAAGCATATGCTAGAAAGCAATGCAAAATGGACTGCAGCGAGTGATATAATAGCAGACACGATGAGAACACTGAGGAGCCTTGAGAGACTACGACGACGAACCAGCGACGACTAAATATACCAGCGGCGTGCGAAATTATTCTAGTAATCATATATACTTTGCGTGGAACAGATACGTACAGGAGTTCAGCCTCTTGCATCCGTAATATCTTGTGGTGCGGAGCTTTGGCCTCCGCAGACCACCTAACATTAACCACTTCGAGTGGAACGGATACGTACAGGAGCTCGGCCTCCTGCATCCATCATCGAGCGTGGTGCGGAGCTTTGGCCCCCGCAGACCACCTAACATTGTGAACTTTGAATGAAACGGATACGTACAGGAGCTCGGCCTCTTGCATCCGTTACGGATACGTACAGGAGCTAGTCCTCCTGCATCCATCATCGAGCGTGGTGCGGAGCTTTGGCCCCCGCAGACCACCTAACATTGTGAACTTTGAATGAAACGGATACGTACAGGAGCTCGGCCTCTTGCATCCGTTACGGATACGTACAGGAGCTAGTCTTCCTGCATCCATCATCGAGCGTGGTGCGGAGCTTTGGCCCCCCGCAGACCACCTAACATTGTGAACTTTGAATGAAACGGATACGTACAGGAGCTCGGCCTCTTGCATCCGTTACGGATACGTACAGGAGCTAGGCCTCCTGCATCCGCCAATGCGCGTGGTACGGAGTTTTGGCCTCCGCAGACCACCTAACACTGACCACTTTTATAAAAAATATATGGGTGAAGCCTTTTAAGGCAGACTGAGGGCAATAACGCGACCATTACGTACTGTGAGCCTAGTGCTCAACCCACCTCCCGACGGTAGCTTGACGGTAGTACCGGGGGGTTCGGTACGATGACAGTAGGAGGTTTAGTTCTAGTTCGGGTTAGAGTCCCACACTGACGGGGTAAAGGCTTTCGATGCTTCCTCCTCGTAAAAAAAAAAAAAAAAAAAAACCAACATACAAGTGACAAATACCGATAACGTCGGCAAGGTCACTGTTGCTGGATGGTAGGTTGTAAAAAGGAAAAAATGAAAAGAAAAATTAATACAAGCAAAATGCAAGGCGGCGGTAGCCTAATGGTGATGCCATTAGACTTCCAACCGGAAAATCCGAGGTTCGATCTCGGCGCACGCCAATGAATAAAAAAAAAATGTTAAAAAGAAGTCTGATGAAGAGATGTGGTGGTCTCCGAAATGGATCTATAACTTCTACCAAACAAGTATTAATCTTTCATACCAATTTTTCCTTAAAAAAAAAAAAAAAAAAAAAAAAAAATGGTCTTGAGAGCTCAATTTTAATATTTACTTTTTCAAGTTTTTATTTTATTTGCAATTAACCTTAATTATTTACCGCATTCCCATCCAACACTTTTATGCTACGAGTATTTTATGCTAAATGCTACAAAATAAACAGCCAACGGTCGAATGAGAATTAATGTGTATTTTCAGCTGAAATTGGTTGGTGGTGGAATACTCGTAGCATAAAATTTTAAACAAAATTTTGCGCAATGCAAAAAGCAAATCAATTTTCAATGTTAGCTTTTGATTAAATGTAGAAATTATATTTTAATATGAAAAATAACATACATATTAGAATTGGTTGATGAAAATATGCATCAAATTATTTCTATTTTGTGCATACTTATGTATTAAGGCGGAGTGATGGAGATTTTGTTGTTGTTCTTTTTTTGAACGTACCAGCAAATTAAAGGGAATCAAAATACCTATCGAATGGTATAAAAATATTTGAAATCGGTTCAGCAGTTTTTAAGTAATTGCAATTTAAAAATGCACAATATAAACTTTGACCTTTAATAACTTTTGTTGTTGTTGTTTCCAAAAAAATAATTCACTTTAATACTCAGCTTAGCCATCTTTATCAATTCTCATACTTCGTTTTTTGATTTTATAATTTTCAAAATTTCATATTTGTACCAGATCGAGCTATTTTTTCAACTTTGTGGGGCTGGGGGCACCTCTAAACATGCGAGTAGGTCAATAAAATTTTACAGGCTTATTACTGGGCTAGAAAGGTTCCGTTCTGGCTTTGGAACAAATTGAATTTCCAAAAAAAAAAATTTCACTCCACCTTATTATGTATGTATATAATATTTGTTGTTAAACAATGCGTTTCATGATTTTAGAAATAGTTAAATTTTGTAGTTAGTATTAAAATTGTGTACATATATAGATACACCGGCAAATTTCTGGAACGAATCGAACCAATTCACTTCTTTCCAAAAAATGTTTCCTTTTAATTAAAATTTGCTATAAAAGTATTGACACGAATCCTTAAAATATTAACTTTAAAATCGATTTTACTCCGAAATTATTGTCCTAAAATTTTATCATACTCCGAAAATATTAAAATAAATTTAAATTTTACTCCGAAAATATTGTACGAGAATTTAAATTTACTCCGAAATTATTGATAAAATTTAGTTTTAGCTCAATAATTTCGGAGTAAATTTAAATTCTCGTACAATATTTTCGGAGTAAAATTTTATTTTAGTTCAATGCTTTCGGAGTTATTTTCGTGGTAAAATTTGCTTTTAGGCCAGTATTTTCGGAGTAAAATTTACTTCAGGTCAATCATTTCGGACCAAAATAAAATTTTTGGTCAATAATTTCGGAGAAAAACTTGTTTATAATAATAAAAACCATATTTACTCATATTATAGTTTTCTGCTTATTAATTTTCATTTTTATTTTCTTTTGTTGCCGTTATCTGATGCTTTAGTAATGGCGCCAATTTCATTGCTACAAACTTATATATGTATGTACATAAGTACATATCGTCGTACCATATGAAAACTAACATCAAATTTTTTGTGGCTGACGAAAAGTAAAATGTTCAAGTTTTGGCCGACGAAAAGTAATAAAATCGAGTTTTGGCTGACGAAAAGTAATAAAATCCACTTTTGGCTGACGAAAACTATCAATTTCGTTTAAACAACAACAATTTTAATGTAAAAACAGTATATAATTACTGATACTTTTCGTCAGCCAAAAGTCGATTTTATTACTTTTCGTCAGCCAAAACTCGATTTTATTACTTTTCGTCGGCCAAAAGTCAAATGTTCTACTTTTCGTACAGAATTTTTTTATTGATAGCTTTCGACAGAAATTTTAAATATGTTAGTTTTCGTATGGTACGACGATATGTACATATTTATGCGGCTTTACCCAATAAACACAACGGATTCGCCTCGAATTCGAGACGAGTTCGCTTCTCTGATTATATTATCGCGGCGATAGTTTGCGACGATAGATCGGCGAATCCGAATTCCCAGGTGAGTCACCTCTCATTAGCGATTCGCGCATTTTTTTTGTCCTCGGATCGTTGGCAATTCGAGATTTGGGCTCATTGGCGAATACATTCTAGAAAATCTTCTTCTGCGAATCCGCCTCGAATTCCCCACGATATCATCCCAACTTTTAAATTTCTCGAGTGGACTTTTAAAGAGTAAATTAAAGCCCAACAGGGAATTTCTTCGTGTAAAGCAAGATCCAAAAAAATTAATAAATGCTATTGCGATAATTGATTTTCCTCGAGTCCATCTCGAACTCGATACGAATCCGAAAAATAACATTCATCTCCGCGAATTCATCTCGAATTTGCCACGATATCATCCTCGCTTTTGTGTTTATTGGGTATTTACATTTGCAAAATAATGAGCTATTAAAATTTGACCACAATACAAACACACACACATAATCAATAAGTTGTCACTAATGCCGGAATTTATGTGTGTTTCTAAAAAAAAATTATATCAAATTATATGCATCTATGCCAAATGTATGCAAACATTAAACATTAAGCAAATTTCGTTATTTTTAACGAAATATTTTGAAAAAAAAAATGGTGTAATTTAATTCAGTTGAAATTTTTGTTGCAAAAAATGGAAAACGAAATAAAATTTCCGTTGAATTGATAAATCGGTGTGATCATTATCATTGTATGTCCGTTAAGGTGGAGTGAAATCATATGGAGATTTTTTGTTTGTTCTTTTTTTGAACGTACCAGCAATGAAAAGTTGCCTTTATACGAGTTAATGAACCCCACAAAATTTTATCGCGATAGGATGACGTTTTGAACTGCCCCAAGCCTCGCAAAGTTGAAAGCAATAAGCACGATCTGGTACAAATATGAAATTTTGAAAATTATAAAATCAAAAAACTAAGTATGAGGATTGATAAAGATGGCTAAACTGAGTATTAAAGTGAATTTTTTTTTTTTGGAAACAACAACAACAAAAGTTATTAAGGGTCAAAGTTTATATTATGCATTTTTTAAATTGCAATTACTTAAAAAATACTGAACCGATTTCGAATATTTTTATACCATTCGATAGGTATTTTGATTCCCTTTAATTTGATATACATTTTATATATGAAATGTAGGGGGGTAAAAGGGGGGTTGACCCCCGCAGGGGGGTGTTATGAAACCCACATAAGATGTATATCAAATTAAAGGGAATCAACATACCTATCGAATGGTATAAAAATATTCGAAATCGGTTCAGTAGTTTTTAAGTAATTGCAATTTAAAAATGCACAATATAAACTTTGACCTTTAATAACTTTTGTTGTTGTTGTTTCCAAAAAAAATAAATTCACTTTAATACTCAGCTTAGCCATCCTTATCAATCCCCATACTTCGTTTTTTTTATTTTATAATTTTCAAAGTTTCATATTTGTACCAGATCGTGCTATTTTTTCAACTTTGTGAGGCTGGGGGCACCTCTAAACATGAGAGTAGGTCAATAAAATTTTACAGGCTTATTACTGGGCTAGAAAGCTTCCGTTCTGGCTTTGGAACAAATTGAATTTCCAAAAAAAAAGTTTCACTCCACCTTAATGTCCATAGTTATTACATACCTTTTGCTATTATTATCTATTTAAATTTTTTTTTAACTAATTTTATTAGCTTTTCCATGGCAGCGGTTTGTTAAATAGTTACGCATATTTCGTTTTGCGTATCAGTGATCATCGAATTATGATTTTTTTTAAATGATTTTTTTGTTAAGTCACTGCGATATGCATAAAATTGGACTAGTAATCTAATGTGATAAAATTGACTGGAAGAACTAAATATTACAAAAATTAATTGCAGGAATTTTTAATTAGATATTGAATTAATGTTTTCTTCTAAAAAAAATAGCATTAAAAGCTTTTTTCAAAATAAAACTACTTATTCCACTATACATGTACCTCTCACTATACCTTTTCTCTTTTCTAACCACTGCTATATGCACACAACTCTCACTAAATAACAGCGAGCTTTTATAATCTATATATATAAAAATGATTTGGTATTTAATTGTAACGCTAAAACTTGAAAACGGCTGAACCAAAACAAATACTTCCTTAGGGGGGTTTGTTTGTTGTTACCCCGCGGAGGTTTAGTCGAAGAAAAAATTAAAAAATGTTAGGGGGCGTGGCACCTCCCATACAACCTTAATTTTTAAAGCTGATTATCTCTAAAACAGTTCAAGGTAGGGAACAGAAAATTGGTATAGAGGTAGGTGATATCAAAACCCTTCTCACTCAGAAAGGTGGGGGCTGTCAGAAAAGGGGGCGTGGCACCTCCCATACAACCTTAATTTTTAAAGCTGATTATCTCTAAAACAGTTTAAGGTAGGGAGCTGAAAATTGGTATAGAGGTAGGTGATATCAAAACCCTTCTCACTCAGAAAAGTGGGGATTGTCAGAAAAGGGGGCGTGGCACCTCCCATACAAACTTAATTTTTAAACCTGATTATCTCTAAAACAGTTTAAGGTAGGGAGCTTAAAATTGGTATAGAGGTAGGTGATATCAAAACCCTTCTCACTCAAAAAAGTGGGGATTGTCAGAAAATGGGGCGTGGCACCTCCCATACAACCTTAATTTTTAAACCTGATTATCTCTAAAACAGTTTAAGGTAGGGAGCTGAAAATTGGTATAGAGGTAGGTGATATCAAAACCCTTCTCACTCAGAAAAGTGGGGGTTGTCAGAGAAGGGGGCGTGGCACCTCCCATACAACCTTAATTTTTAAAGCTGATTATCTCTAAAACAGTTCAAGGTAGGGAACAGAAAATTGGTATAGAGGTAGGTGATATCAAAACCCTTCTCACTCAGAAAAGTGGGGGTTGTCAGAAAAGGGGGCGTGGCACTTCCCATACAACCTTAATTTTTAAAGCTGATTATCTCTAAAACAGTTCAAGGTAGGGATCTGAAAATTGGTATAGAGGTAGGTGATATCAAAACCCTTCTCACTCAGAAAAGTGGGGATTGTCAGAAAAGGGGGCGTGGCACCTCCCATACAACCTTAATTTTTAAACCTGATTATCTCTAAAACAGTTTAAGGTAGGGAGCTGAAAATTGGTATAGAGGTAGGTGATATCAAAACCCTTCTCACTCAGAAAAGTGGGGGTTGTCAGAAAAGGGGGCGTGGCACCTCCCATACAACCTTAATTTTTAAAGCTGATTATCTCTAAAACAGTTCAAGGTAGGGAACAGAAAATTGGTATAGAGGTAGGTGATATCAAAACCCTTCTCACTCAGAAAAGTGGGGGTTGTCAGAAAAGGGGGCGTGGCACTTCCCATACAACCTTAATTTTTAAAGCTGATTATCTCTAAAACAGTTCAAGGTAGGGATCTGAAAATTGGTATAGAGCTAAATGATATCAAAACCATTCCCACGCATAAAAGTGGGGGTTATCGGAAAAAGGGGCGTGGCACCTCCCATACAAACTTAATTTTTCATGATGAATATCTCTTAAATTGTTTACGCTAGGGGCTTGGAAATTGGTGTGGAGATAAACGATAACAATTCCATATTAAGGCAAAATAATAGGAGTTATACGAAAAGGGGGCGTGGCACTTCCCAACAACACTTAATTTTTTAAGCTGCACATCTTTAAAAGGATTTAAGTCAGGGACCTGGAAATTGGTACAGAGCTATATGTTATCAAAACAATTTTTGCGCATAAAAGTGTAGGTTAATGCAAAAGGGGGCGTGGCACCTCCCACACAAACTTAATTTTTCAAGCTGAATATCTATAAAAGCGTTTAAGGTTGGGACCTGAAAATTGATCAGGAGATTAACGATATCAATAGCGTGCTTATGAAACAGTAGTTTTGGGAACAGGGGGCGTGGTACCTCCCATGCGTTCTTAATTTTTAAGGCTAAATATCCTTAAAAGCGTTCATGGCATGTACATAGAAATGACTATGCAGATATACGATATCAATACCATGTTCACCCAAAAAAAAAGATTTATCGAAAAATGGGGCATTGTACCTCCCATACGTACTAAACTTTTGAAGCTGAATATATCTAAAAGGGTTGGAGGAGGGGCCTGAAAACCATTATGGAGGTATACTATATCAATCCTCTTACTTACTTAGTGAAAATGGCCAATACTCAGTGAAAATAAATATCCGGAACAGAAAACTAAAAATGTTGTGTATCGTGCAGCCTTAAACTGAATACTAAAATTATATATTTTTGAAGTTGTATACACAATGAAGTAGTGAAAAATCGTTAATTTTCTATTAAAAATAATACCAGTGTAATAACAATTTTTATACTCAGCTGTACTAGTACACAGAGTATTATAGTTTTAATCACATAACGGTGGATTGTAACAGAATGAAATAATCGAGATAGATATAGACTTATATATATCAAAATGATCAGGGTGAAAAGAGAAATCGATTGAGCCATGTCCGTCCGTCCGTCCGTCTGTCCGCCCGTCTGTCTTTCCGTCCGTCCGTCCGTCTGTAAACACTCTTACTCGCGCAAAAATTGAGATATTTTGATGAAATTTGAAATGCAAGTTGGTATCGAGACTGGGACGGTTGGTATTGAAAATAGGCGAAATCGGACCATGACCACGCCCACTTTTCCTATATAGAAAAAATCGGAAATTTGGTATCTCAGTCACTAATATAGCTGGAGCGATGAAATTTTACCCACGTGTTGAGCTCAGGCCCCTATGGAGAAATCTGATGAAATTTTGGAAAATGGGCGGTGCCACGCCCACTTATTAAGGGGCAAACATTGAAAGTTTTATGAGTCATAACTCAGAAACCGTTGAAGATATATCGATGAAATTTGGTGTGCGTAATATAATTACTTAGGCAAATGTTTGGACTAAAAATTGCCAAAATCGGTTGACGACCACGCCCACTTTTATATATAAGTATTATAAAGTGGCCCAATAAAAAAATTTTAAGCTATATCTCTGTCAAATATAAAGATATATCATTGAAATTTTATGGCAGGAGTCCAACTATGGACATAAAACGAAAAACACAAAAATTTTGGAAAATGGGCGTGGCACCGCCTCTGTTTAGAAGCAGGAATATACTAGATTTCTGAGCCCATAACTCGACAAATAATCTATATATATAAAAATGATTTGGTATTTAATTGAAACGCTAAAACTTGAAAACGGCTGAACCAAATCAAATACTTCCTTAGGGGGGTTTGTTTGTTGTTACGCCGCGAAGGTTTAGTCGAAGAAAAAATTAAAAAATATTAGGGGGGCGTGGCACCTCCCATACAACCTTAATTTTAAAAGCTGATTATCTCTAAAACAGTTTAAGGTAGGGAGCTGAAAATTGGTATAGAGGTAGGTAATATCAAAACCTTTCTCACTCAGAAAAGTGGGGGTTATCAAAAAAGGGGGCGTGGCACCTCCCATACAACCTTATTTTTTAAAGCTGATTATCTCTAAAACAGTTTAAGGTAGGGAGCTGAAAATTGGTATAGAGGTATGTAATATCAAAACCCTTCTCACTCAGAAAAGTGGGGATTATCAGAAAAGGGGCGTGGCACCTCCCATACAACCTTAATTTTGAAAGCTGATTATCTCTAAAACAGTTCAAGGTAGGGAGCTGAAAATTGGTATAGAGATAAATGATATCAAAACCATTCCCACGCATATAAATGGGGGTTATCGGAAAAAGGGGCGTAGCACCTCCCATACAAACTTAATTTTTCATGCTAAATATCTCTAAAATTGTTTACGCTAGGGACTTGGAAATTGGTGTGGAGATAAACGATAACAATTCCATATTAACGCAAAATAATAGGAGTTATACGAAAAGGGGGTGTGGCTCCTCCCAACAACGCTTAATTTTTTTAGCTGAATATCTTTAAAAGGATTAAAGTCAGGGACCTAGAAATTGGTACAGAGCTATATGATATCAAAACAATTTTTGCGCATAAAAGTGTAGGTTATCGGAAAAGGGGGCGTGGCACCTCCCATACAAACTTAATTTTTCAAGCTGAATATCTATAAAAGCGTTTAAGGTTGGGACCTGAAAATTGGTCAGGAGATTAACGATATCAATAGCATGCTTATGAAAAAAACAGTAGTTTTGGGAAAAGGGGGCGTGGCACCTCCCATGCGTTCTTAATTTTTAAGGCTAAATATCCCTAAAATCGTTCATGGTGCATAGAAATCACTATGCAGATATACGATATCAATACCATGTTCACCCAAAAAAAGAAAAGATTTTTCGAAAAATGGGGCATTGCACCTCCCATACGTAGGTACTAAACTTTTGAGGCTGAATATATCTAAAAGGGTTGGAGGAAGGGCCTGAAAACCATTATGGAGGTATACTATACGTATCAGTACTCTTACTTAATTGGTTGAAATAGCCAATACTCAGTGAAAATAAATATCCGGAACAGAAAACTAAAAATTGTGTATCGTACAGCCTTAAACTGAATACTAAAATTATATATTTTTGAAGTTGTATACACAATGAAGTAGTGAAAAATCGTTAATTTTCTATTAAAAACAATACCGGTGTAATAACAATTTTTGAAATGAAATTAATAAAAAAATCTATTTTGGGCAGAACGAAGTTTGCCGGGTCAGCTAGTATTCAATAAATAAGAATCTTTTCAAATTAAATTAATGAACTATGTTCAGTAGCCTTGGGCCTTTCAAAGTCGAGCAAAGGGAACAGACATAGAATGTATTTAATTCTACAGAGTCATTTTTATTGTATTGCTACAACAAAAGAGACCATCAACTCTCTTCTCAGCGCAGTATTCAACTGGCTCTTGCCCTTTTTTATTAAAAAAAAAAGTATTTTAAAGTGGAAATCACATAAGCGCAATTTCCACTCTATCAACATAATTAATTTTCAACACAACAACGAAATGGATAGTAAAATTATGAAGAAGAGCTAAAAGCACAGCAATAACAACAAAAAGCGAGCTTTGAATTAACGTTAAAACCGGTCAAGTATTGAAAAGCGCATGAAGTAAGAGTGAGAGAAAAAGAGACAAAGATAGAGTTGTTGTTAATGAAAAGGAAGAACAATAAGAAGAAGAAGATGATGATGATGATGATGATGATGATGATGATGATGATGATGATGATGATGATGATGATGATGATGATGATGATGATGAAGAAGAAAAATAAGAAGAAGATGATGAAGAAGCATTACAATATTAACCAACAAGCGAACCAAAGAAGAATCATTAACCCAGACAGTGTACAGAAAGGGCAAGAGAAGTTATGGAGAGAAGTAAGAAGAAAAAAAGTTGCAAAGAAAAAGAAAAAGAAAAGAAAAAGTTTACAACAAAATTATGAACAAGTTTTGCGCCTTGATTTCAAAGTAAGCAGAGAGTAAACTATAAAAGTAAGTGAACAAGAAAACAAAAAGAGTTAAATAAAGTCACCTTAGACGACTGTCAAGGATACTTGGACAGGACAAAATAAAAGAGGAAGTGCGAGAACGCTGAGCAGTGACTATGAGACAAACAAGCAAAGAAAAGAAAAGAAAAGAAAAGAAAAGAAAAGAAAAGAAAAGAAAAGGAAAGAAAAGAAAAGAAAAGAAAAGAAAAGAAAAGAAAAGAAAAGAAAAGAAAAGAAAAGAAAAGAAAAGAAAAGAAAAGAAAAGAAAAGAAAAGAAAAGAAAAGAAAAGAAAAGAAAAGAAAAGAAAAGAAAAGAAAAGAAAAGAAAAGAAAAGAAAAGAAAAGAAAAGAAAAGAAAAGAAAAGAAAAGAAAAGAAAAGAAAAGAAAAGAAAAGAAAAGAAAATAAGAGATAAGAAAAAGAAAAATAGAAAGAAAAAGAAGAAGAAGAAGAAAAGAAAACGACAAAGTCAAAACAAAACAAAAGAAAAGACATATTAAAAAGCAAAGAAAAATATCGAGGAAAACATAATTTAAACTTTAGCTTTGCGGTAATTAAAAAGTTGAAAAATCTTTGTACAAATAAGACAGAGAGAGTACATAGGAGTCATGAAGATGAAGGGAGAGGGGGATAAAATTGTAGTAAAGAAAAAAGGACGAAAAATGCAATAACAACAAAACGCAATCGACAAGCACGCACTGTGAGAGATGAGACTTGAAACGTGAGACACGCAGAATGAGACGTGAGTTCAATGAATCAACCAAACTAGCTACGTGGGTCAACGTTGAGACTAAACGTTAATCTGTGCAAAGCACAAGGATAACAAACAGGAAATACGAGAAAAGAGGGACATGGGTATATTTTGATAAATTAAAAGCTACATTCTAAGCAACAGTAAACCTTTAGTGGTCGCTGTGCTGTAGTGGATAGAGTGAGTGCTAGCCTGTCATACCAGAGGTCTCGGGTTCTAATCCAAGTTCGGACAAACACCAAAAAAAAAATTATTGGTACACCCAATTAGAAGAAAACCCCAGTGTTAAGGAGCACGCCTAATTCTTTACGGCAAACTAAATTTTACGGCGAAAAAGTAAAAAATTACAGCGAAAAAAGTTTTACGGCGAAAAGGAAAAAATTACAGCGAAAACAGTTTTAATATAATATAATATAATACAATGGCGCTATTATAACTCTGACGAGTTTTATGGCCGAGCTTCTCTCCCAATTCGAGGTGTGCTCCTTTTTGTTTTTCCTACTAATTGGGTGGACCTACAGTTTTATGCCGGCTCCGAACGGCGAATGCATTTTTTGTGAGAAGCTTTTTCATGGCAGAAATACACTCGGAGGGTATGCCGCCCACTGCCGAGAGGTGACCGCTGCTCTTAAAAAATCCAATAATTGGATTTTTACTAATTAGAAAAATTTTTTGGTGTTTTGCTCGGACCGTGTTTTGCTCTCGCATAGCAGGCGAGCACTGCACCACAGCGGCCACAGTTTTACGGTGAAAAAAAAATTAAGGCGAAAAATTTATTTAATTAAATATCCTAAGGAAAATACTTTTCATAATTTTCTGTCAATATATAAATTTACGGCGAAAAAAAATTACGGCGAAAATTCTTTTTTAATAATACTTTTCAAAAATAGTTTTTAAAAAAGTAAAAAAAGTTAGTTTGTGTAAATATCTAAATTTACGGCAAAAAAAATGGTTAAGCAATTTTTTTTTAATATTGTTTGTTTCTGTGAGCATCTAAATCTACGGCGAACAAAATATCTAAGTTTAGGGCAAAAAAAAGTTACGGCGAAAATTTTCTTAATAGTATGTACCTTTAAAAAAATAGTTTTTAAAAGTTTTGTGAAAATATTTAAATTTAAGGCGAAAAAAATGGTTAAACAATTTTCTTTAAAAAATATTCTTTATGTTTCTGTGAGCATCTAAATTTACGGCGAAAAAAATTGTAAGTAAATATCTTTCAAATAATATTCTTTATAAGTTTCTATAAATATATAAATTTACGGCGAAAATTTTCTTAATAATAGCTTTAAAAAATAGTTTTCAAAAGTGTGTGTGGATATCTAAATTAACGGCGAAAAAAATTTTAATGAAATATCTTTAAAAGAATATTCTTTATAGATTTCTATAAATATATAAATTTACGGCGAAAAAAAAATTACGGCGAAAATTTTGTTTAATAATACCTTTTAAAAATAGTATTCAAAGTTGTATGTAAATATCTAAATTTACGCCGAAAAAAAAAATACGGCAAAAATTTTTTCAATACCTTTAAAAAATTGTTTATAAAAGGTTTTGTGTAAATATCTAAATTTACGGCGAAAAAAAATTTGAGTAAATATCTTTAAAACAATATTCTTTATAAGTTTCTATAAATATATAAATTTACGGCGGAAAACAAAATTACGGCGAAAATTTTTTTAATAGTAGGTACCTTCAAAAAATAGTTTTTAAAATTTTTTGTAAATATCTGAATTTACGGGGAAAAAAAATTTTAAGTAGGTAAATACAAGGCAGATCCAGATCTGCCTTGGGTAAATATGTCTAAAAAAATAAATTTATGTACGGCGAAAAAGATACGGCGTGCTATGCATATTATATTATACATATAAACCTTTGGCCTGCTAGCCGCTTGGCCTACCTTCAACTTTACACAAATCAGAACTAACCTCACTTGCTTACTAAGAAATCCTAGTAACTATTTTCTTCTTATCGCTCTTTCTCTCATTTCCTCTTTGATTTCTTTTTAGCCGCGCGCAATATCCTTTCGTCAAATGCAAACAACACTTCCGGCCGCAAGAAGAAGAAGAAGAAGAAGAAAAAGGAGGAGTGCGTGTGCTACAGCGACCCTTTAATTTTCTTGTGTTGTAATTGCAATTCTCGTTAGTTGACTGTTGTTGTATTTCCTCTTGCTTTATTTGGTTTTTATTACTTTTGCTTGCAAAACTTTTGCTTCAACTCTGCGACGCATTTAAATGCAGCTGCGACAGCGTCCATCTCTGCCTTGCGGTTTTTGGCAAGCTTTTTCTTTTGGCGCATTCTTTACTTTTCATTCGTGTTTTCTTCTTTTGTCAACTGGTCATCCAATTTGTGCTGGCGTGGTTTAGCGGTTTAAGTGAGGTGTTACGGAAAGCCAAAAAAGTTACGTTATGGATTTGTAATTTGAAACTTCATTTGCTCGTTTGACAACCTAAATGTAATTTTTGCTTAAGCGGCAAGATAAATCGTTTTTGGAGTTTAATATTTGCTGGTGCGTGAGCTTTTCTTTCATGTATTTCATCGCACTTCTTCTATTATTTTATTCCCTTTTTTCGGCTTCTTCTCGGTACTGGAGACGAAACCGGACTCTTAATCAGGGAGAGATGATATCCATGACAATCAACGCTCACAGATCTGAAATCTTGACTTGTATCACCTAGGTTTATAATTCGTCCTAGATTAGGTTAGGCTGTTGGTGCAATCTCGAACAAACTTAGGCCCAAAAGTTCCCATTGTGATATCACGAGGATCTAAACCCCTCATCAAGCCAAGAATTCATTCGATTCAGCCAATGTTAGGATTTTTTTAGGCTTCATCTTAGCCAAATCACTGGGGCCAGAAAAGTGAGTCGCCAAAAATATCAGCCTCTTAAGCCAGTAGATGTTTTACAGTTTGAGGTTCTTGCTACTCCTACAGAAGTCATTATGAGGAACGCCCAATCTTTCAGCAATAGGAATATAGCCACCAATCAGGCCAATAACAACAAGTGAGAGGTCCCTCCTGCTTAGAAGAAGTAGCAGCCTTTGAGTACGCATCGCAAGCTAATCCAACTACACGATTCTTCCGTGATTGTTAGTGATAAGACATTCCAATCTAGCATTCGCTTTTCTGCCAGGAGAAATCCTTTAAGAATCAGCCTGCGCATCTGGCGAGCCCTTCCAAGATGGCGAGAGCTTAGCAGATGTGCCGCTCCCTCTTGAAAGTTCGTCTGCCATCTCATTTCCTGATATATGTATTAAGTACAGTCTCCAGACAACCGTATCAGTGTTAAAGAACCCCACGTAGCCATCTCGTCGAAAGATTTGCGGCAACCCTCAATTGTGCTGGATTTGTAGGTAGGTTAGGTAAGAAGCGCAGCCTAACGGTCAGTATAGATAAAAATTTTACTATGCATGAGTACCCCTTTACGGCTCTTCAATACCACAAACCTCTGCCTGAAATGTGCTACAAAGATCTGTAAGATTAAAGGACGATATTTAATTCCCTTCTGTGCTACAAAAACCCCACCACGCACCATCCACCTAACCTACAATTTAATTTGGATCCATCGGTATAGTTATGGAAAGCAACCAACGCATGCGAGGGGTCTTTGGACCAGAAATCTCTATCGGTAATTACGACATCGTAGGTCCTCCGGAACATGGCGATCGGTGCACAGTAGTACATTGCACTTGTTGCAGAAATATTTCATACTAACAGTGAAATATTTATTGGAAATCAAGTGGTGTTCTCTGTCATCTCTACATAGTATACACATTGGCGCACACAAGGGGGGTTTTGGGGTTAAACAACCCCCCCCCCCCCAAAATTTGACAGCATCATAAAAAAATAATTTTATAAAAGATGGTACATGCACAAATATTTGTGTAAATACATGTAAAATCTATGAATATTCGTTTATGTACATTGCGAATGTTTGTCAACAACTACTGATTATGTTTATAAACAAAGCATGCTGTGGATATTAGCTGAGGTTTGTTATACTCAGCTGTACTAGTACACAGAGTATTAAAGTTTTAATCACATAACGGTGGATTTTAACAGAATGAAATAATCGAGATAGATATAGACTTATATATATCAAAATGATCAGGGTGAAAAGAGAAATCGATGGAGCCATGTCCGTCCGTCCGTCCGTCTGTCCGTCCGTCTGTCCGTCTGTAAACACTCTAACTCGCGCAAAAATTGAGATATTTTGATGAAATTTGGAATGCAAGTTGGTATCGAGACTGGGACGGTTGGTATTGAAAATGGGCGAAATCGGGCCATGACCACGCCCACTTTTCCTATATAGAAAAAATCGGAAATTTGGTATCTCAGCCACTAAAATAGCTGGAGCGATGAAATTTTACCCACGTGTTGTGCCCCTATGAAGAAATTTGATAAAATTTTGGAAAATGGGCGGTGGCACACCCACTTATTAAAGGTCAAACATTGAAAGTTTTATAGGTCATAACTCAGAAACCGTAGCAGATATATCGATGAAATTTGGTACGCGTAATTTACTTACTTAGGAAAATGTTTGGACGAAAAATTGCCAAAATCGATTGACGACCACGCCCAAATTTACATATGGGAACTATTAATAATAATACAATGGCGCTATTATAACTCTGACGAGTTTTATGGCCGAGCTTCTCTCCCAATTCGAGGTGTGCTCCTTTTTGTTTTTCCTACTAATTGGGTGGACCTACAGTTTTATGCCGGCTCCGAACGGCGAATGCATTTTTTGTGAGAAGCTTTTTCATGGCAGAAATACTCTCGGAGGGTATGCCGCCCACTGCCGAGAGGTGACCGCTGCTCTTAAAAAACCCAATAATTGGATTTTTACTAATTAGAAAAATTTGTTTGGCTCGGACCGTGGTTTGAACCCGAGACCTCTGGCATAGCAGGCGAGCACTCTACCCACTGCACCACAGCGGCCACTATTGGAACTATGTGGGAACTATTAATGGGCTTAATAAATATATTTTAATCGATATCTTTGTCAAATATAAAGATATGTCATTGAAATTTTGTGCCATGAATCCAACTATAGACATAAAACAAAAAATAGAAAAATGTTGGCAAATGGGCGTGGCACTGCCTCTTTTCAGACAAAGGAATCTACGAGATTTCGGAACCCATAACTCTACAAATAATTAAGATGTTATGACGAAAATCAGTTTTTAGTAAAAACTTTTTACACTTTTATCACTTGTGGTAATACATGCTCAAAAATTTTACGAAATCGGTTTATGACCACGCCTACTTTTTAACAAAGATATTTCTGGAACACCCTTTGGGAATTTTTAATGTGACATCTTTGTAACTGGAAGTCATAAAGGAATGAAATTTTGCACTAACAATAATATTTATGTATATGCTTGATAAAAATTATGAAAATGGGCGTGGCTGCGCCCACTTTATGCGGCACTCGATTCATATAAAATACACCCCAATCGAACAAACGCAAACAAACAATGAAAGAATACAGCTGAGTATCTAATGTTCGATTCCACTCGAACTTAGGCTTCCTTACTTGTTAGTTTTAGTTTAAATACAGATAAAATGCAATGAATTGAGATTTAAAAGATGCCTTTGTTTGATGTGTGCATACGTAGGTCCACTCCCCAAACATAAATTTAAGTAAAAATTGTCAGGAGTTTTAATTTTTTTTTTAATAATTTTCCGTTCGATATTGAAACCCCCCCCCCAAAATATTTTCTGTGTGCGCCACTGAGTATACATATATATAAGAGAGAATAATCGCTCTTCGGAACAAATGCCCTCTGCACATATATATAATACTTCTATATTGCTACTATTCAATTGTTTTGTTGGTCAAACTTCACAGTAACGATATACTGTAAGAAAGGGAAGCAAGATTCCATGGGTGTCGTTAAACATTTCTTTTCAAAGACAAGGGGGACTACAGAAAAATTTGATACTATGAAATACATATGTAGGTAGGTATTTTATTTAACAAAGATATGGGTATGAATATATGTACCTACATACATATGCATGAATAAAAATGAATTTTCAAAGAGCGCTCATTGGACGCTCACGAGCGCATAAAATGAATTTCACCGCTGGCGCTCATTGAACGCTCGCGAATATTCTTTTGCATTCGTAAATTTGTGTGAGGCATTCTTCGTTGTTGAATGTACGTATGTATGAATTTATCGCCACCGCAGAAAACAAGAATAGTCGCTGTGTATAACCGCCTATCCTACGTTATGATATTATTGAAGTAAATGAGAATTAATTTTACAGAAGAGCATAAAACTCCTTCATTTCAAACTTATTTCTGCGTATAAACTTAAATTTAAATAGTTATGTATATCATTTTGTTGACTAAAGTATCAACTTCGTATAGAAGTAGGAACATATTGAATTATTGGCAAATTTTATTTTTGGCACAAGTGCCGCTTAGGCGGTTAGCAATTTCACTTAGGCGGTTATGAAATTTAAACGACGATATATATATTGTGACTTTATTTAAGTTACGAAAATATAAATTATCTGCCTTATTTTTAGCATGTAGGTATGCATACATAAGTTATTTGGTTGTGAACTACGTTGAAATAATAAATACATGTGTACATTTTTGTTTTCGAAAGATTGGCATTTCATTGTTTAATCTACTGCTTTGTGTTTTTATAACGACCATGAAAGTTTTATATGAAGGGAACGACCCCTTTTTAGTCCCCCTTCTGTTTTTTTTGTAATGCTACTACAATTTTATAAATGTGTGTGTGACATATATTCACATATACGACTTTTGCTTGTGTTGACGCATGCGCACAAATTACATATGCAGTGAGAAACGAGTTCAGCGCGACCAGAACTGAAACACATTGAGTAGATAGGTTGTTAGCAATATAGAAGTATTATATATATGCCTCTGCAGCATTTATGAGATAAATGAGCTACATACATACATAGTTTAGAGAAGGTACTCATAAGATGCCTACGCATCATGCTATCCGACACGATTCCAACTCCTCCTCAGAAGCTCTTCTTTATTACGATGTATTTTGGAACGCATTTCCGTCATCCATTCTGAAGTTTGTTTGTTCATAAAACGGTTTCGGCGATGTGCCATCTTCGTTATCTTTTTTTGTTCTCTTCTTTATTCCACTGCTGAATTTTATTTAGCTTTTCCTCACTTTCCTTCACTTCCTTAATTTCACCTTCCTTCTTTTCTGCAGTGCCGCCAATGTTGCACCTTAACGCTGATAAGTGAAATAAATAAATTATTAAATAAAAAGTAGTGCAACCAAATGATGTCATCATGTTTGTTAGAAGTAGACCTTTTTGTTGTTGTTATTGCCATAGCTCCTGCTGCTATTTCTGCTACTATTGCTGCTGATATCTTCGTTGCTAGTATCTACTGCACAATTTTTCTCTTGTGGTTTTGGCGGACGTTGAACAACCGCAAATGTCCTGTCACCACCAACAACAACAACAACAACAACAACAACAACAAAAAACAACAACAGCAATAACTTTCAATGTGAACGACCAAGATGAGTCAACTACAGCGAACAAAAGTATGGCACACCAAAGGAGCTAGAGAGCAGTAAAGGGAGGGCAATAATGCGAGGGAAGTAGCGGTGTCGTAAATCGACGGCTGGTTGTTGAACGCAGTTCAGTAGCAAACGCAGTCCAGCAGCGAACGCTATCAGCTTGTTTGGCCATTTCGTATAGCATGCCGCGCCGTTCCGCGCCGCATTTAACTCACCCCGCTGGCTATGCGTCGCCAGCGTTCAGCACGTCTGTCTTATGAGCGCCACATTCAGGGGCGGATTTACCTCTAGAAGCGCCCTGGGCAAACAAATCAAGCCGCGCCCCAATATTTCCCAAAAAAAACCGTACTTGCCTTCGTGTGGTGAAATTTCATTACAGATATATTTTACGGATTGAAAAAATTTGATTCGATTCTTATATTCTAGGTACCACACTTTTTTCCATTTTCTAACCTTCAAAATGATCTGATCTTAAACCCTCATTATTAGGTGGCACAGATTTCGCAATATCATTAAATTGCAGTTCATCATACGAATCTGAGAAACAACTTTATAGTGAAAATATTTCGTCCTGAAACTAAACTCACAATTTTTGACAGTAGGGTGCCTCCCAGGTAGCGAAATCTGGCTTTCTGGCCCAGAATCTACCTGGGCTAACCTAGCTGTCGATCAATTGACTTATGCATTTTTGCCTTTTTGGTTATGACCAACAACGGAGTCATTTTGTTTTCGAGGAGTTTGAAAAAAAAAACAATCAAGTTTAGGCATTTTCGACAGTAAATCTTTGTCTTTCTGCATATTTGCACTCATTCTTCTATTTTTCACAAAAACATTAATTCACTGACACTTTTTTGATGTTTTTAACTCGGAACGACTTTTAAGATTACATAAAATGTACGCAGCGCATTGTATAGAGGCGCGAACGATTCAAATTAACCAGAAACAGAAAATATTCAGATCTCAGTTTCCTTTGAAAAAGTGAGCTCGCGCATTTCCCCGAAAAAATACTTCAATCAAGTAGGCATTGATTTTTAAATTTGAAATTTCAATTAAATTTGAATCTTTCACGTCATTTACTGCACACAAGCTACTAAAACTTAGTGCTTACATGCTGCAAGACCGGCATGAATCAAAAAACGTGATTTTTGAGTTAATGCTGCAGAATAGTTAGTTACATCTTACTTCATGTTGAGTAAAAAATTCTTTATGATTTTTTGAAAACTAAGCGCTTCAGATACAAACCAAATGTTGCATTTACTTGCGCACCATATGGCGGTTGAATCTCAAAATTGCCCTTCCTGAAAAGTTGTGTATTTTGAAAAGTTCAAATGCAGCAAATGAGCGATATGTAAGTCCCACTGGGGCGAAGGTTAAGAACTGTACCAATGTTCTGAAATGTACCTTGATTAATTTTTCCTCTATAAAAAATTGAAAAATCTTTCATTCTTGTTGTACTCGTAATATTCAAAAAAAAAACTTTTTTGATAAATAAAAAAAAAAATTTTCCTTGTCTTAGTTTTGGCGCCCCTATTGAAACGGCGCCCTGGGCAGCTGTCCATGTTGCCCCTAGGTAAATCCGCTCCTGGCCACATTTGCTTGCTGGCTGGCGGCTGCCGCCTACCAACACAGTATCAAGGAAATGAGAAAAGTTACTTTTTCGGTTTTTTGAGAGTTTGCACATCACACATTTTTTTAATGGTTGCTGCAGTGCGTTCGTGCGTTCGTGCGTCCGTGCGTCGCTGGGTGGCTGTGGGTGTGACTGTGCATTGGCTGGATTGGTGTGGTCTATGTGGTCTTTGTGGTCTGTGTGGCATTTGTAACTTAATACAATTCAACTCTTGATACAGCAATGCCCTGCTTTGCACTGCTCTGCACTGTCTTGCCTTGCCCTTCCTTGGCTTGCCGACCGTTCCTTTTACCCGCCAACTGTCTATCTGTCACATACTGACCGACTGACTTTTGTTGCACGCGCTACTTTTTAATGTTTGTTGCATTTCATTTGCCGCGACATTTTTCGTTTTTAAATTGCTCCCCGTCTAGTGATAGAAGTTACTGCGAAAGTTTTATGATTTTATTGCTGTTGTTTTTTTTCTTCGCTTTCTTCGCGCGACTTCGACCTCCTCCTTTTTCTCCTTTTTTAATTTCATTTTCTCCTCACTTGTTGTGGCTTTTGTTTTTGTCGTTGACTGGCGCGCGTTGCTTTCATTTGCCGCTTCATCTGCTTCTCCTTCCCCTCCATCTCCTTCTTCTTCTACTTCTTTTGCGAAACTTGCTGTAGCTTAAAATGCCGCCCCTTGGCGTACACCCCAACAAGTTGTAACTTTTCTTGTCAACTACGACCCCTTTTTCGCTTTAACGACGAACTCTTTCATTCTCTGCCCACGTGCAACTGGCACTTTTGGTGATGTGAAAACTTTAACTTTTTAGCTACCCTCGCAGCTTTTAGTCCCCCTTTGCTTTGTCACGTTTTACGTTGACATTTTAAGTGTTCGCTGTCACATTTATTGCTAAAATAGCTTTCAGCTCGTTTTTTCAGGTGCAATTGCAGTTACTTCCACAACTACGCTCTCCATTTATAGCTTAGTTCCTTTATCTACCTATATTCCATCTCTCGCCACTTTTCTAATTTCTGTGCCTCCCGCTTGACGCTTTTCAAAAAAAAAAATCTGTCGTTTTCTCCGAGCAACGCAATACTTATCTCACTGTGTTTTCGTCTCCCGGACTCGGTTAGGATTTTCCAAGCGCGGTTGTACGGTAAAGGGTGTAGTGTCTGTAGTGATGGGCGAGTCTGAGATGTTTAGACAATCGAGAGAATCAGCATCGTTGCAAAATCACAATCGAGTAAATATTTGTCTCGTTCCTCGCCTACATAAACTCGACTACACAACCGAGCTATTTTTGCGATTGTTTCGAGTCGGCGAATCGCAAGCTGTTTCGATGACATCTCGACTACACAATCGAAATATTTTTTTCCCGTAGACGGAAAGAGAGTGTGATGTTAGGTTATAATATAATAGACTGGCGCTATTATAACTCTGACGAGTTTTATGGCCAAGCTTCTCTCCCAATTCGATATATGCTCCTTTTGTCTTTCCTACTAATTGGGTGCACCTACAGTTTTATGCCGGCTCCGAACGGCGAATGCATTTTTTGTGAGAAACTTTTTCTTGGCAGAAATATGTACACTCGGAGGGTATGCCGCCCACTGCCGAGAGGTGACCACTATTTCTAAAAACACAATAATTGGGTTTTAATTAATTAGAAATTTTTTTTGATGTTTATCCGGACTGTTGTGAGAACCCGAGACCTCTGGTATAGCAGGCGAGCACTCTACCCACTGCACTACAGCGGCGATGTTAGGTTGCTCAGAGAAAAACCCCGAAACCACAACTGAGTCCATTTTGAATCGGTCTGTGTAGATCGAGATTATTTCCTTTTTTCACACACTATCTCTTCTCCCTCCGTTCTCTTTGCGAGGAGAGCCTAAACTTAAAGCACCTGTTAAAGTCCAGAGTGATCCGGAGGTAATCTGAAATCGTCTGTGCAGGTCAACAGACAATTGGTGCAGGGTTCGTCAGTTGAGCACGACTTTGATGCTTCTGTCACACCCGCATATGCCGCCCGTTGTATATTGTTTATAGTCCAACCAGTCAACGACGCACGCACGTAGCCCGTGTCAGCTGACACAACCTATCTTATGGAGTTGTAGTGTAAATGCCCAGTCACCAACGCATGACGACGGCTCTCTTGATGCACGTATCGTAGAGACCTACCTCAATTAGATTTTTCACGTAATAACGTGTCAGCTGATGCTCTCATGATTGCTCTCTTTGCAACAGGGTTGCCGGAGCGATCATTTTGTACTAAATTAGTGCGAATCTTTCAATATGCTCCCAAAGTACCTCAATAACTATTCCGAATGTTGCCGATTATAAAATTAAGTTAACATAAGTGTATTTTTTTTTAAATATGCAGATAAAAATATAATAAAAAAAATTTAAGTTTTTTCTTGCGTTTTTTTTTTTTACTAAATTTGACTATTGCCGCAATCGTTTTTTTACACGGAAATTAAATGTAAATAGAGAAAATGAAGGTTTTTTGGCGTTTTTTTTTACTAAATTTTACTACATATCGTCGCTATCCCTTCTGTTACATTGAGGTCATTTGATGACCTTTTTTTGTTTAATTTTCTCATAAATGCTAATATGAACAAAATTTTAGAATTTCCCTCAATGTATTTGTGTATTGAGGAAAATCCTTTCGCAAAAGCATAAAAAGAAGGATTTTGCATTATCAAACAAGTGGTAACATCAAGAGTTACGTGTGCGCCCCTTCAGGTCATTCAGTGACCGTCAGTGTTATTTTGTGCGTAAAAGCTGATTTTTATTAAATTCGTATAAACATGAAAGAGTGAAAGCTTCGGTAAGTATTTTAACTCCAATATTTTATTATTTGTGATATATTTGCAGATTAATATATGTATGGTTTAGAGCCAAATCGCCTGACACAAAGCCAAATAGAGTATATCATTGATAATGATGTGGATGTTGATGAGTGTAGTGAAGTTGAGGGCGAAGACAATATAGTCGATTAGTTTGAGCCCGATGGTTCTTCTTACGAATATGCAGGAAGTGATAACGACGAATTAAATGACCTTGTATTGGAAAATGAAGGTAGTACCCACTCCCGTGTATTATTCCACAGATAGAAATATTGAGTGGTCAACGAAGCCGATTAGGCAGAATAGTGGTAGGACCACAATAGAAAATATAATTTACCGATACAGCTTCTATAATTCTACAAAATCAGAAGTGCATACAACTGACCAACTTGTTGAAACATATGCATACAAAAGATAAACCAATGTATGAACAAAATCGTACGGAGTTACCGTTTCCACAATCTTTGGTCTTGAACATAAAAATTAAAAATATATTAAATTAAAAATATATTTAAATAAGTGTATAAACCGATAAATAAGCAATTGAGCTAATACATTTTGAAAATTTTCATTGAAATTATACTTCCATATCGATATATATGAAAAACACAGGTAAGGTCATTCCGTGACCTTAATGTCACATGCGTAAGTTTTTTTGAATGTAACAGAAGGGCTATAGAAGAAAAAAGACACAAACTTTTTTTTTCTTTCAAAGAAAGACGCATTAAAAATATTTTTCAAAAGACTCTTTACTTTTTTTGATAACGAAGAAAGACGCTTTATTTTTTTTTTACTATAAAGAAAGACGCATTTAAATATCTTTTAGGAAAGAAAGACGTATTCGATTTTTTATTTTTCTTTGTCAATATTAATGCTAATGCGTCTTTCTTCGTCGAAATATTTTTTAATGCGTCTATCTTCGTCGACATGTTTTGTAAAGCGTCTTTCTTCTCCGACATATTTTTAATGCGCCTTTTTTCGTCGACAAATTACTGACGTGCGTCTTTCTTCTTCCGGAGTGACGATATTGTATCAATCGTTTGTATTTGTTTTTATATGGACATAAAAATTTAAATAGAAAAAAATCAAGTTTTTTCTGCTGTGTTTTCTTTACTAAATTTGACTATTGTGGATATTTTTGACTGTTCAATTTAGCAAAATTACCCCAGATAGCAAATTTTTAAAAGCTGTCAGGTGAATAATACTCGGCGAGCCGGCAAGACTCGTGAATTTGACAACAAGCATAAACAACAAAAAGACCGAAATATGTACATATGCAATACATAAATTAAAAAATAACCGCGGTAAATGTTATTACTAAAAATTAAAACAAAAATAGTATCTGTATATAATTGCTGCATTTTATTAATTGCAAAAATTAGATTTCTTAGTGCACATACATATGTACATATTCTTAAAAGCCTTTAAGAAATAGTAGTAGAAAATGTAGAAGCACGGAGTCAGAAGTAAACAAAACTGCAATTAATATTTGGTTTTAAATTATCATGATACAACATTTTCAATATAAAAATTTATTTATTAATAAATTCTATGAATAATACGATTTTCAAGAAAAATTACTACGAAACCAAACACAAGCTACTACGAAATCAAAAACTGCATGTATACTTTGTTGTACAATGGTAACGCTGTTATTCAACTCATTCCAAACAAACCAAAAACAATGCAGAATGTAAACAAAGGAAAACAACTGATTCTTGCGTTGGGTATGCGTGCGTTTACGTGCGTGAATGGTATCGCTTTGCGTGAGGTAACTGAGAGATATGACGCCGTCGGTCAGTGGTTGGACTCTTAGTATTTTGATATTTTGTCTGTTGCTGAATATAGCACCATTTCGGTTTGTCTAGAGTTTATACTGAGTTCGTTTTCGGCTGATGATTTCGGCGCCTGTTTAGGGCAGCTGAGATTATTTCAATTAATGTCAATGGGAGCGGGCTCGATACATAGATTGTATCCATCTGCAGATATGGTAGTTAACACCTAGACCATGGCGGGATGCTAAAATCTGGTTAGTTTCGATGTTGTTGAAAGCGCCTTCAATATCAAGGTAGGCCACCAAGGGGTATTGCTTATATTCTAGTGATTTTTCTGTGGTGGTTACTAGAGCTGTTCCAATGGATATGCCTTTATTTTACACTGTATCTATACACTCAGGAAAAAACAGCATTTTAAAATCAAAAATAAAATTTTTGTTTTCATAATGCGCGTTTTAAACCAAACCATTTTTACTTTAACAACGAAAATTTTTAATTAAAAATGAAATTTTTGAATTAAGAATGAAATTTTTGAAGTAAAAATGCTTTTTCGATTTAAAAACAAACACACTTAAATTAAAAATGAAAATGAATGTTGATTCGAAAACTCGCTCTTTGTTCAAAATTATTTTGTGAGAAAATATTTTTTTGTGAGAAATCCAACAAAAACAATAATCAGAAATGATTTGTTTTAATTTTGCTTTTACAATGATTCATATAATTCATAGATTCTTTTTTAGGAAAAGGGAGTTATAAATAGGATATTACAATTCAACATAATGTTTAATGTTCCACTTTGCGATGGCGTTGAATTGAATTTCAGCTTGTTGTGATGGTTCGAATCCGGAGGAGAATATAAAATAAAGTAGAAAAAGGAGAATAAGAAATAAGGATAGCAAATAGTTAAGGCGAAGAAGAAAAGAAGAGAAGAACAAGTGGAGGCTATATTTTTGTAGTTGGGACTCGGATTGAGAGAAGATGAAGAGAATGCCGTTGGATAGAATTTCGAATCTGGAAGAGAAAATGATATAGAGAACACTGCAGCATTTTTTTCTCATAGTGCTTAAAATAAAAATAAACATTTTTAAATTTAAAATGTGTTTTCTTGATTTAAAAATTTTACAATGAACATTTTTAAAATAAAAATGTTGGTATTTACATCACTTTTAAATACGTTTTTGCCCATTTTAAGCACGTTTTCATATGTTTTTATAATTTTTTCTCCCTGAGTGTACACAGCATTACATTCATATAAACGTGCAGCATCCATTTATCTCTCGTTGGCAATATCAGAAGAATTTCCATTGCTTTATACATAAAACACAGCAGAAGCCTTATTTATGCTAAATTACAACTTCCACCACTGCACCAACAACAACAAAAGCTACAGCAACACAACAGAAAAAAACGCAACAACAGCAACAATAACATTAACACCAACAGCAACAACAACAATGACATTACTACTATACAATATATTGGACATTTATTTGCAATTTAGTTGCACAGAGAAGCCCTAAGGCATCTGCTAAAACAACAACACATACAACAAAAGTAACATCAACAGCAAGAATAAGAAGAAGAGCACGACAAAATAGAACATTTGCTGCATCAATACACATTTTTGTAGGTAGTACTTCTGTTTATTTTCATTCATTCATTCATGTAGGTACATACATATATACATATTTATAATGTTTATATGCATGACGCTGCACTTCATTCACTCAATCCAACAAGCAGATAAGCAAATATGTAAATTCACAAAGCATAGAAATGAGAAATAAATTCAAGCACATCCAACGAGAAGGTTGAAAGGGGTGATAATAGCAATTTGATTGCAAAACGAATTACGAATGGTTAAGTGGAGAGTTTTGCTTGATTAGAAGAGCCGAGGCAATAGCTTGAAGCAATCGAACTTAAATGGCATTAATGGCAATGCTTCGAAAGGAATATATGAGTTAAAATATATGTAAAAGCCCGTCTCCACATAACTTGTTTCACCAACAAAACATCTAGCAAAACATCTCGCTAAATAACCCGTCTCCACGTGGCTGATCGTGATTCATTTTAACATTTCTCTTTCTTGCTCTTCTTAAATGTTTGTATGTTTGCTTATATTTTGCGTTTTTGTTTTGGTCTGTGTGAGATTTCGATAGTTTTTCGATACAAAATTAGAGAAGACATCGATATCATCGAGGTTGGCAAGATGATTCAGAATGAAACAGTGTTTCAATCTTCACTCGCTCTCGGAAATTTTGTATGGAAATTGGCGAGATTCGGCACTGGTTTCCGTGTCGAAACAAGATTGAGAGAGAAAATGGAGAAAAAAAGAGCGAAACACGTTATGTGGAGACATGGTATAAATTCTTATTGATGTGTAAACATCTTTGCTGTAGCTACGAGTAATTTCGAGAAACAGGTAAAGTTTACGCGTAAACCGTAAATGACCTTTGTTTTAGTGCGCTGCTGTGTCCGTGTGAATCGCTTGGCATTGTCAGTGGTAGGTAGGTAGATAGACATGTACTTACAAATGCTTGCATGCATAGCCGTGCAAATGCAAATATCAACAACAACAGCAACGAAGTGAAGTGAATTTGTTTTTGTTGTTGGTTTCTGCCCAATACAAAACAAAACAAAATAAAAAATCAAAAGTCAAAAATCAAACACCAAAACAAACAAAAACAACAAAATAGTAGCAGTCACAATGACAACAAAAAATTACAAAAACGATAGTCGTCTTTTAATCCATAGAAAACCAGGACAAAAAGGAATAAAGAAAAGGGAATAAATATCCGATTTCGAAACTGTTTACACATCAATGTTCATGAATAACCGTTATTCACGCTTTAATTTTTTTAATTTTTTGTAATCGTAGTCAGCGGATCCCTAAGGCCTGCCATTTAATGTTTAAAAACTTTAATTATTATTAATTGAAGCATGTTTTGTTTTAATATGTAATTAATTAATGATTAAATACGATTACTTTCACCTTTTTAATGATTAAATGTTAATTAAATTAAACAAGTACATTAATAAATCGATTGACTAATTTTCATTGCATGATTACTATAAATATTTGGATTATTTTAAATTAATTTTGATTTTTTTTTTATTGCATGATTATTACAATTATTTGATTATTTTGAATTATTACAGATTTTTTTAATTGCGTGATTAATTATTTAATCGATTAATTATTTTTATTCTTGCCGGAAGATATTAGTTACTCATAACTCCTTAATGACTAAATACTATTATTTTACCGTTTTCAAATGTTAATTAAATTCAAAAATGACATTAGTTAATCGATTAATAAATTTTACTTGCATGATTATTACAATTATTTGGCCTATTTTCATTTTGATTTTTTATTGCATTATTACATTTATATTTATATAAATTTATTTGATTAATTTCAATTATTTTTGATTTCTTCTAAAGGCATGATTAATTAATTGATCGATTAATTTTTATTCTTGCCTGAAAAATGTTAAGCATACGCCATGGCGTACAGTTTTTACGTATGGAAAAATAATTAAAAATAGTCATATAAAAACAAATAGTTGTATAATTGACAATAATCAAGCAATTAAATACAGTCAAGCAACTAAAACCAATCAAGCGACTAATATTTAGTTAGAGGAAATTGGATTTTATAAAGGGGAAATTGGATTTTAGAAAGCGTTAAAAGGATTTTAGAAAATGTAAATTGGATTTTCGAAAGCGTGAATTGGATTTCAGAATGTGCGTGTAAAATAAATTTTACACAGAATTTTTCGAATATAAATTTTTATTGCGTATTAAGTATAATGTACATATATGTACGCAATTATATAAATTTTCGAAAATCCAATTTATAGATTCTAAAGTCCAATTTGCCTTTTCTAAAATCCAATTGACATTTCTAAAATCCAATTTTCCCTTTCTAAAATCCAGTTGGCTATTCTAAAATCCAATTTTCCCTTTCTAAAATCCAGTTGGCTATTCTAAAATCCAATTTCCCCTTTATAAAATCCAATTGACATTTCTAAAATCCAATTTCCTCTTTCTAAAATCCAATTTCCCCTTTCTAAAATCCATCTGGAAATGGTGTAGTCATGTATTAATTTGAAAGTCTTATTGTTTAAGGGATGAATGATTTCAACTCTTCTTCTCTCTTTCTTGATTGGCGCTTAACCGTCTAGACGATTCTGGCCGAGTCCAACAGAGCGCGCCAACTGCTTCTGTTTCGTGCAGCATGGCGCCACTTGGGAACACCTAGGGAGCAGCATCGCTGTCCACCTGATTTTCCCAACGCAGTGGAGGTCTCCCTTTTCTTTTGCGTTCAGCGGGTTTCGATAGAAATGCTTTCTTGGCCGGAGCGCCTTCGTCCATTCTCACGACATGACCTGCCCAACGCAGCCGCTGGATCTTTATTCGCTGAACAATGTCGATGTCTGTGTAAAGCTCGTACAGCTCATCGTTAAATCTCCGTCGATACTCGCCCACGCCAACCCGCAAAGGTCCATAAATCTTACGAAGAACTCTTCTCTCGAATACTCCAAGTGCCATCTCATCTGATTTTGATTTCAACTCAGAATGAAAAAAAAACGCTAAAATTAAAGTCAGGGCTAAATGCAATGTTTAGATGATATGATGCATTTTGGATGGCACATCGCCGAAACCGATTTATGATAAGGTATCACGAAAACTCATTACACCATACATCGCAATCCTGCCCAGTCGAAAAACAAACAACAAAGAAAAACGTTTAGGTGGCACTTAATTGTAGGGCTGCACGAGGATTAATTTTGTAGATTACATATTTTAATCCACTAGCTACCTCACGAAGCAACGAGTTGTCCTCTATTTACGTATAAAAAGGATACGATCAGACTAAATTTTCATTCAAACAAAGTAAAAGACCGCAGGAAACTAAAACAAAGATACAAATTTGACGCCTTGAAATGTGCAAAAAACGGGTTTAAAAGAAGTCAGCATGATCTTAATAAAAAAATTTCACTAATTTTTCAATACCTCCCGTACATCTTTCAGGGGTTAGGGAACCTTTACACAAGAATTTAATTGAAATAACTCGACGCACACATACATTTGATACATATATATGTATATGTATATCTATCCTTTTCCCTCTCATAAATATGTATACCATTAAATACATGCATATAGTATGTATATCACATTCACATTAAACTCACCTCGCTTTTGTGGTGATTGCATTGCATTCCCCGACGCCGCTGAATTGCCGCCCGTCAAACTGGCCGTCGAATCGGCGGACAACAGCGCAGCAGTCGATGGCACACACTGAACAAATAACAGCGACGATGAAATTGCAATCCATAGCCAAAGGCAACAGAGCCATGATGGTGAAAATGATGATGATGATGATGTTGCAGCAAAGCAGCGCATAAGTAAATGACGCAGAGCAGATGATGAGCATGATACAGCTGCAGCAGCCGATGATACTTTTGATGACAAACGCATAGCGCGACGTGCAGTTGCTGATGCAGACGCTGAAGTGGTTGTTGTTGTTGTTTTAAAATGCTTGCTATTATTTTTTATAAAATTTAAATTGTTTGTGTCGCAACTGCTATTGTTGTTGTTGTTGTTGTTGTTGTTGTTGTTATCGTTGTTGTTGTTATCGTTGTTGTTGTTGTTTGTCAACTGCGCCGCGCAACGACAACGCGGCGGTGATTTTGACTTGCTGCGCATTATTATTAAACCTTCTGCTATTGATGTTGTTGTATTTGTTGATGTTTTTGTTGTAGCTGTTTCCGTTTTCATTATTATTGAATCGTGACTGCTCCGGTTAGCTTTACAGCTTCTGTTGGTGTAACTTGTGGGCACTTTTGTTTTTGTTGCGATTATATTTTTTATAGCAGCAGCACTTTTCCCCACGCAACGCAAATCTGGCGTCTGTTTGTCAGCGTTTTGTTGTTGGGGGGTAGTGAGCAGACTAGCGGCATTGCTGTCGTCGACCTTAGTAATACTAGCTGAGTTGGTTGTACTTAGTCGTAGCATATCAGCCATTATTATTGCCTTTTATATTGGAAAAGAGTCGTCCTTTTACCAACAAAAACAATAACACTTCTGTTATGCCTTGTTATGTCCTTGTTGTTGTCCTTGTTGTTGTCCTTGTTGTACTTGTTGTCCTTGCTGGCTATTAAGCTGATTTAGTAGCGGATATTTGTTGCTGTTGTTGTTGTAACAGCTGTTGGTACTTTATTTTCTTTTTTGTTATCTAAATTTTTTGCTGTTGTAGATTTTTTGTTGTAATTTTTTTGTTATCTAAATTTTTGCTGTTGTAATTTTTTTGTTATTGTAATTGTTTTTTGTAACTTTTTTGTTGTAACTCTTTTGTTATTGTAATTTTTTGTAATTGCAATTTTTGTTGTTGTAGATTTTTTGTTGTATTTTTTTGTTATTGTAATTTTTTTGTTGCTGTAATTTTTTTGTTATTGTAATTTTTTTTATTGTAATTTTTTGTTGCTGTAATTTTTTTGTTGTAATTTTTTCGTTTTTGTAATTTTTTTTTTGCTGTAATTTTTTTTGTTTTTGTAATTTTTTGTTGTAGTAATTTTTTGTTGTTGTTTTTTGTAACTTTTTTGTTGTAAATCTTTTGTTATTGTAATTTTTTGTAATTGCAATTTTTGTTGTTGTAGATTTTTGTTGTATTTTTTTGTTATTGTAATTTTTTTGTTGCTGTAATTTTTTTGTTATTGTAATTTTTTTTATTGTAATTTTTTGTTGCTGTAATTTTTTTGTTATTGTAATTTTTTCGTTATTGTAATTTTTTTGTTGCTGTAATTTTTTTGTTGTTGTAATTTTTTTGTTATTGTAATTTTTTTGTTGCTGTAATTTTTTTTGTTTTTGTAATTTTTTGTTGTAATTTTTTGTTGTATTTTTTTTGTTACTGTAATTCTTTTGCTGTCATTTTTTGTTGTTAAATTTTTTGTTGTTTTTATTTTTGTTGTTGTTTGTATTATTTTTTTCTGCTGTTAATATTTTTTCTCTATTTTGTTATTTTCGTTTTTCTCTTATCCTTTACACTTGCTAGCTACACTATGCTCGCATAAACAATGCCAGCTCGCATGCTTTATTTGGACTATCTGTCTGTCGGTCTGTCTGTCTGGCAAGTTAACTGAGCAATGTTTTTTATGATTTTTGTTGTTGTTGTTTTTAGCTTTATCTAGTATTATTGTTGTTGTTGTGCCTTTTTATTACTTTTTAATTTTTTACTTGTCTGGCTCTTCTAGTCCTTTTTATACTCAGCTGTACTAGTACATAGAGTATTATAGTTTTAATCACATAACGGTGGATTGTAACAGAATGAAATAATCGAGATAGATATAGACTTATATATATCAAAATGATCAGGGTGAAAAGAGAAATCGATTGAGCCATGTCCGTCCGTCCGTCCGTTCGTCCGTCCGTCTGTCCGTCCGTCCGTCCGTCTGTAAACACTCTAACTCGCGCAAAAATTGAGATATTTTGATGAAATTTGAAATGCAAGTTGGTATCGAGACTGGGACGATTGGTATTGAAAATAGGCGAAATCGGACCATGACCACGCCCACTTTTCCTATTTAGAAAAAATCGGAAATTTGGTATCTCAGTCACTAATATAGCTGGAGCGATGAAATTTTACCCACGTGTTGAGCTCAGGCCCCTATGAAGAAATTTGATGAAATTTTGGAAAATGGGCGGTACCACGCCCACTTATTAAGGGTCAAACATGGAAAGTTTTATATGTCATAACTCAGAAACCGTTGAAGATATATTGATGAAATTTGGTACGCGTGATTTACTTACTTAGCCAAACATTTGGACGGAAAATAGTTAAAATCGGTTGACGGCCACGCCCACTTTTATATATGGGTCTTATAAAGTGACCTAATAAAAAAATTTTAAGCTATATCTCTGTCAAATATACAGATATATCATTGAAATTTTATGGCAGGAGTGCAACTATGGACATAAAACGAAAACCACAAAAATTTTGGAAAATGGGCGTGGCACCGCCTCTTTTTAGAAGCAGGAATATACTAGATTTCTGAGCCCATAACTCGACAAATAATTTATATATAATGACGAAACTTGGTGTGTACACTTTTGTCACTTGTGGTAATACATGTTCAAAATTTTAGCGAAATCGGTTGACGACCACGCCCACTTTTATATATGGGAACTATAAAGGGGCCTAATAAAAACATTTTAATCGATATCTCTGTGAAATATAAAGATATATCATTGAAATTTTATGGCAGGAGTCAGACTGCGGACATAAAACGAAAAACACAAAAATTTTGGAAAATGGGCGTGGCAGCGCCTCTTTTTAGAAGCAGGAATATACTAGATTTCTAAGCCCATAACTCGACAAATAATTGATATATAATGACGAAACTTGGTGTATACACCTTTGTTACTTGTGGTAATACATGTTCTAAATTTTAGCTAAATCGGTTGATGACCACGCCCACTTTTGTATATGGGAACTATAAAGGGGCCTAATAAAAACATTTTAAGCGATATCTTTGTCAAATGTAAAGATAATTCATTGAAATTTTGTGGCATGATTTCTACAATAGACCGGAAACAAAAAATAGAAAAATTTTGGAAAATGGGCGTGGCACCGCCTCCTTTTAGACAAAGGAATCTACGAGATTTCGGAGCCCATAACTCGACAAATAATTGAGATACTTGGTTTATACACTTTTATAACTTGTGTTAATAGACATGCAAAAATTTATTCAAATCGGTTTATGACCACGCCTACTTTTTAACAAAGATATTTCTGGAACACTCTTGTGGAATTTGTAACGCGACATGGTTGTAACTATGTAGAAGTCATAAAGGAATGAAAGTTTGCACTAACAATAATATTTATATGCTTAGTTGGATGATTGATACACATTTTGAAAATGGGCGTGGCTACGCCCACTTTATGCGCCACTCGCTTTATATAAAGTACCTACACCGTGTTTCCATCAAACGAAAACAAACAATGAAAGCATACAGCTGAGTATCTTATGTTCGATTCCACTCGAACTTAGGCTTCCTTACTTGTTTAACTTTGTTTTTTTTTTTTGCTTTGCTTTACTATCTGCGTTATTTATACACGTTGGTTTAACGTAGTTGGAGCCAAGGGCACAGTAGATAGTTGCAAGTGCAACAACAAAACACAATTTCTCACAATTTACTTTAGCTGTTAACACACACATATACCTACACACTCACTTATACATTAATAGCCAGGATAATGCTTTATGTACGCAGTTGTTATCCTTGATATCGTAAATTCTTTTGTTCCTTTTTTTTCTGCTTTGGCTTAACTTCACGGTTGTATTTAGTATTTTCATGTAATTGTTGTTGTTTTTGTTGTTGTTGGCCTTTTTTGCTGACTTTTTTGTTGCTTTTTGTTGCTTGTTTTTTGCTTTTTATTGCCTTTTTTGTTCCTTTTGCTGTTGTTATTATCTATTATTTCAATTTCTTTCTTTTTTCCACTCTTGCTTCTTGCTTGTTCGCCTGCTAAACAAGCGCGTTAATATTTTAATGACTTAATACCAGCAACATTAAGCATTACCAGCTGTTTGTCATGCTCATTTCATTGTATTACAAAATTTTATTGTTGTTACTTTTATTGTTTTTTTTTTTATTTGTTGCAATCTTTAAACTTTTAACCTTTAGCTACACTTTTACACTTGTATTTTATTATAGCATATCTGCTTACTGCAACTTTCCTTGGTCTGTTTTAGAATGCTTAACTTTTATATTCACTTTTCTCATCCTTTTTTGTTGTTGTTTTATTTGAATTTTAACTTTTAATACTTTTACATAATTTTCTTGTTGACCTTTTACACTCTCTTTCCACAATTCTTAATTTTTATGCGGGGTCGAGTCACCTTTTTCAACTTTTTTTCAATTATGCATATTTTCTTAAGCCATTCATTAACTTTTGTTCACTGTAAAAAATAAAAACAAATTAGGTAAGATTAAATAAGACAAGCAGTGAGTGAAGGAGAAGAAGAGAGAGCATAGAAAAAGGCGAGAAAAAATGTTACTTAGTTAAGCCGAGTATCCACATCACAAGAAATGCTAAAACTCCATATAAAAAAAAACGCTCAAGAAATAGTCAAGAAATTTTCTTGTGTCAAATTTTCTTTAGGCAGTATCCACTTCACAAGAAAATCTATTACAAATTTTGACGAAAAATGGGGTTGGAAACGCTGGTTTTGCCAAGAAATATATACGATTTCTTCAAGAAAAAATGAAACGTCAAAATTACTTAAGAAATAAATGCCAATTTTTTCTTGAGCAATTTCTTATGATGTGGATACCCAGCTTTAACTAGTTATTGTGTTAAGATTGCCACATATTCTAAGCTTATTACGACATTTTGTTGAAGCGTCAAGTAGTTGACACAATTCTGTGTCTATCATCATTCATCAGTTTACTGTTATTTTTCAAAACCTTTAAAATATTTTTATTATCTATTTATATACATATATTTATATCAAGCAATAATATAATAGGAAAAAAAATCGAAAATTTTAATATAATTAAAAAAATCGAAGTTTTAAAAATACATACATATATGTATATGTACCCTTAATTTTCAAAACTTCAATTTTTTTTTCTTGTAATTCTACTTGCCCATTATACAACATTTCATTTAGATTTTAAAATTTTTTTCTTTATATTAAATTTTCTGCCCTCTTACCACTTTTTTACTAAGATATTTTAAAAAAATTTCAAAAATTTTAAATTAATTTTTGTAAATTTTGAATACTTTTGAAAATATTAAAAAATTATAATTTAAAAAAATAAATTGGAAAAATTAATGCAATAATTTTATAGAAATTTTGGCTTTAATTTCCAAAATTTTTTCTCAAAGTTTTCATCAATTTTTTGAGTTTTCTTATAATTTTCCAAACATTTTTTAACATTTTTTAACTTTTTTAAAATTATACTTTCAAAACTTTTCGAAAATTTGAAATAATTTGAAACTTGTTCTTACAAATTTTGCAAACTCTTGAAAAGATTAAAAAATTCAATTTAAATAAATAGTTGGAATAATAACATTTTTTTTAGAAATCTTGACTTTTTATTTATGTAATAATACTCCAATATTTTTTCACAAATTTTTCGAGTTTTCTTTTAATTTTCCAAACATTCTTAATGATTTTTAATTTTTTTACTAAATTATTTTAAAAACTTTTCGAAAATTTTAAATAATTTTCAATTAATTTTTATAAATTTTGAATATTTGCGAAAAGGTTAAAAAAAAATATAATAAAAAAATTATAATCACAAAAACATTTGCAAAATTAAAAAAAAATTTTTATAAATTTTAACTTTTTAACCGTGTAATATTTGTCCAAAATTTTTACTCAAATTGTTCATCAATTTTTGAGTTTCCTTAAAATTTTTTTAAATCTATAAACTTTTTAAAAAGACATTTTCAAAAGTGCTTGAAAATTTGAAATAAATTGAAATTATAAACTTTTTTAAAAGCCATTTTCAAAAGTTTTTGAAAATTTGAAATAAATTGAAATTAATTTTTCTAAATTTTGAGTAGGTACTTTTGAAAAGTTTAAAAAATAATTTTAAAAAATTAGTAACAATTTGAATTCAAAATTTAATTAAATTATGTAAAAATTTTGCAATCTTTTTCACAAATTTTTAAAATTTTTCTTTTTATAATTTTCAACATTGTTAAACTTTTAAAAATTGTCATTTTTCAATTACTTTCGCTTTTTACTTTTTTGTTTTTACTTTTTAATTATGTAATAATTTTCCAATATTTTTTCTCAGTTTTTATCAAAGTTTTTCCAAACATATTTTAATATTTTTAATTTTTTTTAAAAAGATATTTTCACAAATTTTCGAAAATTTGAAATAATTTGAAATTAATTTTTGTAAATTTTTAATACTTTTCAAGAGATTAAAAAATTATTATTTTTATACCCAGCGTGTGCGAGCACAGAGGAGGGTATTATAGTTTTATTAAAAATTAGTAACAATTTATTTTAAAAATTTTGATTTCAATATTATTTCCTAAATTTCACATGAATTTTTCAAACATTTTCAGAAATTTTTGAATTTTTTCTTTATTTTAATTTCAAAAAAAATTTTTTTACATTTTTACCCTTTTTTTAATTTTCATTTTTCACTTTCTTTCATTTTGTATCACTAAGTATACACAACACTGTCTTTCAAGTTTAATACCACTAGATCACTAAGATCAGTAATACACGTAACCACTCGGTTAAGTATTTAGTATCTTGTTAAATTTGCACACAATGTGACAAGTTTTGCTTATATTCTTCTATTTTCTTTACATGATTTTTTTAAGGGTCTAGTACATAGACAAAGACTGTCTCTTAAACATAAAATATATGAAGGTAAAATAGTTGACCGAAAAAACTCCTAGAACTATCAATCAAGCAGTATTGCTTCAGACTTTCGTCTCTTAATTGATCGAACTAACCTCAAAAGTTCTTCTCGAATATACTTTGATAAAAGAAAACTTTCATTATTCTTGCAAAAGTCAATTCCTGTTCTTTATTTTATATTCCAGCTGCATTTTTTGCTTCCAGCAAATAAAAATATTTCTACAGAAAAATAGTAAAACAAAGAGCTTAGCGCATTTCCTTTTCAATTTTATTTTACTCCACCACTTTTTACTTCCCACTTTTTGAGTGCAATCTTGTGTACATAAACGGAAGGACATACTACTTATATTTTCTTAGATTTTCAATTTTTATTTACTGATAAATCCATACATACAAAAGTACACACAAAAAAGTCTCTTCAGTGTAGTCAGAGTCAGCGCTTCAGTCAGTCATTCCTTCACTCACTTCAGTCAGTGAGTCTGATTGATGCAAGAATGATTATCTGTTTTGAAAGCAAAATACACAGGCATAAGCAAAGAGTGAAAGAGATTGAAAGAAAGCAAGCGTAAAAAGAGTGATAAGTCAAACAAAAAAATTGGCATCAAAGGGCGGAGGCATAACAATTATAAGAAGAAATGACGATGATGGCAAATAAAAAATGTTGTCATTCCATTTACTCGCTCTACGTTTTTTTCGTGAAAAGCTGCAAGATTAATGTTAAGATAAAAATATATGTTCTTTTACAATATGTTGTTGAAAAGTTTGATTTTTTCTACGCTTTTATTTAGTTTGCTTTTGTTTTTGCTTTTTATTTAACTTTTTTTGGTATAAATATAAAAATGTGTATGTGACAACAAAGTACAAAGGAAATTTTGGTTATATCTTTAGTTCTTATGGTTTTGGACGTAAGAAGATTATATCCTGGAAACCAAATTTTCTAAAAGCATTTGGAAATTAATTTTAATTTTATAAATTCGTTTTTAGTTTAGTGAGCGCCTTTAAACTTTAATCCTTGCGATCAATCAATTTATATGTATATGCTTATTAGGATCACTGTAGTGTCTTTCAAGCGGAAGTATCAGCTGTAAGGAAGTCAGCAGAGCTATTAGTCTGTAATCTCTTACAAAGGTGATGTATTAATAATTTTTATAAAGATATTCAGGCGGCTATAAGATTGTTTTTGTTGTTGTAGCGACCAAGCCACTCCCAGACGGTTTTGGGGAGTGTAGGGGAAGTGACAGTCCTTTGCCGGATAAATCCGATACGCTCGGGTACTAGACCCTTGTGACACTAGTCCGACTGTCGTGCGAACGATTTTTTTTGGTCATTATCAACCTTCTAGGCCGGTGGATTTTAGTCGCCTCTTACGAAAGGCATTCCTTACCACGGGTATATTCTAAGCCCCCTAATCCGCTGGAGAGGTGACTATAAGGTCGGTAATGTCGCATAGCAACTCATTCAAGTGTTTAGCGGATTGCAAGGAAGCCTTAAGGGTAATACATACGCAGAACTAGTACTAGTACAGTAGATGTTGGATCACAGAAGTTGTACTAGTACATCTATATTGGATCCCAGAAGTAGTACAGGTACATCTATTTGGATCCCAGACCGCAAGGGGATAGACGGTAATGAGAAAGCTGATGAGCTGGCAAAGAAGACTGCAGGTCTCGAAGTAGAACAATCCATGGACGTTCCAATGCCACTCAGTGAAATTAAGCATAGGTACTATATCCATGGTGGGGTGCTATAAGGCAAACGGCAATCAGACAAACTTTGCTTTATTTCACTTCCGAATGGGAAATAACACCAACTTTTGGGGTTTACCTAATTTCCAGCAGAGCTGGGTAATAACGCAAAATTGGTCTAATTTAACTTTTTATCCCTGTAACATTTCTTATTTACTGATATTTCATTTGGTGTGCATTCGTCGCTCCTCCTTCGCTACATTTTTTTAATATAAAACAAAAGCGCTGCATGAGAAAATTTTATAAAAAAAAAAATCGCGCGATTTTTAATATCAAATGATGATTTATTTATATTAATTTTTATTATAATAATAAAAAATACTTTAAATAAATGAAAATTTGGAATAAGAAATCGCGCGAATTTTCATTCCAAATATTCGCCTACGGCGCTTTTGTTTAATAAAAAAATACTTTAAATAAATGAAAATTTGGAATTAGAGCTGGCGCTTCTATGTATATGTGCGCTCTGCAGAAAAGAATGCACAAAAAGGAGAAATGAGTAAATAAGATTGTCAAAGGTGCAATTTTGCTTTATCGCCCAATCGCCCACTGGAAAATTTGGTATTATTTCTCAATGCCCCGTGCGATAAAGCAAATAGGTAATTTTTCACGATTGGGGGCGTAATAACACAAGTTTGCTTTATTTCCGTTTACTTTATAGCACCCCACCTCTATCCATATATATAGTCCATAGGCAGATAAGGCATAGAAACAAACGCAGAGCTGTAGGGTGTCCAAACTTAGAAGCTAGAAATTCTTGCTATCCCTAAAAACGGAAGAATGCAGACTTATCATCCTCAAAGGACACTGCCTTTTAACATCACATGCGTTCAAAATTGAACTAAGTATTTAATATATAATAATACAATGGCGCTGTTATAACTCTGACAAGTTTTACGGCCAAGCTTCTCTCCCAATTCGAGGTGTGCTCCTTTTTGTTTTTCATACTAATTGGGTGGACCTACAGTTTTATGCCGGCTCCGAACGGCCAATGCATTTTTTGTGAGAAGCTTTTTCATGGCAGAAATACACTCGGAGGGTATGCCGCCCACTGCCGAGAGGTGACCAATAATTGGATTTTTACTAATTAGAAAATTTTTTTGGTGTTTTGCTCGGACCGTGGTTTGAAACCGAGACCTCTGGCATAGAAGGCGAGCACTCTACCCACTGCACCACAGCGGCCACAACTAACTAAGTATTTGCTGAAAGTAAAAAATGTAGGGAATGCGGATTGCAGGAGGAGACTGTGGAGCATGTTCTCTACTCCTGTTCCGCGTTTTCCTGGCAAAAGCCTGAACTACTAGGGAAAGTTGTGTTTACACTCAGTTTGTGTGAGCCCATTAACGGCCAGCCCGTCTACCCTAACCTAGTCTGTTTATTAGCTGCCTTATGGAGCGATGCTTTAGCCTTCTCTTTGAAAAATCCGTATAAAATTCCATTTAGGAAGTTGTTAGAACGTAAAAATATTCTAGAAAATTGATCGATGTTAAACTTCACTTCCTATAGTAAGAGAATGTAAGAGGCCAGAGAAAATAAAAAGGGATTTTGACGCCTTGAGATATGCAAAAAAAAAGTGATGCCTTGAAATAATATAATAATAATATAATACAATGGCGCTATTATAACTCTGACGAGTTTTATGGCCGAGCTTCTCTCCCAATTCGAGGTGTGCTCCTTTTTGTTTTTCCTACTAATTGGGTGGACCTACAGTTTTATGCCGGCTCCGAACGGCGAATGCATTTTTTGTGAGAAGCTTTTTCATGGCAGAAATACTCTCGGAGGGTATGCCGCCCACTGCCGAGAGGTGACCGCTGCTCTTAAAAAACCCAATAATTGGATTTTTGCTAATTAGAAAAATTGTTTTGGTGTTTTGCTCGGACCGTGGTTTGAACCCGAGACCTTTGGCATAGCAGGCGAGCACTCTACCCACTGCACCACAGCGACCACATGCCTTGAAATATGATAAAGAATGAGGCGCCTTGAAGTATGCAACAACTTTTACAATAGGGCACGCAGACCTGCTGAAAAGCAGTTAAGA
Organism: Urophora cardui; assembly: GCA_960531455.1. Taxonomy (NCBI): domain Eukaryota; kingdom Metazoa; phylum Arthropoda; class Insecta; order Diptera; family Tephritidae; genus Urophora; species Urophora cardui. The sequence continues at coordinate 17,164,998 of OY482670.1, read as the reverse complement.
TTTAAAACTGAGTTTAGAGATAATTCTTACACTTTAATACATAAAATTATTTAAATTTCAATCTGCATATGTTCGTGTGTGTATCTCGGCACTTAAAAGTATACAACAACACATCTGCATAAAAAGTGCGCTAAAATCGTTAAAGAGACCATCCACTCATTTGCATGCCAAAATTTCAATCGAACAATCACAGTCCTTTACTTGCTGCCTCAATGTAACCCTTTTACCATGTCACACACACATACGCATACAAATGTAACTGCACACTCCAACAAACACATGCAATCAAGCTCATACCTACTGTTGTCATGGCAGACACCATTTAAAAGCTACAATTTTACAAGCCATTTTTGACAACGTAATTGAACAACAATAACAATAACAATAACAATGACAACAACAACAACAACAACAGTAACAGCAACAACAACAACAATGAGCATAACAAAATAGGCAGTTACATATTGATACCCTTTTTAACAATAGCACTAACAACAACAAAACTTTCACTCATGTTGAATAACACTGAGACAAAGACTCAGACACACACACTCACACGAGCGTAAGTATGGTTGGTTGTAAATACTTTGAGCCATTGGCAGCATTAATCCTTTCGCCATGTAAATCCCTATGAGGCAGGACATAAAAATAACAATTCACAGTTGGTTGTGAAATCACAGCGAACAACAATAAAAAATTGAAAAAAAAAAAAAATTAATCAAAATATATAAAATAACGGGATGAATCAAAAGTAGCACAACAAAGCACAGCAGAGGCTTAAGATTGAAAGGTAGAGGGGCTATAAGGCAGACAGTGGTAGGACATCAGGCTCTGCGGCTCAGACAAGGGTGGCCACTGGGGTTATGCTGAGCGCGGCATGAATTTTGTTGAACGTGAGAGGGAGGCGTGAGAAGCCGGTGAGCAGTCAATATTGCCAGACAAAGGTAAAGCAGATTATGCTTGTCAACATTCGCTCATTTATAAAAATGCGTGAACTTTGGGGCTTATTAACTATACCATTCATGAACATGAAATATTATATGAACTTTGGTACAAAATACGTCGCTTAGGTATGTACCGGAAGGAGAAGCGATGAACCCAACAAAATGTATAACGATGTGATCGGAAACATGAGATCTGAGACTGCCACTTTTTGAGATATCTGCTTGAAGTTCGGTATACGTAAGAATATATGTATGTACAATTTATTATTGGTCGCGATCGATCAAATCGGACCAATAAAACATATATGAGCTTAAACTGGCTGGGTATTAATGATCTCACATAGACTGAGTGAGTCCGTAGGGTTACTAGGAAATTTATTGAAATTGACTGAGTTCGTTGTGTTAACAGAAAATTGATTGAACATGAACAACTCTACATTAAAAGCCTGGAGACTCCAACTGATCAACAATCCCATACCTTTAGCGAATAGCAAGAGTTTCTTTACCCCTATTTTGCATACCAATGCGAGTTCACTGAATACAACCGTACCCTAGTAGCCGTAGCCTTAGCATGGAAAACACAGGAAAGGAGCAGAAAACATGCTGCACAGTCTCCTGCTGTCATCCGCATACGCTGCATTCACTTTCAACTAAGTAGTTCCATTTTGAGCGCATGTGATGCTAAAATACGGTGTCCAGACTGTGACTCACCGATGATTTTTAGCTGAGGATCGTGTGATTTACACATAATTTTGTACACCTTACAGCTCTGCGTTAATTTCTATACCTTATCGGTTTAGTCCATCATATATATGGACATAGTAACTATGCTTAATTTCACTGAGTGGCATCGGAACGTGCATTTCGTGCTCCGCTCATCAGTTTTCTCATTTCCATATATCCCCTTGTGGCTAGGGATACAACATAGATGCACTAGTACTAGATCTTCATATTACCCTTCAGTATTCCTTGCACTACGATATACACTTGGATGAGTTGCTTTGCGACAGTATCGACTTTATAGCCGTCCTCTTTGAGAGCGATTACAGTCTATCAACTCCACTGCCCTCCTTACAGCTAACGCTTCTGCCTGAAAGACATAACAGTAATCCCGCAGCCTAATACTGGTGCTGATATCCAGTTCACTGCAATGAACTGCAGCTTCTACTTCTTCGCAATGTCTTAGAACCATCCGTGTACACATGAATGACGTCTTCCTTCACATCTGCACACTTCTGCCATTCGTGCGCTTCTATTGTGGCATCAAGATAATTATCGAAGCTCAAACACAGAACAGTGTAGTCAGTTTGTCCATCCAGAGACGACGCTAAGTTATCGTATCGCTTGTGTCTGCACTGAAGCTGCCTGGTGACCTTAAGTCTCGTTGCAGTTCTTAAAGCTATGTTCTTGGACTGCTACCTACAGTTGACAGGTGCAAGACAGCGCTAAGTGAAGCAGAAGTGGAGTGATTTTTAAGGCCCCCCAAGAAGGAAACAAGATACTGAAAATGGTAAATTGCCGAAACAGGTTTACAACCAAATCTAACTTGACAAGGGATGATGGAAATTCGTTAGACAATGCATAGCCCCCGTTATGCCTATCATGCATAACCTACACACTGACTCCAATATCTTTAGGTAAGTTGATTTCTGAAGGGCTATTCACCATATAAGTATTCCGTAGAATAGGAACGGCTTAACAGCTGCTGTAATAATTCAATGCGTTAGAGCAGAGGAGACGCCCCATTTTCAGTCCAGCATCTTTTTACGTACGTATGTATAGGACAGTAGAGGTTTTCTTGGCCCTATCCCACACATTGAGCTTCTACATTAGCTTGCTGTCTTGTACCTATAACACATAGGTACTTCGTGATACCTTTGCTAGGTTGAAGTGTTTCCCCGCACAGCCCGAGCTTAACTCAATTTGGTTTCTTATACCATCTGGTAATAAAACTGGTTATTTTGCCACATTAACAGTTATCCCAACCTTATTGTCCCAGGCATATGTTCTCGCAATCATCTGACTTCTAGGACTACTAATTCTTGTCAGACATCTACCTCTTATTTTAACCGAAACATCATGCGCATATGGCGTCAGCTTTCCGGTCCCTCTTCAAGCTGCCTGAGAAGTTTGTTGATGACCAGCGTCCCCGTGAGGCGTGCCCCCGTTTCCCGTTTTTGTAGCCTAATTTAGACCCCACTGGGGCTTAACTTACCTACAGCCTAGCACACAATTGATTCAGGACAATAACATGGGATTCGTCCCAATGTACTGGATACCGTCTAATATGGCATGCTTTGAGACAATGTTAAATGCCCCCGTAATGTCCAATAAAACACCTAAAGCGAATTCTCTACACTCGGGACTCTTTTCAATATGTGTTAGGTACCATCTTAGGCAAAGCAGTATCTACTGATCTTCCTCTGATGTAAGCATGTCGCGGTTTGGACAGGCAGCTGCCAAGCACATTTTCTTTGATACAAGTTTCAATCAATCTCTCAAAGGCCTTTAGTATAAACGAAACTAGGCTTGTAGGTCTATAATCCTTGGGATACATATGGCCAATCTTGCCCGCTTTTGGAATAAATACCACGCGGGCAGTCCTCCACAGCATAGGAACATAGTTCAGCTTGATGCATCCCTCAGAAATAAGACCAAACCAGTCCACAGTTTTATGGCCCGCCGGTTAAAGTATTGCGTGAATTATATTCACTGTCAACTGCGGGCTTTGAACTTGGTAAAAGGAGTTCACCTGCCCATATTATCTTATATTTCGTAGTCAATTCCGGAACGAACCGCTCCTCAATGGGTATATGTACATATTGTTAGCTACGTAATTCGAGCTTGATTATAATACACCCACCGGAAAATGGACATCGAAAAGGACATTAAGGGATTATTCACAGTTATGTGTCCTCCATCTTCCCTCATAATACTAAGTCCCTGCTCTGTCGGGTCTCTAGATAGAAGTTTCCTTAGGCTTTCAGTATCTGTGAAGCTTTCGATTTCTTCTTTTTATGTGTAATCTTAAACCGTTAATTTCACTCTTATTTATCACTTTAATTTTGAACAAAAAACATGCCGCCACTTAATATTTATTCATGCATGCATGCGCAGCGAATTGAGCTCTACTTTTAAAACGTCTCGCAGGTCTTTCAAACACAAAAACGTTCCTCTTTTTGTATTCGCAAAAAAATTTACGAAAAGGAAATTTCACTGCAGAGTAGTAAAGGAAACAATATTACACACAACACAATTTCTATTAAATATTCATTTTAATAAATTTGTTATCCTTTTTTGTCTCCTTGCAACAACTCACAAAATTGGGCACGGATGCGGAAGCAGGGCATCAAGGGATGCACACTTAACATTCACAAAAAAAAAAATTCGAAAAAAATCATTTTTTCACCCATTCAACACACACACACACATGCCCTGTCACACGCAGCAAGCGAGGCAAGCCCTTTTTTGTTGCACCGACAAATGAAAGCCACGCACTCGACCGGATATGCCATGAGCGAACGAACGAGCTGCTGCGAAAATTCGTTTCACCACCGAATACTATACTAAGCAATTCGGCGAGATTGACGCGCGTGCAATACGAAAGTCTAAAGCAGACTGAAGCAACTGAATTGGCTGGAGCTACAGCAGCACTGCTAAACACAACAACGAGCTCCATCAACAACATCATGATAATCACCAAGAAGAAGAAGAAGAAGAGTTGGCGCAGCAAACGAATCGGATGCATGTCCGATCAAAAGAAGTAAAAATTACCCGGCACGGCATGGCACAGAGAGTTGGTTATAGTTTTTAGTGCAAAAAGAAAGGGGGGGAAAAGAAAGGGGTGTATGTGTTGTGTGAATGGATGAAAATGTAAAAGTAAAAACACCTTAATTTAATTCACTAAAAACAAACAGCTGCCCGAAAGCGCTGAGCTTAGACCGCAACTGGCGGACTGGACCGTTAATCGTTGGTATTTCGCATGCCGACAAGTCATCTCGCATTACAATCGCGCTTAGAACGAAATTAACAGCTGCAAAAATCCGAGCACTACGTTAAATGAATTTTCTAAGCGCCGTATCCTTTGCACACGCAACGCACTGATTTGTGATTTTTTTTCACTGAACCGCAAGGCTTCAGCCCAGAAAAAACACACCAAAAGGACAACGCGCGCTTCCTTTAATTCACATTAATTTCGCGTAATAAAACGAACTCGCAAACGTTGCAACACGAACTAAATTGTACCAACACATAACGGTTGTTTAAATAGCGCGAGTAAGTCGAGCCAAACAACGAACGAACGAACGAAGCAACGAACTAGTGAGAAGCAAGCGAGTGAAAATAGCCATCAGCTGGACCTACGAAAATATTTAGCTGAGTTGAACGATTGGCTTGCATGCGGTTAAGCTTTTAGTTTTGTTGCTAAGAAATATGTGCCGTTATTATAAGGAGAATGTAACAATTAACGGTTATTGAGAGCGAAAGACAGTGAGCGAACAAAGACCAGTGAGCGAGCAAAAGCTTATAGTTCTGAGAGGAAGTTAGCTGCAAAGCAAAGGAGGGTGAAAATAAATGTGTGTGTGTGTGTGTGTATGAAGAGTGTTTTGAGCGCCAAAACTTTAAAAGCTGTGCGAGTGCTTTTTATGAAACTTTTAACGGTTATTTTGTGACAAACTGAGCAGCTGTTTTATAGGGGAAGTAAATGTGAATGTGTAAAATATGAGGAAATTGTTTTCGATGGAGAAGTTTGTATATACAAATAGAGGGAAAAGGGAAATTGTTAAGGGAAGAAGTTTGTCTTTCAATTTCCTCGACAGACCAGCAAACTATGAAGATTATATGTAGACCAATGCATTGATTGGTATTCAAGAGAAAAGTTCTTTGTAGGTATTTATGGACCTTTCCGTAAAGAAGGATTAAAATTTATTTATTCAGGCAGGTTCTGGAATCCGAGTGAAAGTGAATATGAAAATGAATCTAAAAACGAGTGAATTCAAATTTGGTGTTCTGAAAAACAAGCTTTTCATTCATTCTACAGTTCGTTTTTAATTCACCCAAAAAATGAACTGACATTTGACAGTTGCCACTGACAGAGTAAAAATAATAAATTGTATATAAAAATTAAACTTAAATTGAAAAAATGAGTGCTGCAACTACGCTAGCAGTTATTTTGGTGGAAAATGAGGGTCATGCAGAAGAAGCATTTATAGAAAGAGACTGCGTGATTACTCAAATCCCTTAGAGGTGCTTGAATCTGTGTAAGTTTGCATTGCATGAGTTGTAATTGGCTTTCTGATTACCAAAAGTTTTTACAGATTCGTCTCAAGCTATCGGGTGAATAAAGAAGCTTTCATCATGCTATTAAACACTATTGAGCTCCACGTGAGACACACGTCTATTCCAACGTCCTTGCAACTTTGCGCTTTCTAGCCGAAGGTGGGTTTCAAAAATTGCGATGGGGCGAAGTACTGTAGGAAAGGTACTCAAACAAGTGTTGCGAATTTTAGAAAAGTACTTGGTCACCGGTGGGTGAAATTACGTATGATGCTTATCCATAAACTAGAGAAGAATGGTCTCCTGGCGCACATTTTTATGTTTACGCCTAAATTACTTTATTTATTTCTTCTTATGTTTAAATTAACTAATTTCGTAAATTCATATTGCAATTCAGTTTACTTACATGCCTTCTTGCACCAAATTCACCAATTCAAATTGAAGTGATTGCTAACCGACTCTTTAATGTGAATTCGTTTTCCAGAACAATCATATTCACTCGGAGTTCATTTTAGAAAAATATGTGAAAATGAAACTGTGAAAGTGAAATACAGAACAGGGTATATCGGATTCACAGTGAATTTGATTGATATTCACTCGGAAGTGAATCGCAGAACCTGCCTGATTAAGCAAAATTCGAAAATACCAAATATTAGGGTAACTGTGCTAGTAAACGACCATATGACATGAGCACTGCTTGAGCGGTTAATACACATGAGGGAAAAGATTTCCAGGTACTCCGTTCGATTTAAGAAACCAGTTTTCAATATTGAAAAGAGAAACCCCAAACCCAAAGATGGAAAACCGATAACCAAAAACCGAAATCAAAGAATCGATAACCAATAACCGAAAACCGGTAAAATAAATCTCAAAACCAAACCGCCGAAAACTAAAAACCGACATCCCAAAATCGATATACCAAAACTGAAAACCGACATCCCAAAATCGAAAATCGAGATACCTAAACTGAAAACCGCAAACCGAAATCCCAAAACCGATATCAAAAGCCGAAAACCAACCCCAAACCCAGAAATGGAAAATAAATCTCAAACCCAAAAACCGAAAATCGAGATACCAAAACTAAAAACCGTGAACCGAAATCGCAAAACCGATAACCAAAAACTGAAAACCAACATTCCAAAACCGAAAACCAGTAACCAAAATCTCAATCCCTGTAACCGAAAACCGACATGTCAACAACGAAATCAGAAACCGATTACCAAAAACCGATAAACGAAATACCAAACCCAAAAACCGACATACCAAAAATCGAAAATCGAAATACCAAATATTAAAACCGTAAACCGAAATCCCAAAACCGATAACCAAAAACTGAAATCCGAAACAGATAACTAAAAACCGAAAACCGGCAACTGAAATTTCAAACCCAAAAACCGAAATCTCAAACCCAAAAGCCGAAAACCAATATGTAAAAAATTACATATGTATATCCGAAAATCGGTTACCAAAAACCGATAAGCGAAATACCAAACCCAAAACCCGATAACCAATAACCGAAATGCCGAAAACGGAAACCCCAAACCTAAAGATGGAAAACCGATAACCAAAAATCGAAATCAAAGAATCGATAATCAATAACCGAAAACCGGTCAAATAAATCTCAAACCCAAACCGCCGAAAACCAAAAACCGACATCCCAAAATCGAAAATCGAGATACGAAAACTGAAAACTGACATCCCAGAACGGAAAATCGAGATACCAAAACTGAAAACCGAAAACCGAAATCCCAAAACCGATAACCAATAACTGAAATCAAAAACAGATAACTAAAAACCGAAAACCGGCAACTGAAATTTCAAACCCAAAAACCGAAATCTCAAACCCAAAAGCCGAAAACCAATATGTAAAAAATTACATATGTATATCCGAAAATCGGTTACCAAAAACCGATAAGCGAAACACCAAACCCAAAATCCGATAACCAATAACCGAAATGCCGAAAACAGAAACCCCAAACCTAAAGATGGAAAACCGATAACCAAAAACCGAAATCAAAGAATCGATAATCAATAACCGAAAACCGGTAAAATAAATCTCAAATCCAAACCGCCGAAAACCAAAAACCGACATCCCAAAATCGAAAATCGAGATACGAAAACGGAAAACTGACATCCCAGAACGGAAAATCGGGATACCAAACTGAAAACTGCAAACCTAAATCCCAAAACCGATAACCCAAAACCGAAATACGGACATCTCAATAAGCGAATTCAAAACCCGCTAACCAAACCCGAAATTCGGGAACCGGTTAACGAAATCCCAAACCCAAATACTAAAAACCGGCATGTCAAAATCCAAAAACCGATTACCAAAACGATCACCGAAAACCAATAATCGAAATCCCAAACCCAAAAACCGACATACCAAAACCGAAATCCCTTACTCAAAAATCTCTAACAGAAATACCAAAAGCAACAATCGAAATCTCTAAATTGAAAATCCATTGAATTCAAAATGAAATCCCTCCACCACTTATTTCAGCTTTTCTTAGTTTGGAGGAAGTTTTAAAGTAAAGTCTATTTTAATATTTTTTGAATATTTTTACTAATAGTTAAAAAGAAGAGATAATAAAATGCATATTTTAATATTCTATTAACAAAGGAATGCAGAATCGTCACTTGAAACTAATTAAGACCAGCTTGCAATAAATCACAAAAGAAACTTATTAACTTAGAAATACTGACTTATGCCTTATCAGTGACAAAACAAAATTTATTTTATACGATAAAAGTTCAGTAAATCAAAACTTCAACTGCGTCACAAAAAAACCCACACTTTACCTAAGTCCGAAAACCTCCAACTAACGCAAATTCGAATAAAAGCCGCCAGCCAGCGCTCAGAACAGCAAGAGATAAACAATCAAGTGAATACCAAAGGTGTGTGGCGTTCATTCCAAAATGAAAATTACAATCACTTTAGTTTTAATGTTGACCTTTTTGGTCTGCATTGCATTGGTCTCGAGTAAACCGCAACCGAGCGATTCGCGTCCGCAATCGCTGATACAGCGAGGGATGAGGGGTTCGAGATTGTTGGGAGGACGATTGCGTCGTCTTCGTCCGCGTCGTGATGTTAGCACGGATAAAGAACCCGTACCCGCCGATATTGGTTAGGAGTTCGCTGCTGTGGCGATTGATGATCCGGCGATTGATGATCTGGTGATTGATGATCCGGCGATTGATGATCTGGTGATTGATGATCCGGCGATTGATGATCTGGTGATTGTTGATCTGGCTATTGTTTGTGAGTACATGAGAATGGAAAATTATGCATTCTTTTCTTGGATATCCATTTGTTCTAATGAGACTTTATTTTTAATTTTTTTTTTTCTTCTTTACAGTAATACCCAACACACCGGTGCCGCCTACCTCAAATTGTGAGGACTAAATTCCTTTCAAATTTATATTATTTCATCTTTAATGGAAATAAAAAAAGAATTGCAGTCAAATTAGAAATTTTGTTATTTTTAATTAGTAACTTGAAAGAAATGCCAACGTTCCATTTTTATAAAAGAAACTCCTCTCTTCAATTCACTAACAATTCTACTTCATCTCTAAAGTCCCATAGACTTCCTACTTTTTAGCTAAAACTATGACTAAAAGAATTTGTTTTTTACAGAAAAAATATTAAATTTATTTATTAAAACTAGCTGGACCCGTGCGCATCTTGCGCAAAAAATAATAAAACAAACGGCGTCAGTCGATATAGTTTCTGCTCTCACGCCCATTTTAAAAAACTTATATTTATTTGGTTTTATGTCTACAGTGGAACTTATGGAATTTTCAATGAATTACTTACATATGTATATGTTTGACAAACATATCGCATAAAATGTTCTATTATACCTACATATATATATGTATGTGTATTATATTTTTATATATTTTACATATATTTTTATATATACATGTACATTAGGCCGTCTCGCCTTATAGGGACACAAGAATAAAGTTCGCCGTACGCCCCCGCATATGATGTCTTTTTGGAAAACATTTCCGGAAAAGTTTTTTATTTTTTTTTTGGACACCGCTAGATGTCGCTAAACTTTATTTTTCTCATGCCTTCGGTATTTATAGTCCGATCTCTAAGTTTAATACACCAATGTCTTTGGCTTGAAAGGGCGCCTTATACTATGGAATATTATTAACCCTATGTGCGTCGTTCGGGTCACTGCCACCCAGTACTTAGTTTATACCAGCCTAATGTAATTTTTTTTAGTTGTTAAACGTAGTCTAAAATCATTAATCTTTTGCAAAAGGAGTATTTCGATCGCTTCAGTATAACCCGAAATAATACTCGTTCAACATTCCCAGGCATATATGTTTTCCGCTTCCTTGGGTCTTTTAGGTTCACTTTGCAAAGATTTCCTCTGAGGAGACCGCTACTGAAATTTTATGGCGAATAATTTTCTAGAACATGTTAACCCTCTATCACCGCCAATAAAGGGTTATTTTGACCCCTATTTTTTTGAAAATCAGGAAAAATAGTATTTTTAAGGTCGCTAGAGGGTTAAAATGTTCTAGAAAATTATTTGGCATAAAATTTTATTAGGGGTCTCCTCAGAAAATTTTTCTGTAAAATTAACCTAAAAGACCAAAGGAACCGAAGAACCTATACTCCTCGGAATGTTTAACGTGTTTTATTTCGGGTTCTGCTCAAGCTATCGAAATACTAATTTTGCAAAAGGTTAATGATTTTTGACTAGGTTTAACATGCAGACATAAAAGAGGTACATTAGGGTGGTATAAACTAAATACTGGGTGGTAGTGTCCCCAATGGCGCACATAGGGTTAATAATATTCCATAGTATAAGCCGCCCTTTCAAGACAAAAACATTGGTGTATTAAACTTAGAGATCGGACTATAAATACCGAAGATATGAGAAAAATTAATTTTAGCGACATCTAGCGGCGTCCAAAAAAAAAATAAAAAACTTTTCCGGAAATGTTTTCCAAAAAGACATCATATGCGGGGACGTACGGCGAACTTTATCTTTTGCGATACGGTCTAATGTACATACGTGGTCCCTGCCAACTTGGGTAATTTTTTTTTCCACACGTTTGCCTTGGCAAGCAATCAGTGGCCCAAGCTTACTCGATTTATCTGTTACAGTTCTTGAGTTTTTACTTATAAATCTTTGAAAATTTGCTCCTCTTGGCCCATTTTTCAAAATTTCGGCACGTCTCCTCATAACGGCATACCATCATTTCATCACTCGGGCTATATTAGTGACTGAATTATCATGTTTTACGTATTTTTCGAAATACATACATATGCCTTATTTTCAACCCCAACTTTCTCTGTTCCCATTAGAATCTTGTGAGGACCCCAATCCTGAGGAGTTGGAGTCCCCCACAATAACGTACATATATTCATACATGAAGTCTGACCCAGCCTAATGCGATCGTCAAACTGGCATACATACATACATACATATATATATAACATGAATTTACATACGTATATATATGTACACACAAATGGGATTTTTGTACATTTATGAAATCTGACCCAGCCTAATGTAATCATCATACGAATAGGAACTGGCATACATACATACATACATATATGTAACTTGAATTTACATACGTATATATATGTACACACAAATGGGATTTTTGTACATTTATGAAATCTGACCCAGCCTAATGTACAAATAGAAATTAGCATACATACATACATATGTATATATATACTTATATAACTTGAACTCACATACGTATATATACATATGTACATATATACAATTTGGAGAGTTATATACATAAGCAGTATATACATAATCATACATAATTTAAATATAGTACATACATATATACATATTAAGGTACATATCCATATACATACATATATACACAGTCTAATAATTAAAATTAAAGTCTTTCACCCCAAAATTAAGGTTACTAAACTTTAAAAGTTTAACATATGTACACACAAACAAACATGTATATTTTACATTGTAAAATATAAGCATATGTATGTACACTCAACTGCACACGCATTGAACCCAGGGATGTGATAAGTGGGCTTTTCCTACCAAAACTGGTCGGTTTTTTTCCTGTTGGTCGGATGGTCGCACGATTTGAATTTTGGTAGGTTTTTACCTTCCAATTAGTAGGAAAAACAAAAAGGAGCACACCTCGAATTGGGAGAGAAGCTCGGCCATAAAACTCGTCAGAGTTATAATAGCGCCATTGTATTATATTATATTATATTATTTTACCTTCCTTCAAGTAACATCACTGATTTGCTAGATTTTGCCACAACACTGTTGAAAGAACGTTTGAAAGTTCATGTATTCATGTCTCTTTCTCGCAGCAACAGTTTGCTTGAATACTTTTTGTGTTTCTCTTCGGCAGAGTTTTGTGTAAAGTGGATAAAATAAGGTGAACGCATACGCATGAAGACCCTTTCTTCATTTTTTAGTTTGATGAAAAATGCGCTTAATGAAAATTGCTTTGGCGGGCTCACAAAATTTATTTTTAATCTGCTTACGCTTCCACACAACTCTGCTGCACCGGGGGCAGATTTTCTACACTTTCTTTAATAAAACCAAACTCAGAAACAAATTAGAAATAAGCACTATGCACAAAAAAAGATCTTAGATTCAATTTTGATATTTAATTAAAGTTCTGATCTCATTTGTATACCTACTTGGACCTACCTGTTAAACCATAGTCGTAACTATTTTAAAAGGTTAACATAGATTACATACACAAATTATTGTACATACATATGTATAAACGCATTCGTATATTATTATTTTAAGCTAAAATATGTGAAAATACTTGAAGAGTGATATGTATGTATAAGTTCCTATATACCAGTTAAATGAATATATAAAAATACATAAATTTTCAAAAACCAGCTTAAATGACGAATTTTGTGAAAAAAAATTTTGGTCGGCTGAAAGCTATTTTGGTAGGTTTTTGAGACGAATTTGGTCGGAAAAAAAATTTCAAAGTGGCAACCCTGATTGAACCATAGGCAGCCGGCCAGTAAGCGAAGGTCGCACAAAGAGGAATACGGTAAAATGCAAGTGCACAGCGACATACATACATACGTTAATATTAGAAATCAGTTAAGTTAAGAATACATATTTATATTAGAATTAGCAACAAATGTAAAAGCTACGGGAATTTAGTGCAGCGATAACTGTCCGCCGCTGTCAGGATTTTTGTATAAAAGGGCGACAGCATCCTGTGGTAAATCAGTAGGAGTTAGGCAAGCGTTAGGTATACTTGTCGGTGGCATTAACACACCGACAAAGGAGTACACCTGGGGGTCTTAACACCCCATCTGTACTTAGAATTATATTATTATTATTTGGTAGCTTACGTTATACATTTAGCACAGGAATCAGAAGCAGGTATATTTGTCGGTGGAATTAACACACCCACAAACGGCGCACACCTGGAGGTCCTAACACTTCATTTGTGTGCAGTTATATTTGGCAGGCGGTTTCCACCTCTGTCAACGGAAGGTCAGCGGGCGGGTAAGAACACTGCGCTACCTTTATACAATCGTAGGAATTTTTGTAGGGAATAATTTATGTTTAAAGAATATATTAATAAATGAATTTTATAACGTTTATGAAAATAACTAAAATACAGGGTTTTCTTTAATTTGGAAAACTAGGAATTCTTATAATTTCAGGAACCCTGGACGGACTGCGCTACCCCAGCAAACCCAAGGAAAAGTCCGTCACAATCTGTGTACCAAATTTCATTAAAATATTTCTATTTTTGCGCAAGTTAGAGTGTATACGGCCGGACGGACGGACATGGTTCAATCATCCTGATCGTTTCATCCTGATCGTTTTGATATAGGTACCTACTCGTATATATTAAAGTGGAGTGAAAATTTTTTTTTGGAAATTCAATTTGTTCCAAAGCCAGAACGGCACATTTCTAGCCCAGAAATAAGCCTGTAAAATTGTATTGACCTACTCGCATGTTTGGAGGAGCCCCCAGCCTCACAAAGTTGAAAAAAATAGCACGATCTGGTACAAATGTGAAATTTCTACAATTATGAAATCAAAAAAACGAAGTATGAGGATTTATAAACAGGCTAAGTTGAGTATAAAAGTGAATTTTTTTTTGGAAACAACAACAACCAAAGTTATTAAAGGTCAAAGTTTATATTATGCATTTATTAATGTATCACCAACGCCGTCGGCGGCACCGAAATGCCGAAAGCCACGGTGCCGAACTCATCGAAAATGGCATCAGCAACCCCGACGGTTCGAAGTTCAGTGTAGCCAAATATGTGAACTGTGTTCGAATTAGTGTTGCCAAGTACTGATGCGAAATTCAAGACAGGTAGGCGCAGCGGCGAATTCAGAAACTACTTTATTTATTTACAAAGGTACAGTGTAATGTCAAAATCAAAGCAAATTCACATTATGGCCAACAGGAATGGGCGAGACCCAAGCGAATACAGATTTTAACCATTTTGACATTAAACTATACCAATTACAATATTAAAGTTCTGAATTCACGTATGCGCCTACCTTTCTAAATCTGGCTGGCGGAATTGAGCGGGATTTTCTGACGTTTCTTATCTTTTTGATAAAAGCAAATACATCGTTAGTTTATTTTACTAAAAACTATTTATTTAAATAATAAAATAATGGATTCTATTGCGATAGCAGCTATATTAGTGGAGGAAGAAGAGCAAAGGAATCTGATAAACGAGAGAAAGTTTTTAAGGGATCATAGCAATCCTTTTACTTTAAGTAAACAAGCGTAAATTTAATTAGAGGCTGAAAATAAAAATAATAATCTTAATTTTGCGTGAATGAAACCTTTACCTTGTCCTCTTTTCTGTTTTTCATAGAATTATTTTGAACTACATAAAAGCAAATTGTATACAAAAACAGGGGAAAATTTCAATAACAATGTACCCGGCACCGGAATTTTTCGTTTATTTTTTTTGGCAATAGATCACTAAAATGCAAACGAAATCTTGCGGAAACTTATAATTCATTAATAACACAGTATTTTTGCGTAGAGCACCCTTATGCACTGCGCCGCGCTTTGAAAAGTAACCCTCAGCCGACAGAACTCCCTTTCTGGAGTTAGATCTGGAGAGATTTACAGTAATTTTGCGTAGTCGGGAGTGTTATAACTAGTAAAATTATCATTCGCAGAACTTTTCCTGAAGGATTCATTGAAACATTCTTAGTGGTTTGAAAATAAATATGGCGGGCGCATTATACTGAAGCCGACCTTCCACCACCTGCAATATTTATTTGAATGCGTCTTTATTGAGACGAAAGTTTTTACTGAAATGGTAAATTGTTGGTAATACACATTCATAATTCGTTAGTTGCTTTTTTATAGTAGTCAAACAATAGTTATCAACTTCAGAAAATGCATTATTATTCTTTGGTGAAAATATATTTTAATTTCCAAAACCTACATACACACGTGTTTAAATCACTGTTATTATCATTATTTCACAATTTTTTCTCTGAAGTTTTTCTTTGCATATAACAGCAATTCAATCTCGGTGGAAAATGCAATGGACCCACGCCATGTTACTGGCTTCTCGAGACCGGTTGATTAATATATTTACATATATTCACACTTATTAACACTTATTCCAACTTCATACATGCATTACACAATTTACTTAAACTTTTATTGTAATTTTTTGATATTTTGTTAATATCGCCGCAACCAAATACTTGCGGCAAATTTCGGCACGAAAAACTGTCAAAATGTTCGTTCGTTCGGTGTACATAATGCCGATTTACCGACTTCGAAAGATTCGGCGCGCCGTCGGTTGTCATAATGCCGATTTGCCGAAAACGTCATTTCGGTACAGCCGACGGTGTTGGTGATAGTGGCATAAATTGCAATTACTTGAAAACTACTGAACCGATTTCAAATATTTTTATACCATTCGATAGGTATTTTGAATCCCTTTAATTTGATATACATTTTATGTTGGTTTCATAACACTCCCCACTGCGGGGGTCAACCGCCCTTTTACCCCCCTTACTTTTCATATAAAGTACCACGCCCAATAAAACACCGTTTCGCATGCATAGCTAATTTATACCTTTAAAACGATGCCTTACTTATTAATTTTGGTAAATTATTTGAGCAGAAAAAGGGATATTTATAAAACACCAATTAGAAATAGTCAGACCCGTGCGCATCTTGCGCAAAAAATAACAGAACATACGTGGCGCCAGTCGGTATTGTTTGTGCTGTCATTCCCATTTTAAAAAACTTATTATTTATTTGGTTTGGTGGAACTTATGGAACTTTGAATTGAATGAATTGAGGAGGTCCATAAGAAAACGCAATAATTCCACTTTTCAAATATTTTGGTTTTTTAACTAAATCCAATTCTACGCATTAAAACCTATGTAACCATTGCTATAAGACATACCAAAGGTCAATAATTTTACTGTTATTCAACACCAAAAATATTAGTTCAGACCAAAATGAAACATTTCCATATCTATCCAATTAAATTAATTTTAATTTTATGGTTGTTAGAAATATACTTTGATTAAACTACCTTTGTGAATAACTACTTTGCATTTAATATTGTAAATACATTTGCCAATTCTTTTTATGCTAAATATTTTGAGAAAACTTTGGAATGCATTACAATTTTTCATTCTGGAAATATACGCATCCAATCTAAACGTGTTCTCGTGTGTTCTAATTCCAAGTACGCGTATTAAGTTAATATATTTAATATACTATTTAAATGCAATAAAAACCGTTGTTATAAAACAGTTTTTAATATTCCTATAGAATATGTATAAGCAATTAAAATCAAAAAAAATTATTTAAAGCAAAAAGCCAAAATTCCAAACCTAGTTTATATCAAAACGCAACATTTCCATACATGTTCAGAACAAAATGAAATAAATACTATTGGACGGACCGAAACGCAACATTTCCATTTTTTTAATCTAAATAACTTAAAAACTAATTGCCAGATAAAAATTTTTTTTTATGATTTTTATTGTTTTTAGATAACTATTAAACTACAACAACAGTTTAAAAAAAATATATATCCTATTGACTTAAATTAGTTTTTTTCGTTTATCCAAAAAATTGTTTTGGTGGAATTATTGCGTTTTGTTATGGACCTCCTCAATCTTCTTATATTATAAATGTGAAATGGAAATTGTGTTTAAACTCAATTGGCGAGAAAACCGCTGAACGGATCCTCACGAAACTTTGCACACCTAGGTATTTTCACCCGGTAATTGCTATAGGCATATTTTTAATCTGATTAAAAGTCAGGGATGGGCACCTCCCATACAAAAATTTCCTTTTTTTCGTAATATCTCTTGAAATATTTGTACTAGAATAATGAAAATTTTTGTGAAGGAATAATACAAAAATATATACTCAACGGATAAACAATTTAGGTCTTGGTAAAGCAGGGATGGGCACTCTCCTCCCATATAAACTGAAATTTTCACATCGAATATCTCTTTAAATATTTGTAGTAGGGTACTGAAAACTGGTGTGAGGGCATATGAGATAACTACGTATTAAACGGGAAAAACACTAGGTCTTGGTAAAGCAGGGATGGGCACCTCCCATACAAACTGAAACTTTCACAGCGAATATCTCTGGATATATTTGTAGTAGGGTACTGAAAACTGGTGTGAGGGCATGTGAGATAACTATGTATTAAACGGGTAAAACTGCTAGGTCTTGGTAAAGCAGGGATGGGCACCTGCCATACAAACTGAAATTTTCACATCGAATATCTCTGGAAATATTTGTAGTAGGGTACTGAAAAATGGTGTGAGGGCATGTGAGATAACTATGTATTAAACGGGTAAAAACGCTAGGTCTTGGTAAAGCAGGGATGGGCACCTCCCATACATACTGAAAATTTCACATCGAATATCTCTGGAAATATTTGTGGTAGGGTACTGAAAATTGGTGTGAGGGCATGTGAGATAACTATGTATTAAACGGGTAAAAACGCTAGGTCTTGGTAAAGCAGGGATGGGCACCTCCCATACATACTGAAAATTTCACATCGAATATCTCTGGAAATATTTGTGGTAGGGTACTGAAAATTGGTGTGAGGGCATGTGAGATAACTATGTATTAAACGGGTAAAACTGCTAGGTCTTGGTAAAGCAGGGATGGGCACCTCCCATACAAACTGAAACTTTCACAGCGAATATCTCTGGAAATATTTGTAGTAGGGTACTGAAAACTGGTGTGAGAGTATGTGAGATAACTATGTATTAAACGGGTAAAACTGCTAGGTCTTGGTAAAGCAGGGATGGGCACCTCCCATACAAACTGAAACTTTCACAGCGAATATCTCTGGAAATATTTGTAGTAGGGTACTGAAAATTGGTGTGAGGGCATGTGAGATAACTATGTATTAAACGGGTAAAAACGCTAGGTCTTGGTAAAGCAGGAATGGGCACCTCCCATACAAACTGAAACTTTCACAGCGAATATCTCTGGATATATTTGTAGTAGGGTACTGAAAACTGGTGTGAGAGCATGTGAGATAACTATGTATTAAACGGGTAAAACTGCTAGGTCTTGGTAAAGCAGGGATGGGCACCTCCCATACAAACTGAAACTTTCACAGCGAATATCTCTGGAAATATTTGTAGTAGGGTACTGAAAACTGGTGTGAGAGTATGTGAGATAACTATGTATTAAACGGGTAAAACTGCTAGGTCTTGGTAAAGCAGGGATGGGCACCTCCCATACAAACTGAAACTTTCACATCGAATATCTCTGGAAATATTTGTAGTAGGGTACTGAAAATTGGTGTGAGGGCATGTGAGATAACTATGTATTAAACGGGTAAAAACGCTAGGTCTTGGTAAAGCAGGAATGGGCACCTCCCATACAAACTGAAACTTTCACAGCGAATATCTCTGGATATATTTGTAGCAGACCTGTTATTTAATGATTAAAAATTTTAATGATTATTAATTAAAGCATGTTTTGTTGTTGTAACTATTTAATGATTAATTACGATTATTTTCACCTTTTTAATGATTAAAAGTTAATTAAATTATATAAAAAAAATAATTAATCGATTAATTATTTTTAATTGCACAATTATTTAGATTATTTTCAATTATTTTTAATTGCATGATTAACGCAATTACTTGATTATTTTCAATTATTTTTAATTTTTTTTAATTGCATGATTAATACAATTATATGATTATTTCAAATTATCTATGATTTTTTTAATTGCATGATTAATTAATTAATCGATTAATTATTTTTAATTTTTTGTTTCTTTTCAAATTTGTTTGTGAATAAAACATACATACATATATTCATACATACATATGCACGTGCATACATACATGTGCTGAGAGTATGCTGCGCGTTTAAACCCGTATCGGATGAGGCCGCACTAGTAATTGCCAGTCTATACTGCTGACGCAGTTCCTATTTCTACACGGTTTTTTCAAGGCCCATCTTTTCGCTTTAAGCACGAGTCGAACCTAACGTGCGATCACTGTGGGAGGCAAGCAATAGACGATGCATACCACGTATTCTTTGAGTGTGCAAGATTTTACGAATCTAGAAACAAGTTCCGTAGAATATTTGGAGGAGACTATACACCTGAGTCGTTCGTGAAGCATATGCTAGAAAGCAAGCCAAAATGGACTGCAGCGAGTGATGTAATAGCACACACCATGAAAACACTAAGAAGCCTAGAGAGAATACAGCGAGGCAGTGGCGACTAAATTAGCACTAATTGTATCCCTCTAATCATAGGCACCTCAAGTGGAATGGATACGTAAGTACAGGAGCTCGGCCTCCTGTATCCGTCATTGCGCGTGGTACGGAGCTTTGGCCTCCGCAGACCACGTAACAGTGACCACTTTTGTAAAAAATAAATGGGTGAAGCCTTTTAAGGCAGACTGAGGGCAATAACGCGACCATTACGGACTTTCGAGCCTGGTGCTCAACCCACCACCCGATGGTAGCCTGACGGCAGTGCCGGGGCGTTCGGTACGATGACAGTAGAACGTTTAGTGCGGTTAGAGTCCCGATGCTTTCGATGCTTCCTCCTCGTTAAAAAAAAATATATATATATATGTATACACATACATACATGTGCACATGCATACATACATACACACATTCATACACACATACAAACACACATACATGTATATATGTACATACCTACACATACCTATTTTCAAAAATAATTTAAAATAATCATATTAAAGAAAATAATCGCACAATTGAAAATAATCGAGCAATTAAAAATAATCATACAATTAAAAAAATTTTGGCAATTAAAAATAATTAAACAATTAAAAATTATTGGGCAATTAAAAATAATCATGCGATTAAAAAAAATTATGTGATTATATGATTATTTCCGATTATTTTTTTAATGGTTAGTAATCATGATTTTTTTTACAATTTTTTTAATTTAATCGATTATTAATTGTCCGCTTAATGTAAGACAATTAAAATAATCATTAAAATTAAAAAATCAAAAAAAATTAATCATTATTAATTTTAATCGGAATTTAACAGGTCTGATTTGTAGTAGGGTACTGAAAACTGGTGTGAGAGCATGTGAGATAACTATGTATTAAACGGGTAAAACTGCTAGGTCTTGGTAAAGCAGGGATGGGCACCTCCCATACAAACTGAAACTTTCACAGCGAATATCTCTGGAAATATTTGTAGTAGGGTACTGAAAACTGGTGTGAGAGTATGTGAGATAACTATGTATTAAACGGGTAAAACTGCTAGGTCTTGGTAAAGCAGGGATGGGCACCTCCCATACAAACTGAAACTTTCACAGCGAATATCTCTGGAAATATTTGTAGTAGGGTACTGAAAAATGGTGTGAGGGCATGTGAGATAACTATATATTAAACGGGAAAACTCTAGGTCTTGGTAAAGCAGGGATGGGCACCTCCCATACAGACTGAAATTTTTACAGCGAAAATCTCTTGAAATATTTATAGTATAGTATAGTATAGTAGTGATTATCTCTAAAACAGTTCGAGGTAGGGCGCTGAAAATTGGTATAAAGGTAGGTGATATCAAAACCCTTCTCACTCAGAAAAGTGGGGGTTATCAGAAAAGGGGGCGTGGCACCTCCCATACAACCTTAACTTTTAAAGCTGATTATCTCTAAAACAGTTTAAGGTAGGGCGCTGAAAATTGGTATAGAGGTAGGTGATATCAAAACCCTTCTCACTCGGAAAAGTGGGGGTTATCAGAAAAGGGGGCGTGGCACCTCCCATACAACCTCAACTTTTAAAGCTGATTATCTCTAAAACAGTTTAAGGCAGGGAGCTGAAAATTGGTATAGGGGTAGGTGATATCAAAACCATTCTCACTCAGAAAAGTTTAGGTTATCGGAAAAGAGGGCGTGGCACCTCCTATACAAACTTAATTTTTCAAGCTGAATATCTATAAAAGCGTTTAAGGTTGGGACCTGAAAATTGATCAGGAGATTAATGATATCAGTAGCATGCTTATGAAAAAAACAGTAGTTTTGGGAAAAGGGGGCGTGAAACCTCCCATGCGTTCTTAATTTTTAAGGCCAAATATCCCTAAAAGCGTTCATGGCATGTACATAGAAATCACTATGCAGATATACGACGATACCATGTTCACCCAAAAAAAATTTAATAGCCAATACTCAGTGAAAATAAATATCCGGAACAGAAAACTAAAAATGTTCTGTATCGTGCAGCCTTAAACTGAATACTAAAATTATATATTTTTGAAGTTGTATACACAATGAAGTAGTGAAAAATCGTTAATTTTCTATAAAAATAATACCGGTGTATAACAATTTTTGAAATGAAATTAATAAAAAAATCTATTTTGGGCAGAACGAAGTTTGCCGGGTCAGCTAGTATATTATAAATGTGAAATGGAAATTGTGTTTAAACTCAATTGGCGAGAAAACCGCTGAACGGATCCTCAGGAAACTTTGTACACCTAGGTATTTTCACCCGGTAATTGCTATAGGCATATTTTTAATCTGATTAAAAGTCAGGGATGGGCACCTCCCATACAAAATTTTCCTTTTTTTCGTAATATCTCTTGAAATATTTGTACTAGAATAATGAAAATTATTGTGAAGGAATAATACAAAAATATATACTCAACGGATAAACAATTTAGGTCTTGGTAAAGCAGGGATGGGCACTCTCCTCCCATATAAACTAAAATTTTCACATCGAATATCTCTGGAAATATTTGTAGTAGGGTACTGAAAATTGGCGTGAGGGCATGTGAGATAACTATGTATTAAACGGGTAAAAACGCTAGGTCTTGGTAAAGCAGGGATGGGCACCTCCCATACAAACTGAAATTTTCACAGCGAATATCTCTGGAAATATTTGTAGTAGGGTACTGAAAATTGGCGTGAGGGCATGTGAGATAACTATGTATTAAACGGGTAAAACTGCTAGGTCTTGGTAAAGCAGGGATGGGCACCTCCCATACATACTGAAAATTTCACATCGAATATCTCTGGAAATATTTGTGGTAGGGTACTGAAAATTGGTGTGAGGGCATGTGAGATAACTATGTATTAAACGGGTAAAAACGCTAGGTCTTGGTAAAGCAGGGATGGGCACCTCCCATACATACTGAAAATTTCACATCGAATATCTCTGGAAATATTTGTGGTAGGGTACTGAAAATTGGTGTGAGGGCATGTGAGATAACTATGTATTAAACGGGTAAAACTGCTAGGTCTTGGTAAAGCAGGGATGGGCACCTCCCATACAAACTGAAACTTTCACAGCGAATATCTCTGGAAATATTTGTAGTAGGGTACTGAAAACTGGTGTGAGAGTATGTGAGATAACTATGTATTAAACGGGTAAAACTGCTAGGTCTTGGTAAAGCAGGGATGGGCACCTCCCATACAAACTGAAACTTTCACAGCGAATATCTCTGGAAATATTTGTAGTAGGGTACTGAAAATTGGTGTGAGGGCATGTGAGATAACTATGTATTAAACGGGTAAAAACGCTAGGTCTTGGTAAAGCAGGAATGGGCACCTCCCATACAAACTGAAACTTTCACAGCGAATATCTCTGGATATATTTGTAGTAGGGTACTGAAAACTGGTGTGAGAGCATGTGAGATAACTATGTATTAAACGGGTAAAACTGCTAGGTCTTGGTAAAGCAGGGATGGGCACCTCCCATACAAACTGAAACTTTCACAGCGAATATCTCTGGAAATATTTGTAGTAGGGTACTGAAAACTGGTGTGAGAGTATGTGAGATAACTATGTATTAAACGGGTAAAACTGCTAGGTCTTGGTAAAGCAGGGATGGGCACCTCCCATACAAACTGAAACTTTCACATCGAATATCTCTGGAAATATTTGTAGTAGGGTACTGAAAATTGGTGTGAGGGCATGTGAGATAACTATGTATTAAACGGGTAAAAACGCTAGGTCTTGGTAAAGCAGGAATGGGCACCTCCCATACAAACTGAAACTTTCACAGCGAATATCTCTGGATATATTTGTAGTAGGGTACTGAAAACTGGTGTGAGAGCATGTGAGATAACTATGTATTAAACGGGTAAAACTGCTAGGTCTTGGTAAAGCAGGGATGGGCACCTCCCATACAAACTGAAACTTTCACAGCGAATATCTCTGGAAATATTTGTAGTAGGGTACTGAAAACTGGTGTGAGAGTATGTGAGATAACTATGTATTAAACGGGTAAAACTGCTAGGTCTTGGTAAAGCAGGGATGGGCACCTCCCATACAAACTGAAACTTTCACAGCGAATATCTCTGGAAATATTTGTAGTAGGGTACTGAAAAATGGTGTGAGGGCATGTGAGATAACTATATATTAAACGGGAAAACTCTAGGTCTTGGTAAAGCAGGGATGGGCACCTCCCATACAGACTGAAATTTTTACAGCGAAAATCTCTTGAAATATTTATAGTAGGGTACTGAAAATTGGTGTTGGGCATATGAGATAATTACGTACTCAACGGACAAAAAAAAAATAAGAAAACTATCCTTGACGTCAAGAATGATATTTTTCTATGTAACTTTTTTGGACTAACTCAATATGCTGATATTTTTAAAAGCACGTGGTGTGAAACCCGCGGGTAACCTCTAGTCTATATATATATAAATGATTTGGTATTTAATTGTAACGCTAAAACTTGAAAACGGCTGAACCAAATCAAATACTTCCTTAGGGGGGTTTGTTTGTTGTTACGCCGCGAAGGTTTAGTCGAAGAGAAAATTAAAAAATATTAGGGGGGCGTGGCGCCTCCCATACAACCTTAATTTTTAAAGCTGATTATCTCTAAAACAGTTTAAGGCAGGGAGCTGAAAATTGGTATAGAGGTAGGTGATATCAAAACCCTTCTCACTCAGAAAAATGGGGGTTATCAGAAAAGGGGGCGTGGCACCTCCCATACAACCTTAATTTTTAAAGCTGATTATCTCTAAAACAGTTTAAGGTAGGGAGCTGAAAATTGGTATAGAGGTAGGTGATATCAAAACCATTCTCACTCAGAAAAGGGGGGGGTTAACAGAAAAGGGGGCGTGGTACCTCCCATACAACCTTAATTTTTAAAGCTGATTATCTCTAAAACAGTTCGAGGTAGGGCGCTGAAAATTGGTATAAAGGTAGGTGATATCAAAACCCTTCTCACTCAGAAAAATGGGGGTTATCAGAAAAGGGGGCGTGGCACCTCCCATACAACCTTAATTTTTAAAGCTGATTATCTCTAAAACAGTTTAAGGTAGGGAGCTGAAAATTGGTATAGAGGTAGGTGATATCAAAACCATTCTCACTCAGAAAAGTGGGGGTTAACAGATAAGGGGGCGTGGTACCTCCCATACAACCTTAATTTTTAAAGCTGATTATCTCTAAAACAGTTCGAGGTAAGGCGCTGAAAATTGGTATAAAGGTAGGTGATATCAAAACCCTTCTCACTCAGAAAAGTGGGGGTTATCAGAAAAGGGGGCGTGGCACCTCCCATACAACCTTAACTTTTAAAGCTGATTATCTCTAAAACAGTTTAAGGTAGGGCGCTGAAAATTGGTATAGAGGTAGGTGATATCAAAACCCTTCTCACTCGGAAAAGTGGGGGTTATCAGAAAAGGGGGCGTGGCACCTCCCATACAACCTCAACTTTTAAAGCTGATTATCTCTAAAACAGTTTAAGGCAGGGAGCTGAAAATTGGTATAGGGGTAGGTGATATCAAAACCATTCTCACTCAGAAAAGTTTAGGTTATCGGAAAAGAGGGCGTGGCACCTCCTATACAAACTTAATTTTTCAAGCTGAATATCTATAAAAGCGTTTAAGGTTGGGACCTGAAAATTGATCAGGAGATTAATGATATCAGTAGCATGCTTATGAAAAAAACAGTAGTTTTGGGAAAAGGGGGCGTGAAACCTCCCATGCGTTCTTAATTTTTAAGGCCAAATATCCCTAAAAGCGTTCATGGCATGTACATAGAAATCACTATGCAGATATACGACGATACCATGTTCACCCAAAAAAAATTTAATAGCCAATACTCAGTGAAAATAAATATCCGGAACAGAAAACTAAAAATGTTCTGTATCGTGCAGCCTTAAACTGAATACTAAAATTATATATTTTTGAAGTTGTATACACAATGAAGTAGTGAAAAATCGTTAATTTTCTATAAAAATAATACCGGTGTATAACAATTTTTGAAATGAAATTAATAAAAAAATCTATTTTGGGCAGAACGAAGTTTGCCGGGTCAGCTAGTATATTATAAATGTGAAATGGAAATTGTGTTTAAACTCAATTGGCGAGAAAACCGCTGAACGGATCCTCAGGAAACTTTGTACACCTAGGTATTTTCACCCGGTAATTGCTATAGGCATATTTTTAATCTGATTAAAAGTCAGGGATGGGCACCTCCCATACAAAATTTTCCTTTTTTTCGTAATATCTCTTGAAATATTTGTACTAGAATAATGAAAATTATTGTGAAGGAATAATACAAAAATATATACTCAACGGATAAACAATTTAGGTCTTGGTAAAGCAGGGATGGGCACTCTCCTCCCATATAAACTAAAATTTTCACATCGAATATCTCTGGAAATATTTGTAGTAGGGTACTGAAAATTGGCGTGAGGGCATGTGAGATAACTATGTATTAAACGGGTAAAAACGCTAGGTCTTGGTAAAGCAGGGATGGGCACCTCCCATACAAACTGAAATTTTCACAGCGAATATCTCTGGAAATATTTGTAGTAGGGTACTGAAAATTGGCGTGAGGGCATGTGAGATAACTATGTATTGAACGGGTAAAAACGCTAGGTCTTGGTAAAGCAGGGATGGGCATCTCCCATACAAACTGAAATTTTCACATCGAATATCTCTGGAAATATTTGTAGTAGGATACTGAAAATTGGCGTGAGGGCATGTGAGATAACTATGTATTAAACGGGTAAAAACGCTAGGTCTTGGTAAAGCAGGGATGGGCACCTCCCATACAAACTGAAATTTTCACAGCGAATATCTCTGGAAATATTTGTAGTAGGGTACTGAAAATTGGCGTGAGGGCATGTGAGATAACTATGTATTAAACGGGTAAAAACGCTAGGTCTTAGTAAAGCAGGGATGGGCATCTCCCATACAAACTGAAATTTTCACATCGAATGTCTCTGGAAATATTTGTAGTGGGGTACTGAAACTTGGCGTGAGGGCATGTGAGATAACTATGTATTAAACGGGTAAAAACGCTAGGTCTTGGTAAAGCAGGGATGGGCACCTCCCATACAAACTGAAACTTTCACAGCGAATATCTCTGTAAATATTTGTAGTAGGGTACTGAAAGCTGGTGTGAGGGCATGTGAGATAACTATGTATTAAACGGGTAAAAATGCTAGGTCTTGGTAAAGCAGGGATGGGCACCTCCCATACAAACTGAAATTTTCACATCGAATATCTCTGGAAATATTTGTAGTAGGGTACTGAAAATTGGTGTGAGGGCATGTGAGATAACTATGTATTAAACGGGTAAAAACGCTAGGTCTTAGTAAAGCAGGGATGGGCACCTCCCATACAAACTGAAACTTTCACAGCGAATATCTCTGGAAATATTTGTAGTAGGGTACTGAAAACTGGTGTGAGGGCATGTGAGATAACTATGTATTAAACGGGTAAAAACGCTAGGTCTTGGTAAAGCAGGGATGGGCACCTCTCATACAAACTGAAATTTTCACATCGAATATCTCTGGAAATATTTGTAGAAGGGTACTGAAAAATGGTGTGAGGGCACGTGAGATAACTATATATTAAACGGGAAAAACACTAGGTCTTGGTAAAGCAGGGATGGGCAACTCGCATACAAACTGAAATTTTCACAGCGAATATCTCTGGAAATATTTGTAGTAGGGTTCTGAAAATTGGTGTGAGGGCATGTGAGATAACTATGTATTAAACGGGTAAAAACGCCAGGTCTTAGTAAAGCAGGGATGGGCACCTCCCATACAAACTGAAACTTTCACAGCGAATATCTCTGGAAATATTTGTAGTAGGGTACTGAAAACTGGTGTGAGGGCATGTGAGATAACTATGTATTATAATAATAATAATATAATACAATGGCGCTATTATAACTCTGACGAGTTTTATGGCCGAGCTTCTCTCCCAATTCGAGGTGTGCTCCTTTTTTGTTTTTTCCTACTAATTGGGTGGACCTACAGTTATATGCCGGCTCCGAACGGCGAATGCATTTTTTGTGAGAAGCTTTTCATGGCAGAAATACTCTCGGAGGGTATGCCGCCCACTGCCGAGAGGTGACCGCTGCTCTTAAAAAACCCAATAATTGGATTTTTACTAATTGAAAATTTTTTTTGGTGTTTGGCTCGGACCGTGGTTTGAACCCGAGACCTCTGGCACAGCAGGCGAGCACTCTACCCACTGCACCACAGCGGCTCTATGTATTAAACGGGTAAAAACGCTAGGTCTTGGTAAAGCAGGGATGGGCACCTCTCATACAAACTGAAATTTTCACATCGAATATCTCTGGAAATATTTGTAGTAGGGTACTGAAAAATGGTGTGAGGGCATGTGAGATAACTATATATTAAAAGGGAAAAACACTAGGTCTTGGTAAAGCAGGGATGGGCACCTCTCATACAAACTGAAATTTTCACATCGAATATCTCTGGAAATATTTGTAGTAGGGTACTGAAAAATGGTGTGAGGGCATGTGAGATAACTATATATTAAACGGGAAAAACACTAGGTCTTGGTAAAGCAGGGATGGGCACCTCCCATACAGACTGAAATTACAGCGAAAATCTCTTGAAATATTTATAGTAGGGTACTGAAAATTGGTGTTGGGCATATGAGATAATTACGTACTCAACGGACAAAAAATCTTTATTAGTGGCTTAATTATCATGTTCTACGTGTTTTCGAAATACATACATATGCCTTATTTTCAACCCCAACCTTCTCTGTTCCTATTAGAATCTGTGTACCAAATTTCATTAAAATGTTTCTATTTTTGCGCTAGTTAGATTATGTACATATCAATCACAATTATTTTATGGTCTTACGTACAACCGTTATTTGATCAAAAGTATAAATACAAATACATATATTGTACTACTGTAGCATGTCAGAAATATTTGAGCACATTCAACTCGTAATTTAAAACACAAAAATATGGAATGCACTAAAAGTGCATTCAACCTATTTCATTTATTAAAATTTATAACGTAAACAAACAACAGCCAAATTTTATGCTGACGCCGTATTTCTGATTTGTCGCATTTGCCTTTAAGCTAAGTCGTATGTACGTATGTATGTGCACGGGCACTTGACTACACATTAAATGCATAAGCCGTACATATGTACATACATATCTACATAGCTAGTAAGAATTAGTGTAAATATGTATTATAGTAAATAAGTAGTACATAAGAAATTTTGTGTATAAAAGGGATTGATTTTGTTCAATAAACAATCAATTATTGACTCGCTGTCTTAATAGCGAGACCACAAAATACTTGTTTTATTCGCCGAAGAAAGGGCGACAGAATATGGCGATCCTGCCAGTTAAACAGGATCCTTGCCAGTTAAACAGGATCCTTGCCAGTTAAACAAGACATCCTTGCCAGCATCCTTGCCAGACAAACAGGATCCTTGCCAGTTAAACAAGACATCCTTGCCAGCATCCTTGCCAGACAAACAGGATCCTTGCCTGTTAAACACACCAGGATCCTTGCCATTGATCCTGCCAGATCCTGTCATTAACCAGTCGTTTACACTACATGGTGATGGACGAAGTAAACGCAATATTTGAGAAATGGGAAAAGTATTTTAGTGAGCGGCAGACAGAGCAACAAGCCCAAGAAGAAGAACAACAAAATAAACCCGAACAACAACAAGAGCAACAAGCCCAAGAAGAAGAACAACAAAATAAACCCGAACAACAACAAGAGCAACAAGCCCAAGAAAAAGAACAACAAATTAAACCCGAACATCAACAAGAACAGCAACAGCAGCCAGAACGACAAGGTCCTAGAGCAATTACAATCGAGGAGTACAGACGACGGCAACAACGCCCAGCTCGCAGAGAACCTGCACAACCACAGAAACCTTTATACCACAGGAGACGTGGTGGTAAAAAATACCAAGCGCGGCGACGAGTTGCCGAACTCTACCAACAACTAGTATTCGCAGATTCTATTGCAAAACGGAAGCATATAAAAAAACTAATAGCGATTGAAAGGCTTACTAATGGCCTTATTAACTGATCACTAACTAATCTTATGGCAACCTTGCGGCTGCCTATTGAAGGGCAAGAGACCAAAAATCCTTGCCGTGTCAATTCTCGATACTAAAAATTTTGCATTTTTACATATACACATTTTTCTGGCCTAAGCCACAACAATACTAATTTTAATGATTTAATTAAATAAATAAATATATATACATACAAAAATAATTATTGTGATTATAATGCCTAAATCAAGGAATTCAGTAGGCTCACTTCCTAATGAAATAGAGAACAGGGACTTAATAAGGGAATTAGAATCCTTAAGGACTCTTTGGCGTATCATAGGCATGACTAGGGAACCAACATTAGAAGACGTCATTAACCCCACGACAAAAATAGAAGAAACACAACGCATGTTTGAAAAATTCGGTATTTTCAGATTTTAGGAATTTTTTTTTAATATTCAATCAATATGGGTGGAACAACATCAAAAATTGATAAACCCAACGCAAATGTAGTTAACTCCATAGAAATTGATCACAGCGAAGCTTTAGATTCAATCAAGCTTATTCTTCTTGTTATTGCAATTGTATCTTGTATAAATTTATTTCTAAAGATTTATTCGGTACACAACAAAATTTTAAAAAATCGATTTATAAGTCGTGCAAATGGATTAGACAAGGTATAAAAATCAATACCGAATAGATCCTTTTCAATGGATAATTGGGATAATATATATGCATCACTACTAAATGAAAAATCAATTGCAGAAAAATCATACAAGTGCATTAACAAGAATGTTTTTATTAGAAGAGAAACAATTATTAAGCATTTAGGTTTTATAATAGATGCATTAAATAGAATAGGAAACGCCTTGAGGAATATAAATAGTAAGCTTACAGCCGATCATCAAAAGCAGGCATACCAAATATACCTATACGTCAGGGATAAACTTGTTTCATCGCTAGCACGATACGAGATTGAAGAACAAGTACCCACGTCATTCAACAAAGACATAAAAATTGACACAAATTTATTACTACCGGACTATCCAACGGAAGCCGAAAACAAAAATTCTTCAAACGATAAAGAAGAAACTAAAACTCATTCAGAAAGTACCAATAATTCAAACACATCCACAATGCCTCAGACAGCGGTAGATTTTATTAAAACAGCTTCATCTGTCCTACCAGAGTTTGATGGCAACTCAGAAAATCTAAATAGCTTCATAGATGCACTCGACATTCTTGACCAAATCAAGGATGCTCATGAAGCACTTGCAGTGTCTATAATAAAAACAAAACTAAAAGGCACAGCAAGAAATTGTATTCAGAATGAGAATACAATACAAGATATAAAATTAAAATTGAAAAGATCAATCAAAGGCGAATCAGTAGAAGTATTAACAGCAAAACTGCTAAACATCCAACAACGCAGTAAAACAGCCAACCAATATACTACTGAAATCGAAAAATTAACAAAATCATTAGAAGGAGCATATATATCTGACGGGTTAACCTCAGATTTAGCAGGAAAATATGCTACACAAGCAGCTGTAAAGGCTATGTGTAAAAATTGTTCTAATGATAAAGTAAAACTAATCATGCAAGCCGGAACGTTCACCTCAATGAACGAGGCAATTTCAAAATTTACAAACAGTTGCACTGAAGTAACAGGCAACCCAAACGCAATATTGAATATAAGACAACAAAATCATTTCCGCGGCAACTTTCGTAGAAATTTTCCAAATAACAATTATAGAAATTATCGATCTAATCAAAGATATAACAATTTTAACAGATCAAACAACAATTACTCACAAAGACAAAATAGGAATTTTGGTAACCAACAGCGACAAAATAATCGCAACAATACCAACAACACTCGCAATGTACGTAATTATACCCAGCAGGAAAACCAACAAACTCCACTCCAAACATAGAAAAAAAAATTTGTGTACTAAATTTACACCTAAACAGCTACATATCCACCAAAACAACTTTAAATAATTCAACTTCAACTCTCCTAATAGATACAGGAGCTGACATATCACTAATAAAAAAGGGTCAAATTCAAAATGATGTTAAAATTAATGAATTACAAAAAACAGATTTAAAAGGCATTGGTCAGGGTATAACAAACACTCTTGGAACAGTTAAAACAGATTTAAAGGGTGACGATCTTTTGATTCGACACAAATTTCACATAGTAGAAGATGACTTCCCAATCCCATGCGACGGAATTTTGGGACTCGATTTCATTAAAAAGTATAATTGCATTTTAGATTACCGAAATAATGAAGATAGACTTATATTACGACCATATGATTATCCAGAAAATATAGCAATTCAAATGACAAATGAACCAACCATTAATTGCATATCAGTACCAGCTAGATCAGAAGTAGTTCGACAAATTCACATAAAAAATAACAATACTGAATTATTCATACCACATCAACAATTAGCAGAAGGAATTTTTATTGCCAATTCAATAGTAAATCCAAATCAAGCATTTGTTAGAATTATTAATACAACAGATAAAAATGCAACTATTCAAAATTACAATATTAACACAGAAAACTTAGACGACTACATAATTATAAATAATAAACAGAAAAATGAAGCAAATAATAAAGAAAAATTGGAAAGATTAAATAAAAATTTTCCATCATTCGCTAAATCACAACTTAATACTTTATGTTCAGAATTTATTGATATATTTGCATTAGAATCAGAACCTATAACCACTAATAATTTTTACAAACAAAAACTTTATATGAAAGACGACAACCCAGTTTATGTAAAAAACTATAGAATACCAGAAGCTCACAAACAGGAAATTAATAAACAAGTAAATAAGCTAATACAAGACGACTTAATAGAACCATCAATGTCAGAATACAATAGTCCTATTCTACTAGTACCGAAAAAATCACTCCCAGGTAATAACGATAAAAGATGGAGACTAGTTATTGACTATAGACAGGTAAATAAAAAATTAACTGCAGATAAATTTCCATTACCAAGAATCGACGATATTCTAGACCAATTAGGTAGAGCAAAATATTTTTCTTGCTTAGATTTAATGTCCGGTTTTCATCAAATAGAATTAAGCACAGAATCCCGAGATATAACATCGTTTACAGCAGACAATGGTACCTACCGTTTCAAAAGATTACCTTATGGTCTTAAAGTAGCCCCAAATTCATTTCAAAGAATGATGACTTTAGCATTCGCCGGTCTAAAACCATCACAAGCATTTTTATATATGGACGACTTAGTGGTATTAGGATGCTCCGAAAAGCATATGATTAAAAACTTAATAGATGTATTCACAACTTGCAGAAAATACAATTTAAAATTGCATCCAGATAAATGTCTATTTTTCAACCAAGAAGTTACTTATCTTGGACATAAATGCACAAGTAAAGGAATTTTACCTGATCCCACTAAATACAAAATAGTTCAAAATTATCCAACTCCCAAGAATGCCGACGAAGCTAAAAGATTCGTTGCATTCTGCAATTACTATAGAAGATTTATACCAAATTTCGCGGAATACTCTAGAATATTAACAAGACTTTGTAGAAAGAAAGTAGTATTTAATTGGACAGAAGAATGTGAGAAATCATTCAACTATCTAAAAAATGCATTAATTAGCCCAAACATTTTACAATATCCCGATTTCAATAAAGAATTTTACATAACAACAGATGCAAGCGGATACGCCTGCGGAGCAGTACTAAGTCAAGAATACGAAGGAAAACAATTACCAGTTGCTTATGCCTCTAGATCTTTCACAAAAGGCGAAATAAATAAAGCAACGATTGAAAAAGAATTAGCAGCCATTCATTGGGCCATCACTTATTTCAGACCGTACATCTACGGCAGAAAATCCACAATTAAAACAGACCATCGACCCTTAACTTACCTTTTTTCGATGAAAAACCCATCATCAAAATTAACTAGAATTCGACTAGATTTGGAAGAATATGACTTTGGGGTGGAGTACATAGCAGGAAAAGAGAATTATGTAGCAGACGCACTATCGCGTATAGATATACAAGATTTAAAAGAAATGTCAATTGAAGCATGTAAAATATTGAAAGTTACCACAAGATCGGAAACTAAGGAAAAATCCAGTAATAATATAAAAAATGAAGAAAAATGTCACAATGAGAACCCTATAATATACGAAGCGCTTAATAAATGTGAAGTAAAAAAGCTAGCTCAGCTCGTTTTCGACCCCCCGAAACTGCAGTTCAAAAAGGGAAAGAAAATTTGTAGCGAAATAAATATTGATAATTTAATTGTTGAGGCGAAGATTGATTTAGATCAATTCTTTGCCAGGCTTATGAAAGAAGCCGGCAATTTGAAAATAAACAAAATACAATTGTCCTTAGGAGACAAATTGTTTAAGAATAATTATACTCGAGTAGATAAATTTAAAGATAAAGGTACCAAAGTTCTCAAAAATTTAATCATTGCATTAACTCCGGAGGTTATGCATGTGACAGATAATGAAAAAATTAAAACTATTCTTCATAAATATCACGATGATCCTGTTAATGGTGGCCACCCAGGAATCAATCGTACAACAAATAAAATAAAACAAAAATTCCATTGGAAAAATATGAAAAATGACATAAAACAATATATTAAAAAATGCGATCATTGTAATAAAAATAAAACAAGAATACATTTAAAAGATCCAATGACTATAACCGAAACACCAACTAAGGCATTCGATGTAGTTCAAATTGACACAATTGGACCATTTCCAAAATCATTGAATGGAAATGAGTATGCAGTCACCATAATATGTGACTTAACCAAATATCTAGTAGCAATTCCAATTGAAAGTAAACACGCAAAAACAGTAGCCAAAGCTATATTCGAACATTTTATTCTCATTTATGGATGTATGAAAACAATACTGACAGACATGGGAACCGAATATAAAAATAACGTTTTTCAAGAACTAAGTAAATTGTTAAAAATTGAACACAAAACCTCAACACCTTACCATCATCAAACGTTAGGCACTGTTGAACGTAGCCATAGAACATTCAATGAATATGTACGTTCATACATATCCATTGACAAAGACGATTGGGATGAGTACCTCAAGTACTTTACTTATTGTTATAATACAACACCTTCAACAGTTCATGGTTACTGTCCTTTTGAACTAATATTCGGAAAACCAGCACCGACATACGAATTTTTACAAGAAGATACAATCAGCCCACTGTACAACTATGAGGCTTATGACAAAGAAGTTAAATATAGACTTCAAATAGCACAAGAAAGAGCTAATAGATTAGTAAGACAAGCAAAAGAAAAACAAAAAATTTACTACGATAGGAAAATTCAGCATAAGGAAATAAATATAGGAGATTTAGTCTTAGTAAAAGATGAAACAGGTCATAAATTAGACAGTAGATATAAGGGACCCTATAGAGTAATAGGTATTGATAAACATAATAACTATAGTTTAATTCCCTATAGAGTAACAAATATTAATAATCACAATAATTATTCACTAAGCTACATGAATAAGAAAATCATAGTACATAAAAATAGACTTAAACCTATAGAATAAGAAATTTTCACTTTTTCCAATAAATGTAAGTATGTAAGCACAAAACAAAAACTGAAATGTTAATTTTACCGAAATAAATAAATAAACACAAGCAAGTAAAATAAGCAATCCATTAAATGTAATAGAATGCTCATACATTGACCCTACAAATGTATAAGCATTCTTTTTAGGAAAGGAGGTGTAGCATGTCAGAAATATTTGAGCACATTCAACTCGTAATTTAAAACACAAAAATATGG
Organism: Urophora cardui; assembly: GCA_960531455.1. Lineage (NCBI taxonomy): Eukaryota > Metazoa > Arthropoda > Insecta > Diptera > Tephritidae > Urophora > Urophora cardui. Next base: position 17,129,173 of record OY482670.1, on the reverse strand, counting down.
AATGCACTAAAAGTGCATTCAACCTATTTCATTTATTAAAATTTATAACGTAAACAAACAACAGCCAAATTTTATGCTGACGCCGTATTTCTGATTTGTCGCATTTGCCTTTAAGCTAAGTCGTATGTACGTATGTATGTGCACGGGCACTTGACTACACATTAAATGCATAAGCCGTACATATGTACATACATATCTACATAGCTAGTAAGAATTAGTGTAAATATGTATTATAGTAAATAAGTAGTACATAAGAAATTTTGTGTATAAAAGGGATTGATTTTGTTCAATAAACAATCAATTATTGACTCGCTGTCTTAATAGCGAGACCACAAAATACTTGTTTTATTCGCCGAAGAAAGGGCGACAGAATACTACGTACAGCTGTGTATAAATAAGCACATCCCATGCTGAAAACCCCCCCACACATGTTCGCCTAGAATAATGTGATGTTTACATACAAACATACAGCTGAAGCTTATAAAAATGTTTTAAAATATACACGGCTATTCATCTGGGGCGACATCTACATTTGAAATTTGTATTTATCACTGCACTCTTGTTAGAATAAAATAATTCTGAAGGCATAGTTTTAGGCGCAAATCTTTTATTTTAAAACATTTTATTTTTACATAATACTATTAGTAGAGCTCGGAAAAATAGGTGAAATCAAGCGCCTAAAAAATGCTACATTTTGTAAATTTTGGTTGTTTTCAGTGGCGGGATTACAATTTAAATATAAAGGGGTAGCATATTGGTATGGTGAAGATTTTATTAGAAAAGTTCTTAATCATGTTACACAAATTTGCAGTTTGAATAAACATACAGTGGTATGTGATGAAATAAAGCCAAAGAGGGATTTAGTTTCTTTGACATTTCTACTGAAAAAAAGTATGAAGAACACATTTTGTATTTTATATTTTTGTACATCGTCAAGCTTTTTGAAAGCAAAACAAAACTAGCTGTAATGAAAATAAAATTTGGGAAAAGTAAGTAAATTATGGCATAGTTAATGTTCCAATAACTCATAAACAAAAGTGCAGAACGGTTTTTACCACGACAGAAATTTGCATTTTTACAAATATGGAATTATGCCGAGTATCCAATTGGAAAATTGTAAACCCTGAAATGGTCGTAAGAAAAAATAGGAAAGTTCAAATCAAGTTTTTTTACCTAAAATATGCAAATGTTTAAAGTCAGACCACTACAAATTAAAAAGTTGTATTATATATTCCATTTGCTAATATGCACTTGCCTCATTTTCATTCAAAATATATTTGGTTTGAAACTGTAATTGCTTTTCCTTCACGTGCGAAGATTTTGTCTCAAATTTAAGCGAGTCACTACAAATTTTTAATTTTTTTCTTTATTCTTTATAATTATATATTTATTTAATATACCTTATTTATTATTATTCTTTATTATTATATTTATTTATTGTAGCTTTCTTTGCAATTTTTCACGTGCAACCCATAAAAAACCTTAATAATTTATTTTTCTGGCATCCTAGTAAGCAAAAAATCCAATTGCATTCACGGGGGCCTAGACCTGAATGAACTCCACCCACCCTCAAACTTGCCACTGGATGTGCTCACAAACATTACGTAGCATAATTTTAGGCGTTTGATTTTCACCTATTATCCGAGCTCTAACTATTAGAAAAAAAGTATCACGCCCAATAAAACACCATTTCGCATGCATAGCTAATTAATACCTTTAAAACGATGCCTTACTTATTAATTTTGGTAAATTATGTGAGCAGAAAAAGGGATATTTATAAAACACCAATTAGAAATAATATATATATGATATGATGATAATAAGCGCGAAAATACCAAAAATGCAATTTTAAACCCTTCAACGCTAACAAACTCGCTGTCCAAGCTCAATCGTCAGTCATCACTGCTCTGGCTGCTTTGGTGCTGCCCGCTGCAAGGCCTCCTCAATTACAGCAGCGTTCAGTGCACTTAATCCTTTAGCGCTGTCCAGCTTAACAACTTGCCGGACTTGTGGTTTCTCAGCAACACCGCCGCCTGTGACTACTTCACGACGCACGCGAATTGGTCGTGGTGGCGGTTGTGGCCTTATAGTGGGTGGATTTTGATGACGTCCTGGCGTAGCCGTAACGCAAACGAAAAGCATAGCCAAAGCAAAGGCTAAAACTACAAAATAAAAATAATGTGCCAACTTCATATTGCTTCTGTAAATGATTTTGATATTAAAACCAAGAATTATCTAAAGAAGGATATCGCAGTAGATAAGCTGATTGGAATTGTGTATGTATACTAAAAAGTGTGAATGTCAGACAAAACGAATTGGCAAAAATTTTACCTTGAAACAGCGTTGCCGTTTTAAATTCTTGAGATTACCCAAAAAAATATTCAAATTACCCATAATTGCCCAAAATTCCCCATACAAATTTTCAAATTACACTACCCGACAAAATTTCAAAAATTTTGATATCCTCGACATTTTATACATCTTGTATTTAACTTATTTTTTGCATAAAAACAAATCCTTTTTCCGCCATAATTCCGTGACTTTAACGTCGATTTTATGTCGAATTGGAAAAGGTATTTCATCCTCTCAAAATGAAATGAAATAACATAAAACTCAAGACGGTAATGGCGGAGATATTGACGGATTAGTAATCTTCCTTTTCTTCTTACCGCGAAAACTGAAATTTCAAAACATCTCGAAAACTGTTCTACTTTTGAACCATTTGATTACATATTTGGAATCAGCAGGAATACATAGGAATCAAATATCAAATGTCGAGGATATTTTTTTGTCGGGTAGTGTTATCAAGAGGTTTCGAATAAACAAGTATTTCAAATTTATTTTACTTTATAACGGTTTGTATTTTTAAATTCATATGCATATATGTATGTATATGTGTGTTTAAAAAAAGTTATAAAGAAACATAAAACAAATAAGAGAGAAATGAAATATTAAATAGTCCGATTTTCTTTAATTTATAGGTATCTCCAATTCTGTGGGTTGCTTATGCAAATATTTATAAAAAAATATTGTAATGATCTTAGCAATTTAAGTGGAGAAGTTTTACCCCAAAATGTATGGGTGGTTGTAGGGGAGCTATATGTTATAATGGTCCAATTTGGACGATTCCGACAAATGATCAGCGTATCTTAACAACTGAGGAACTAGCTCAAGATTCTGATAATATCGGCATATATTTTGGTGGGTCTAATTTTTCTCCTTCTGGAACTTTCGACAAACCTGTTTTGGCTCAATGTTATAATACCATTTCATGTCCATGAAAGGTATAAAATTGCTTATTTTTTTCCTAGCTAACTTCTTACTTTAATGGGCTTATGAAATTTGCTTGTACATGTTCGACCAGCCGGTAATTCAAGATTAAATAAATGCTGCAAAAACTCATGCACACTTTCACACAATGCGAATGTAATAGAAACACATGAAAATAATTAATTTTTTTTATAGGTATTATTCATATAAAACTATGAAAAGGCGAACTCCCCAAAATTCCCCAAATCATAGCACTCCCCAAAAATTACCCAAATTTTAAAAAATTCCCCAAATTTGAAATCGAGCAGCGTCATTTGTTTTTAGCGCTAAAACGGGGATGCCCAAAATGTTTTTATATGTTAGTTTTTTTAACACGCTTTTATTAGTTTCACCTGTATGTATATATCTATGTATGTATGTATGTACGTATGTATGTATGTATGTACGTATGTATGTATGTATGTACGTATGTATGTATGTATGTACGTATGTATGTATGTATGTATGTATGTAATTTCTTGCTGCTGTCGAAATATATGCAACATATTTACTAATGAGTTTAGGTTATAACCACCGCTATGTTCCAACAGATGGCGCGCGTGTATTTATATTTTTAAAATATTCACTTATTTTATACTCAGTTTTTTATACAAACGCAAATAAACAATGAAAGCATACAGCTGAGTATCTAACATTCGATTTCATTCGAACTTTGGCTTCCTTACTTGTTTATATTGTTTTTTTTTCTTTGTTTATTAATTGATTATGCTCAACGTGTGCATACATATATACATATGTATGTATGTATTGTGTGAACTCCCCTGCAAAAATTCCGAGTACTCGAGTCGCTAATCCATGGAGTGCTCGCTATGGACCAACCGATTACTCCATAACTTGCCACATTTCATACAAAAAATATGGTCCATTTAACATTGCATGTCATTGCAATGGAGTATATACTCCAGCCCCGCATAACAAACAAATTAATCCATGGAGTAGCTACATTGGATTAATTGATGGAGTACCTAACAGTTAGCCGAACATAACAACAAAAACAAATGTATATCGCGACGACGACGAATGACGTGTATACATACAAACATATGTATGTATGTAGTTATATATGTATACACATATCGTCGTCGTCGCGATAAAAATTTGGTTTTTGTTATGTTCGGCTAACTACCCTGCAAAAATCATTGGATTATATGATCCATTTGTGGTAAGTTGGAGTACTTTCAAAGTGACCACTAACATAGCCCAAACGACCGATTCATGTATCTGCATCGGTTCGTAGTTAGCCGAACATAAGAAAAACCAAATTTTTATCGCGACGAAGACGATATGTGTATCCATACATAGCTACATACATACATATGTTTGAATGTATACACGTCATTCGTCGTCGTCGCGATAAACATTTGGTTTTTGTTGTTATGTTCGGCTAACTGTTAGGTACTCCATCAATTAATCCAATGTAGGTACTCCATGGATTAATGTGATTGTTATGCGGGACTGGAGTATATACTCCATTGCAATGACATGCAATGTTAAATGGACCATATTTTTTGTATGAAATGTGGCAAGTTATGGAGTAATCGGTTGGTCCATAGCGAGCACTCCATGGATTAGCGAATGGAGTACTCGGAATTTTTGCAGGGTACGAACCGATGCAGATACACGAATCGGTCGTTTGGGCTATGTTAGTGGTCACTTTGAAAGTACTCCAACCTACCACAAATGGAGCATATAATCCAATGATTTTTGCAGGGTCCTGCTGCACAAAGATAAGAAATATTTTATTGACTTAAGCAGAGCTTCATTTGTTTTATAGTGATAGTACGTAAAAATTTTTAATTTTGTACTTACCCGCGTTAAGGTAGATTTGTATGCTATCAATTTAAGTATAAAAAAATTCACAGTAGAAATTGATTAAAGTAGAATATCCTAGGAACGCCTATGCGGATATGCAAAAGTGATATGTCGTTGCAAACATAATTAATAGTAGATTGTACTAAAATAGTTTTACATGTACACTTGTTAACAAATTCATCGAGAAATCCGTGATTAAAAATGGAAAAATTGAACAAATTTAATTGGATTTGTGGTATATTTTTTACAGTTTCTCTGGCATTTATCAAGATACATTTACAAGTCGTATATTGTTTAAAGCGACAAAATGTCGCCTTTTCAACGACATCAAAATCATGTTTATGGGATAAACGAAGAAAAAGTTATGGTAAAATATATGACATAACCTATGAAAAGGGGGTTTTTGGCACCTAACTCGAGATTTTGTGGGTGTATTGCAAATTCTATGTATTCAGTCTTCGTGTGCTTGGCAAGACCTATAACATATGTCAACCTCGAAAAAAGTACTTTCCAATTTTTTTATTTTGTCACACTGTGTAGTTTGTTGAACCGAGGAAGAAGGGTTCGGAAAAGAATCGTTACCGTAAGGTAATCAACGTTTTTTTTTCGTTTTGTTTTTACATGGCCGTTTTAATTATAATAACTACATATTTTATGTGAATTTTATATGAGCTATTGGCCAGTTTTAAATTAAGAAAAATTTTTTTTGGTAGGTTATGAATCCATTTTGGAGAACACCACATCCCCTAATCAGAATTTTTTTCATTTCATTTATTTTTATTCGATTCAAAAAAATAAAAAAAAAAATAAGTAAAATAATAATAAAAAAAAACTAAATATCCAGTAAGATTTTGTATATTATTTAGAAATAACAAAAAAAGCAAATGATAAGGTAACTAGAAAAGGTAGAACAGTGCCAGTCTTTCGTCTTGTCATGCACACGTATTTATACATACACTAGCTAACCCGGTAGACGTTTTTCTGCTAAAATTTATTCCTATGAAGCCTAAAGAAAAGTCTTCGATTACCGTATTGCTCATCATTATCTTAGAGTCCATCTTAATGACTCTCAATCTCAATCTCCCTATCCCTATCCCTATCCCTATCCCTATCCCTATCCCTATCCCTATCCTTATCCTTATCCTTATCATCATCCTTATCCTTATCCTTATCCTTATCCTTATCCTTATCCTTATCCTTATCCTTATCCTTATCCTTATCCTTATCCTTATCCTTATCCCTATCCCTATCCCTATGCCTATCGCTATCCTTATCCCTATCCCAATCCCTATCTACCGGATTTTGACTAAGCACTTTCCATTTTTTCATTAAAGAATAATTCCACACAAAATTTCATAAAAAACTCGATTTTCGATTTTTCCAATTTTCCGAATTTCCGGAGCGATTTTTCAAAATTTGCTTCTGTAAGAACCTTCTCCTCGAGAATACGAACAACTGACAAACAATTTTACAGAAATCGGCCCAGCCGTTCTCATTTTATGAAGTACTATACATTTTTTACACCATCTTTATACATATATATACATATACATAAATACATACATATACATATGTAGATTCCTTTTTTACATTTTTGGTGGCTACACGAGAAAATTTTACTATTTCACTTTCTGAACACTTTCATTACATCGTCTGGCAGTACCTTTAGCAATTACCTTTTTCCATTGTTTCGCAGTTTTGCAAGCTCCTCCAGCTGCATTTAGCTCAACAGCAACGGATTCTCACGCACTGCGAATTAAAGAAGCACTATTCGGCCCACTAAATATTCCCATTCGCGACTTACTTATTGGATTTCATAACTTCCAGGAGTTTCACTTTTTGCAACACTTTTTTCCACTTCTAGTTTTATTTTACAAAACACAAACTAATGCAATAAATAAAAATGCAAGAAATTTAACACAAACCTCACTGAATATTTTTAAAATTTAAATGTATCTGTTTTCACTACACTCAAATAGGGATGGCAACAATAACCGGAAAACCCATTATAATCGGTTAATTTCTTTCGGTTTACCGTTAAAATGTATCGGTATTTCCTTTTGATTATTTTTTTGATTAACCTTTTACCTGTCAAATCGAAAATAATCGAAAGGAAAAAAAATCGAAGTTGAGAATTTCCCGGTTTGCCAAATTAGAATTATGTTCTATATTGGCGACAATAACAAATACAATTCTGATGCTATGATGTCGTGCTGCCATAAAATGTTTGCGATTGTAATAACATGTGCAATTTAATTTTGACAGGTTTCTGCTTATCGTTTGCTCGTTCGAATGTGCGTAGAGTATAATGTTTTTATTAATTTTTTTTTAACTTTTTGGAAGATGTCACAAAATATAATTTACATATGTATAAGATTAAATGTATTGAAATGGAATGTAAATTATTGTTTATTGCAATCTATGAAACACAAATTAGGTATTTCAAATTGCAATTTTTACAATCGAAAAACTACAACAAATTTTCATTGCAATAAAACTGGTAGAACAATTATAGTTTGCTGGGAAGAATCATTGCAGCTTTTTACATCTCTGAAACATAGTATGTATAAAAAATATTTGTTTGTTTGTCCTTCTGAAGTACTACAAAATTTCGGTCACCTTAGACATATGTATGTATGTGACGTAAATTTGTAAAATCCAACATATGTTTTCTTGAATAAATAGATTTTATAACGTATTTATTTATTAATAATTTTAATCGAAAAACGGTTATAATCGGTTAGTTCTGTACAATTAATCGCGATTAATAATCGAACGCTTTCGATTAATCTAAAAATCGGTTATTTAATTTTCTTGCCATACCTACCCTCAAAGCTGGTGAAATGAATACCGCAAGAAATAGCGAAAACCAAATTCACCACGCTTACAGAAACACTACCTTGCAATAAATATGAAACAGGGTTGTATTTTGCGTTACAATTCATATCGCAATATTACAGAAGGAGTGTTTTATTGGGCATTTCTCTGCTCGCTTATACTCGATTCTGCTCTCTTGGCTGACAGTTTCCATACAAAATGTTAGAGACTTTAAGAGACCTTTAGAGAGTATGCCAGCTACTCATTAAACTGATCTTTACTGATTATGCCAATTATCTTTACTGATTATGCCAATTTTTCTATTGTCAATAAGTGAAATGGTTTCAAATTTTTGTCAATAGATGTCTCCCCTATCTTCGAATTCAACGCAATACCGTTCATTAGAAAATGTTTTCCAATTCAGGGATGTGATAAGTGGGCTTTTCCTACCAAAACTGGTCGGTTTTTTTCCTGTTGGTCGGATGGTCGCACTATTTGAATTTTGGTAGGTTTTTACCTTCCTTCAAGTAACATCACTGATTTGCAAGATTTTGCCACAACACTGTTGAAAGAACATTTGAAACAAAGAACGTAAATTTTATAAGAAGGGAGAATCCGCTCACGAAAAATGTAGCGAGTAAATTACGAAATTGGCTGAAATTTCAATCCAGGTTGAATTTCTGTTTTGATTCTTTCATCCGTAATTTCGTGGCGAAATAAAGTTAACGCCATTTTTGTTTCAATTTTGTCTTTGTCATTTGCTTTCCTACCCAATGCGAAATTTGAAGAGTCATAACATGTTCAAAATCAAAATATTTAGCTTATTATTTATATTAAGTATTATTTAAATAATAACTAAATATATGTTCTAAGTGGTTCTACAATATATATATAATTAATAATAACATGTTTATCTCTATACATTACGTGTTGTTATACATATATTGTTTATGACAATATGCAAATTTATTGATCATATACATTTTTTGAACATTCTAACAATGGATGTTATCGAAATCAGAATTTATGGTGTTTAAATTTCGAAATATATCAAATAATTATGATTTCCATTTTTATTTTGTCTTTCCAAATGCTGATTATGCGCACAGGGCATTCTGACTGCACAAAGAAGAAAATGCGAAAGAGCTACGCACACAATCTTACGTAGGCCACATATGTATACAGACAATTTTAATTGTGTTGGTGTCCGCGGTTTTTTTTTTTTGCGATGTGAAAAATAACATGGGCTTCGATTGGCTGCTTTTGTTTTTGTATCACCACACATATCTGCTTCTTCGCTGTTCTGTTCTAGTGACATATACCCAATGCCAAGTTGCCTAACACATTACAACTTTTGAACGACCAATACCACAATTTGTACACAATGCAAACTGATTTAAAATGTGCATAAAGAAGTGTATAGACTTCACAAATATTAATTTTGTTATTTTTTGAGTTTGGTTATGTTTGTGAGGTTTGTATATGTACATATATGCAAACATCGTCTATTCTATAATCTACATTTTCGCTGTTGGGTATATTCGTAAATGCTTTGCATTTTTGGTTCTAATGATGACGATCTTACTTCTTTGGCAAACCAGTTATGCCTATGATTATTTATGTATGCATGTACATACGTAAGTTTCTATATCCAACTGGCAAAGACTCGAATTTAACATTTTGTATGAAAGAAATGCGATTAATTCGGGACGTGTTCGGTTTCAATCGCTCACATCCCGAAGGTTGCAAATGTAGTTTAATCTCCTTCATTCAAAGCTATAAGGCTATTTTTTGTTATGAAAATTTCTAAAAATGGTTAATTGTTATATGTATATGTATATTAGAACAAAGTTTATTCGATTCGTTTCCATCTCGTAGTGAAATCTTTTAAATTAAAATTAAGTATTTTCTCCAAATATTTTTATAAATCAGTCATGAAGATTTAAATAAAGATTATACAATAAGTTTTAAATAATATAATATAATATAATATAATATAATATAATATAATATAATATAATATAATATAATATAATATAATATAATAATATATAATATAATATAAAATAAAATAATATTATATAATATAATATAATATAATATAATATAATATAATATAATATAATATAATATAATATAATATAATATAATATAATATAATATAATATAATGTAATAAGTTTTACTTTTGAAAAAATTTGCCTACATTTATACCGGGACAAGCCCTTTCGGGATTAATCGCATATCTTATGGAGGTGAATCTAAAATCCTGAAACTTATTTGAAGTTAGGCTTCTAGATGACGAAAAGGTAGGGAAGGTAGTGTTTGAGGGAAGAAGTCCCAAACAAACCTTGATTCATAATTTTGATGCACCAGGCGCACATCAAAAATAAAAATAAGCGCCGAATTAATTTTGGATACGTATATATGTACATATGTACCCATATTTGCATGTCCATACATACATATGTACATATGTATGCCAAATGTATGCATGCATAAGTCAGAGATTTCTATTTTCTATTCTTATTCGTTCTTATTACTTATTCGCGTCGAAAAACCAAAATAAAAAAGTCAAGTGAATTTGGGACGCGAAAAATAGTGTGAGGCAACTCGCGCATACTGGATTGAAATTTCAGAGCCGATTTTATCGAACTCGTCCAAAATAACGAACATTCCCTTCTTATAAAATTACGTTACTAAAGTAAATTACGTAACTCTTGCCCAATCGAATACGGCTAGAAACGGACTACATGTCGCAAGTGTGAATAGTGTCTAACAGTTTAAGCAACCTGCGCAGTTTAGTTTATGTTTGACAGCTTTTTAAAACCGAAAACCTCATGTGTTTTAACAAAAATGGAATGAGTTTAGATTGGAAGCTCATACTTTAGTCTTTACGTGGAGGGATTGGCATGGAAATTTCTTCCATGTTATAACAGGTGCTTTACTTAAAAATAATTCTTCATAATGCTTCACTTTGACGAAAGTATTGAGAAATTCATTAATCGAGTACAGTTTCTCAGTCAATGTAATTTGAAACGGGAGGAAAACGGTACATACTTGGTAGTTTTTAAGGCTGATATTTCAAGCTCTTCAACTCGCGTATTTGTGAAGTATAATTAGAATTGGTACAGTGGTCTAATAAAACCACCAGGGAGAGGTCTGAAGAAACTAAACAGTCAGCGGAGTTTCCACTTCAAGTATGTAGATACAATTGAGTAAGCACTGACACTTAAAACTCTTAGAACCAAAAGTTTGGTGATTATTTATTCAATTTAGGATTTAAATATGTATTTAAATTACGAACAAAGCAACTTATCGAAATACAATTTGCTGGAATCACAAATATCACGCTGCAACCATTTCACCAGCGAATCACGTACACACTCATTTTCCTCATTTAAGCACAACATGGACGTCAGATGCGGCAAACAAGCATTTTGAATGTAAGCCTTCACGCAAGGCATGGCTGACATGAGACGAAGAGCCTATGGATGTGAGACGGAAAAAAAGAGTGATTATTAGCGGGTTAAAGAAAAGAGGAGTAGTTTAGAAGGAAGAAAGTATTTTGGTACATGTAGCGCAACAGAACCGATAAGAAAATTGTGAAATTTGAATAACGACATGCGGTAAATAAGCTTTATCATCGCGCTGCGCTACCTTCTACATTTGCACCTTAACCCTTGCAATACACATTACTCACCTTCAAGCACACCAATTGCAAATTCTTATTCCCATCACATTGCGCCAGCGCTATAAGACGTTTTGGAAAATCGGTGAATTCGCGACAGCGCCACAATGCAAATCTGCTCACCAAACCATGCATCAGCGCCAACATAACAAATTCATAATTATCCAAACGCTTTGTCTGCTGCTTTTCCTTTTTCGGTTTCTGTTTCTGCCACTTACTATTGTCATACGAATCATCAATAATAATGTCATAAAGCATTTTAACGCCATCAATTTTATCGAAAAGCTGCTGACCCTCCTCGCAACGCAACAACATCGCAAAACATTTCATACATTGGTTATGATAGAATAAACGTCGTGCGGTAATACGTTCGTGAAGTAACTCAAAATAACCATAGTCGATGCCCAATTTGGGGGCAATCTCTAGAAAATGACTCAAATGTTCCCACAGTGCGTTGGGATAGAAGGGTGTGCAGCGATCTTCGTGGAAAATGGTGGAGAGTTTGTGAAAGCCTTTGGTTTTGTGCAGCATGTGGAGTAGAACTGGGAGGGAGAAAAGGAATAGTTTTCCCAGTGTTGCCAAGAAAAATAAGCATGTTAATATATGAAATCTTTATCGTGATAACTAAGATAATCTTTGAGACTCACTTTCTGTCTTCTCTGTCAAATTCCTCAAGATCTTACAAGCCGTCAAATGTGTGGATTCGCGTTTGTAGATAATCATATAGAATTCATGTATTAGATTTTCATGACTGACAAGCTTCTGCGCGCCATTTAAATAGTTTGAAATTATAACTGTAAAAAAAAAACATTGATAGAACATAACTCTCTCTCTCTTTTTCCCATCTTCAGCTTAACCATCCCTACTAGCATGGTATAAAAAATACAGGTATGTGCATTGTCATTTTGACGCTGTCTTTTTGATTAAAAAGCAGATTTTTGAAGTTTGATCTTATGTCAGTTTTGGAGTATAGCGATGCCAGACTTTTATTTTCTGAATGCGTAGATTTTTGTGTGAAAGTTTGGGTATTTCAGGAATCAAAGGACAGAAAGAGAAAGCAGATTTATGGAACTTCCGGTAGCTCCTCTTCGCTCACTCCACAAATCTTCATCCACTCTCCGCGAATAAAGGGTATTGTCGGAAATTGGAAAAATTTTATATCACCGTCTTTGCAGCCATATTTGGTATTATTGCACCGCGGAAATAAGCAACTCATATTTTTAAAATCTAGGGTACATATTTTTTTGTTATTGGATTGGACATATGTACATACATACATATATAGACTGAAATGCTCACTTGGTATGGTGGTGTACATACATATCGTCGTTTAAAGTGCAAAACCGCGTGACATTTTTGCCAAAAATGAGATTTCATCAAAAATACATTCCTGGCGTCCGTCCCCATCCATTCATGCAACAATTTTGAGATTCACACACCGCAATTCCAAATAATGACACAGTTTCAAAACCGCTTTTTTAAGGAAATTTTTCGAACCAATAATAGGTGTTATTGCTTTATAACTGTACTGTAATGTACTAAAGTTGATTATACTTTCATAAACACGAAATGGATTATAACTTTGCTTTATTGAAGAAAAGTTTTTACGTACGCCTGCAAAACCGCCTATACGTCACTATTGAACAAAATAAAAGACGCAAAACCGCTTATAAATACATAAGTAAGCCAATAACTGCACATTTAACTGTTTTTCGCCAAAATGATATTTGGATTAAGAATATAATCCAAAAATCTACCTTGGTTTGGATGTGAGTTTGCAAAAATCCGAACCGTTTTGAATTAAAACAGTTTTTACTGCCTCCTGTAAAATTTGGGTGGTAGCGGATACGCGGTATTGCACTTTATGCGACGATATGGAGTTATAATAGATCAATCTCCAAAAGCTCCCAAAAATATATACCAGAGTGATCACAAAGCCTAAATTAAAAGTGATCGTAACTACTAAACTAAATTAAAAACTCACTGAGAATACCGGAAAGGGGCTACTTTGTAGTACGGCCAAACTGATATTCCGCGAAGTAAAAATCCGAAATGAATCTTTTATGAATCACTAATGGAATTCATCTATGACTGAGGAGGCATCAGTGAGTACTTTCAAATATAGACTGCTGAAGTTTTCATATAAATGGTTTGCTTTTAAAAAAAAATAATTATAATAATAAAAATTGTACTCAGAAGAATCATCAATGATCATTCAGCAGTGAAACAAATTTACTGCAGGATGTGTAATTTTTTCAAATTGAAAAAATTTCTTTCAATTCAAGTTGAAAAAATTCGTTACTATGAATACCATGGTTACAATTTATTTTTAAAACAAAGCAGTGAAAAATACTATTAATGGAGGATTTTTATCATTGAGTATGGCAGCACGAAATATCATAATCTGCTTAATTGTCAGGTGGTTAATATGGCGACGAAAACTTGACGTTTGTTTTACCTGGTATACTTATACCATGCCTACTAGTACTCACAAAATATTTTCATTAATTGTCTACGCTCGTGGAAATGCTCCTTATGATAGCCCCTCTGTATACGTAAAAATATATTTTTGCATCTGAAAGAGATAGAAAATATGGAAAGGCGCTGATAAGAAAAAAGTTACTGTAGATGGCGCAACACCCCAACCGGTTTGTGACCAAGTCAAATTTGTCAAGGGATGACGGAAATGCGTTCAACAATACATTAAATTAATATCCATAGAAAATCTATTTCTGTACCCTTATTCTCTAGTAGTCGCTCCCCTTTTTGTACCGTTAAACACACTCACTTTCTCACCACATCATATTGCACGATCGCCCGCTGTGCTTGCCATGGATTGAGTAAGACCTCCGCGAGTGAATTGATATTTTGCCATTTCTCCAAAGGATCATCACTGCACATCTTTTCGATTAAACGCTCGACACAACGAAAACCGTAAGCCAATGGCGCATGATGCTGAAAATAAGTGGAGCGTTCTGTTCTGGTATTATCCGGCGGACAAACATATTTCCAACGTTTCATTTGTTGTTGACGTAATTCGCTTGTTACCAAGTGATTCATTGTCTCTTTTTTCATATTGCCCACTTCAAGTTGTAGGAATTGATTGCGATAGCTGGCAAGTTGCTCCCACATTTTGCTGTTGTGGAGAGAATTCAAATTTTTAAAAGAAAAATTAGCAAGAGTGACGTTTAAGAAATAATTTTATTTGAATGAAACGTGTGTTTGTTTATTTTGGGATTTTTTTTGTGAAAATGTTGTTTCTTTAAAAAAAAACCACAAGTGGGCTCAGTGACAAATGATTCTACACCTTTTCCAGTTTAAGTTCAGAAAGTAACAATTGAAGTTCAGAAAATTACAATTGAAGTTCAGAGTTTCCAATTGAAGTTCAGAAAGTTACAATTGAAGTTCAGAAAATTACAATTGAAGTTCATTATTTCAGAAAATTACAATTGAAGTTCAGAATTTCCAAATGAACTTCCATTGTAATTTTCTGAACTTAAATTGTAACTTTCTGAACTTCAATTGTAATTTTCTGAAATTCAACTGGACTTAAACTGGAAAAGGTGTAGTCAAGCTGCACATGACATAGCAATAAGAATACACCTAAAAGTGGGTCGCGCAAGCTGGCAACATCAATGTATGTAATTCACCACAGCACCAGCCAATGCGAAGCAACTGTGTAAACTAAGAGAACTGAAAGTCAGCGCTCTAGCCGCTCTCTGTTAATTTGTTTGTTGAAAAGAAATTTAAACAGTGAAAAAGCAAGCGATGTTAGCAAAATTTTATTTCAGTTCAATTTCAAAGTGCATTGAGGTGAGTTTGAATTGTTTTGTATGGAAAGCAAATTAATTTAGAGTTGATGAAAACAAATAAAGTTTTTGAACAAAAAAGTTAGTAAATTATTTATCTGGCACATACCTACGCGCGCTTGTAAAACTAAATTTCCAAAAAAATTATTAAATAATTCCTTTTTCAAAACACAAGTGCATTTTTTTTAATGAAATTGCTGTAAAATACGCAGCCAAATCTATGACGACATGGAATAAATGCAAATTCTATAAACAAATCAAACGGAAATCGCATACTTATGTGTATTGACTTGATGAACTTTGGGTGAAAGAAATGTGAATGTAAACACACGAAGAAATGCATTGTTAAAATAACAAGAAAAAAATAAAATAAAAGTACATAAAAACAAAAAAACTTGCATGCATTTGAACAATAGCAAACCAAAAGAGTGAAAAAGTTCCAGATCATTTAAGAACCACAACAAAGGCGTCTTTTATTGCCTATGTATGTATGCATTTTAATATTTATTGAACGCGTTTTGCCGGCGAAACAACAAAAAATTGCAGACATTTCTAATGCAAAAAGCATAACAACAAAAAAATACACTATCAACAGCAAAGTGCATTAGGTGCTGTAAAATTTTTTACCGCGGTCAAATGGTGAGAGTTGTGAGGTGAAAGGTGTAATGTGAAATGCTTGGTCTTTGAAAGCAAATACAAGCAAACACAAAACCACATAAACAAATCGCAAAAGAAGAAAAACAAATCCCAGAAAAAGAAAAGGCAAATCGTAAAAAAGAAAAAGCAAATCGCAAAAAAAGAAAAAGCAAATCGCAAAAAAAGAAAAAGCAAATCGCAAAAAAAGGAAAACACTGCCAAAAGAAAACATTCTGTTTTATTACACCCACAACAACTTAAAACAAACATAAACCGAGCAATTGCAAGGACCAACAAAAACAATAGCATTGCGCTCCACCTTTTCCGCTTTGAAGTTGCCGGCAAACGACGACGACGCCAAAAGTTCAACGAACTATAGAGAGTGGTTGTTGTAAAAACAAAGGAGTGGCATAAAAAGGAGTTTTCGCGTAGAGAAAGGATATAAATTTTCACAAAAGCTGCGAGCACTTACCCAAGAAGCTATAAAACTATAATGGCTTTGCTGAAATTGGCTAGGTGAGTATCTATGTATGTACATAGGTATCTACCTAAAATAGTGACCAGATTTAGTGAAAGATAAACTGTAATGAAAGCAATAACAAATGAGAAAAATGGTATTGCAGACATGGCTGCATAGGTATGTATTAGAGCTGCAAAACCATCGATAGTCGGACCACTCGATAGTTTCGATAGTCGAAAAAAAAACTATCGATACTATCGATAGTTTTTTATGAATATTTCACTACAATAAAAAGAGGTATGGTTTTGTTTACATTTTTCTTTTTAAAAAGTCTTTAATTTTTTTTTTACGCAAAATAATAATTAAATAAAAGATCAAATAAGAATTAAATACTTCACTTATGTATATAGAATTTGCAGGATATATAAACCTTAAAAAGAGGATTGTTTTGTAGGAACATTTTATGATAAATGCTTATAATACGCGAGTGCTGCATAATGTGGGCGTAGCCACGTCCATTTTCAAAATTTTTTATCAGTGATCCAACTAAGCATATCAATATTATTCTCTGTGCAAAATTTCATTCCTTTATGACTTCCAGTTACAAAAATGTTACGTTACAAATTTCCAAAGCGTGTTCCAGAAATATCTTTGCTAAAAAGTAGGCGTGGTCATAAACCCATTTCAATAAATTTTTGCGTTTCTATTAATACAAGTTATAAAGGTGTATAAACCAAGTTTCATCATATCTCAATTATTTGTCGAGCTATGGGCTCCGAAATCTCGTAGATTCCGTTGTCTAAAAAGAGGCAGTGCCACGCCCATTTTCCAAAAGTTTTATATTTTTTGTTTCCGGTCTATTGTAGAACTCATGCCACAAAATTTCAATGAATTATCTTTATATTTGACAGAGATATCGCTTAAAATGTTTTTATTAGGTCACTTTATAACACCCATATATGTATAAAAGTGGGCGTGGTCGTCAACCGATTTCGCTAAAATTTTGAACACGTATTACCACAAGGTCACTTTATAAGACCCATATATAAAAGTGGGCGTGGCCGTCAACCGATTTTAACAATTTTTCGTCCAAACATTTGCTTAAGTGAGTATATCACGCGTACCAAATTTCATCGATAATCTTCAATGGTTTCTGAGTTATGGCTTATAAAACCCTCAATATTTGACCCTTAATAAGTGGGCGTGGCACCGCCCATTTTCTAAAATTTCACCAAATTTCTTCATATGGGCCTGAGCTCAACACGAGGGGTAAAATTTCATCGCTCTAGCTATATTAGTGGCTGAGATACCAAATTTCCGATTTTTTCTATATAGGAAAAGTGGGCGTGGTCATGGTCCGATTTCGCCCATTTTCAATACCAACCGTCCCAGTCTCGATACCAACTTGCATTCCAAATATCACCAAAATATCTCAATTTTTGCGCGAGTTAGAGTGTTTACAGACGGACAGACGGACGGACGGACATGGCTCAATCGATTTCTCTTTCTCTCTCTTGATATATATAAGTCTATATCTATCTCGATTATTTCATTCTGTTACAATCCACCGTTATGTGATTAAAACTATAATACTCTGTGTACTAGTACAGCTGAGTATAATAATAGCTTAAAAAACTAAAAAACACGCTTTAATCTTAAAAATCGTTCTAAAAATTGAGAAATAATTTAATTAGAAACAAAATGATGAACGAAAATATAAGTAATTAAGGAAAAGCGTCGGGTGCTCAGTATGTCAAAAAATATTTTAAATCGCTGTTTTTTTACTAATATTTTTATTTTGACTTTTTTGAGATTTCATATATCGTACTCTTTAAATTCGCAACTAGGTATATTTTTGTACGTGGCCGCTGTGGTGTAGTGGGTAGAGTGCTCGCCTGCTATGCCAGAGGTCTCGGGTTCAAATCCCAGCCCGAGCAAACACCAAAAAATTTTTCTAAATAGTAAAAAATCCAATTATTGGGTTTTTTAAGAGCAGCGGTCACCTCTCGGCAGTGGGCGGCATACCCTCCGAGAGTATTTCTGCCATGAAAAAGCTTCTCACAAAAAAATTCATTCGCCGTTCGGAGCCGGCATAAAACTGTAGGTCCACCCAATTATTAGGAAAAAACAAAAAGGAGCACACCTCGAATTGGGAGAGAAGCTCGGCCATAAAACTCGTCAGAGTTATAATAGCGCCATTGTATTATTATATTATATTTTTGTACTAGTTGTACGAATCGAATATTTTCATGTTCAAATATTATTGAGCACCCCCACGTTTTCCTTAAATACTTATATTACGGTTTCTAATTAAATTATTTCTCACGTTTTAGTACGATTTTTAGGATTAAAGCGTGTTTTTAATTTTTTTTTAAGCTATTATTTATTTTTAAGTTACCTTAAAAAGAGGGATGGTTTTGTTTAGATTTTCCTTTTCAAAGTCTTTAATTTTTTTAACACATAACATTAATTAATTAACAAAAGAACAACAAATAGTATTCAGTATTCTTCTCTTGGGACAAAACTACAAGAATGAATAGGGATAACCATCGATAGTGGAAAAAAACTATCGATAGTGACACGAAAAAAAAACTATCGATACTATCGATAGTGCCATCGATAGTTTTGCAGCTCTAGTATGTATGTATGTGCATGTTTGTACAACCTTCAATAGTGCAATTTGGCGCACGTGAGCTCGCCATCGTACATTCTTATGCAAATACAGTAGCAGTAGCATTAATAGAAACAGTAGATACATACATGCATACATACCTAACTGGAATCAAAAAGTATAGGTACCTACAAATTGTATAGAAACTTTCGATAAAGCATCAAAGAGAAAGTCATTAAAAACCAGCTATTTAAATACATAGTGAATCAATTTTCTTATAGCTACCTATCTAATTTTCTTTTTACAAGTCTTTTGGTGATACCACTATTCTCAATTATGAGCTCACTGCTGTAGCTGTATGCGCCCAAATTCGTGTATGGAGATATGTACATACATACATGCATATATTATGTACTACATACTTACAAATTTCTTTTTGATTTCTTCTTTGCGCTTGTTGAACGTGACTGCCGGCAGATACAGCTCTCAGCAGCGCATGCCAACAAAAGTCATAAAAAGTACCCTGCAAAAAATGCGATCACTCCGGGATACATCCGGGACAACTCGCAAGGGAGCATGCGATTACTACCCATTTGTATCTCTTTATATGGGTTGAAGTGTTCTCTTTTGTTTGAGCATGTCCTATGAAGAGACTAATTGTACCCAGTTTGTACCCGAACGGGTAGCAAAAGCGCACAATTGTACCCGTTTTGTACCCGAACAGGTAGCAAATGCGACACATCCATTTGTGCGACTAATTGTACCCGTTTGATACCCTTTCGGGTACAATTCGTCTACAATTAGTATACATATGTACCCGTTCGGGTACAATTGGGAACAATTGTAGACTAATTGTACCCGAAAGAGAGCGCTCCCGGACAAATCTTTTTAGAGACTCGTCGCACACTTTTTTACAGGGTATATAGAGCTAGAGATACATACATATAAGTATATGTATGTATACATACATAAGTACATAGTATGCATCTGCTCATACATGCCATGTCAGAGGAAAAGCCAGCTGACTCAACCGGCCGGTCACACAATTGCATTATGTTTTGTATTCACCTCAATAGAATTTCCTTATTTCCTGAAGAGAATTTTGTGTATTTCTGAAGTATTTGTTCACCACTACGTTCCACACTCTCCATTCGAGTCCCTCCAAACGGCGCCTCAGCAGAGACGTTGCTAAAGGCACCCGAAATAACAAGAAAGACACCTATCGGAATCCCTGTAATGACGAGCCTTTTCGATATGTTGTACAACGTTGTGATTCTTTATCCTGTTTATCCTTCCTGCGCGACAAGATAAATGCGTTTTATGCCTTTCCCCGGGCATCTGGAATCATGACTGAGGCCGTCTCTCACAAACCCCCCTCATTGAGTTTTGCCGAGGATTTTTGCCGGCCGTGCGGGAGCCTAATTTATATGGAAGGGTCCGGCTGAGTTGCTGAGTCCCTCTCCGCTGCTATCTTTAACCCGTCTGTGAAAACTTAAACCTCTAATCTCTGAGCTATTTTGCCATCTCCCCAATTCCCAATGGTAAAATAGTACAACTCCCAATCCCCTTAGGCACCCTGAGATGATCTTTCATTGACAAAAAATCAATGGGCGGAATATTTGTAAATTACATTCAGAGCTTTCGTGGGTTATGATCTAATCGCTTCTGTGATCGCAACTTTGCTCAGCGTATCAGCTATATAGCCCACCTCGGTTGTTCTTCACCACACCAGTGATCTGTATGTTAAGTTCCGTCGAACAACCTCTTTGTACCTACATCTATGTCGTGAGTTCTGACCTCAGAGCCCACTTTTTTTCCAGCATTCTTTTGCAGGCATACAAGGCACCGTAAGCCTATCTATTTTGCTAAATTTTTAGTAGAATGAAATTTTTGTTTAGTTTTAAGTTAGAGAGCTTTCACGCCCTTCAAGTATTTCCAAAAGAATATTACCACCTTAAGCGCTCTAATTGCTTCTTTCTTTTATTAATATAGTCCTTTCACCTTTTTTTACGAATTTCAACAGTATATGTACATATTGATTAAATAATATTTACTAAACACAATAATACCCACAACAACAAAAATTAATTTACTCAGAACTGCCTTCGAAAATAGCAGAACAAATTGTTTGTAAATAACGTAAAAATTGCAAAACTCAAATCATTCATTGTAAAATACAATGTTTTGTTGTTGTTGTTGTTGTTGTCATGAGTTTTGAATTAGTGTGCACGCTCACGGGGTCGCGTGCAGCTAATGAGTAGGTAACTAACTATTTGTGTATGACATTCCCCCCTCCACCACTGCGACGACTGCGGCTAATGATGCCCGGCATATGTAAATAAATAACAAAATTATAGTTTTATTTGCATCCTCCCCTGCCAATTAACTTTCTTTCCCCACGCTTAAACATTTACTAGCTATAATTGTTAGCTACTAAAGCCCTGATGGCATGGCATTATTTGGTCATATTTAGTTCCCTTTTACACCTCGCAAACCCTTCTTGCTATACATATTGAAGCCCCCGTGGCATCTTCTACTTTTCCCCAGCTCTTTCATGAATAAGTATCGCGTGTTACTGCGCACCAGCTCTTCTCTACTCAAATCCCCTTTCCCAGACTCACCTGAATTGTTTATTTAATTGTTTACTAAATACACACACGCAGCATTTTTATCTGCGTAATTGTCTGATGATTGTCATTTAGGCGCCCAACTGCTAACTCATCACCGACTAGGTACTTACTTAGTTTGTTTATGCAATTTATACATCGTCGCCCGGATAAATTAATGTCGTATGTTGCATTTGAAGACTTTTGGGAAAACAGGTTTGAAGTTTGGAATTGTATTTCTCGAAAACTTCTAATTAGTTTTTCTCCAAAGTCTGGCAGAACACTACTAGGCCACAAAATTCTTAAATTATTTTAATTTTGTTATATATTGTTTATTATTTTGGAATTTATAAAGGATTTTCGTCAGTAAAATTTTGTCGTATGTTACCTTTAGCAACATTTTTGCAGGAAATTTGTATGACGTACGACAAAATGTGTTCCCAATTTTAACTAAATTAAAGATTTTTAAAATTAGTTAAATATTGTATTTGATTTCTCATAAAAGTAAATAAATTAAATAATTGACAGCAATTAAAAGCACATTGGAAATTAGACGAAATCGCTTGCGACCTTGCACAAACGAAAAAATTCTGCTCAATATCTCTTAAACTAAAGGAGATAGCGAAAAACGGATAACGTCATTCGAAAGATCTTGATTAATTTAGTATAACTGTATTATTAACTCAATTCGGCCCAAAATTCACATACGACACTAATTTATCCGGGCGACGACATACGTTTTGTTTTTATTGCAGGTATTTAATTAATAATCTTTCTCTTCTTCTTTTATTTATTTTTGTTCTTTATTTACTTTTCGCAACCGCGTAATTGCTGTGAATAGCGCAATGTGCATTGTCCTTTGTGTTGTGCTGCAACCTTGATTCGTTTGGTCATTGAACTCGGTCTCAGCAGAGTTCAGTGCTAATTGCACATGTAAACTTGTATTGTTCATGACTCTTGACATTGCATTGTATCTAAATACTTGATACTTTTCGATATCACAGTTATCGATTGTGGGTGAAGCCCTGTATGCGGTAAAAATTTGATTTTTCCAACAAGATTAACGAGCACATTTTTCAAGCTTTGCTAAATTAAAAAATATGTACTAGGTAGTCTAATAGAGCTGTACATGTTATGATGAACTAGGAGTCGGATACCCAAATATGGTTGAGAGGATAGGAGAGGAGAGGAGAGGAGAGAGGAGAGGAGAAGAGAAGCAAAGAAAAGAAAAGAAAAGAAAAGAAAAGAAAAGAAAAGAAAAGAAAAGAAAAGAAAAGAAAAGAAAAGAAAAAAAAGAAAACAAAGGAAAAGAAAAGAAAAGAAAAGAAAAGAAAAGAAAAGAAAAGAAAAGAAAAGAAAAGAAAAGAAAAGAGAAGAAAAGAAAAGAAAATAAAAGAAAAGAAAATAAAAGAAAAGTAAAGAAAAGAAAAGAAAAGAAAAGAAAAGAAAAGAAAAGGAAAGAAAAGAAAAGAAAAGAAAAGAAAAGAAAAGAAAAGAAAAGAAAAGAAAAGAAAAGAAAGGAGAAGAGAAGAGAAGAGAAGAGAAGAGAAGAGAAGAGAAGAGAAGAGAAGAGAAGAGAAGAGAAGAGGAGAGGAGAGGAAAAATTAAGCGAAAATGGCTTGGCAGAGGTAAGAAGAGGAGAGAGAGGGAGAAGGAATAGGATAGGTAGGGAAAGGTAAAAGGAAAAGATGGTGAGAGAAAAAAGGAAAGGAGCGGTAAGGGAGAGCGATAGATAAAGGGAAATGAAAGGGGAAAAGAAAAAAAAAGAAATGAAAGGGAAAGATAAAGGGAAGGGAGAGGGGATATGAAATGGGCAAACTTCAATTTTTTCACTTTTTCCCCCTTTAAGGTTTAGCATTTTACCAGACTTTTGTGCACTCAGAAAAAAAATCATCAACACGATTCATGTAAAATTAACACGATCGATCTTTACACATAGAACAGCAACAATTTTTTTCAAATTACACGATGTTTGAAACATGATTTTGGCTTTGTAACTGTCATCTGAAAATTTGGTAAATTCAACCAAATTTTATTGTTGATACAACATGAAGAAATTTTAAAATATACAAGATGATTCAAATATAAAATTTTATTCCTAAATGTCATTTGGAATTTGGTTTATTTAACAAGATGATAATGTCAATATAACCTAAAAAAAATGTTAGAAAAATGACGTCCCAATTTTAGTGTTAATACAACATGAAAACAAATGTGAAAACAACCAGAACCACAATTAACAATAAAATTTGGTTGATATAACACGAAACAATGTTCAAACATAAATGTCATTTGTAATTTTGGTTTATTCAACACGATCATAGGGTAATGTAATCTAAAAAAAGTGTTAAAAAAGAACGTCAAAACTATTTTGAAACATACATAATTTTTTTGATTATTTGAAGTCTGATTTTCGTGCAAAACGCAAATTATAATTTAAAAAAAAAAAGGAAAATTTTGTGTCGTGGCAGTGATGCGAGTTTAGCATCATTGTCAGTTCGCGATAGTGGGTTTTCGATTTATATTTTCAGTTTGCAGGTGAGTTAAAAGAGGATTACATTTTTGTTTCTAAAAGTATTTAATGTTCAATATTTTATTTTTCCTCTTCGTAGGTTGCAATATCACGAGGAGGTTTTTTTTAGCGAATGGGGGTTTGCGTGCAGCATGCGGTTGTTGCATTAGCAGCCAAACATTACTCGGTGCAAGTGATAGTACTATCGCCCATGTATAAACTATCGCCGGTACATTCGTGTTCGTATGAGAAGGACGCCTTCAATTTGGTCAGTTGTGCGGGTGATGTACGAATGTGCTTAATTGAAGTGATGAATATATATTTTATGTTTTATATGTTTTTTTATTTAAAAAAATAAATTGTACAATCAACAAGACTCTCTAGTTAATTTAACAATAAATTTAATGTAAAATCAAAAAGATGTTATTGTTAATTCAACAGGACCATTTCGTGTTAATTTAACCAGCTTTTATTGTAACATTAACTAGTTAAAATTGTAAAATCAACAGGAAGACTCAATACTTTTTAGTGTTAATTCTACAGTTGTCATCCTGTTAAACTAACACTTGACAGTAGTGTTAAATTTACACGATTACATGATGGCATACATCGTGTTGAAAAAAATTAACCACAAAATTTGTTGATTTTTGGTTGATTTCACACTATTTTTTTTCTGGGTGTGGAAGCCTGAGAAAAAATATTTCAGCCCGAGTAAAGCTCGATCTTCCACGTACCTACTATCCATGAATTGGGGTTATGTGCTATTGGGTTAATTTTAAATAGACAAAGCGAGACTAATATTCATCTTCATTTTCGGGAGCCAAAAAACTACACCCAGAAAAAAAATAGTGTGAAATCAACCAAAAATCAACAAATTTTGTGGTTAATTTTTTTCAACACGATGCTTAATGTATGCCATCATGTAATCGTGTAAATTTAACACTACTGTCAAGTGTTAGTTTAACAGGATGACAACTGTAGAATTAACACTAAAAAGTATTGAGTCTTCCTGTTGATTTTACAATTTTAACTAGTTAATGTTACAATAAAAGCTGGTTAAATTAACACGAAATGGTCCTGTTGAATTAACAATAACATCTTTTTGATTTTACATTAAATTTATTGTTAAATTAACTAGAAAGTCTTGTTGATTATACAATTTATTTTTTTAAATAAAAAAACATATAAAACATAAAATATATAATCATCACTTCAATTAAGCACATTCTTACATCACCCGCACAACTGACCAAATTGAAGGCGTCCTTCTCATACGAACACAAATGTACCGGCGATAGTTTATACATGGGCGATAGTACTATCACTTGCACCGAGTAATGTTTGGCCGCTAATGCAACAACCGCATGCTGCACGCAAACCCCCATTCGCTAAAAAACCTCCTCGTGATATTGCAACCTATGAAGAGGAAAAATAAAATATTGAACATTAAATGTAATCCTCTTTTAACTCACCTGCAAACTGAAAATATAAATCGAAAATCCACTATCGCGAACTGACAATGATGCTAAACTCGCATCACTGCCACGGCACAAAATTTTCCTTTTTTTTTTAAAATAATTTGCGTTTTGCACGAAAATCAGACTTCAAATGATCAAAAAAATTATGTATGTTTCAAAATAGTTTTGACGTTCTTTTTTAACACTTTTTTTTAGATTACATTACCCTATGATCGTGTTGAATAAACCAAAATTACAAATGACATTTATGTTTGAACATTGTTTCGTGTTATATCAACCAAATTTTATTGTTAATTGTGGTTCTTGTTGTTTTCACATTTGTTTTCATGTTGTATTAACACTAAAATTGGGACGTCATTTTTCTAACATTTTTTTTAGTTTATATTGACACTATCATCATGTTAAATAAACCAAATTCCAAATGACATTTAGGAATAAAATTTTATATTTGAATCATCTTGTATATTTAAAAATTTCTTCATGTTGTATCAACAATAAAATTTGGTTGAATTTACCAAATTTTCAGATGACAGTTACAAAGCCAAAATCATGTTTCAAACATCGTGTAATTTGAAAAAAATTGTTGCTGTTCTATGTGTAAAGATCGATCGTGTTAATTTTACATGAATCGTGTTGATGATTTTTTTTCTGAGTGTAGTTTTTCTTTACAAGCATGGAGGAACAATAAAGGAGAATGCATAAGATCAGCTGACTTCTTCTTCAATCTTCATAAACACACACGAACACAAGCATTTTTTTTGTTGACATATTCCACACACACACGCACCCTAGCATTTCCATAGGGGCCACATCTGTCAAATTCTTCTACATTCCTCTTTGCATGACGCTTCTGGCCCCACTATGTATGAAGGTATGTCGTTATGCATTCTCCTTTATTGTTCCTCCATGTTTACAAGCAATGGTATGGCAAAAGGCCACATATAATGGCGATTTTTCAGCCAAAATATACACGGATTGAAAAGCTTTTTTGACAATCGCTAGAGCTTCATATGATCTGCGTACCGGCTTATGATCAAAACCCGATTTGAAAAAATGTTGAGTTGTGTCACTTTACTTATGATTTAGAGTGCGATATGTACTTATATTTTTTTCTCTATATATCTAAGTAGGTACCTATCTATCTATTATCTATCATGCATATCTTATCTACAAAAAAATTTTCCATACATAAGTAAGTTAATTCTTCACTCAAAACGTTTACGTACGTATGTAGGTATTTTAATCGCCTTATTTAACTGCGTGATTTACAGTTTTATTTTCGAAAACTAATAAGTGTTTCTCATGCTAATGACACACCCCCAAACCGCATACCTAATTTGTTTATAAATAGAAACAAAAATGAAATTCGAAAACAAATAATGTGAGACAACTTTGTTTAAAAACCGGTTGCCGTCTAAGTATAATTTATTTAAATCGTGTTTTTATGATTATATACACACATACCTACATATGTATGTAAATACATTTATAGTCTGTGTTCCAACATTTACAATCTTTAACATTTGTGGTTCGCTGTGATTAAGTCATTTATTAAATGGAGCCGTAATCCATGGCATATGTTTTTATATTTGTATATGCCCGACTTGCCTCTGAAACCTATGCCAACATGCCATTCAAATCCATAAACGTACATAAGTACATACATACATACATACATACATTCATGTCCGCCTACTTTTCATAATTCATGCATTGCGTGTACGGAAAGAAATCTGAGCTGTGCTTTTCATACCACAATGCATTCACTGCTCTCACCACCCACCGCCTCTGCTTTTTTTATACTCAGCTGTACTAGTACACAGAGTATTATAGTTTTGATTTCCTAACGGTGGATTGTAACAGAATGAAATAATCGAGATAGATATAGACTTATATATATCAAAATGATCAGGGTGAAAAGAGAAATCGATTGAGCCATGTCTGTCCGTCTGTCCGTCTGTGAGCACGATAACTCGCGCAAAAATTGAGATATTTTGATGAAATTTGAAATGTAAGTTGGTATCAAGACAGGAACGGATGGTATTGAAAATGGGCGAAATCGGACCATGACCACGCCCACCTCCCCTATATAGTAAAAATCGGAAATTTTGTATCTCAGTCACTAATAGAGCTAGAGTGATAAAATTTCACACACGTATTGAGCTCAGGCCCTTATGAAGAAATATGGTGAAATTTTGGAAAATGGGAGGTGCCACGCCCACTTATTAAGGGGCAAACATTGAAAGTTTTATAAGTCATAAATCAGAAACCGTTGAAGATATATCGATGAATTTTGGTAGGCGTGATATACTTACTTAGGCAAATGTTTTGACGAAAAATTGCCAAAATCGGTTGACGACCACGCCCACTTTTATATATGGGTCTTATAAAGTGACCTAATAAAAACATTTTAAGCGATATCTCTGTCAAATATAAAGATATATCATTGAAGTTTTATGGAAGGTGTCCAACTATGGACATATAACAAAAAATACAAAAATTTTGGAAAATGGGCGTGGCACCGCCTCCTTTTAGTAGCAGGAATATACGAGATTTCTGAGCCCAAAACTCGACAAATAATCGATATATTATGACGAAACTTGGTGTATACACTTTCACTACTTGTAGTAATACATGTTCAAAATTTTAGCGAAATCGGTTGACGACCACGCCCACTTTTATATATGGGTATTATAAAATGACCTAATAAAAACATTTTAAGCGATATCTTTGTCAAATATAAAGATAATTCATTGAAATGTTGTGGCATGAGTTCTACAATAGATCGGAAACAAAAAATAGAAAAATTTCGGAAAATGGGCGTGGCACCGCCTCTTTTCAGACAACGAACGACAACGACAAGGAATCAACGAGATTTCGGAGCCCATAACTCGACAAATAATTGAGATATTATGACGAAACTTGGTTTATACACTTTTATAACTTGTGTTAATAGACACGCAAAAATTTATTGAAATCGGTTTATGACCACGCCTACTTTTTAACGAAGATATTTCTGGAACACCCTTTGGGAATTTGTAACGTGACATCTTTGTAACTGGAAGTCATAAAGGAATTAAATTTTGCACAAAGAATAATATTCATATGCTTAGTTGGATGACTGATAAAAATTTAGAAAATGGGCGTGGCTACGCCCACTTTATGCAGCACTCGATTTATATAAAGTACCTACACCGTGTTTCCATCAAACGCAAACAAACAATGAAAGCATACAGCTGAGTATCTAATGTTCGATTCCACTCGAACTTAGGCTTTCTTACTTGTTCATTATAAATATGACAATAATGCCCCACAATCCCCATAAGCATTCTCTTGACTGCTGTAACTTTCATTGTAGTTTGTCTTGCTTGTTATTAGGTTCTTTTCTTTACTTTCCAGCAAAACATTAACTAACATTTCTTGCTAATCTCTTTTAACGAAATTTGTGAGAGTAAAGTGACATTTGCTCTCAGTGAGAGATATTAGCAAAATAGATTAGGAAACTTGAATTAGCAAATGTTAGTGACATATCACCGTTTACACTTCGTAACCGCCCAAGTGAGACTTTCATAACCGCCCAACTCTCCGACTTCAGAGGTGAAAAGAACATTGGAAGGAAATATAGAGCTTCCCAAAGGCCAAATCTATGGTATAAATCCATAGAGCAGACCACCAGGAGTTAAAGTTTGGAAAATCTCAATATTGGCATAGGCGGTTATGAAAGTTTCACTTAAGCGGTTATGCAGTTTAAACGACGATATGATTGTTTGGCTCATGAAAAAATATAAAAGACACGCCCGAAAATTTAAGAAAGAATAAAAAATTGAAATCATCATCAGAAAAGAAAAATATGGATTTTAATATATCCACGGTAGGCAGGAAGCGACGATAGGTTGCATGAAAATGTCGAGAAAAAAGGAAAGTGGGGTTGTGTTATGTGATGTTTATAGATGAAACATCCGTTGAAATTAAAATCCGAGCTGCTCCTTTTTCAAGGATATCCACATTTTTTGTTTTTTTTGAAAGGATCAAATATTGAGGAAATCGAAAATTCGCCACCGTCCAAATTTTTCCGGTTTCAATACATTATTTCGTCGCTAAGGGATACAAAAAAAGGCATTAAAAAGAAAAAAGGACACCTGTAGTGGAAAAATCCAATGTGAACAGGACCTAAAGGATAACCACTGAAATATAAAATAACACAAAAAGTACCCACTTTAATTTGGGTATAACTCCTAAAATGTTAACTCTACGTGAAAATTCCTTATTATATTTTTCATTCAGAATAAATAAGGAAATATTTCTTTAATATACAATTTTGATGTACCTGCAGTGCTTAATGTACTTTTGTGCATCTAAAATGAAAATTTCAAAAAAAGTACGTTTTTTTTAGGGTGCTATTTTAAGTTCAAATATTTTTCTAGTTTATGTAAATATTTTAATCTAATGATCCAACTCTCATTCCTACATATCTATACGTTAATACTAAAAAAGAGTTAGAGCTGAGATACGCGCTAGCTGTGCACGGTGGGCGGGAAGCAACAATAGGTTGCATGGGAATATCGTAAACACGATGGCCCAACGAATATGTGCCTAGCTGCGTGCTGGTACTAATTTTCGTTTAAAAAAAATGTTGGAGATTTTATTCACGCTTGCTGTGTGTTTATGAATTATATTAGAATATCATTTTACGTAAGTTTTTAGCCGGCGATCGTTTATTCGATATTTTCATGCAACCTGTTGTTGCTTACCGCCCACCGTGCACAGATAGCGCGTATTTCAACTGTAATTCTTTTTAATATTAACGCATAGATATGTAAGAATGAGAATTGGATCATTAGATTAAAATATTTACATAAACTAGAAAAATATTTGAACTTAACCCGGCGTCTCCTCAAAACAGAATTCTGTCATCACAAGCACCATTATAACATAGATTTCAAATGGAGACAGCCTCTGTCTTCTGGTATAACAGAGATGCCAAGGCAATTGCTTTAACAAGATTGCCTTAACATGAGCTGTCAGTTTGGTGATTTGACAGCTAATTTTTCATTTCAACGAAAAATTCACAGTGGCAACATCTCCACATTGAACGTGAAATTTCGCACGGCGTCCATTTGGCTTGAGTGTTTGGGCTTAAAAAATAAATAAAAAGAACATTAAGTGCATATATACAGTTTGCGAGCATCATCGCCAATTTTAAACAATTTTTTTTAACTTTCTAAGTGCTTCTGCGTACACGGCATGCCAATTCGGCGCCATTTTGCAAATTATGTCTAACATAATGAAGTGCCCACGCATATACAAACATGGATTTTAGACATGATTCTGGTAGACAAAATTAACATAATTTTTGTTTTGTGGAGTTTCGGCGTAAAATAGCACCATAAAAAAAAGTACTTTTTTTTGAAATTTTCACTTTAGATGGACCAAAGTGCATTAAGCACTGCAGGTACATCAAAATTGTATATCAAAGAAATATTCCCTTATTTATTCTGAATGAAACATATTATAAGGAATTTTCACGTAGAGTTAACATTTTAGTAGTTATACGCAAATTAAAGTGGGTACTTTTTGTGTTATTTTATATTTAAGTGATTATCCTTTAGGTCCTGTTCACATTGGATTTTTCCACTACAGGTGTCCTTTTTTCTTTTTAATACCTTTTTTTGTATCCCTTAGCGACCAAATAATGTATTGAAATCGGAAAAATTTGGACGGTGGCGAATTTTCGATTTCCTCAATATTTGATCCTTTCAAAAAAAACAAAAAATGTGGATATCCTTGAAAAAGGAGCAGCTCGGATTTTAATTTCAACGGATGTTTCATCTATAAACATCACATAACACAACCCCACTTTCCTTTTTTCTCGACATTTTCATGCAACCTATCGTCGCTTCCTGCCTACCGTGTATCCCTTTAAGTGTTCTATTGCCAAATTTCGACTGACATACTCGCTCGAAAACGCTTTCAAGCAAGCTTCTGGAAATTCGAAAATTATCGAGCTATCGTCATACTACAATTTCAATGTACTGAAGTAAACAATTCCTGGTATTTCGATTGGTTAGAAACAAGCCGATGTCGACTGACCTTAAACTTTCTACAGCTACCTGTTCAATCTCATCATCGCTTTCAATAGGCTCCATAAGCATTGTTACAATTCTTAAAAATCTCTGTATGTACATATGTATGTACATATGTATGAAGATGGATTTGTCTAATAGCAAAGAGTGAAAGGTAAGGGTGAATTGTAAGAATAATTTTTCTTACTTCTTCCATTACAGCCGATCCGGCGGAAGATGCACTCTCATCGTGGTTCTTGTTTTGAGCCGCTGTCTAATGTATATATGTACATATATTTCAATATAGGATTAGTTTGACAGCATCCATACATTATAAATAACTTCCCGTTTCCATATTAAACCTTTTTTTAATAAAAATAGCTATATAACTTGATTTACTACGTATATATTTACTTTTGTATTTTCAAATACAAATTTGAATTCCTTTTTCCACATTTGACATTTCTTCTTCTTCTTGCTAGTGTCTTGCTAGTGGAAATTTGTCCAGTAAAAAAGTTAGTAGAACTATCATTGCCGCTCTCACCAGTTTCGTTCAGTGCTCTCTCAATTTTCGTTCAGTTCGCTCTCTTTTACTGGAGAGAAAGCAAAGAAACACAAATTATATGTCAAATCTAAAAATTAGTGTTTATTAACGTTAATTAGTTGATAGAGAAACAAAGCTATTGTCTCGATTAACTATCATATTTGTCACTAAAAATAGCTACACTCACGAGACTAGCACAAACACAACAACAATAAAAACAAGAAAAGTAAACAACAAATACTAACTTATTAGTAGGTAGTTGTTGTAGTGTACAATAACAAACAAACACTTATGTATTTTTAGTTAACAATAGGCCTGACGAATGTAACAAATTTAATTTTATTATTTACAATGCGCTTTTGTGGGCTGCATAACTGTTTAAAACGCCCACCACACCAACTCGTCAGCTATTACTCGCTGTCTCTCGCTGTCGGTCTTTTCCTCCTCCGCTGTTCTTGCAGTTGGTTGCAGCGCGCTTCCGCTTAGTGAATATGCAAAATAACAAAAGTCGAACGAATGAAATGCCTGCAACTGCCGGTCGCTACACTTTCAATTAAGCGTTGCTCGCATTTATCTTTATTGTTGTTATTAATAGTAGTGTTTTTGTTGCTTCTGTTTTTTTATTTCTTTTAATTTTTTTTTTTGTACAAATGATTGCTTTGGCCTCAGTTGACCCGCTTTTAATCAGCGGTCTACATAGAATAGCGTGGGGCAGCATGTGATTTGAATGGACGGAATATGTATTTATTATGTATGCATGTGTGTAGTTAAAGAAGACAAGCCTTTTTGTAGGCATTTACGAGTATGTGCATATCCATATGGAAATGATGTCAATGTACGTACATACATATTTTGCCATCGGTTTCACTTTCGCTTGCACTACTATGTTTGCTTTAACATATGGTTGCATAAGTAGTGTACAAAATCGTATACTCTAAAAGCCCGTCTCCACATAACTTGATTCACCAGAGAAACATGTAGCAAAACATCTCGCTCAATAACCCGTCTCCACTTGGCTAATCGTGATTCAGTTTGACATTTCTCTTTCTTGTTCTTCTTAAATGTTTGTATGTTTGCTTATTTTTGCGTCTTTGTTTTGGTCTGTGTGAGATTTCGATAGATTTTCGATACAAAATTAGAGAAGACATCGATATCATCGAGGTTGGCAAGATGATTCAGAATGAAACAGTGTTTCAATCTTCACTCGCTCTCAGAAATTTGTATGGAAATTGGCGAGATTCGGCACTCGTTTTGAGGTCGAAACAAGATTGAGAGAGCGAATGCAGAAAAAAAGAGCGCAACACGTTATGTGGAGACATGGTATAAAGGCGAATATACAATGAAGTGCCTACCTAATCCCAATTTTGTTATACATACTAACTTAATATTTATATTTAGCGTTATCTTTGTTTCATCTTTAACTTTAGATTTATCTTTATGTCTTTCATGAGTCCAACTAATCCAATTTCTTTTAAATCACAATAATTATTTCCTTCTTTATTTTCTCAGGCAATTAGCGAATTTGCTAATTTGCACATATTTAAAAGGTGTTAATTAATAAAAAGAAATTTGCAAGAGCTGAAGACAAACCAATTTTGGTCCAAAAATTTCCGCTATGACATCAGTGCTGGGATTCTGTAACTTATTTTGCGAACGATAATCGCAAAATCTACCGACACAAAAATTTCCCTCGATACCTCTGTGATGATTATCGGAAACAACAGAGTTCGACCGAAAAATCGTACAGAATAGCATAATCGCAAAACTTATCGCAAATTTACGCTATCGATGCGAAAATTGTCGAAAAATGGTTACAGAATTCCTGCACAGAATTAGGTACTAATTTGATGTATGTAGTTCCACCCCTAACTCGCGTGCTTAACCCTAACGAGAGGCAGCTATTGAAATAGAGAAAACTCCACCACCACACCCACTTTATGGAGGTGGAATGATTTTTTTCATCGGTTGTATAAGTGATATTTCTGATAGCGCTGTCATAAGAAC
Source organism: Urophora cardui (assembly GCA_960531455.1). Classification (NCBI taxonomy): domain Eukaryota; kingdom Metazoa; phylum Arthropoda; class Insecta; order Diptera; family Tephritidae; genus Urophora; species Urophora cardui. The sequence goes on along the minus strand of OY482670.1, from coordinate 17,094,802 downwards.
TTATATATTTATCTTTTAAGTATTTTTCCATTTTTTCATCTATTTGCTTGTTAATGTGCGTCACAATAATTGTTTATCATTTTATTCATATGTATATTTAAATGATTCTTATTTTTATTTATACTGTATTTAGTTAATTTATATTTTTTAACAAAAACATAACGCAACTTACATAAAAGCATATCTTTATAAGTTAAACATGATTCAGCGTTTCTCATCTGCAAACTCGTTTTTTATCGCTTATTCAAAAAATTCAATAAATTACAAGTTTAACATAATATAAATGAGGCTTAAATTTGCGTTCCATCCTGCGTGGAAGAAATAACAAAAACAGCAACGTTTTACTTAGTTAAAATTTTAAATTAATTCCTCATATGTATATGTAAGTTACATCATCACGAAAACAAAAAAATCTATTTAAAATAAAAGTATTTTGTTACCTAAAAACCTAAAAATTACTTATCTACTCAAATTAAACGCCCAAAAATTCAAACGAATACCCACATAGCATTTGGAAGATTGTTTTATGAAAACTGACTATACCGAGTCTTTTTCGATCATGATTCATGATTAAAAACTGATTAATCACTTCTGCGATTAGAATAAGAAAAAGAAAATGAGCCAGACTACCGATTGAAAAGTGGTTTTATTTTTTTTTTTTTTTCATATAAAAATCACCTAACTGAGTATTTTTCGATACCCTTTGCTGATTAAAAAAATAATTTATCACAAATTGATCATGCTAAAGATCGAAATGTGATCGTTTACTTTGCTTTTTTAGAAAAAAAAAAGAAATATTCCTTAGCCAGCCTAGTACATAAAGCTATCATTTTTCAAAAAAAATTTCAGAGAATTTTATATTAGATTCGGTATTAATGGTTCCGAATATTGTAGAGCAGAGCGAGTTGTCGTATATGAGAGTGCCAAAATACGCATATGCATTTTCATAGGAATTCATTTATGGACTGACATTTTTTTATCTTAAACCCCTTATTTGCTTAATATTATTGTAAGCTATAAATCTGTTTCAAAAGTTTCAACCAAAATGTGGACTGAGGGTGACCGTGGAAGTTCTTTTAGCGATATGGGTAAAGGTAAGGCTAAGGGTAGAATATGTAAGAGGATAGAAGATGGGAAGGAAACGCGGTTCTAAAATGAGCCAAAAATTATAGGAAAATGAGTAGAAAAGTATTAGAAAAGGATTAGAAATTTATCAGAAAGTTACTGAAAAACTACCTAAAAAGATTCAAAAATGACCAGAAAAACGATTGAAAAATAACCCAAAAAAGATTGGAAAGCCAATCGAAAATTAACAGAAAAACGATTGAAACATTTCCCAAAAAAGGTTCAAAAACGATTCAAAAATTACCAAAATAAGATTCAAAATCGAAATGATTAAATTACGATTAAAATAATACTCGAAAACGACAACCCAAGAAGAGTTGGACGTAGGGACCATTTTCTACCGACGAGGGACTCTATTATGAACATTTCGAAAAAGACTGAATATGATCAAAAAATTCATAAAATGCTATGTGGGAAATTTGTGAACAAATTTAAAATTTTACTGCTTGTTTTTTCGTTTTCGCTAAGAGGGGTGGCAGCGAAAGTCGTAAACAAATATTTAAAGATTTTTTTTTTTTTTTGGTGGTGACAAACAAACACATCTGTGCACGTTTTTGTGGTGTAAAATAACGCTGTTTTTTTAATTAAAACTTCAAGCGAATTCTTTATTTACTAACCTATTTTTATAATAAGAATATGTATATTGAACCCAATTTTAAATAAAAAAAAAAGCAAATTTTAGAATATCGAAAACATGCATATTTTTTTGGTAAATTCGTGGACGAGAAGCGGTAACTAAGTAGTGGTGATAACTTTAAACGCCAACTAACGAATCGTGTATAGGTTAATGGTTGAGGTGGAAATTGTTAAGGACCATCGTGAGTATTGATAGGAGCATAAAATCCTAATACATTCACTACCATCCTTTCATTAAATGAATAAAATAGTATTTTTCCATTATCTTCTCTATAAATGCAATAAGTATTTTATTTTATTAAAAATCGTGGTGGCATTGAAATATGTAAATATACACACGTCTAAACCTGCGCCTGAAAGCTCAATGCTGCCTTCATTACCGAGGGGAGAATTCGTTGCTCTTTGGTTTTATAGCAGCTTAACCTATATTAAGGTTCAATCAGATTGTTAACGGTAGGCTTCAATCTTTCGCACAATACATTTTCTTGACAAGGGATGACGGAAAATCGTTCCACAATACATCATTTGCTAAGACCTTATATGCAATATGCAGCAGGCTTATACCACGACAATTGGCGCGTACTGTGGAATCTCCTTTTTTTGTGGATTGGGCAGAGCACACTTAAGTTCCAATCGTCGGGCATGTGCACCTCCGACCACATTCTGCCTAGGAGTTGATTCATGTGCCTTATCAACTCTTGGTTGCTTTGTTTGATTAGCTCCGCTGACAGGCCTTTAGTGCCCGGCACCTTATTATTCTTATGTCGAGACATTGCTATTCACACTTCGTCATAATCGTAGGGTGGAACATGCGTCCCATCATCTGCTATTGGGGATTCAGGTCGTGCATCTTTTACTTCAACAATTTCACCAAGAGAAGTGGTGCCTCCACAAGTTAAGTATGCTCTGGACGTCAGTTATCAGATGGGCGTTATCCTTCCTTCTGTAGGTCCACCCAATTAGTAGGAAAAACAAAAAGGAGCACACCTCGAATTTGGAGAGAAGCTCGGCCACAAAACTCGTCAGAGTTATAATAGCGCCATTGTATTATATTATTATTATCCTTCCGGTAGGAATTTGCCCCGATCTTGAAATCTTCAGCCATCCCCATGGTTTTTTGATAAAATTTTCATGCATCATTCCTACCCGCCAACATCATCTCAAGCTCCTCACACTCGCGCCTTTTAGCCTCTCTTTTCTTCTTTCGAAAAAGTCGCAGCTCTTCTCTCATCGCCGTTTGATAACGCTCCCATACGCTTCGCGTTGCGTCCATAGGTGGCGTTCCTTCTTTCCGAGACATCGTCGCATTCCTTATCCTATCAGGTGTTTTTTTCGGGCTCGCTGGTATCCAATACTTTCCTCAGCGGCGATACGTAGTGAACGAGCGATATGCTTCCGTTCCTCGGATACATCGTTTGGTGTAGGATTGCTCTCAGAGAACAGGAGTGAGAGAGAGCAGGATTGAGAGCCGATTGGAGTATTCATTAGCTGTCTGCATCGCATGCAGCCTCTCGACTCCAAAGTTTCCTTACGGTCCTATTGGCGTATTATTTGATGTACAGAGGCGGTCATGTCAGCAAATATGTAACTAATGTAAATTACTTCAAAAACTAAAATTCCTAATTTTTCGCTAATAGACAATTAATTTGTATTCTAATTATTCATTCGATCTATCAGCAGCATTAACCTTAGCAACGACAGCTTACTCGCTGCCCTCGATTGTTCGCAACGCGCTTGTGCGAGTTTCGAGAATGTGATACGCGTGCGAATGCCGAGCTCGGCGCGCAGCGTATACATACATACTCCCCACATCATGCGCCCACTTTTGACGCAATTTCAATGTCTATCACGCAACAATTTCTAAGCAAAATCAAACATTGGAAATGAAACTGAATCAAGCGCTTTTCACTTTAGTTTATTTGCCGCGCTCCCGCCTTCACACACCTGCCTCCTCCTTATACATACCTATGAAAACCAGCAGCTTGCTGATCCAAGAACTCAGGTATTTGTACATACATACATACAAATATACATATCGAGTTTTGGAGTTACTATCCCTAGATTTTTTTATTTTTATCACTAATACAAAGCTCTCAAAAAACCATGAGGAATCCCCCAAAAAAATGCTAGCCTTTATTCACAAACAAAAAAGTTATAACGTTGTAAAATGAAACACTTGTTTTTTTTTACAAAAAATTACCACAGAGAAACGGCGAAACACGTCAGCTTATACCATGTCTCCACATAAAGTGTTTCGCTCTTTTTTTCTGCAATCGCTCTCTCAATCTCGTTTCGACTTCAAAACGAGTGCCGAAACTCGCCAATTTCCATACAAATTTCTGAGAGCGAGTGAAGATTGAAACACTAGTTTCGTTCTCAATCCTCTTGCCAAACGCGATGATATCGATGCCTTCTCTAATTTTGTATCGAAAATCTATCGAAATCTCACACAGGCCAAAACAAAAACGCAAAAATAAGCAAACATACAAACATTTAAGAAGAACAACAAAGAGAAATGTTAAACTGAATCACGATCAGCCACGTGGAGACGGGTTATTTAGCGAGATGTTTTGCTAGATGTTTTGTTGGCGAAACAAGTTATGTGGAGACGGGTTTTTAATTTTTGGCTCCAGATTATGATGGCGTCTTTAGAAAATCCGGATTAGCTCCCGTTTTCGAGATATTTAAAAAAGAATTTTCAGTTTTCACATACAAAGCGATCCGATGGGAGGGGGGGGGGGGGGGGCGTATGAGTAACTATTGTTGAGGTAATAAAACAAAGAAAAGGGGAAAAAACTGCTTTTAATATCGTTCATAGTATATACGTATATATATGTATATAAAATGCATATGAGAGGGAAGAGAATACACTGCACATAAATTCCAATTTGTTTTAAACGTTCGAAACCTGCACTGAAAAAACAACTTACTCAGATTATGGAAAAATGGGAATGTTTCGGCGCTAAAGACATATTTTCATTGTTTTGATGTACAATTTTCTTTAAATCAAGGAATAAAAACCACGTTTTGAAAGAAATTTGTATTCAAAACAATGAAATGATTACCATTTTTCCATAACTGAGTATTTTTTTTTTTTGAGTGTGAGCAAAGTAATATAAGCGACGAAGAATTCACTTTCAGAGCTCTGAAACTTCTTTCATAAATATCTCAAAATTTGGAGGCATCGTCATTTTCGGTCTCGGTTATCATAGACAAGAAGATGTTTTCGGGATTAAGGTAAAATGCGTTGTTTTCAATTGTAGGCTGAATAATTAACTGCATTTCTAGGGGCGGACGACGCACCCAGCGCAAGTATTGATAACACATTTAGACTTGCCAAATCTTCACTACAACCATTATCATTCAATATAAATAACGTTGATCAGCACGAATAGTCCAATCATCAATAATTTTTTCCATATTATGTGTCCAGTATTGGTAGCTGTTCCATCGCGGTACAACATTCTCAAGTCAAGCGAGGACTTAGAATACTTTTTAATCAAACCTCATACTATATGGTGTTACTGCCTCATATAAATAAGAACTTGGGATAATTTTTCAAAAAACACAGGTTCCCTGATTTTAAAACGGTATAACTTTTTTGTTTGTGAATAAAGGCTACAACTTTTTTAGCGGTGTCCTCATGGTTTTTTGAGAGCTTTGTAATAGTGATAAAAATAAAAAAATCTAGGGATAGTAACTCCAAAACTTTTAAAGGTAAAACTCAGAACAACCTTTGAGGTCGAAACTTTATATGGGCCAAATATAGTGCTCGGCGATACCTTTTCAGCGACATTAAGATGACAGAGATCCGACATCAAATAAGGAAGTTATTACAAAAAACGCGATTTAGCTGTTTTTAACGCGGGCCTGAAAAAAAAATTTTTACACCAAAAATATTTTTTCGACATAACCCTGTAGGAAATTTAATTAATTTTAAATCACTTTATAAACTACTTTATTTTCAATAACAACTAATTGAAAATGTGACTTTTTCCTTTGCAATGAACTGACTTTTTTAACACGGCGATGTCATAGCAAGCAGTCAATTGCCCTATCCTGCATTTGTTTTCAACTACTTTACTAGTAGTTTAAAATAAATAACTTTATCTTGAGTTTCTTTTCAACTACTTTACTTGTAGTTTAATATAAATAACTTAATCCTGCATTTGATGTCGAAATTCAAGAAATGGTAAAAATGTGAAGCAAATTTTCCTCAAATTTCGCAAATTGTTCTCAAGTTGATAAACAATATTTGAGAAACAATTGAATTTATCTTAATTTTCAAATGATAAATATGAAACAATATTTTCTCCCTTTGAGAATTTCGTTTTCGGTGTTTAATGGGAAGTGAAGCTGAAAAACGGTAACCAAAAAAAGGAAAAAACAATCTTGGCATACTTAGATCTGAAAACATGTGTTTACATATAAATATGTACATATACAAGAAACTGTCCCGCGCTGCATTTGTTTAAAGCTACTTTAAAATTAGTTGAATATAAATCACTTTTTAATATATTTATTTTTGCAACTAACTTTTTTTTTTCCGTGAGGGAAGTGTTCAAATAAGACTGACACACGCAAAACTTTTTTTCGTGATACGGCTTAATGTACATATGTGTGATGAATGTTGTTGCTGAAATTTGAAATTCTGGTCAAGTACAACGCGTTCAAGCTGCTTTCTGACGTGAAAAAGTCTGTTTTGATGCTTTTCGCCGCTGTTGCTGTTGCTATTGCTGCTGCTTTGAGCGCTGATCGTTAAGCCAATATAAAATGTTTACGCTTACAAACTTACATACATATGTACATACTTATACGTTCATATTTCCATATAAACAAAACCGTCCAAAAGCGGTTTATTTCGGTTCTGACCTGACACACCACACTCGCATAGCCAAAGCCTATGTACGTGCTCTATGTACGTGCTATTCTGTTCTTTGTTTTTGTTTCTTGATTATTTTTGTTGTTGTTTTGATCGTTGCTCGCCTCGATCGCCACCCATTTAAAACGTTATCGCCTCCAACTTCGCCCTCGTCTCCCTTTCTCTTTTTGTCTCTATCTATCGCAAGGTGCTCCACAATTCCCCCCAACAAGCTTCATCTTCGCATTTTACAACGCAATTAGCTACCAAATTGAAAATAGAAACAACATCGCTGCTGTGGCGTTGATACAGAAACGGAAGGAGAATAAGAAGAAGCATCCAAGTAAACTGGAAGCACTGCCTTCTAGGCATGGGTAACACTGCGCTGCGCGGCGCAATTGCGCTAACACCAACCCTGGCGTTATTGCGCTAACTCCGATTTGAGAAATGCGCCAACTCAATATAGCGCCAACTCAATATAGCGCCAACTCAATTTTGTAATATAAAACCGACTCAATTTCGTGCGCTAACACCAGCACCAATATAGCGCTAGTGTAAAATGGCGCAACCACAACGCCAATAACAGCACCATAGTATATGTATACGTATGACACCGTCACAATTATGTATGCTTGATAGTGATCTATGTGACTAATTTCCAGCATATTTTCACAAATATACGGAATATGTTTCCAAATGATTATGAAAATTTAAATTAATTGTGCCCTCGTATATGTAAGCAGAATTGCGCCAAAAGAAATAAAACGGGGATGGTGAACAGTAACAAGCGAAAAAAATGTTATTTATCGATTATTCCATGACAATTGCGCTAAAGTGTTATTGCGCCAGTACCGTGAGTTGGCGCCACGAGTGGCGCTGGAGTTATTGTATCAGCGCCAAAAAAAATTGCGCCATTACCCATGGCTACTGCCTTCGAAGGTATCTACGTAGTACCTCCTGCTCGCATCATGCCCAAGTGCCTCCTAATGAATAGAATAGGTGCCTACTTAATTTAAATAAATATCTATATTTACATATGTATCTACATATAAATTTATTTGTATGCTTTTATAGTACATTAGGGTAGAGCGAATTTTTTCTTAATTCTGAAAAGTTGTAAGTACCTAATTCCTTGTTGTTGTTGTTGCTTTTATTGCTTTTGCTATATTCGGTTGCTGTTATTGCTGTTGCTTAACCACTGAAAAATTTTGGAAGTTGTTGTAGACTCGATTATAGAGCGAATAGGTATGTTCTAGTTGATGCATATGTAGGTACTCTGAAAAAAATCGTTGTAAATCTAAAGACTTTCGCTGTTAAATCAACTACTTTCCGCAGTTGAAATGTGCCCAACAACGCTCCGTTGTTGTTTCAAAGGTGCGAGCGTTGTTGATTTAACTCAATAATGGAGATTGTTGGAAAAAATTTTCACCTAAAAATAAATTTTTGTTTGCATTTTACTCTTCATCTTCTCTCCGTCCGGCTCCCAACTGCATATATGCAGCCCCCGCTTGTTCTCCTATTCTTCTCTCCTCCTTCTTATCATTCACTGGTTGCTATCTTTATTTTTTATTCTGATTTTTCTTCTTTATTTTATATTCTCCTCCGGATTCGAACCATGATATCAACCTGAAATTCTATCCAATCATCACATAGTGGAACATTCAACATTATATTGAATTGTAGTAACCTATTTATACTTCCATTTCCTAAAAAGGAATCCATGAATTATTTGAATCATTGTAAAAACAAAATTTAAAAAAATTTGTTCTCATTAGTTTTGTTTACAACGGAAACTGTTGGATCAAATACTTTTGCCTTTAAATCAACAACGGGGAGAAAATTGTTGCTAAAAATAAACTTTTTTTGGTTTTTCTCTTCATCTTCCCTCCATCATTATTTTTTTGTTGGTTTTCTCACAAAAAAATATTTTCTCACAAAAAATTTTTTAAAGGCAAGCAAGTTTTTGAATCAACAACGCCCGTTTTTGAATAAATTGTTGGATCAAAAACTGTAAAAACAAAAGGTCCGTTTATTATTAGCTAGTTATGAATAGTTAGCCAAGTTTCGGCTGGAAAATCGTTTCTTGAGTCAAAAAAATAGCAGAAGAGAGCCATTGACAGCTCCAAATTTCAGCTAGTAAAATTTTCCCTAGCTGAAATTATTTGCTGCCAAAGTAAGAAACAGTTGTTGAAAAAATAAACAAACGAATACTTTTGATTTTATTACTTTTGAAATTTTGTGAATTTTTGAAATAGAAATAAAGAAAATTAAATGTTTTTTTTTAGAACAAATAACCATTAACAGTCAAAAATAGCATTCAAATTACTAATCGCTAATTTTTACTATTGTTCCGTTTCTTGATTTTCTGTTCGTTTCGCTCTTTATGAGCGCAATTCTTTCCGTTTTGCTCACTTGACAGCTAGCTGCTAGTTTAATAAGAAACAAACCTAAATACTTTTCTTTTGAATCAATGACGGAGATTGTTAGTTTAACTACGGGTATTTTTTTCAGAGTACATATTTTTCCTTGAATATTTATATACCACGCTAATGCGCCATCATGTACCTACCTACAATATATATTTTTAAGCACATGTAGGAATGTCTTTACGTGCGGCGTTACAATTAAATTCAGCTTTTATGGCAAGAATTATTATGGAACTTAACGAATGCATTGGGATTGGCGGCAATTAGTCATGGCTCGGAGGCAAATGCATATAGTACATATGTATGTATGTATAGACATGTGTATATATTTTTCTAGCTATACCTACAAGCATGTAGGTACATAAGTACATATCAGATAATGCTCAATCAGCAAGATTCATGGAGGTATGTACCTACATATGTAAATAAATAGATTAGAAGAAACTTAAAATTTAACTATAATCGGACTGTGGAATCTGCTTAGGTATGCGCTCATACATGAAATAAGCACGTTGTTATTGCATTGTAGCTGAAAGGAATACATACATATATGTATGTACATACATACATATGTATGTATATTTTTTTCTAAGCAAAATGCCTTGCAAAAAATTTATGAATTCTCTGGCGAATAGCAAAGTTGGAAAGAAGCTCCAAATTCGCACATTTGCGATACCTACTAACCCACTGTGGGCAGCAGAAAGCTAGCATTGTATTATGGTGAAATGCCATTATGACTATTTCACCATGCGCTGCAACAGATAATAGTCCAACCATTGACCGACGGCGTCATATCTCTCAGTTACCTCACGTAATAGTTGAAAATCGACACCATTCACGCACGTAAACGCACGCATACCCAACGCAAGAATCAGTTGTTTTCCTTTGTTTACATTCTGCATTGTTTTTGGTTTGTCTGGAATGAGTTGAATAACAGCGTTACCATTGTACAGCAAAGTATACATGCAGTTTTTGATTTCGTAGTAACTTGTGTTTGGTTTCGTAGTAATTTTTCTTGAAAATCGTATTATTCATAGAATTTATTAATAAATAAATTTTTAAATTGAAAATGTTGTATCATGATAATTTAAAACCAAATATTAATTGCAGTTTTGTTTACTTCTGACTCCGTGCTTCTACATTTTCTACTACTATTTCTTAAAGGCTTTTAAGAATATGTACATTAGGCATATAACATTTTGAAGAAAAATTTGGCATACCACCACGTGGTGGCAAATATTGTACAAGTAATGAATATCACTTTTTTAGGTGATTTCGGTTCAAAAACGTTCCGCGCAAAAATGGATTTCTAAAAAAAGTCAGATTTTTTTTTATTTTTTTTTTAATATTTTTATTTTTACATTTTTGTCAATTGTTATATGAAATAAGTTTTAAGTTTAAAGTGTATGATGATTTACACAATGGTAAAATGTCTTGCACAATTTTAATTGCACGCTCTGCGCAGATGTACAAAACTTTTTTTGTTTTTTTTCAGCAGTTCTGATAAAAAAGTAATTTCGTTTTGCGCGGAACCTTTATTGCAATTTCGCAAAAAAAAAATAATGGGGTTCATACTTTTTTATGCTCTATTCGACTATAGTATGCCGTTTTTCGTATTTGCAAAAATTGTAAAAAGTTATATGCCTAATAGTCAAATGTATTAAATGCAACAGTCAAAAATATCCACAATAGTCAAATTTAGTAAAGAAAACACAGCAGGAAAAACTTAATTTTCTTCTATTTAAATTTTTATATCCATATAAAAACAAATAAAAACGATTGATACAATATGTAGTAAAATTTAGTAAAAAAAAAAAACGCCAAAAAACCTTCATTTTCTCTATTTACATTTTTATTTCCTTGTACAAAAAACGATTGCGGCAATAGTCAAATTTAGTAAAAAAACGCAAGAAAAAACTTAAATTTTTTTATTACATTTTTATCTCCATATTTAAAAAAAAAAATACACTTATGTTAACATAATTTTATAATCGGCAACATTCGGAATAGTTATTGAGGTACTTTGGGAGCATATTGAAAGATTCGTACTAATTTACTACAAAATGATCGCTCCGGCAATCCTGTTGCAAAGAGAGCAATCAGCTGACACGTTATTACGTGAAAAATCAAACTGAGCTAGGTTTCTACGATACGTGCGTTAAAGGGGCCTTCGTCATGCGTTGGTGAGTGGGCATTTACACTACAACTCCATAAGACAGGTTGTGTCAGCTGACACGGGCTACGTGCGTGCGTCGTTGACTGGTTGGGCTATTATGCTTATGCTGTGGTTATGGTACCAATCAACATTGCCAATCAAAATCGGAAACATTTCGTGATTGGTGAGAGGTGGTTATGCTTACATTCATGATTGGAGCGCACATACACAACATAACACATGATTATTACTGAACACATACACAACATAACATATTATTACCCCCGAAACCTCGACTGCTGGCTGCCTGTTTCACACAGCAGATTTGCTGGATGTGAGAGTCCGAAAATTCTCTCACCGTCGGAGTGCACAACAACAATTTCACGGTGCTCGATCAGCAAGATTGTAACCATAACCAGGCCCTTACTTTTATTTTACCCCTGTTTATTTTTATTTACTTTGTTTTTTTTTTCATATATGTAATTACTCTTTTGCCTTTAATTCTCTTAGTTTGCCAACCGGTGCTTTCAATAAACTCTTTGAAATAGCTCACCACACCCTCTCAAAACTATTTTTGGAGCGACTGCTTGCAACCCTAACACGCGCACAGCTGTTTGTGTTTTTTTCCTTTTCAATTCAACTCGTGCAAAGTAAACTTTCTGCATCCTTTTTTTCAGAATGGATAATTCCAATTCCATACTTTTAATAAAGAATTTACCAAAATCAATTGAAAATATAACACCACTACTACCAACTACAACAAAAGAAGTAAAATCTTTCGGCCGGCGACGACTGTTGCTCACCTATGAAAATGAGGCAGCAGCACAAGCGGCTTTGCAGCAGCTACAGCAATTGGAAGTATCACCACGCAGCCATTTGAATGTACAATTTTTTCGTAAAAATTATGCTACAACAACCGGTGGCGAGAAAAGCAGCAAAATTCCAAAAGCCAGCAAAACAACACAAACCAATTTGAATGCGGCCGGCCAGACGGCGCTGCCACAAATAAGCAAGTACGTTGCCAAATTGTATGCATGTGATGCCAAATTGAATTTTAATCAACCACCGCCGCCTTACCTCAAATACGCCTATCCACCTATTACACCAGACATATTGGATGCCATTAGTATAGCTTTAATGAGTAATAAACGTTTCTATACACAAGTGCTGCATCTAATGAATCGTATGAATTTGGAGCCGCCTTTCACGGCTAAAGCGGCGGGCGTGCGTGTTGCGCCTGGTTGGCCAAAAGATGTGGGTACGCAAACTGATGCGGTTGAAATATTACAGAGTAATGAAAAAAGCAAGCATGTGCTAAAAGTGAATGCAGCTAGAAAGTCGCAAGCGAATTCTGAATCTGAATTGGAATCTTCAGAAGAGGATGAACACGAAACGTTGAAAAAGCGTATGAATGTGCAATTGAAGCGCAAAGCGGCTGATGACATGGAGCAACAATACAAGAAAAAAGCGCGCCAGTTATTGACGCAGGTGACTTTGCAACAAGCGAAATTACAAAATGTGAAATCACAAGCACCTGTGCAACCACTAAACAAGCCTGTTGCGCCTGAAAATGCATTCGACTCAGCTGAGCCATCCACATCTGCCTTGACAATGCGTAAAATCAACTTGCAACTGCAGTCGCAAAAACCAAAGAAGCCAGTGGCGCCTATTACACCACCCACAGATTTGGCAGCCAATCGTCTGTCAGCCGCTGAACTACAAGCGCTACCCATTTACAAGAATTATAAAGTGGGCGAGCCGAGTAATAAATTGTATATAAAAAATTTAGCAAAAGATGTGTGTGAAGAGGATCTGCGACAGCTTTATGCACGTTTTACAAGCGCTGCGAACTTGGAAATTAAAGTGATGCAACAGGGACGCATGAAAGGACAAGCTTTTGTTACATTTACAGGCTTGAGTGAAATGGATGCGGCGTTGTTGGTAGCGCAAGCGCTTGAGCAGACAAATGGTTTTGTGTTGCGACAGAAAGCGATGGTTGTTTGTTATGGAAAGAAGTAGTTGGAGGAAATAGATTGATGGACGAAGAAGGTAATTGCTGTGGCTGGGTGTTATTGTTTTAAAGCGCAGCCAAAGCTTGCAAACAGAATAAGATGATTTACCAACTGCAAGAAATATCTCCTTAACTATAAGCGTCCGGCAGGCGGGGCTTTTATTTTTGTGAACTCTGTGATCCCACCTATCCACCGGAAAAAGCAGTTTTTATCGGGTCGTGGTTCATTACACACAAATTTTGCCGGCTAACAAGTGTTTATTTACATATACTTTTCATATAACATTTATTTAACACTTTTGTTATTATTCTAAATTCTTACTTTTTCTCTCTCTGTTTCTCTACTTACAGACAACTTGGTCTGCTTGAAACCATATACGTTGATGGCGCAACCGGCGCTGATAATACAAATAAAAATACCTCCAGTTACTTAAACAGATTGCGTAAATCACATTTATCCACGCAACCATACAAATATGTGATATGCATGGATTTTGAAGCGACTTGCTGGGAGAATCAAGCGCCACCAAAATGGCGTGAGGCGGAGATAATAGGTAAATAAACATGCTAAGCCCACAAACTCTAGTCACACACCTTCCATCTATTTTCCAGAATTCCCCGCTGTGCTCATCAATTTGCAAACCGGCAAAATCGAAGCCGAATTCCATAAATATGTCATGCCCATCGAATCGCCCAAGCTAAGCAGCTTCTGCACCGAACTCACTGGCATACAACAGCACCATGTCGACAATGGCATGCCACTACAAACTGCCATCATGATGTTTCAAGAGTGGTTACGTAAAGAGTTGCGTGCACGCAATCTACAACTACCAAAAATGTCCAAAGATAAGCTAATTGGCAATTGTGCTTTTGTCACTTGGACCGATTGGGATTTTGGCGTTTGCTTGGCCAAAGAATGTCAACGTAAGCGTCTAAAGAAACCGTCGTACTTTAATCAATGGATCGATTTGCGCGCCATCTATCGTGAATGGTATAAATATAAGCCGATTAATTTTGCAGACGCTTTGGCACATGTCGGCTTGGCGTTTGAGGGGCGTGAACATTCGGGGCGTGATGATGCGCGCAATTTGGCTGCATTGGCGTATAAGGTGATGTGTGAGGGCGCTGCGTTGGCGATAACAAAGGATTTGGCGCCATTTCAACTCAATACGAATTGTATATTGTAATTGGTATTTGTGGAGGTTTGGGTTGATTAAAGCAGGATGGGAGGCGTAAAGAACGCGAGACGACGTTGGCGCAGTGACTGATATGAATAACTACAAACATACATATTACTTATATGCTTGTTTAATATGAATTGCGTGTATGAAATGTTTTGGTTTATTTTAATTTTTTCTGATTTATTTTAATTCTTAATTTACAAGCACTTTTCAAGCATAACACCCTTCATTTGATTCCAATATCGTCCAGAAATATTGACAAATAAATAGGCTTGATTTTTATAGCTGACCAAAAAAAAAATAAAAATCTGAATAACGGTTATTCAGGCCCAAAACAGTTTTTTGGTCGCCATAACGGTTATTCAAGCCCAAAACACTTTTTTGGTTGCCATAACGGTTATTCAGGCCCAAAACGGTTTTTTGGTTAAATATCTCGTAAATTCGTAAATGATAAGCCTGCGGCAAGTTTTTCTTTCAGTTTTGAGATCTGTGAGTGCACCTCTACGCGCCTGAAAAAGTGATTTTTCTCGGGGTGTGCTGCCTTAATGTGAAGCTGACCCAAAAAAATCTAACATATAGTATGTATTAATTGAAATTTAATTTTTTTTTGTGTTAATTTGCTATAGTTAACTGTTTTTAACTGCATTAGTTTATTGTAATTTAATTCTTTATTATGCTTGTACACAAATACCTTAATTTCTTAATATTAACTTCGCTGCTACTTGCTTTCTATATATAAAATTTTTAGTATAGCACAACGATTAACTTATTAAGCGTGTAATGCAATAAATATAGTAAAACGAACTAGCCTAACATAGAGTAAATGAAAAAAATAAATATACATATACATATATTTTTAAAAAGCTGCATTTTTATACGAAAACATTTTTATATGCAAGAAAAACATAGTCGTACAATAAATGTCTAAAAAAATTAAATGAAAAAACACATGTAAAGTGAGTTTTATTCAATTATGTATAACGTCGCTATAGAAGAAAATGACGCAAATTGTTTTGTTGAGGAAGAAAGACGCAAACTTTTTTTCTTTCAGTGAAAGACTCATTAAAAATATTTTCCGAAAGAAAGACTTTATTTTTTTTTTTTTGATAACGAAGAAAAACGCTTTATTTTTTAAAAGAAAGACACTTTTAAATATTTTTTTAGGAAAGAAAGACGTATTCGATTTTTTATTTTTCTTTGTCAATATTAATGCTAATGCGTCTTTCTTCGTCGAACTATTTTTTAATGCGTCTATCTTCGTCGACATGTTTTGTAAAGCGTCTTTTCGTCGAAAAATTACTGACATGCGTCTTTCTTCTTCCGGAGCGACGATAAGTAAAAGGAATTAGCACCCAGTTGGAAAGGAGGTCATGCATGACCTTCCGACCGCATGCAATGATGTACGAAAAATTTGCATTTAAGTATTTTATGTGGCTGCTAACTTATAGGAAATCGGATACATTCCAGAATGCCAGAATGCAACCCAAGCGCAATTACGATCAGGATTTTGCAGCCGCCTGAACTCATATAGGTCCAGGATTGACACTGAAATACCTAATACATGTCCGGCATGCGGAGAGACGCCGCATGACACAGCATCTCTTCTCATTTCCACTCAAACCAACTCACCTAACCCTCCTGTCCCTATGGACTAGCCCAGAAAACGCTGCCTCATTCCTGGGCCTCCCGTTAAGTGAGATTGACGACGATCTATGAGCCTATCGTGCCGGCTAAGCAGGGTCAGTTATCTCAGCTCTCAGCTATAACATTGAATATAGCAAACAAAAAACAATTAGGAGAATCAGGTTTTCTTTAGTTTTGCTTTTTACAATGACGACAACAATTCATAGGGTCTATTTCGAACAAACGGACGTATAAAAGCGGCACTACAGGCGGATTCATCGTTCGAGTTCAGAACTTTTTTGCCATGTGGTTGTTGTTGTGTTTTCGGAGTGTGAGAGGAATTCCGAAAAGTTCTGAACTATTTTTATTAGTTAACTCAAATTCTACTTTAGTTGGAGTGAAGTTACTATTTTTAGTTGGAAATCGGATGGAGGAGGATAAAGAGAAAAAATGCAAAAAAAAAAGTAATTTATTTTTAAGTGAGAAAATAAACCGACACAGATCACGGCAAGAGCGACTCTCATTCAAGCATTCCTTTTTGCCTTATCTTGTCAGGGAAAAGTGACCTTTTCCAACTGGCGCACAGCCACAGACCAAGCTGCCACCAAACAGAAATGTTTTTATTTCGCAAAAAATCTGGATCTTTACAGCATAATCTAACAACTTTTGCGCTGCATATAAAGATCTAAATAATTATTTATTACTAATAGATTATTAGGAAAATAAAATTTTTTACACAAAAAAAATTGCGTCTAAAATTTAAAAAAAGAAATTGTCTTGCCGAAACCCGGGATTGAACCGGGGACCTTTAGATCTTCAGTCTAACGCTCTCCCAACTGAGCTATTTCGGCAGATGAAAGTGGTGTGTCAAATTGCATATTTCAATAGACAATTGCTTATGGTGAAAATTCATTTAGATTATGGTGAATTTTTATTTCACCATTTGGCAGAAAAGTACTATTGTCACCATCAGGGAGGCCACTTTTGGGCTTTTCCTACCAAAACTGGTAGGTTTTATTCCTTTTGGTAGGTTGGTAGGACGATTTGAATTTTGGTAGGTTTTTGCCTTCGTTCAACTAACATCACTGATTTGGTACATTTGTCACTTTGCCAAAACACTGTTGAGAAAACGTGTCTTCTCAGTAGAGTTTTGTCACAGAACTCTGCTAAATAGAAACGTTTTCGTTTTTACATGGCCGTTTTAATTCTAATAATTATTTTATGTGAAATTTATATGAGCTATTGGCCAGTTTATAATTAAGAAAAATTGAAAAAATTTTTTTGGTAGAAGTTATGGATCCATTTCGGAGACCACCACATCCCCTCATCAGACTTCTTCCGGCGCTTTCTATGAGATTCAAGTACACTTGCCCCCACAGACACAACTGGAGGAAATTGAAAACAGAAAGGCATTTGACAATTTACGCTATATGAAGCAAACAATGTTGTCCGTCTACATGGTGTGTAATAAAGAGCTTTATGTGGTATCACATAATCATGATCATCAGGCCTACCTAGGTAGTAAATGTGTTTGCTGTACCAAGTGGAAACAATGTCCGTTATTTCACTCAATAAATCTTCTTACGTTTCATTCCTCATTATTCCTCAAATGTTATTCCACAAATGTAAATCCTGATTTCCTCCGCACTGGACGAGCAGTGACAGCCACTAATACCCAATCCAACCTTGCCAGAATATCATTAAACGCTAACTCAAGTTTTTGTTTATGTGGGAACGCTGCTTCCTCCTCTTTTCCTTCACATTTTTATCACTCATTCTAAAATTACTTGAAATTTGTACAAATAATATTAAATTTAATACTAAAATTTGCAAATAAAAAAAAATAAACGGCGGTAAAAAAACAAAAGTGCCCGGTTACTGCAGGGTGGTCGGTTACTGGCACAGTTACCCTAAATGAATTTGTTGAATATGGTTAAATCTCACATTAAAAAAAAAAATTGGTAGGCTCGAAGCCATTTTGGTAGGTTTTTGGTAGGAAAAAAATTTTCTTAGTGGCATCCCTGGTCACCATGACTATTGTTGCGCTAAGCTATTTTCACCATGCTTATTATTTAATTCACCTATTTTCACCTTAGACAACACACAGCGTTGCAAATGAATAGCTTCAAATTAGGGTGGTGCGTTGTTATGTAAAAATTTTTAATTTTACAGAAGGTTGATAATTTTTTTTTTAATGTAAACATAATGGCAGGGACCGAAAATAACGGTTATTTTTTTTTTGGGTGGTGAAAAGGTTACGCAAAAATAACCTTTATCTTCTTTTGGGAATTTTTAACCATTATCATGAGAAAAAAATTTTTTTTTCTCATTAATAACCATTATAACAACCAAAAAACTGTTTTGGGCCTGAATAACCGTTATTCAGATTTTTAATTTTTTTTGGTCAGCTATAAAAATCAAGCCTATTTATTTGTCAATATTTCTGGACGATATTGGTATCAAATGAAAGGTGTTGAGCAAGGCTTTTACATAGAGGTAAATTTGTTAAGATTCGTTGGTCGGGTTCCCAGTTATAGGTGAAAAAGTGGACCCGGATGCCCTGAAATATTTTAAGCAAATTATTATCAAATGAAAAGAGGTAATCAGAGCTACAATCCCTGCTCAAAACCTTTCATTTGATACCAATATCGTCCAGAAATATTGACAAATAAATATGCTTGATTTTTATAGCTGACCAAAAAAAAATAAAAATCTGAATAACGGTTATTCAGGCCCAAAACAGTTTTAGGTTACCATAACGGTTATTCAAGCCCAAAAAACTTTTTTGGTTGCCATAACGGTTATTCAAGCCCAAAACGGTTTTTTGGTTTTTATAATGGTTATTAAGGACCAAAAAAAATTTTTTTTTCTCATGATAATGGTTAAATATGACTTTTATCCCATTTCTCTTATAACCGTTACGTCCCTGCATAATGCACTATGTGAAAGTCATTGAATAGGTATTGTGATATAGAAAGGCCAAACAAGTTTTTTTTTAGGTACACAACAACAATAAATATGCGCATAAAGCTAACGTATACTCATGATGTGTTTATAATACATACATATGTACATACATATTATAATTCTGTCTGAAAAAGATTGCCATGAAAATCTTAAGGAAAAAATCTTAAGGAAAAAATCTAAAGATCTCAAATAATTGTTTAAATAAAAATTCTACATATTAACAAACTCAGTCATCTGTTTGCAGAGAATTTGTACAGACGTACAAAAGAAAGCTTGGAAACAAAGGTCAACTAGCAGAGAAAACATAAATATGTACAAACATGCATGATATACCATAGCTGCATGCTTTCTCTACTTACTTACCTAATACTACTTTCTCCCACACTCGCAGAAAATTCTAGCGCACGCTAACAAAACTGTCATTTGACTAACGGTAACCAACAGCCGAAATAGCTCAGTTGGGAGAGCGTTAGACTGAAGATCTAAAGGTCCCCGGTTCAATCCCGGGTTTCGGCAGAAGATTTTTTTTAAATTTAAAATTATTTTTCTTGTTTGTAAAAACCTTTTTTAAATTTATTTACAGTAAAAGTTATTAAATTATGGCTTTATTGTTAAAAGATGAAATGTTCCCAAAAATAAGTCGTTTGGTGCTTAATCTTTATTTTGCTAAATGAAAGCAGTTTCTTAATAAGAAAAAAATTTAGAAAGCTCGTACGTATGTTAAATTTCATTGGCGTAAATATAAATTTTTTGGTTTTCTGGGATTAAATATAAGGTAAAAATTATGAGAAATATAAAAAAAGAAAAAAAAAACTTTTTGCCGAAACCCGGGATTGAACCGGGGACCTTTAGATCTTCAGTCTAACGCTCTCCCAACTGAGCTATTTCGGCTGATATCATTCCGCTCTCAAAAGCTCGTTTTGTCATTTGACAGTATTGAATAGTTGTTAGATTGAATATTGATTGATAAAATTATGAGGAAGCGCGATGTGTATACGAGGGCGGCACTGCAAAAGTTGGCGGGATCAAGTACTCACTGTATTTCCAGAGGTCTGCATTTATTATATGTACCTATTTGTAAAATTTGAGGTTTTTCACCTATAATTCAGTTGATAGTTCGATTTCAAGCTGCTCGGTTTCGTTTTAATAAAGCTTAACGAAAGTACCTACCTCCAAAGCAAGTGATACGAGTATGTCAAAAAAGGAGAATATGGGCAATGGGCTGCAAAAAAGATATCTCATCTTTAGGGGCTAGTAAAATACGAACTTTAGGCAGTTATATATCTACATATAAAAATATATAGGCGTTTTGGGTACCCTGCCTTATTGCATTAAACTGTTGTTCTACGCCCAAGCAACCACCTATTGTGGTTTGGTCCATACCTGGGTAATACTGAGTAGTAATTGGACTATTACGTACTTAAATACTTTATATTTTGATCTTGAAGTAATTAGTCCGTACTAAGTATTTTCAGAATATTCAAGAACAAGTACAAGGAATTGAAAAAGAATTGAAGTTTTAGCAAATACTTCAAAGTACTTGAAAAGAATTGAAAGTACTTGAAAAGAATTGAAAAATGTACTTGAATCGATTTTTCAAATCTTTTCAAGTACTTTCAATTACTTGCAATCGACGACGTAACGTCAAGTTGAAATCAATATTTAAAAAAAATACTAGAGTACGGCTACTATCGAATTTCGACAGTTTTTCTAGATATTTAGGTTTAAGATACGTTATATTTTTTCTTATAATTTTATTTATGTTGAATTATTTTTTTTTTTGTTTTAAATTAAATTTAATTATTTATTTATGTTAAATTTCAAATGCATTTTGTTAAATAAATATAATATGGACTACAGGCGACATGCAAAAAATATAAAATATCGTTTATTTTTGTAATTTTTTTTTTTAATATTGGTTTCAAGATTGTAAGTAATTGAAAGTACTTGAAAAGAATTGAAAATCGATTCAAGTACATTTTTCAATTCTTTTCAAGTACTTTCAATTCTTTTCAAATACTTTAAGGTATGTGCTAAAACTTCAATTCTTTTTCAATTCCTTGTACTTGTACTTGTACTTGAAAATTTTGGGAATGCCAGTACCAATACAATTCCTTTAAAATGTACTTGTCAAAAGCCGCACTGGTACTTGATATTACCCAGGTCTGGTTTGGTCCATATGATTAACCTCCAACTACAGAAGCAGAACTCTTCCAGCTTATGGTGACTTTTGTAAAGCCCCACCGTATGCCGAAAACGTGTAGACGTGTAGATCGTTGGTTGGAAAATTACATGAGTGAATTGAGCTTACCTATATCATGGCAACAATGTTCTTCGTTAATAAACAATAAGTGGTAAACCATCACTTTCTTATGCTGACTTCTTTTCTCGAAATAATATTGCCCTGTTTGATTTTCTTAGCCATTTTGTAAGTTTTTCTATTAATTTCACCGAACATTCACCTCTAACTATGTAAGCGGGCACCATTATCAGCCGTTCAGCCATTTTATAAAAAGTCTGGATAACTAATTCGATAAATTGGATATAAAAGGGCAACATTTTTTTGGCAGAAAAGAAAACGCCATTAGTTTTCTCTTTGAAATAGGGTTTCATGTGTTATAAGTAGAGCAGACAGTCGCGCTCTCTATTTAGTGGTTCTGTATTACAGTATTCTAAGTGAACCTAGTATTCCCTCCAATAACGAGCCTTAAAACTTATTAAACACATTTCTATCATAAGGCTTTAAGATCGGGACTTCGTTTCACCAACTCATTAACACAACATTGGGATTTAACCCAATCAAAAAATTAATCTTGTTGCGTTACAGAAATTCCTTCCACATTTGGAGTCTCCAAACTCTATGCGAAAAAGGACTACCAAAATAATTCCTTGACGGAGCGCTCCGAATATGGAGTAAAAAAGTAGTCCCAAATAGCTCCGCAGAGGAATGTTTGTGGAGTCCACGATGAAGACTTTATTCGAGCCGCCTGCACCAAAAAGAGGTATCAAACATGATTTGGGGGTTTTAGCTTTTTTATGAAAATCAATAATTTATTAGATATCATACGCATTAACTCTCAAAAATTCAGAGCTGTGGAATGTGCCGTTTCGAAGTTAGAGGCTGCATAAAAAAAATTAAAAAAACCTACTCCTGTAAAATTTCTCTTTTGACTCATACTTCTTTTTGGCGTATGCGGCTCCTATTGGTTATCTATAGGTGGTTTTTGGGACTCCGGAAACACTAACTTAAACAGTTCTAGGGAAGAACTTTTTCTTACATTTCAAAATGCATTTTGTTCGTTGAATACGCTCCTTTAGAAGCCTTTTCGCAACCTCCATAGGAGGGCGAGCGTGGGTGTCCTAACGGTGCAGCCTGCGGACTCCTCTGGTTGGCTAGTAAGAGAAGCTTCAACGTTTTCAAATGCTCTGAAAAAAAAAAAAACGCGTAGTTAAATCAATAATGATTCAACAGCAAAAGTATTTGTTTTTACAACAAAGTTTTTGATCCAATAACTAATTCAAAAACGGGCGCTCTTGTTTCAAAAACTTGCTTGCTTTTAAAAATTTGTTTGCGAGAAAACCAACAAAAACAATAATGATGGAGAGAAGATGAAGAGAAAAATCCAAACAAAAGTTTATTTTTAGCAGAAATTTTTCTCCAAAAGTCTCCGTTGTTGATTTAAACTTTAAATTTTAAAGGCAAAAGTATGTGATCCAAGAGTTTCCGTTGTTAACAAAACTAATGAGAACAAGTTTTTTTTTAATTTTGTTTTTACAATGATTCATATAATTCATAGATGCTTTTTTCGGGAAATGGAAGTATAAAAGGATGTTAAAATTTCAATATAATGTTGAATGTTCCACTATGTGATGATTGCATAGAATTTCAGATTGATGTCATGGTTAGAATCCGGAGGAGAATATAAAATAAAGCAGAAAAAGCAGAATAAGAAATAAAGATAGCAACCAGAAGGAGAGAAGAAGAGGAGAACAAGCGGAGGCCACATATTTGCGGTTGGGACCCGGGTGGAGAGAAGATGGAAGAGCAAAATGCAAACAAAAATTTATTTTTAGGTGAAAATTTTTTCCAACAGTCTCCGTTGTTAACTTCAAAGGCAAAAGTATTTGATCCAACAGTTTCCGTGGTTGACTTAAATCAACAACGCTCGCACCTTTGAAACAACAACGGAGCGTTGTTGGGCACATTTCAACTGCGGAAAGTACTTAGTTGATTTAACAGCGAAAGTCTTTAGATTTACAACGTTTTTTTTTCAGAGTGGAAATACATAATAACCAAAACAAGATTACCACTCGAACGACGCGTGTTCGATGATCAGTGAAGCCGCCTAGCAAAGAAGTCTGCTGAAGAGATGTGGTGATTTCCAAAATGGTTCCATAGCTTCTACCAAAAAAAAAAATTTCAATTTTACTTAAATTAAACTGGCCAATAGCTCATACAAAATTCACATAATATGTGAAAGAAAGTATTTTATTTATATTATAATTAAGTTTTATTTGTTAAATATATTATTACATATTTGTATCTTATTTATTTATAAAATTTTTATAAGATTAGCTTTTTTACTGTATTATATATATTATAATACATAGTATGTCATACATATGCATGTATATAACATATATGTATGTATGTATAAATATTTTAAATATTATATACCTATTTTACGTTTTCTTTTTTTTATTAGTTTTCTACAAGTTTTCTAAAACTAAACGTGACTAAACACAACTCGTTGTTTTCCTTTTAAGTAACTAAAGTTTGAGTCGAAGATTTGTGTTATATATAAATTATAATTTTTTTATATTTTTATTATTATACATATATGTATTATATGCTTATAAATTGCAACTTATAGGAAGTCCTAAAGTTTTCATTATTTTTATTTTTTCTATTCTCTTTAATTTCCATAAAATTTTCTTCTTTCTAAGCCATTACTATCTCGTTTTTAACCCATTTTAAGTAAGGCACCACTTCCATTCCCTTTTCCACAACACCACACCCCATACCTACTCAAAAGTCTGGATCATAATCACGCTGATAACGCGACGCTCGACTCGCATAGTTACTATTGCTGCCACTGTTGTTGTACGTATACATGGGATGCGCATCCGCAAATGCATCCGGATACTGATGATATGGATGCTGATGCTGTGACAACGAATGATTCTGATGCGGATGATGGCTACCGTGATGGTTGTGGTGGTGGTGATTGTGATGGTTGCGCTGCAGCGAATCACCCTTTTGTGAGTCGTAGAGATAATCAGCGCCACCAATGCCACCAACGACGCCACCGCCACCGCCGCCGCCACGTCGTGTGGAACGCCAACTATCGTAAATATTTGAACCGCTACTGCCATGTAGCGAGTTAGTGAAACGCTAAAGAAGAGGGAGAAGAGGAGTTAAAGGAAACATGTTGAATGTTGCGTTTGAAACAGAGTTGCATTTACTTTTATTTATTTTTTTTTTGAAACAGAGTTGCATTTATTTTTATTTTTATATTTTTTTAAAGAGCATTTAATTTTATTTTTTTTTTTCAAACAGAGTTGCATTTGTTTTTATTTTTTTTTTTTAAACAGAGCTGCATTTTTTTATTTTTTTTTTTTTCAAACAGAGTTGCATTTATTTTTATTTTTATTTTAACAGAGTTGCATTTATTTTTATATTTTTTTATGTGTTTTTTTTAACAGAGCTGCATTTAATTTAGTTTTTTTTTTCAGACAGAGTTGCATTTTTTTTTTTTTTTTGAACAGAGTGCATTTATTTTTATTTTTTTTTAAGAGAATTTAATTAAATTTTTTTTTTGCAAAGAGTTGCATTAGTTTTTATTTTTTTTTTTTAAACAGCCTTAAGAATTATAGATATAATATTGTTAGTCAATTAATGTTTTATGTTGATGTACCATCAAAAGACCAATGTCTTACGTGTACAATTTTTCATGTTAAATAAATTGAAATTGAAATTTGTTTAGACAGAGTTGCATTTATTTTATTTTTTTGTTCAGACAGAGTTGCATTTTTTTATTTTTTTTAAAGAGCATTTAATTTTATTTTTTTTTAAACAGAGTTGCATTTGTTTTTATTTTTTTTTTTTAAACAGAGCTGCATTTAATTTTATTTTTTTGTTCAGACAGAGTTGCATTTATTTTTATTTTTTTTTTTTAACAGAGCTGCATTTAATTGTATTTGATTTTTCAGACAGAGTTGCATTTATTTTTATTTTTTTTTAAGAGCATTTAATTATATTTTTTTTTTTTTAAACAGTTGCATTTATTTTAATTTTTTTTTTAACAGAGCTGCATTTAATTTTATTTGATTTTTCAGACAGAGTTGCATTTATTTTTATTTTTATTTTTTTTTTAAAGAGCATTTAATTTTATTTTTTTTCAGAGTTGCATTTGCTTTTATTTTTATTTTAAATAGAGCTGCATTTTCTTTTTATTTTTTTTTTGTTTCAAACAGAGTGGCGTTTATTTTTATTTCTTTTTTAACAGAGTTGCATTTATTTTTATTTTTTTTTTAAACAAAGCTGCATTTATTTTCATGTTTTTTTTTTTGAAACAGTTGCATTTATTTTTATTTTTTTTTTAACAGAGCTGCATTTAATTAAATTTTTTTTTTTTTGAAACAGAGTTGCATTTATTTTTATTTTTTTTTTAAAGAGCATTTAATTTTATTTTTTTTTTCAAACAGAGTTGCATTTGTTTTTATTTTTTCTTAAACAGAGCTGCATTTATTTTATTTTATTTTTTTTTTCAAAGTTGCATTTATTTTTATATTTTTTTTAACAGAGCTGCATTTAATTTTATTTTTTTTTTTGGACAGTTGCATTTATTTTTTTTTTTTTTTTTTGAAACAGAGTTGCATTTATTTTTATTTTTTTTTTTTTTTAAAGAGCATTTAATTTTATTTTTTCAAACAGAGTTGCATTTATTTGTATTTTTTTTTTTTTTCAAAGAGTTGCATTTATTTTTATATTTTTTGTAACAGAGCTGCATTTAATTTTATTTTTTTTTACAGTTGCATTTATTTTTGTTTTTTTTTTTTTTTTGAAACAGAGTTGCATTTATTTTTATTTTTTTTTTAAAGAACATTTAATTTTATTTTTTCAAACAGAGCTGCATTTATTTGTATTTTTTTTTTTTCAAACAGAGTTGCATTTGTTTCTATTTTTTTAAACAGAGCTGCATTTATTTGTTTTAACAGAGCTGCATTTATTCTTATTTTTTTTAAACAGAATTGCATTAATTTTTATTTTTTTTTGCAACAGCGTTGCATTTCGCCAAACTCACCTTTGGTTTTATTGGTTGCTTGGTGTCATTCCAAGCATCATCTATATTATAAAAATCATCCACGCCATAATTTTCAACGCCACCACCCATATGATTGACCTTCAGCTCATTTAGCATATCCGATGTTAAGGGTATGGGCGCCTTTGAACGCTTCTGGCGATTGAGTAGCTGCAAGAAAGAGAGAAAGCGAGTGAGAGAAGAAAAGAGGAAAGTGGATTAATTTCAACAATCAAAACGCTTTTAATTAACTCAATTTTATACTTACCACTGTAACGCCAAAAATTACAACAAATATCAGCGAACCGACGCCAATCACAATAACAACAATCGCCCATTGCGGCAGCAGCTCATCTTCCTCGGCGAATTCCACCATGGGCGTGAGAGATTTGGGTATGACTGAAAGTAGGAAAAGAGGCAAAAAGTTACGAACAATAATTTTTTTTTCACATGTTTTTTTTCACTTCTTTTACAAAAAACTCACCACTAAAATCAGTGGCTGCCGGATCGATTACATATTTGCCCATCAAAAAAGTTTCTTTCACCAATTTCTGCTCTTTTATGTCACGATATGTGACATCATCATCATCGTCACCCTCATTAACCGTTTCATTCTCTTTCATCTCTGGTGGCGGTTGCGTTAAAGCATCATGAAAGAGTTTCTTAATTTCCAATGTATTCACATCTTCGGTTATGTTGGCTAATTCGACATAATAGTCCACGAGCACGCTACCCTGACTGAAGCTATCGATGCGTACCTTTTTGTACCAGCGGCTCAGTTGTGGTGCTTTCGCGTAGACTTCGTTGAGCTGCAAGTGCAAGTGCAAGAGTGAGAGAGAGAGAGAGAGATAGAGATAGAGATAGAGATAGAGATAGAGATATAGATATAGATAGAGATAGAGATAGAGATAGAGATAAAGATAGAGATAGAGTCGAGTTAAGTTAGCGGTTTACTCCAGCAACATAATTCTACTTACCTCCGCTTCCACTTCATGCGCCAAATTCTTCCATTCCACCGTATTGTGATCCAACAGCTCCGGCTTCCATGCCACACCCTCGATAATCTTGATCGTTGCCGCTAAATCACAATCAGTCGTACAATGGCCCGGCTTGGTGGGACGCGGTGTCGTGGTAGTCGTTGTTGTTGTAGTCGTCGTTGTTGTGCTGCTCGAGCTACTCGATGTTAGTAGATCTTCAAAGTTAATGGTCGCAGCGCGACTTTGCTCCAACAGCTTCTCAATTGAAATGGGCGTGGTGGATGGTGTGGGCCAACCGGTGAACTCGGTGGTCGCACGTACTGGTGGTCCCTTCTTTATTACAACCGCTGGTGAGTTGGCTGTCTCGCTTGCGACGTCACTTATTAAAGTACGTGGTGTTGTTAGACGTTGCGCGCCAATGCGCTTGTGAACGCCTTTCGGAAAGACCACTTTGAAACCCGAGGCAGCTGTGGTGCTCGAAACCTCAGCGCTAGTTGGCTCTGTGCTTGATGAGATGGTGCTCTGCCGAGTGATGGCCTCCTCCACCGTCTTGACTTCGATCTTTTTCAACGCGGGAGGCTCTGTGCTGACTGCGCCTGGTTTGTAGCCCTTCGGCAGCAGCTGCGCAATGTCAATGGTTTCAGGCGCTGGTATGCTGACCTCTTTCTTACCGCTGCTGGTGCTTACATTGAGTTTGTAGCCTGGCGGCAAGAGTTTCGCAATATCATCCGCTTTGAGTGGTATGATGGCGCCAGCCAGCTTATCGCTTGTATCGTCCGCCGACTTTGCGGGTGGTTTGTAACCCGGTGGCAGTAGTTTGCTGATATCATCTTGCACAGCTGCGGCAGGCTTCTTCTTTGTTGGCGCTGCTGTGGTGCTTAGTTTGTAGCCAGGCGGCAGGAACTTGGAAATATCATCCACGAGTGTAACAGCCGGCTTGGCAGTTGTGCCCGCCTTTTCTTTATAGTCCTTTGGCAGCAACTTCTCGAGATTGTCATCGAACTTGATCTTACTCAATAGATCCTTAATATCAGGCTTGGTGGTGGTGGCCTCTGTCGTAGCAGGCGGCTTATAACCTTTGGGTAAGAGACCCGCGAGCGCCACATCCTGCGCAACCACCGAATTATTCTTGAACGAGCGTGCAATTGTGGAGTTGCGCGCTGGTTTCTTCACTTCCGTTGCTGCTGCCGACGGCGGCGCCTTTGTTGTCGTAGTTGTAATCTTGCGATTCTTGTACGATGGACGCGTTTTGAAACCCGGAGGCAAAAGACTAGCCAATTCATCCATTTCGCTTTCGTCAATGTGATGCACTTTGACCTTTGGCGCCGCCGTTGTCTTTGGCTGGAATTTACGTATGTTTGGCACGAATTTGGAGGCGGATGAGGCGGAACCCGCCGTTGTTGTAGTCGCTTTGGTCGAAACATCCATCTCGGTAATGATGGGATATTTGCCAGAGAGCAAACCGCTCGACAACTCCGATTGCACGCGATCCAATTTGTCGATTATGCTTTCCGTGGATGAGGCAGCAACGCTTGTGCTGCTGCTGGTTTTCTCCGCTGACTCAGCCGCGGGCATCAACATCTCTTCGCCACTTTCTGCCATCTCTTCGGCGCCAGCCTCCTTCGCATTTTTGGTTTGCTTTTTGTTTCCCTTTGCCTTTCCCTTTTGTGCGTGTATTTTGCGTTCCAACTCGGATAGCGTTTGTTTGGTTTCCTCTTGTTCGATGGCGGGGAAGGGCAGAAAGCGTGCGCCATTAATGCTGCGACTGGTTTGTATGGAGGCAACAACAACGTAGCTCTCTGTTGTGTTGCCCACCGACTCATCGTTGGCGCTGCTGGCGGTTTTGTTTGCGTGCTCGTCAATCGCGGGCTTCTTTTCAGTCTTTGGCTTGAGTTTGGCTTGCTCATCTTCATTCTCCACATGCGCTGGTTGCACCTTATTCTCCTCATAGACAGCCTGCTCTTCGGCTTCTTCGCTGGCTCGCGTGGTCGTGCGTTGCGTTACGGACGCCGGTATCACCGTGGATCCATTCACCACACTCTTCGTTGTCACCACAGAGATTACTTCGCGTTCAATTGTCGGCTTTTGGCCTTGTGCTGTTGAACTGTTTTGCTGTGCATCGCTTGCTGCCGGCTCTTGGCTGGTGTCCTCCGTATTCCCAATTGCTTCGCCTTCCTCTTCCTCTTCTTCATACTCTTCCTCGTCATATTCACCACTACCTTCATAGCTCACGTTTTCTTCGCCTTCTTGCGCATTCTCCTCGGACGTAACCTTGTGATTTGCTGGCATGGCTGTGGTTGACTCGTGTTTCACTGTGCTTAACACTTCTACTGTGGCCTTTTCGTGTTGCTCGAGCTGCTCACCGCTTGTGCTGGTCGTTTGTGGCGGCTCGGTGGTGGCAACAGGCGCTTCGTGTGCACCATTGCTGCTTGTAGTCTGCGTCGTGCTCGTGCTTGAGCTCTGCTCGGCTTTGGTTTCTTTCACCGTTGCCTCAGTGGCTTCTCCCTCTTCTTCATATTCGTACTCATATTCCGCACTTCGATTTGTGGTCGCATCCACTGTGTCCTCGGTCGCCTCATAGTCTGTCTTTTCGGCAGTTGTGTCATTTACGCTCGCGCTAGTTCTTTCGTCATCTGCAGGCAAGCCGGCGACCGTTGTTTCTTCCTCTTCTTCTTTGTCCGCTGTTGCAGTTGCATTTGTCAACTCATCGGCGGCGGGCGCTGCGGTTGTTTGATCAGACTCATGCAGCTGGAGTTTTTCCAAAGTTGTCTCCTTTGGCGCAACTCCATCGCTTACGTTCGCTAATGGCGCTTCCTTTTCACCCTCGGCTACATCAGCCGCATGATCGCCAACATCGTCGCCTTCCTCCACCTGCTGCTCCTCCACCTGCTCCTCCACGTCCTCCACACCTTCCTCCTCCTCATCATAGTACTCTTCGCTATCACTGACAGTTGTCGATGATGGTGTTGGACTTACAAAAGCCGCAGTGGATGGCTTAAATAGATTCGCCCTCGACGGCAACTTAACGCGTCCAGCAGCAAATGGCCGCTGCACCTTAGCCACGCTCACCGGCTCGTTAACCTCGCGACTTATGAACACTGGGCGCCGCGGTTGGAAGCCACTCAATTTATTATTCCCAGTGGTGACACGCGAAAAACTCGGTGGCCGCTGTGATGAGACTTCCGGATTATTATACGTAGCTTGTTGTTGTTGCTGTGATTGTTTTTGTTGTTTTTGCTGTGTTTGTTGTTGTTGTTTTAGCGTATTTTGCAAACGAGTAGCACCGAAGCGACTGTAACGCTTCGTACTCGACGCCGGCGCTTCCGTTGTAGGCGTTGAGGTTGGCGTATTTGCGCTACTCGGCTGGAAGCGATTGCGCGTATTTTTGAATGGCGACTTCGACGATGCCGTTTGTGCTGTATTTGGTGTGTAGTCGGTGTTATAGTTTGCTGCGGCGGCAAAAGGACGATTACGATTGGCGCTGGGCACAAAACCGCCATTGCCGAAGGGTCGCTGATTAGGGCTGGTTAGAAGGCTATTGGCTGATGGGCGACTGGCGGAAGAGCTCTGTAATAGAAAGAAAAAAAAATAAAATAAAATAAATTGTGGTTGAATACTAAGCGGTAAAAAATAAGTTCAGAAGTGGAATTTTATGCTGAGTTGATCAAAGTTTGCAAATGAGAATAGTATTACTTTTGGAGATTACTGTAGGGTAACCCCTAAAAAACATCAGTGATGTCAAGAAACTCAGCCAAAATAACTGTTAATCGCAAGTTAAAATCATGAGCTCGTAAGGTATTCAAAGCGGTATTACCGGCACTATTAAACGAACTCTCATCAATGACAAACAAAAATCAAAAAAGGCTGCAGCTTAGGGCTCTTAACTACAGACTCAATGCGCGCTGGAGCAATCGTATGAATGCGCTTTAACATGTTTTGACAGCTGGGAGTGGTGCATATGAGCTTAAGTGAAACATATACCTTTTTTAACTACACAGCTAAATAAAGTTATTTTTTTTTATCATCTTAAATGTACATAGTTTGGGTGTTGAAATAGTTTGTTTTAAAATTAAGCCGCCGATTTGCCAGCAATGTGGAGCATACATAACAGCAGCTCAGTTCATGGCATTGCAAGGTACACACATGTTTGCAATCATATGAATTATGTACCTACCTATATATGTGTTATGTAGTACATTTTGTTGTTGTTATCTCATACTTTTACAGTTATGGCAGTGGTGGACGTTTCATAGAAGCCGAAAAGCCCGGCCTGTCTAAATATTTTCGTTCATTTCGTTTTACGGATTTCTTAAAAGTCTGATTATTTTACGCTTGAAATTTGTTTACTATCTAAGTTCTTCAATGTGTTTACTACTTAATTTCTCATGGCGCGTTAAGCTACCAACAATATTTACGTGTATTTTTGTTTGTACAGCCAATCACAGCACAATCTGGATTAGTGCGCATGCTTTAACAGCTCCACACATGGGCTTTTATGAGGTTTTCAAAACAGAATAACGTAGCTTGTTTTCTCGCTTTCTCTAAGGAAAAGTCAATTGCTGATGTTTAAAGTTAAATTGGCAAAAAGTAGCCAACATTTTTTTTTAGTTTTCGCATCAATTTTATATGCGAATGGGAAGCTGGCTTTGGCATTCGTGATTTGATATTCAACAGTGCTGTTCACAGTCTTATACGAGTATTTGATATTTACGTTTGACGGAATCAAATCAAATATTAGACGGTGAAAGCGTTGATTTTGATATTTGGCGACAGCACAAAATCAAAATCAGGCAAAAGCGTAAGACAAAAATCATAATCAAATAAAATCAAACATTTCACGACTTTTGCTAATTTGACTACAGTTTTTCAAAGACTGCTTAAAATTTAAGCTAAAGCAACCATTTTTTAGGTATTATCTTATAGTGCTATAATAAGCAAATCCAATTGCTACTGCAAAAAATTTCGTGAGATTCAGAGATTTCTTTATAAGCTTGGCACGAGCAATCAATTCAGTTGAATCATTCCCAAATAATTCTAATAATAACTTTTCCTCTGCTTTTATAGATAATGTTATGTTCAGACACAACCTTAATTGAACATTAAGAGCCTTCATTCAATTCATTCAAGCCTAATGATTCTCAATTTACCATACAAAAATTGACTAAGTTAATGCTTCATTAGAAATTAGTGAGTTCTTAATGAAGAGCAATTCTACATGCAACCCTGTTAAAAAGCTTGTTTCATAAGCAAAATGAAATGTCATGATCAGAGAAATGTCATTAGCGTCAGGGTCCACTAAACAGGTTGGTTCGTCAGATCAGCTGAATTCTTGTTCTTCTTCATCAAATTTGTTTTTATTTCTGCTTATTCTATACATGTATTCGTGTTTACGATTGGTAAAAGTTGTGAGCTGAATGTCAAATTGATGTATTGTGGAACGATATTCCGTCATCCCTTGTCAAGTTTGGTTTGGAGACAAACCGGTTTCGGCTAATATGCGCCATCTTCAGTGTCGGAAAAACAAGCAACCAAAAAGAATGTCAAATTATTTCGTCCTCCTTGCAGTTTTGACATTTATGTCACGAGAGTTTGATATTCAGCTCACGGCGTGTATGTGTGTATGTATCTTGAGCCGACCTGTTAAACGGGCCAAGTAAATTAAAAATGTCTGAACACCAAATCTAGAGATGTTCAATCAAGCCCAATTGACTTAATTAATGTCTGAACATGATATAAGTCATGTGCTGATGGTGAAGAACTTGAATTTACTTTCGACTGAGTCAGGCTTGTTGATGTGCTGACCAAAAGTAGGTACAGCTAAAACAACTGAAGTCATATACATACATATGTTCTCTATTAGCCATTGTATACCAAAACTTAATTATTCTTCATAATCTTAATTTTCTCTATTTATTCCAATACATTCAGTTTCATACGGTATGAATATAAACAACAAACCAAATATGCAAAATGAATTTAATCAAAGTCAATGACGAAATCGCAATCAGACTTTCAGATAAAGGAAAATAACATAAATGGCTAATGGCTATGCTTCATACATAGGCTTGCCCAGCCAGTTTATGCGAGCGCCACCACTGAGTTATGGTATGATATCTATTATTGTTAACTAATTCACTTTTGTTTTTTATATCTTTTCTTTCAGTTTTGACTTGTCATGTTGATATTTTTGACAGCATAGAAATGCTTACCTTTACCCTTTTAAAAGTGTATGTAACCAAAGCCAATCTCTCATGTCTATGTAAGTATATTTATGCTCATATGTCCATACATATGTAAGTAAATGATTTTCATGTTGACCTAACAACTCCATTTCACTTAGCCATGATTTATTACTTTGATACCTGACGGTGCCTTTAATATCTCTAAGCTCTGATTGTGCGCTGATTGAGCTGTTTGACACGTGTGAGCTTAATTCTGCTGCGTAAGCATTACCCTACGCTTTTTACAATTTTTTAACTAATTTTTGTGTGGCTTAAAATATTTTCATATTGTCTTTGGCATAGCCGCGGAATGCCGTTGGCCTTGGTTTAGGGTAATATAAAGAGAAAAATGAACGCAAAAGCGATAGTTAATGTCATGCATGATCCAACTTAGAGGGTATGTTATACCCGTCATACTGATTACTTGGCAGTAATGTAGATAGTGAATTTCAAATTTGCTTTATGTAGATGTAATTCTATCATATTTCCACTACATACCCTATTTTAAACATTAAGTGAAATATCTTCATTCGTTTCAAATGTAATGATGCTGAAAAGTTACTATGTATCTATGCAAGGCCGTATTTAGGGGGGAGGGGGGTTTGGGTGTTTGAACCCCCCACGAAATTCTGGTAGATAAATTTTACTTCTATCATATTCAAAGCTATATGTTGAAAAGACTAGTTTACAAATAATTAATTTGAGAAAATACCAAGAATTCCAGCTATAGGGGAGGGCTGGCATGAACCTGCTGAGGTCAAAACCATGTTTTTTTTTGGGTTAGGGTTTTGACATAACGTAATTTTTGGTTTTTTTGGTTACAACTTCAATCAAAAATTCTTTTCGCTGAAGTTACAAATACCCGCAGACCGTATCTAACTACTCCGTTCGAAAGATAATTAAAGTAGGTACGCTTCTAACGACATACCACTTATAAATTAAATTATGTTACGTAAAAATTTGGTTTTTATTGGGGTTTTTATAAGAAGTTGTAAAACTCAGGAAAGTGTTATTCTTTTTAAAATTATTCTGTTTTATTGCAAACATTTTTAGCGTAATATTAAAAAGATTCGATGAATACTTTACTATTTTTGGCGGTTTTTTCCAAGTGAAACAAAAAGGATGTTTTATGGTCGAAAAACTCGGCTAGGTGACCCAACTATATGAAAACGACTTCACAGATCAAAGGATATTAGAGGGAGATATAAAGCTTCACAAGCACTGTTTGCCAGCATAACACCATCAGTCTCAAAAAATAAGCTGTTTCTGTTCTCATAATTTTTTGAGAACTTTTGAATTTCGATTTCCTTTGAAAATATCTGAAGTCGAAGCACAGAACAGTCGAATATATTTGTTTGTTTATTTCTGCTGTTGCTTTACTGGGTAATTTCAAACAGATCAGTCTACAGAAAAGCACAGATAAACAGAATTTTAGTTTAAAGTGTGGCTTTTTAAAATTGTTTTTTTTTTTTGTACATTACAATTTCGATTGTGTTCCCATAAATTAAAAAAAATAAAACAACAACAACAGTGCTGTAAAAACTCGAAATTATGTTTGCCCTTTGCTTGCTATAAAAATTTCCACATTACAGCAACGGTCGACTATAATTTTTTGAAACTTAAGACTGCGCAGTTGCAGTACAGTAGAACTTTTTATTTTTTAAGCTTCTGCTGCGCTGTTTATTTTTGAATTTTGAAATGAAAATGAAATTCAATGGAAATGAAAAAAAAGTTGAAAATAATTTCAAACCTTGCTCAAAAGACTAAAATAATGACATATCTATCAATTTTAAAAATCGGATGTCAAATAACAAAGTTGCAAAAAAAAAACAAGTTAGAGTCTCAACATAAGCTAAAAATCTTGGGGCGGACTTTTAAGCTGGGTATCCACATACTAAGAAATTGCTCAAGAAAAAATTGGCATTTATTTCTTAAGTTATTTTGACGTTTGATTTTTTCTTCAAGAAATATATACAATCGTATATCTTCTTCTTGATTGGCGCTTAACCGTCTAGACGATTCTGGCCGAGTCCAACAGAGCGCGCCAATTGCTTCTGTTTCGTGCAGCATGGCGCCACTTGGGAACACCTAGGGAGGCAGCATCGCTGTCCACCTGATTTTCCCAACGCAGTGGAGGTCTCCCTTTTCTTTTGCGTTCAGCGGGTTTCGATAGAAATGCTTTCTTAGCCGGAGCGCCTTCGTCCATTCTCACGACATGACCTGCCCAACGCAGCCGCTGGATCTTTATTCGCTGAACAATGTCGATGTCTGTGTAAAGCTCGTACAGCTCATCGTTAAATCTCCGTCGATACTCGCCCACGCCAACGCGCAAAGGTCCATAAATCTTACGAAGAACTTTTCTCTCGAATACTCCAAGTGCCATCTCATCTGATTTTGAAATTGTCCATGCTTCTGCGCCGTACATGAGGACTGGAACGATGAGCGTCCTGTAGAGTGTGATTTTTGTTTGTCGAGAGAGGACTTTACTTTTCAGTTGCCTACTTAGTCCGAAGTAGCATTTATTGGCAAGCGTGATTCTTCGTTGGATCTCCGTGCTGACATCATTCTTGGTGTTAATGCTGGTTCCCAGATAGACGAAGTCCTTAACAGTTTCGAATTTGTAGCTATCAACATTGACGTGGCTGCCAAGGCGTGCTGTTTCTTTGTGTGATGACAGGAGGTACTTCGTCTTGTCCTCGTTGACCGCCAAACCCATTTTCTTAGCCTCTTTATCCAGCTTGGAGAAGGCAGAACATACGGCGCGCGTGTTAGTGCCAATGATGTCGATGTCATCGGCGTACGCCAGCAGTTGCACACTCTTGTGATATAAGATGCTTCCTGTATGGTTAAGTTCTGCAGCTCGTATTATCTTTTCCAGCATCAAATTGAAGAAGTCGCACGAAAGAGAGTCACCTTGTCTGAAACCTCGTTTGGTCTCGAACGGCTCGGAGAGGTCCTTCCCAATTCTGACGGAGCTGGTGGTGTTAGTCAATGTCATTTGGCATAGCCGTATAAGTTTAGCAGGGAAACCAAATTCAGACATTGCGGCATACAGGCAATTCCTATTCGTGCTATCAAAAGCGGCTTTAAAATCGACAAAGAGATGGTGTGTGTCGGATCCTTTTTCATGGGTTTTTTCCAATATTTGTCGTATTGTGAAGATCTGGTCGATGGTAGATTTACCAGGTCTGAAGCCACACTGATAAGGTCCAATCAGATTGTTGACGATAGGCTTCAGTCTTTCGCACAATACACTTGCTAAGACCTTATATGCGATATTCAGGAGGCTTATCCCACGATAATTGGCGCGTACTGTGGAGTCTCCTTTTTTGTGGATTGGGCAGAGCACACTTAAGTTCCAATCGTCGGGCATGCGCTCGTCCGACCATATTCTGCATAGGAGTTGATGCATGCTCCTTATCAACTCTTCGCCACCATGTTTGAATAGCTCGGCTGGCAAGCCGTCAGCGCCCGGGGCCTTGTTATTCTTAAGCCTAGATACTGCTATTCGCACTTCGTCATGATCAGGTGGTGGAACATGCCTACCATCATCTGCTATTGGGGATTCGGGTCGTACATCTTCTCCTTCCGCACTTTCACTGTTGCCATTATCTAGCAAGGAGGAGAAGTGATCCCTCCACAACTTAAGTATGCTCTGGACATCAGTTACCAGATCACCGTTATCATTCCGGCAGGAATTTGCCCCGGTCTTGAAACCTTCAGTCATCCGCCTGATTTTTTGGTAGAATTTTCGAGCATCGTTCCTACCCGCCAGCATCTTAAGCTCTTCACACTCGCGCCTTTCAGCCTCCCTTTTCTTCTTTCGAAAAAGGCGCCTCTCTTCCTTCTTCGCCGTTCGATAACGCTCCCATACGCTTCGCGTTGCGCCCGCACACAATGTAGCCCTGTAGGCGGCGTTCTTTCTTTCCGAGGCATCGCGACATTCCTTGTCGTACCAGGTGTTTTTGTGGGCTCGCTTGTATCCTATAGATTCCTCAGCGGCGATACGAAGTGAACGAGCGATGTGTTCCCATTCCTCAGATACATCGTTTGGTGAAGGGTTGCTCTCAGAGAGCAGGAGTGAGAGCCGAGTGGTGTATTGATTGGCTGTCTGCGTCATGTGCAGCCTTTCGACTTCAAACTTTCCTTGCTGTCCTGCTGGCACATTCTTTGCTGCACAGAGGCGGGTGCGTACCTTGGCTGCTACAAGATAGTGGTCGGAGTCGACATTGGGACCACGGATTGTGCGCACATCTAGGATGCTGGAGCTGTGTCTGCCGTCGATCATGACGTGATCAATTTGATTTCGCGTTTTTCGATCAGGAGACAGCCATGTGGCTTGGTGTATTTTTTTGTGCTGGAATCTGGTACTGCTAATGACCATGTTTCGTGACCCGGCGAAGTCGATCAGCCTCGTCCCATTGGGACTGGTTACGTCGTGGAGACTGAATTTTCCGACTGTGCTGCCAAAGATACCTTCCTTACCCACCCTGGCATTAAAATCGCCAAGCACAATCTTAATGTCGTGACGGGGGCAGCGGTCGTAGGCATGCTCTAACTGCTCATAGAAAGTGTCTTTGATCGCATCGTCCTTCTCTTCCGTCGGGGCGTGGGCGCAGATAAGAGATATGTTGAAAAATCTCGCTTTGATGCGGATGGTGGCTAGACGCTCGTTCACTGGCGTGAACGACAGTACTCGGCGGCTGAGTCTCTTTCCCACCACAAAACCAACACCAAATATACGCTCCTCTGCATGGCCACTGTAATATATATCGCAAGGCCCACATTTATTCTTGCCTTGCCCCTTCCACCGCATCTCTTGTATGGCGGTGATGTCAGCTTTCACTCTTTCGAGGACATCAACCAGCTGGGCAGAGGCACCTTCCCAATTAAGGGTCCGGACGTTCCAGGTGCTTACCCTCAAATCATAGTCCTTTAAACGTTTGCCGTGGTTGTCATCAGAAAGGGGTGGTCTCATCCGAGGCTTTGTTGTTGTTTTCATTGGATAGGATTTTTACGTGGTGGGTCCCAAGCCCGACGCACAACCCGCCCTGCGGGAGTTGTATATTGTTACACGTTTATATAGCGAGCCGCTTGCTCCAAGACAGACGCCCGCTCGCAGCCGCACCTTCTGGTGAACAGACGCTGCAGTTATTCCCCTCAACAAACCCTTAAACCGAATATGTCGGAGTGGCCTTGTCGAGTTGTCAATCGTATATATTTCTTGGCAAAACCAGCGTTGCCAACCTCATTTTTCGTCAAAAATTGTAATAGATTTTCTTGTGAAGTGGATACTGCCTAAAGAAAATTTGACACAAGAAAATTTCTTGACCATTTCTTAAGCGTTTTTTTATATGGAGTTTTAGCATTTCTTGTGATGTGGATACCCTGCTTTACTACTGAAAACAGCTGAGTAATCAAACCGAGTTTTTCGTCCATAAAATATTATTTTTTTTCACTTGGATAAAATCACCAAAGATAAAGTATTCATCGTGTTTGCAACAGTCTAATTTTTAAACGAATAAAAGTTTCCTGATTTTTAAAAATTCTTATAAAAACCCTAATTTTAAAATCAAAAGTTTTGTATAAAAGTTTTTCTTCAAATAGCACTTTAGAAACCAGATTTTTTTTTATTAGTTTTAATTAGTGCATGAAATATGTTATACATTTAACAAAAAAAAAATTACAACCCCCCACGAAAAAATTCCTGGCTACGGCCCTGTATCTATGTACATATGTACATTCGGATGGAAAGCGACTGCTACACATTCCCAATCTCCTTCTGAACTCAGCACATATTTAATTGAGCAATATCTGCAACAACTAACATCAAATCATCTTAACTTACCGGCTCATTGAATTGCGACAGATATTGGCTTTGCTGATACGGGACATTCGTACGTACCGCCGTTTGTTGGGAAGGCACAAAACCTCCGCTGATTGGGCGTATCGCTTTTTGACGCGAAAAGCCACTTGCTGCAGTGCTAAGGCCAAACGGACGTGGAGAGATGTCGTAGAAGTCGGGATTGCGTGTTTGCTGAAAGTAGAGAACGAAGTACCTAATTTTTTAGAAAATATGACTTAGAGTTCAAAGAAAGTATTACTTTGATAAGTTTAGCTTAAATGATAATTTATTAACATTTTAAAATACATGCATAATGGTATTTCTGCTTTTCTGTTGCACTTAATTAACATAGCTAAGCATTTCGCTTAGCAGCGCTCTACTTTTGCAAACATAGTTGTAAATAAGTCTAGTACATATATGTAAGTAAGTTTATAGATAAACATAAGTTTCCTTAAACTACTTAACACCCGTATTTAATAAACATTTTCATGCTTGACTGAATTTCGACAATGGGCGCCATTAATTACTCGTCACAATTTGCTCTAAATTACTAAGATGGTGATTGTAAACGCAACAGAGCATGCAATATAATGTACACGCCCTGTAAGAAAAATCTAGTACATCCACAATGCATATACACTAAAAATCTACTATTTACACATTAAGAATTTTAGACCAAAACACACAACACTTGCTGAGCCTAAAAATTGACATAATCTTTTAATTAAATGGTTTTACATCCGGTCTGCTTTATTACACCCAAAACATTATTTGGAGCATCCCAATGGCCGGAAAAAATAGCTAAGCTAATAAGTTTTTAACACGCTTTTATTAGTTCCACCTGTATGTATGTATGTATGTATGTATGTATGTATGTATGTATGTATGTATGTATGTAAACATTGCATACTTTTAGGCGAAAGCGTGTGTATTCATACACTGAAGTTTTTCAGTGTGAGATGTGCTTATTTCTTATCAGAATTTTCGAAATGTTGTTGGACTTTGCATGGGCTATACAGCAAATTCCCAACAAACATTGAGGTCCTCTCTAACGTTAGAGGACGATTCGAGAAACTATCGAGAATCATACCGATCCCAGGAAAAATGTGACATAATTCTCGAATCAATAAAATTATAATTCACGAATCGAAGTCTAATGTAGTTCTCTAATGAGATTCTAATTAGAATTTGCAAATCAGTTTCCAATTGAATTTTAGTGTATTTTTCTACCTTATAAATAAGAAACATGTCTGTTTCAAACCCAAAACTATCTTCGTTAAGAGGCGGCTTCACCTGTGCGGCAGGCCGCTCGCTTAGTGTTGCCGTCTCTGTACGAAACAACATCATTTAGCCAGAAGTGTCCTGTAGGGTCTGCACGAAGAGAAACGCGACTACTTATTTACATTAGGGGGGTCCCAAATGCATGGAGATAAATTGGATATTATATTTCCTCAACATCAAACACTAGATATATGCTAATATAGCCGAAGATAGCACGTATAAATTTTTATCCCGCTCGGATACGGTTTTTGTATATCTAATATCCAAAAGCGATAGTCCTGTAGTCAAAAAATACCAAATGCTGATTTTGGTCGCGATCGACGACGGTCAAGGGGTGTCGCAGAGGGGTCAAAATTATGATTACCATAAAAATATCAAAAAATTAAATTAAACCTTTTTATATGTAATGCCCAAAATCTATACATATTGCTGTACTTAAAGATACCAAATATAAATTTTGGTCCCAATCGGCGACGGTTAAGGGGCGTCGCACAGGGTGGTTAACTGAAATTTGACCCCCGTGCGACACCCTTTAGCCATT
The DNA here is from genome assembly GCA_960531455.1 of Urophora cardui. Taxonomy (NCBI): domain Eukaryota; kingdom Metazoa; phylum Arthropoda; class Insecta; order Diptera; family Tephritidae; genus Urophora; species Urophora cardui. The sequence goes on along the minus strand of OY482670.1, from coordinate 17,053,648 downwards.
TCAAATTGGAACCAAAATTTATATGTGGTATCTTTGATCGTACCTTAAGCGATTTGAGAGGTGGGACTGAAAAAAAAAATTTTTCCATTTGAGTTTAAGAACCACCCCAATGTACATATGTACGTTTTAATTAGAATATATAGATAGTAGAATTATCGCAAACGTTTGAAAAAAAACTTAAATAATATGTAAAAGTGAAAAGTACCATATTTTAATGTATTTACGTGCGACATGCTTGATTTTGTGCTTACTTCTAGTAAACAGAGCAGAACAATTAGTTTTTTGGCTGGCATGTGCGGCTATGAAAAATGTGTGGAAATGGTGAGAGTTGAAAATAAAAAAAAAATCTATGATGAAAAATTACTAATTAATATGTACTTATGTATATTTGGAACAATTTTTTACAACTTCGTTGCTGCTATGCTTTCACTTCCCAGTAAACATTCGGAGTCATAAAAAAAGTCAGAAAGGCATCCTAAACCGGAGCGTTCACACTCATTATGAGCTCATTTTGGAGTCCGAAATGTATGTATGTATTTCCGTTCTTAAGCTGGTCGCCCGATATGAGCCTAATTTCATACATCATATGAGCCTGAATAAGAGTCATAAATGACTCCTATTGGACTCCTATTGCAATCATATTTATGACTCTTTTTTTCCTTATTTCAAACCTTGTTGCTTTTCCTACTTATTTCCACAACTTTGACGTTGACAATTCAATCTTTGCAGTTGCCATCTCAGCCAATGATAATGACCTTGAACTTTCTTCTCCTTTAACACATAAAAACACATTTTTTACAAAATTTATAGCTTGTGATTTTCACGTAATATTTTACCATCTTCACCGCTTACTTTTCTGCACTTTTGCCTTCTTCCCTCGACTCCATTCATGCACTTAGCTCAGTCAAATCGGACGGCTAACCTTTCACTTGCTTGTTTTGTAAATTTTTATGCGTTTTTTTCGCTTTTCCTCTTTAATTGCAATTGTTTAGTACTTGAATGTAAATGGCTAAACAAGCCATAAAATAAATTAAAAATTTATCCAAAGGTGGTATGTAAAATTGCAGCAGCAAACTATAGGCAAAAGTAAATAAGTCATGCCCGGTTAGCACAGCATAGTTAAAACTATCGAGCAGTCAAGTAGAAACCACTTTCTTTTTGACACAAAAACAAACAAATTTAATTGCTGTCATAAATATGGAGCCGTTAAAAGTGAACTTCATTTAATGGCTAATTTTTTGAAAGCTTGGAAGGGGGGAGGGGGAGATTATTGTAGACTGTAAGCAACTTTTACTTATCAATGATGTTAGGCGTTTGGGTTAAGTAAAAATGTTGAGCTTAATGAAGCAGTCTTAGCGATTCCACTTAATATAAAAGCAGAGCATAATTTCAAGCCTCGGAAGTTATAGCAAAAAAAAAAGAAAAAAGTGTCTTCATAAAAAATTTCTTTTAAGTAAATGTATGAAATAAAAATATCGTGTATTCGTTTAAAAAAAATGTAAGAACCATCGTTTTAAAAAAATTTTTTTTTGAGGTTGCCACCTATTTTTTTAAATTTTCCTAGCTCAAAAAAATTTGTAAACCACAATTAAATATGCACTACAATATGAATATAAAATTGAAAAAGTTTAAGGATGCTGATTACCGGAATTAATTTTTGTTAGGGTTGCCACTTTCTTAAAAAAATCGATTTTGTAAATTTAAATAAATTTTTGGGGTTGCCACATGTTTGAAATTTTTTAGCTTTTTTAGATTTCTAAATAAATATGTAAATATTAATAAATAAAATTGTAAAAATCAATTAAATATTACAAAATATGTAAATCAAATGGATCGATTTTTTAAAATTATGATCGCTGAAAATAATTTTTTAGGGTTGCCACTTTATTAAAAAATGTGATTATCTAAATTAATAACACAAATTAGTATTACAGCATATCGTATTGTTTTTAGAAAATTTTTTTTGCAAAATCAATTTTTAGGGTTGACACCTGTTTGAAATTTTTTAGCTTTTTTTAGCTTTCTAAATAAATATGTAAATACAAAAAATTATAAAATTGTAAAAATCAATTAAATATGGATATCAAATTGAAGGAGTTTTATTTTTTTGCTAATCGCTGGAAATATTTTTTTTATGGTTGCCACTTTCTTACAAAAAAAAAATCGATTATGTAAATTAATAACGCAAATGTATTATAACATATCGTATTGTTTTTAAGAAAAATCGTTGAAAATCGCTTTAGGAAAAAAAAGTTTTGCAGGGTTGCCACCTGTTTGAAAATTTTTAAGGCAATGAAATTTTTAAGAATCAGCTAAATATTATAATATGGATATGAAAGTGAAGCAGTTTGAGTAAATTTATGGCTGGAAATATTTTTGTTAGGGTTGCCACTTTTTTGAAAATTTTAAACAAACTTCAATTGAGAATAAAATTCGTGGAATACAAAAAGATGTTTTACTATGTAGAAGAGGGTGTTACAAACTATCGTTTTTTATTTATATTTTTGTAATCTTTTAATTACACCTGCTCTGCAGTGTATTGTATTGCGGCCTTCGTGGCTTCTAATATGTGCAGCCATTCAAGCGTAAGCTGACTTGCCCAAAACAGGCTTGAGCTCTTAAGCTCATTTTTTTGTGACTTTTATTACTGCTGAACGCATTTTTGTGTGTGTTTTGTTTTTTATGAAACCAAAGATTAATTGATTTTTAAATTATTACGCTACGGGTATGACATTAAGTTTTAAATGCAGTTTTACACTTAAAATTAAGCCCTTTTGGAGCGCCTGCAATTGCACTTTCCATTTTTTCTAGTCCCCAAGCACATATGGCAGCTTTGATTGCGTGTGTTTTGTTCGCTTTTCTTATTAATATTTTTTATTGAATTAAAATTAGCTTCAGTGTGCTACGCTTTTTTTGGACATGACACTTTCTAAGACCTCTTTTTGTTTCAACAAAAAAAAAAAAAAACAACAACAAAAACGTACTTCAAGCGGGCCAATTCGAGTTATTGGACTTAGAGTATTTTTTTCTGTATTGCTTATGAGTTTTGCATGTTGAAATATGCTTTAAAATGTATTTCTGTTACACACACAAAAATATGCATATTTTAATATTTTTTTTTTCAACATTTCCTCGTTTGTTAAACGTAATTATAGTCACAAACTACTACGGTATGTTTATATAAAGAAGCGCCAAAGCAAATATGCCAGCAATTACATAAGTAAGCCGTCGTCTATTAAACATATCAATCACGTACAAGCAGGCAGGCACCTTCTTACTCTAACCATTGCCGTTCCAACTGAGTCACGCATGGGCATAAAGTCCAATAATAATAAAAATAATAATAATAGTACATATGTATCAATTTATCAAACTTATATTGGCTACTACTATTTACAACAATCCAAATGCAACAATGTATGTATATTTGACTGACCAGAGCCCAACATTTCTGCGTTCACTTTGCTTGCCGTTAGTGCGTGTCTACGCCGCATTGTGCTTTATGGCACAACCCAAAAACACAAAAAATACGAAAAAAAAAGCAAAAGAAGTAAAAAAAAAAACAAATTTTCGCATTTGAAATTCAAAAATTCATACACAACAAAGTGAGTGGCTAAATTAGGCGCATTGCTTGCTGCTGGTGCGCCACATGACCAATGCCGTTGGTCGGTGCTCGGTTGGTTGTTTGCTTCATTGGCCGTGCGTCGTCAATTATTTGGACTGACTGATTGCCTCGTTTACTATTTGATGAACTTTCACTGTTTGGCAAATTCGATTTGTTGCTGTTTTTTCGTTTGCATTTTAGCTTTTTTTTTTTAATTTATAACATTTTTTTTCTATTTTGTTTATTAATTTTCTTACTTTGTCTACATTCGAGTCGATTATGTTTATTAATGCATATATTACATATTCGCTGCTCAATTACAGCGCTAAACTATCGATGTTGCGTTGTTGCAAGTCAGTCAAAATATGCAATGCGCATTTCTTAGTTTTTTAATTAACTAATTTATTAATGCTTTAGCTTTTACTGTGTTTGCGTTTTTCCTTCTTTCTGTCTTTTCTGTCTTCATTAGCTAACCTTTGCTTTATTTTCATATTTTTGTTTTTTTTTTCTATTTCAATCTCATTTCGTTTGATTTATTAACTGTTTGCAAGAGATGTTATGTGCAAAATATTATTATTTATTCATTTTATACTTTCGCTTAAATTGTTGTATAGGAAATTAATCGCATAAATGTGCTTTAATTATGGCTTTTAAACATTTATTTGAAAGTACCTGATTTGCTTTTGTTTGTTCAACGACTCAATTTGCTCGAAAATAATGTTGAGCATAATAAACGAGTGGTGCTGAATTGTAGTGAAATTTGAACAAAATGCATGATTAGTGGTTAAATAAGGTATAGTTATATTTGATTGCAAAATGTGTCATTAAGGTTTTTTATGTTGATTGTAAAAAATCAAATACTGCGTTGCTGACAAAAATCATAAAAACAAATGTGGCTAGAAATTAACAAATTCTTTGACTGTCACAAAATCAGTCACTAACAGAGGGTCTTAATTATTACATATAAGTTGATATTACATATCGACAGCTGAGAATAAGATCGCCCTATTTCAAAAATTGTTTCAAAAACGCCCTATTCCAAAAATTGTTTGAATAACGTCCTATTTCAGATTTTGCTTCAAGAACGCCCTATTTCAGAATTTGTTTCAATAACGTCCTATTTCACACAATTATTCAAAAACGCCCTATTTCAGAGAAATATATATGGAATTTTCTCTGAAATAGGGCGTTTTTGAAGCAAAATCTGAAATAGGACGTTATTGAAACATTTTTTCAAATAGGGCGTATTTTCTTTGTCTGAAGATCAACAATGTTTAATATATTTGTAATGTCCCCAAAAAGTTAAATTGTCCCAAAATTTTCAATCTGTCACAAATGTATTATTTTTGTTTCAGGACTAACAATGTTTTATTCCTTTGTCATGTCCCAAAAAATTAATTTGTCCGAAATTTTCGTCTCTTCCCAAATGTTTTTTTTTTTGTCTCAAGATCAACAATGTTTAATTTCTTTGTAAAGTCCCAGAAAATTTGTTTCTCACAAAATTTAGATTTTTCCCAAAGTTTTCGATTTTGTCCCAGATTTATTATTTTTGTCTCAAGATCAACAACATTAAATATTTAGCATTTTACTGAAAATTTAGTTCTTACGCCCCAAAAAAGCTTGTGTAAAAATTTGCATTATGGTCCTAAATTTATTTTTTTTATCAATACCTCAAAGTTTTATGTCAGAAATTCTTCGAAGGAGAGACTTTTTATGTTGTTTTTCACTTCCATCAAAATTTGGTTTTCGACCAAAAAGAAAATAGTTTTGTCCCAAAAATTATTTTTGTCACAAAATCAAAACCAAATAAACATTACTCCAATGAATCAATTTTAATTTTTCTGCACAAAATATTTGTTGTGCCAACAATTTTACTTTTGTCTCAAAAATTACTCTTATTTTTTGTCCCAACAGCAACATTAACTGAAACTTACCACAAAATCCAGTGAAACAGATTTTTTTTATATTCCAATGTAGATATTTTCGTTTGTCCAAAAAATTTATTTTGTCCCAAAAGTTATTGTTGTCCCAAAAGTTATTGTTGTCCCAAAAATTATGATTGTCCCAAAAAATTTTGTTATACCAAAATCAGTACCAAATAGACTTTACTTAAATAAAACAATTTTCCAATGTAGATATCGCTTCGTTCTATGCCTTTCTCCAAAAAAATTAATTTTGCACAAAATATTATTTTTGTCCCAATATCAGAACCAGATAAACTTTACTTGAACAACCCAAATTTTAATTTTTTTTATATTTTTGCCTAAAAAACTTTTTCTGTCCGAAAATTTTTTTCTGTCCCAAAGCTTTTTACTCTTGTCTCAAATTGTACCTTTCCAACTTTTAAATTTTATTAAAAATCGAGTTTTATTCATTATTTTATTGCTGTCCCAGACACAAAAATTTGTTCATGAATAGCGGAATGTCACACAAATTAATTAGCGTTAAAATGGTTAATGTTCTTGAAATTTTACTACCTACATCCCTTTCAATTATTTTAAGCTTAAACTATTGGCACTAATCTTAAACTACAGTGCGCATTTATTGATTTTATTCAACTTTTCAAATATCTAACCATACACATGACAGCCAAGTGTCCCAAACTTTTCCCGTAACAAATAGTAAACCAAAAAAGAACTAAAAACAACAGAAATTAACACAAAGCGTGCCAAATTTCACGCCAAATGTCTGCCTAACAGACTTACCGAAATTGGTTGCCCAAACGGTGAATAAGACAATGCCGCTGCCGCCGCCGGCGACGGTTGCTGTTTGCTGCCACTTCCATCACTGCTAATAAACAGCACCTGCTCCTGATACGAATCCGGCTGATTGTTGTAAGCACAATTGGCACAATTAGCTAAAGCTGAGCCGCTGCCGCCGCCAACAATGCCACGCGTCGCTGCCGTCAAATAAGCCGGCGGCGCAGGCTGGCGATTCAACTGAAACGCATTGGATGGCACAAAGCGGGTTTGTTGTTGCTGTTGTGTGTTGGGCGATGCGAAATAGTAGTTGGATGCATCTGAGATAAAAGAGAAGAAAAGAGAAAAATAAATATCGAATGAAAAACAAGTAAGGAAGCCTAAGTTCGAGTGGAATCGAACATTAGATACTCAGCTGTATGCTTCCATTGTTTGTTTGCGTTTGATGGAAACACGGTGTAGGTACTTTATATAAATCGAGTGCTGCATAAAGTGGGCGTAGCCACGCCCATTTTCTAAATTTTTATCAGTCATCCAACTAAGCTTATGAATATTATTCTTTGTGCAAAATTTCATCCCTTTATGAGTTACAAAGATGTCACGTTACAAATTCCCAAAGGGTGTTCCAGAAATATCTTTGTTAAACAGTAGGCGTGGTCATAAACCGATTTCAATAAATTTTTGCGTGTCCATTAACACAAGTTATAAAAGTGTATAAACCAAGTTTCGTCATAATATCTCAATTATTTGTCGAGTTATGGGCTCCGAAATCTCGTTGATTCCTTTGTCTGAAAAGAGGCGGTGCCACGCCCATTTTCCGAAATTTTTCTATTTTTTGTTTCCCATCTATTGTAGAACTCATGCCACAAAATTTCAATGAATTATCTTTATATTTGACAAAGATATCGCTTAAAATGTTTTTATTAGGCCACTTTATAATACCCATATATATAAGTGGGCGTGGTCGTCAACCGATTTCGCTAAAATTTTGAACATGTATTACTACAAGTAGTGAAAGTGTATACACCAAGTTTCGTCATAATATATCGATTATTTGTCGAGTTATGGGCTCAGAAATCTCGTATATTCCTGCTTCTAAGAGGAGGTGGTGCCACGCCCATTTTCCAAAATTTTTGTATTTTTGTTATATGTCCATAGTTGGACACCTTCCATAAAATTTCAATGATATATCTTTATATTTGACAGAGATATCGCTTAAAATGTTTTTATTAGGTCACTTTATAAGACCCATATATAAAAGTGGGCGTGGTCGTCAACCGATTTTGGCAATTTTTCGTCAAAACATTTGCCTAAGTAAGTATATCACGCCTACCAAAATTCATCGATATATCTTCAACGGTTTTTGAGTTATGACTCATAAAACTTTCAATGTTTGCCCCTTAATAAGTGGGCGTGGCACCGCCCATTTTCCAAAATTTCATCATATTTCTTCATAAGGGCCTGAGCTCAATCCGTGTGTGAAATTTTATCACTCTAGCTCTATTAGTGACTGAGATACAAAATTTCCGATTTTTACTACATAGGGGAGGTGGGCGTGGTCATGGTCCGATTTCGCCCATTTTCAATACCATCCGTTCCTGTCTTGATACCAACTTACATTTCAAATTTCATCAAAATATCTCAATTTTTGCGCGAGTTATCGTGCGTACAGACGGACAGACGGACGGACATGGCTCAATCGATTTCTCTTTTCACCCTGATCATTTTGATATATATCCTTTAACATACGACTTACCACCACAATTTTTACACCGACTTACAGTTTCTTTAAATATCTCTTTTAACTTACCATCCAGCAAGTTTACTCTCTTAGTATCTTCCCATCTCCTTATAATTATTGACACGTTTTGTTTTTATGAAGAAAGGTGTAACATTTGACGAGAAATGATGATGGTGGGGTAAAAATTACCCCACGTCTAGGGTAACGTTAGTTTTTCTTCGAATGCAATTTTTGGAAATTTACCACTTCTCGCTTCTCTGCAGCATTTTGATGCGCTTAGAATCTACTCATGTCATCATAATTATCGATCAGTATAGTTTCTATGTGGCCGCTGTGGTGCAGTGGGTAGAGTGCTCGCCTACTATGCCAGAGGTCTCGGGTTCAAACCCCAGTCCGAGCAAACACCAAAATAATTTTTCTAATTAGTAAAAATCCAATTATTGGGTTTTTTAAGAGCAGCGGTCACCTCTCGGCAGTGGGCGGCATACCCTCCGAGAGTATTTCTGCCATGAAAAAAAGCTTCTCACAAAAAATGCATTCGCCGTTCGGAGCCGGCATAAAACTGTAGGTCCACCCAATTAGTAGGAAAAACAAAAAGGAGCACACCTAGAATTGGGAGAGAAGCTCGGCCATAAAACTCGCCAGAGTTATAATAGCGCCATTGTATTATATTATTATATTATAGTTTCTATGGTGGAAGATCTCCAATAACGGATAAATTATGATATCGGGGTAAAAATTACCACACGTCGACGTTAACGTAACTTTTTCTTCAAAAGTAATTTATTTCCATTTAAAAATTCTCTCACTGGCAATTTGAATAACATGGATTATTAATTTTACCACTTCTTCAAATGATTATTGGAAGAAAAATTAAAAAATTCGTTTCGTGATTCATTTTATACGCTCACGTTATTATGAAAAAAACTTCAAAAAGACTGGCCAGCATTTTCTACAAAAAAATTTTTTTCAATAAAATTCCTATTATATATTTAAAAATATATATTTTTTTATGAAAAACCGTCTCTAAAGTTTAAAGAAAGTTTTTGTTTTACCTTTTATCTATAAGGTTCTCATGTGATGTTTTCGCTATTTTGAAAGAACAAGGCCTTGTGAATTATAGTAAAAACTTTGTTGATTTAAAAAATTTAATTAACTTTTTTTATTAATTTCATTTGAAAAAGGACTGGCCTCTTTCCAATGCAAAAATTATTATAAAAAATTTATTTTTTATTGAGAGTTTTAAGTAAAATGCGTAGAAAAAAATTTACCACCACGTCGTAAACTATGTCACAAAATTTCACCTCGTCGCTTAAAGGATATAAGTCTATATCTATCTCGATTATTTCATTCTGTTACAATCCACCGTTAGGAAATCAAAACTATAATACTCTGTGTACTAGTACAGCTGAGTATAACAAAATGTAGGCAATAAATAAAAAATTAATTAAACAATGTTATAGAGGAGAAACTAAATTCAATTTGTGCGTAAAGAAATCATACAACAAAATCATAAGCGGGTATGGATCTGAATGGAAATAAAGTAATTAGCTTGAGTAATATAAAATTTTTGGCGCGTGTGGTGTAATTAAAACGATCGTGCTTACATACATACTCAATGTTGTAATGATTTGTAAGTAGCTATGTAATAATTATGCAATTTATTTTTGTAGGTACATATGTAATTTTGTAGATTTTCGGGCAGTCAAATCGTACGTAAATCACAGTTAAGATTTTCATAAGACAACAAAAAAAACAAAGCCAACGCGAGTGCACCGGTTGGAAAGTGCGTCTCAGGTTGTAGAGGGATCACAGACCTGGACAGACGTCGTGCACTTTCTTTGATGCCCGGAATTCGCTGCCCTACGATCTCTAGCTCCGTAAGTTTCGGGCATTTTGTTCGCGGCTTTCGCTCGCTTTTATCTTCCTGAGCGAGAAAGTAACGAATTCCGAATACTCCAACAGAACGGTGTACACCGACGTTTGACTAGGATGACCACTGTGCGAAACAACAACAACCACCTAATTATGATGTTAATTGTCTGGCGGGAGCAGGGTGATTGCTGTTACACCGAAGCGCATTACATTGCCTGATTTGCTTTTGCTTGCTCTGTTGTGTCACGTGCGTCAAACGCTGAGGGATAACGTTTAACGTGTGTTGGACTAGTGTTCTTGTTAACTATTGTTTTAGTGGATCGATATGATCCTACTTTATATTTGCAGTGTTGGCTTCCGCCCCACAGCGATCTATAGGCCGAGTCTCCTTTGCCCATGCACCTCTCTTTTTAGTTTTGCGCTCTTTTTGGCAACGTAAACGCTTCCAGCCGTGCCCGCTACGCATTTAAAAAACGCCACTGTAACTGTTCTTACGAGAATCGAACTCGCGTCCATGTTGATGATTCTGACGAGGATCGAACTCGCGTATTTTGTGTTTATATGCGGCGGTACATTCAACGCGGCTAATGGCCATCCCATTGCAGTGGTGGCTAAATGCGGTGTTAAGGTGAAATGCAAAACAGTGCATGTTATTACTTGTTCGCTCATGCACTGCATGTGAAATTTAGATATATGTATAAGTATGCATCTTATAAATAAAATGTCAAGTTTAAAAAAAAAATAATAAATTAAAAAAAAATTTAATAAAAATCTCAAAAAAAGATAAAAAAAAATTATAAAAAAAAAGATTTAATAAAAATCTCAAAAACTAAAAAAAAAATTTTTTGTAAATCTTAAAAAACAAATATATTAAAAAATTTTAAAAACTAAAAAAAAAAATTATAAAAATCTCAAAAAAAAAGATATAAAAAAATATAAAAAAAAGGTTTAATAAAAATCTCAACAAAAAAATTAAAAAGAAGTGATAAAAATCCAAAAATAAATTATAATAAAAAATTTTAATAAAAATCTCCACAATTTTTAGTCAACAACGTTGTTCATAAAAAGCTCAAAATGGAGTAATAATTTAAAATTAGTTTTATTTTTCACTTATTATGTACATACTTATACTAAAAACAAAACAAAAAAAAAAAACAAAAAAAACAAAGCCAATCGCGAGTGCACCGGTTGGAAAGTGCGTCTCAGATTGTAGAGGGATCACAGATCTGGACAGACGTCGTGCACTTTCTTTGATGCCCAGAATTCGCTGCCCTACGATCTCTAGCTCCGTAAGTTTCGGGCATTTTTGTCGCGGCTTTCGCTCGCTTTTATCTTCCTGAGCGAGAAAGTGACGAATTCCGGATACTCCAACACAGAACGGTGTACACCGACGCTTGACTAGGATGACCACTGTGCGAAACAACAACAACCACCTATGATGATGTTATTTTTGGTGCCGGGTGGAGGGTGATTGTTGTTACACCGAAGCGCATTACAATGCCTGAGCTTGCTCTGTTGTTGTCACGTGCGTCAAACGCTGAGGGATACGTTTAACGTGTGTTGTAGTACTAGTGTTGTTTAACTATTATTGTAAGTGGATCGATTTGAATCCTACTATAGACTGATGTGCGGCTTCCGCCCCCCACAGCGATCTAGGAGTTTGCGCCTCCTCTTGTGCTCTACTGTGTTTTGTTAGGGCTTCCGCCTTTTCATGGGCAGGGCCGCATCGGCCCGCAAGTGCTTTAAAATCCCTTTCTCTGCTCAAGCTCCACTCTTCCTTTCATTCGCAAGCCCTTATTCTTATTTTCTTTATTTCCAATTGCCTTACGTTTTTTGGCGGAATGCTATGAAGATGCTAGGAGTTGCGGCAGAGGGAGAAGTGTTTTCACCATATTTTTGCCTTTCACTCCGCCGTATGCATTCGTTTTAACTTCATTATTCTTGTGTGTGTAGTATTTAAATTTGCTTGTGAATGTTGGTGACGGGAAAGGCGTTTTTCACCACACACATTTTTTCTTCGCCCCATGTACCATTCGTATTAACTTCATTCTTGTGGTTTTTAAATTTTGTTGAATGTTGAGGGGCAAGGAATAATTTAACCACATATAACTTCAACTCTTGCATCCACGCAGGCAATAGAGCGGAGTCTCCTTTGCCCACGCACCTCATTTTAGTTTTGCGCTCCTTTTTGGCAATGCAAACGCTTCCAGCCGTGCCAGCTACGCATTTAAAAAACGCCACTGTGACTGTTCTTACGAGAATCGAACTCGTGTCCATGTTGATGATACTGACGAGGATCGAACTCGCGCATTTTGTGTTTAAATGCAGCGATGACATTCAACGCGGCTAATGGCCATCCCATTGAAGTGGTGGCTAAATGCGCTGTTAAGGTGAAGTGCAAAACAGTGCATGTTATTACTTCTTCGCTCATGCACGGCATGTGAAATTTAGATATGTATATAAGTATGCATCCATGTATATATGTATGTTATAAATAAAATATCAAGTTTAAAAAAATAATAAATTTAAAAAAAATTTTATAAAAATCTCAAAAAAGATAAAAAAAAAATTATAAAAAAAAGATTTAATAAAAATCTCAAAAACTAAAAAAAATTAAAAAAAAAATTAAAAAAAAAAAAAATAAATTAAAAAATTTAAAAATTAAAAAAAAATTATAAAAATCTCAAAAAAAAATAAAAAAAAGATTAAAAAAAGTCATAAAAGTCCAAAAAAAAAATTATAATAAAAAATTTTAATAAAAAGCTCCACAATTTTTAGTTAACAATGTTGTTCATAAAAAGCTCAAAATGAAGTAATAATTTAAAATTATTTTTTTTTGCACCTACATATGTAATATGTGCATTGTATATTATACAATAACAAAAAACAAAGCCAATCGCGAGTGCGCACCGGTTGGAAAGTGCAGGTTCTGTGCCTTCACAGCCCCGGATTAATTGCACTTTCTTTGATGCCCAGAATTCGCTGCCCAACCGTCTCTAGCTCCGTAAGTTTCGGGCATTTTAGTCGCGGCTTTCGCTCGCTTTTATCTTCCTGAGCGAGAAAGTGACGAATTCCGGATACTCCAACATAGAACGGTGTACACCGACGCTTGACTAGGATGACCACTGTGCGAAACAACAACCACCAATGATGATGTTATTTTTGGTGACGGTTGTAGGGTGATTGTTGTTACACCGAAGCGCATTACATTGCCTGATTGCTTGATCTCTTGTTCACACGTCAAACGCTGAGGGATACGTTTAACGTGTGAGAAAACTCTAGTGGTGCAGCCGCTCCCACCATAATCTCAAAGTGGTGCCATCAGCCCCCACATTGTATAGTGGTGCCATCAGCCCCCACTGCAAATTCTAGGGACGCGTCCGCTGCCCCCTGGTACTCTGTATGTGTATGGTGGGATCCCTACGACCCCACCGCATTTGTAAAGGCTCCGCCTTCTCTTGAGCAGGGCTTTCGCAGCCCCGCAGAGTAGAAGCAGGGCTTCCCAGCCCCGCAGTGCTCAAAACCCCTACACGCAACCTCCTCCCTCCCCTCTCATTCGTCTTTCTTGTCTTCTTTGTTTTCAATTGCCTTATCTATTTCTTTGTCGGAATGTTGGAAGGGAGTTTTGCAGCAGGAATTTCAAGCTGCCTTCGACCCCGCCATTCGGTTTTACTTCATTCGGATGTGTGGTGGTTAATTTTAAGTGTTGCTTTTTCAGTTGAATGTTGGGATTGAAGGCGTTTTCACACCACACATCTTGCCTTTGACTCCGTATGCATTCGTTTTATTAACTTCATTCCTCTGTGTGTGGATTTAAATTTAGCTTGTTGAATGTTGGGAGAAAGGTGTTTTCACCACACATCTGCCTTCGACTCCTCGCAATTCGTATTAACTTCATTCCTGTGGTTTTGAAATATTGTTGAATGTTGGGAGGAAGGAATATAATTTAACCACATGCAACTTCACCTCTTCATCCGCGCGCAGTCACCTGCCTGCGCGCACCTCATTTTGGTTTTTCGCTCTCTTTGGAAATGTAAACGCTTCCAGCCGTGCCCACTACGCATTTAAAACAACGCCATTTAACTATTCCACGAGAATCGAACTCGTGTCCAAATGTTGATGATTCTGACGAGGATCGAACTCGCACTTTGTGTTTAAATGCGGCGGTGACATTCCACGCGGCTAATGGCCCTCCCATCGAAGCGGTGGCTAAATGCGCTGTTGAAGGCAAAATGCAAGCATGCATGTTATGGCTTGTTTGTTCATGCACAAAAGGACATGTGATATTTGCATAAATATGTATGTATGTACGTAAATGCATATGTATGTATCAAGATATCAAAAAAATAAATAAATAAAAAAAAAATATAATAAAATTAAAATAAATTCAAAAAAAAAAATTTAAATTAAATTGGAAAAAAAAATTAAACTAAATTAAATTAACTTGAAAGAGTTTTTAGTGCTTAGTTGGGTCATTGCGGCTGAAGTTGGAATGGACTCGGGTTCAATCCCCGGTGCATCCACTTCCGAAAAGAGTGCTGATGATCGAAAATGGTTTTTCGTGAAATAGCTATACACTCAACCTTCGCTGTAAATAGTTGTTGAATTTTTTTCCACTTACCCCAACAACAATAAATTAAATTAAATTAATTAAAAAAAATTAATGAAAAAAAAAATAAATTAAAAAAAATAAAATATTAAAAAATATATTAAAAAAAATAACAAAAAAGAAAAAAAATATGCACAATTTCTTGCCAAAAATTTAATTTTTATCACTTATGTACATACACACATAAATATGTATTCTACATACATACATACTAAGTACATATGTACATTGTATGTATTTTTAGCTCATGAACTTTAGCATACTCTAAAAGAAATAATAAACAATTAATTCTTAGTAAAAAATACACTACCTTCTTTTTTTTCATAGTCTAATAAATAAATTTCAATTGAAAATAAATTAAAAAGAAAAATTGTATTCCCTCGCACAAGTTCTCAATACGGGACCCGTCACAGATCCTAGTAAATTGACGATCAGCACAGGTACGGCGGAAAACGAGCGAACGATTTTATCTACCTTCTTTGATTAGAGTCTTTAATCACAAAATGGATTTATAAAAAACTCCTGCCGAACGAAGAAGGCACAACAAACAATAAACAAACAAACAAATGTTCCAAGCGGGATTCGAACTCGCGCACTTAAAAATTTTAGAACACAACGCGTTAACACATTGAGTTAACTTCTACAACAAAAGCGTTGCGGCCAGTGATGGTAGATACTTTTTTGGAAATTCCCTACAGAGCAAGAAAAAAATCCCTACTTTTCCCTACGCTTGTTTCAAATTTTCCCTACGTAATTCCCTACACTTTTTTTTAGTTATTTCCATGCTAGAACAATGAAGAAACCGCACGTCAGTAGATGAACGTTTTTTCTTTTACTAAATAATGAAAATCGGCTGTTCTACTGCATACTGCATACACACTGGCTCTCAAAGAAATCAAAAAAAAAAAAAAAATTACAATAAAATATTGATGATTTACTATTTTGAACAATTATTATAATACAAAAATATATGTATTAATGCGTTGTATGTAACATATATATCGCACGTTTTATGCAATAGGGATTTAACTCGAAATTTTCGATTTCTGGGGTTTTGCCATATATTTCAATAACTGGGTCATGTCTTTGAGTCTAGTCTTATAAAATACTCAAAAACGATAAAAATGGCGGAAATAAAAGTGATTTTGTAGTTAGCCGTAGAAGGAAACTCTTTGAAATTATAAGAGCCTATACACACTTGCGACTCAATCGATTAAGCGAATTGGGCTGTTGTATGCAAATCCAACTGTTTCAGTTGTTCGACTAATTGAATGTAGTGTGAATGCTTCCATACATTCCCATGCAAATCAAAGCCCGACTAAATCGATTGAGTAGCAAGTGTGTATAGGCTCTAAAAGTTTGTTTGCGTTTTCCCAAAAAAATTTTTTTTAGTTAAATCCCTATTGAATAAAACGTGCGATGTATAGGTAGGTAGACGTAGGCATATAAATATGTAAGGGAACGAAACATTTCATTGATACTATCATAGGTACAGCATTTCTCTAAAAAATAATAAAAAAAAGTTATTGCGTCAAATACTTTGCTTTAGCCCATATGACACTACGTTTTTTCTGGTATTCTACAAGGTTTTTTGTGTGAAGGAGATGGTCAAATACAGTTTAGCGTTGGTGTAAGCAAGCAAGCTATATTGAAAAAGCCAAACGAAATACCAACAAAATACCATCTAGTTGGTCGTAAGGGAAAAAAAATTCGTAGCGTAGCCAGAGCAAAAAAATCTTTTGCTCCGATGCCCTGATTAAAAGTATCGTGTTATTAGATAGTTCACCATGCGGTATTCCCTCTCCAATTACGTCATTGAAGGGTTCGCGATTTAACTCATCTTCGCAGCATTTTCATTATTCAGATCGACAATCAGTGTTGAAGTGAAAAAAAGGTGAATTGAAATTTTGATTTGACTTTGCCAAAAAATCCCTACATTTAGCTATTTTATAAAAATCTGTCCTTCTTTCCCTACGGTCACTTTTTTCCGACTAAAATCCCTACATGTAGGGAATTTTCCCTACGTATCACATCACTGGTTGCGGCAATAGCGCCTTTTCATAGCAGCAGCGGTTAAATTGTATACAACACAACATTACCACAGCTATAAACAACAAGGTGAGTTTAACATTCCGTGGTGAAAATTGTGTTGTGTTGTTATGTGCTGTGTTGTGTTGTGCAAGCATTGCATGCATGTGTGTATGTTTGCCACCACCTTTGTTGTTCATTTATTACCAGGCTTACTGAGGTGAATGTGTTATATATAGAAAACAAGGGTCAATTGTGTGCTATTTATAGCTGCAAAACAATGTTGCCAAACATACATTTTGTTCGTTTAGGGCAAAAGCGAAAAAAGGGTGAAAATTCAAGTCATGTAAAATATTTATGGTTAATTTTTAAAATTGTACAGCATAAAATTTATTTATTTATTCAAACTGAATTAATTGTTGTTGCATTTTTGCACGTACATACATACATATTTCACGCTTTTTTCAACCAGTTGCAATAGTCATGCTCTTTAGCAACATGTTACATGTTTTTGTGTTGCTGTTGCTGCGCACGTATGTACATAGGTAATTGGTGCAAATTCAATTAGGTTTGGTTGGCATGTGATAAGCTTTTGTGTTACGTAATAAATTTAAAAAAAAATATAGTAATAATAAAAAATAATTAAAATAAAAAAATAATAAAAAAATAATTAAGATTAAAAAAATATTTATATTTGTAGTAAAAAAATCTGCTTTATATGCTCAATGAGTATGTTGATGGTGCTCAAATGTTGCTTGTGGCTGTCTCAAAATCAGAGATTAAATTTAACTGTTAACCTTTAAAATATTTTTGTTTTTCACAGACAAAAAACAAGAAACAGAAAAATAAAAATTTCGGTCTCAACAAAACAAAATTATTAGAATTAAACGGCCATGTAAAAACAAAAAAAATTAAATTCAGATTTTTTGGCTACTCCAAAAACAGCGATTTTTTAAAAAGTTCCATGATAGGTTTAGATTCATATATGAAAAAAACCACAGAATTAAAAATACTAAAACCATAGGTACATATTCTCATGTAAAATTAACGGCTTAATCGAATGGTGTACTCAGTTTTTTAGTGCGAGCCATAGATAAGGTACCAAGATCGCCTAAAGTGGAATTTTATTTTTTTAGTCACGGATTTTCAAGTTTGGACCCGGAGATTTTCAGGATACCTTAAATTGCTTTTTAATCAAAATATATAGAAATCTGCGCAAATTAATGAAGTTTTCAGAAAAGTTTATTTGATCGAAATCGAGCTTTTTTTATCCAAACTACTTTGGTTTAAATTAAACATGCCAAAATCATTTTCATATTGAACAAAAAAAAAAATTTTTTTTTTCATATGTAAATAATAAATTTTCGAATTTTATACTTGCAACATTTGTTGTTAACCTTACTTTTATACAAGACATTTATTTGCCAACCTTGCGCAACCGCTCCTTTAACAATAAAATGCAACTATGCAAAAAAAAAAAATTGTAACAAAAATGAGGCGCAACAACTTTCCGGCGGTGCAACATCTTCACATTCCAACCGCACCAACTACGCTTCTAATATTTATACTGTCACACCTTATTAGGTTTTACGTGCCCAAAATCACCAAAAAACAAAAACAAAAAAAATTAAATAAAAAAATTAAAAAAGATGTATGTCATTGGCTATGCAATTCTCAGGCGGCGGTACACATTGTTGTTGTTGTGTGTGGTACACATGGCTGTTTGTCTTTTACCTTGTCTTCTTCTTCTTCTTTTTTAACTTTACATACATTGCCCCCGACAGCATGTCTCAGTGCCTCTAGTACAAGTAGTACCTACATGCATGGCATCTATCGTCTATCGCCTTCATCATCTGTTGGTTTGGTGTCTTCTTCGTTTGCTTGTCTGTCAGTTTATACATATATCTGCATACCGTCTTCTTTTGTTGTTTTTGCAAAACCTGTTGTTTTCTAATTTTTTTTTTCTTAAATGTATTTTTTTTTTGTTTTTTGTTTTTTTTTTTTTTGTTGCTTACTCGCTTGTCTTGTCACTTTTTGGTACTTTGCTTGCTGATTTGCGTGTTTCGCGTGTGTGACTCGTTTGCCTTGATGCAACCGCGCGCAAGCCCAAGCGTGCTGGTATAGAGCCAGCTAGAAGAGGCTATCAGCCAAGCTCTAGGTACCCTCTTCATCCACCGCTATTTAGCTCTGTTGGTTGTTGTCACGGCTGTTATTTGCGCGTCTATCGCTCGTTGTTTATCAAAAAACCAGTATGAACCTTATTTTTTTGTTTTTTTTTTTTAATTTATAAAAAATAGATTATAGCTCTAACCAAGTTTCATCTGCATTTGCTTTGCAAAAAAAAGCAAAAAAATAGTGACTGCAGCTTCTAAACGACCCGCATACCTATACATCCATAATTTTTTTTCCTTATAGATACACACATATCTTCGAGCTGTCAAAGCTGCTCGTCTTCTGCTGTCATTCTATGCGCTGCCCTACTCGCCCGCCTATCCTGCATTACAAGTCTATCTTCAGCTAAATGTTTCTCATCTTTTTCTAATTCTGTTGCTCATATACTTTTGTTGACTCTTTTGTTTTTGTTTTTGTTTTTTTGTCTTTGTTTTGTTTTTGTTTTTGTTTTTGCTTCCAATTTTTGTTTTTTTTTTCTAGCAATTGACAGCATTTGCCATCGAATGCAACAAGTGGAAATGTCAGCATTGCTCTGCCATTGCCGCTGCACTAAGCAAACAACAACAACAAACAACCAGCCAACCAACAACGTTTACTATTTGCTCATTGCTATGGCTTGACATGGCTCCGCACAGCATTGCAGTATACCGCTTTAAAGTATGTATATGCATGCCTTAGAAGTCAACCATAAGCGCAAACTAAGCACAGAGGATTGATGCTTTGAAAAAGCTGAGCAAATTTTCCAAAGCTGAAATACCCATTATTTAGATATGGAACTAGATTTTGACAAGTTCCTTTCAAACTATTTTGAACGAAAGCTGGCAGATTTTTAAGTTCCAAGGCTCAAGATAGCTTTAAAGCTCAAGATAGCTGTAAAGCTCGATAGCTGCTGGCGAAATATCTCTGCCAACATTTGAAAGAGCGTTTTCTCACCTACATATATAAAATAAGTAACGTTTGAAGCATTTCCGGTTGTATCGTTTTATGACTTCGTATGGACGTAACGTTGACGGAGAAGACCTTTTCCCAAACTAAGTTAAGAAAAAGATCGAGAATTCGATATCTCGCGCGTTTGAATTCTCTTCTTGAAGTAACTTTTTCGTTCCTTTCACTATAAGAAGTGTTAGCTGAGATATGTATATTTTTTTTACTAGAAATGAACTACAGTCGCGAAAGAGAATAGTTTAGTCGTCACAGTAATCATAAAACTTCAAATTATCGAATTTTATCAACTTTTCTGCCTAATAAACACACTGTGCGCTGCTACCATCATCATCATCAGCAGTACTCGTCGTATCAATTGTCAGCATCGCAGCATCGCAACGCTCAGAAAAACACGCCTGGGAGCTATTTGATATTTGAAAAGCGTGTATAGCAAGCCAAATACATAATTTGACTTCGCGGGTAGAGGGGTAAAAATATATTTGAAATATGTATGGATAAGTAAAAAAATTAATTTTGCCTCGCGAAAGCAGACACCTTATCGCGCTACGAGTGCTTAGTCGAATCACGATCAGAACGGATCAAGGATTGGAGTGTATTTGGTCTATATCAACACAGTAGAGGGATGACGCAAAAATACCCCTTGAAAAGGCCGCGTAGTGTGGTGGCGTAGGGCCATGGTTAAATTCATTCACGGCTACGGAACTTGCTCCCTCTGGATCTGGTGATCCAAGAGGAGGCTATGAAAACGATGTGACGACTACACTACTTTGGGTTGTGGCACGACGATTGGAGTTCGCGGCACGGGGATTTCTTTAACAGGCTGTCAGAACAATATCCTTTGTTTCTGGCCCCAAAATGAGAAGCCCGAGTACCCCGAGCATACTTTGGCATATGTTAGACTGTCGATTTTCGCATAAGAGATCAATGGAGAGATCTAGAAAGACCGAAAAAAATCATCTACACAGACGTATCAAAAACTAAATATGATACTGGACCTGGCTGACACTTGAAGGCCGACTTTAGGTGCCATTATGATTTGGGTACAATGGCGAGGGTTTTTCAATCGGAGATTTATGCCATACTAAAAGCAGCAGAAGGGATAAAGGATGGTAAGAGGTAATGTGGATACCAAATTTGTATCGGCAGTGACAACGAGGCTTAACTGAAGGCACTGGGAATTGCACGAATCTCCTCTAAAATTGTTCACGAGTCTGATTAGGTCGATAATGATGTTTAACTGGGAGTTCGCGTTAGCGGGAGGATGAGAAAATGGCACTTAGTATGAAATGTACACAGTTGTCTTGTATCCGAAAATTAGTTGTTGTTGTTGTTGTTGTTGTTGTAGCCACCAAGAGAGTGTAGAGGAAGTGACAGAGCTTTGTCGGTACGGCTCCCTTCTGACACTAGCCCGACTGTCGAGCGAACGATTTTTTGGCCATTATCAACCTTCTAGGCCGTTGGATTTTAGTCGCCTCTTACGACAGGCATTCCTTCTTACCACGGGTATATTCTAAGCCCCTAATCCGAAAGTTAGTTCTTTGTTCATGCCTAAGGTCAAAACAATTCGAAGTACATTGCACTTTAAATGTGAACTCTTCCTTCAATTTGCCCTATTCCACCTCATTTCATCCTTCACTTTAATTCACTATCCTCAACCTCAGAAAAAATTTATAAATGTATATCTAAGTATTTATTTACATATATACAAGAATTCATACATATATGTATGTATGTATATTCTCCTAACAAATCACAAAATAACTTATTGTGCTTCATTCAAATTCTTGTCACACATAGAAAAAAATAGCAAAGAGGTGCGTCTTCTCCGCTGATGTAACTGTAAACCTTCTTTATTTTCATTGTACATATTTGGCTTAGCTTTATTATACTCAGCTGTACTAGTACACAGAGTATTATAATTTTGATTTCATAACGGTGGATTGTAACATAATGAAATAATCGAGATAGATATGGACTTATATATATCAAAATGATCAGGGTGAAAAGAGAAATCGATTGAGCCATGTCCGTCCGTCCGTCCGTCCGTCCGTCCGTCCGTCCGTCCGTCCGTCCGTCCGTACGCAGGATAACTCGCGTAAAAATTGAGATATTTTGATGAAATTTGAAATGCAAGTTGGTATCGAGACTGGGACGGTTGGTATTGAAAATGGGCGAAATCGGACCATGACCACGCCCACTTTTCCTATATAGAAAAAATCGGAAATTTGGTATCTCAGCCACTAATATAGCTAGAGTGATAAAATTTTACCCACGTATTGAGCTCAGGCCCTTATGAAGAAATTTGTTGAAGTTTTGGAAAATGGGCGGTGCCACGCCCACTTATTAAGGGTCAAACATTGAAAGTTTTATATGTCATAACTCAGAAACCGTTGAAGATATATCGATGAAATTTGGTATGCGTAATTTGCTTACCTAGACAAATGTTTTGGCGAAAAATTATCAAAATCGGTTGACGGCCACGCCCACTTTTATATATGGGAACTATAAAGGGGCCTAATAAAAACATTTTAAGCGATATCTCTGTCAAATATAAAGATCTATCACTGAAATTTTGTGGCAGGAGACCAACTAGGGAAATAAAACAAAAATTATAAAAATTTTGGAAAATGGGCGGTGCCACGCCCACTTATTAAGGGGCAAATATTGAAAGTTTTATAAGCCATAACTCAGAAACCGTTAAAGATATATCGATGAAATTTGGTACGCGTGATATATTTACTTAGCCAAATGTGTGGACGAAAGATTACCAAAATCGGTTGACGACCACGCCCACTTTTATATATGGGTATTATAAAGTGACCTAATAAAAACATTTTAAGCGATATCTCTGTCAAATATAAAGATCTATCACTGAAATTTTGTGACATGAGTTCTACAATAGACCGGAAACAAAAAATAAAAAAGTTTGGAAAATGGGCGTGGCACCGCCTCTTTTTATACAAAGGAATCTACGTGCCTATTACTCGACAAATAACTGAGATATTATGACGAAACTTGGTTTATACACTTTTATAACATGTGTTAGTTGGCCGCTGTGGTGCAGTGGGTAGAGTGCTCGCCTGCTATGCCAGAGGTCTCGGGTTCAAACCACGGTCCGAGCCAAACAAATTTTTCTAATTAGTAAAAATCCAATTATTGGGTTTTTTAAGAGCAGCGGTCACCTCTCGGCAGTGGGCGGCATACCCTCCGAGAGTATTTCTGCCATGAAAAAGCTTCTCACAAAAAATGCATTCGCCGTTCGGAGCCGGCATAAAACTGTAGGTCCACCCAATTAGTAGGAAAAAACAAAAAGGAGCACACCTCGAATTGGGAGAGAAGCTCGGGTAACTAAAAGTCATAGAGGGATGCAATTTTGCACTAACAATAATATTTATATGCTTATTTGGATGATTGATACAAATTTTGAAAATGGGCGTGGCTGCGCCCTGTTTATGCAGCACTCGTGTCATATAAAATACACCCTATATCGAACAAACGCAAACAAACAATGAAAGCATACAGCTGAGTATCTAATGTTCGATTCTACTCGAACTTAGGCTTCCTTACTTGTTTTTTCTGATTTCAAATAATTTTTTGCGCTCGATTTGTTGCTCTTGATTTGTTTAGTTTTGCTCATTGCAGATTATTCGTTGATGTTTTTTTTCTTTGGCTTTGTTCAATTTAATGGAATTTCCATGCTTGTCATTTGTAGCTAATTCTTCTTTTTTAACCCTAGTTGCTTCTTTTTTATTTTGTATGTAAATGTTTCTTCTACTTTCAATAAAATTTATTGCTTATCGATTTCTTTGCACAATTATTTTTGCTTTTTGTTTACTTTTAATTGGCATGTTTACTTTGGTATAGCTAAGCAACAAATGTTTCTGTTGTGTGTAGAACTATTTAAAAGCTCAGCTGTTGTTTAAGAACTGGGTCAGGCGTGCGTGGCATATTAGAAATGGAAGAAAAGTTATTCAAAGTTGTTGCTTTATTGTTGTTGTTGTTGTTGTTGTTGTTGTTGTTGTTGTTGTTGTTGTTGTTGTTGTTGTTGTTGATGTTGTTGGTGTTGTTGTTGTCATGGTCTTGAAGAAAGCCCAATTGTATTTGTAATAGGAAAGGTAATTTCTTCTGCTGCACTTCATAATTATTCTAAACAACGCTATGTTTCCACAAAAATAAATTGACGCCGTGACTTGTTGCAAGAAAAAGTTGCTGCCCGCTGTTTTGCCGTTGACTCAACTCCCGTTAAAATGAGTATTGACATTCATAGCTTTACATAGTATAAATTGTCAAATGGGTATTTTTTTTTACAAAAAAAGCGGGTTTAAACATATGTTTGCTGCGTGTTTGTTCGTTATAAAATATAACATAGACACAACGACAGCTCGCATGTTATCTATAGCAACATTGTTGCTAAACATTGCATGTTGCTAAATAAACCAAAGCGATAAAATTAAAGCAATGGCAATAACAGCCAATATGCCATATAATTTTTTGACAATATTACGGGCGTTAGTCTCTAGTATAAACAATATATGTACATACTTATATACACAGTAAAAACAAAAGTAATTAGATTTTATTAACCAATTTGGTTTGTTTGTATTTTTGCTTTTTTGTGCAAATGAACGCGTTCGCTGATGTACATAGGTAAATAAGGCATAAATAACAACTGTGTTTTTGGTTATGTGTGTCTCAGATTTTTATACTCAGCTGTACTAGTACACAGAGTATTATAATTTTGATTTCATAACGGTGGATTGTAACATAATGAAATAATCGAGATAGATATGGACTTATATATATCAAAATGATCAGGGTGAAAAGAGAAATCGATTGAGCCATGTCCGTCCGTCCGTCCGTCCGTCCGTCCGTCCGTCCGTCCGTCCGTCCGTCCGTCCGTCCGTCCGTCCGTACGCAGGATAACTCGCGTAAAAATTGAGATATTTTGATGAAATTTGAAATGCAAGTTGGTATCGAGACTGGGACGGTTGGTATTGAAAATGGGCGAAATCGGACCATGACCACGCCCACTTTTCCTATATAGAAAAAATCGGAAATTTGGTATCTCAGCCACTAATATAGCTAGAGTGATAAAATTTTACCCACGTATTGAGCTCAGGCCCTTATGAAGAAATTTGTTGAAGTTTTGGAAAATGGGCGGTGCCACGCCCACTTATTAAGGGTCAAACATTGAAAGTTTTATATGTCATAACTCAGAAACCGTTGAAGATATATCGATGAAATTTGGTATGCGTAATTTGCTTACCTAGACAAATGTTTTGGCGAAAAATTATCAAAATCGGTTGACGGCCACGCCCACTTTTATATATGGGAACTATAAAGGGGCCTAATAAAAACATTTTAAGCGATATCTCTGTCAAATATAAAGATCTATCACTGAAATTTTGTGGCAGGAGACCAACTAGGGAAATAAAACAAAAATTATAAAAATTTTGGAAAATGGGCGGTGCCACGCCCACTTATTAAGGGGCAAATATTGAAAGTTTTATAAGCCATAACTCAGAAACCGTTAAAGATATATCGATGAAATTTGGTACGCGTGATATATTTACTTAGCCAAATGTGTGGACGAAAGATTACCAAAATCGGTTGACGACCACGCCCACTTTTATATATGGGTATTATAAAGTGACCTAATAAAAACATTTTAAGCGATATCTCTGTCAAATATAAAGATCTATCACTGAAATTTTGTGACATGAGTTCTACAATAGACCGGAAACAAAAAATAAAAAAGTTTGGAAAATGGGCGTGGCACCGCCTCTTTTTATACAAAGGAATCTACGTGCCTATTACTCGACAAATAACTGAGATATTATGACGAAACTTGGTTTATACACTTTTATAACATGTGTTAGTTGGCCGCTGTGGTGCAGTGGGTAGAGTGCTCGCCTGCTATGCCAGAGGTCTCGGGTTCAAACCACGGTCCGAGCCAAACAAATTTTTCTAATTAGTAAAAATCCAATTATTGGGTTTTTTAAGAGCAGCGGTCACCTCTCGGCAGTGGGCGGCATACCCTCCGAGAGTATTTCTGCCATGAAAAAGCTTCTCACAAAAAATGCATTCGCCGTTCGGAGCCGGCATAAAACTGTAGGTCCACCCAATTAGTAGGAAAAAACAAAAAGGAGCACACCTCGAATTGGGAGAGAAGCTCGGGTAACTAAAAGTCATAGAGGGATGCAATTTTGCACTAACAATAATATTTATATGCTTATTTGGATGATTGATACAAATTTTGAAAATGGGCGTGGCTGCGCCCTGTTTATGCAGCACTCGTGTCATATAAAATACACCCTATATCGAACAAACGCAAACAAACAATGAAAGCATACAGCTGAGTATCTAATGTTCGATTCTACTCGAACTTAGGCTTCCTTACTTGTTTTAAAAATAATTTTGGCTAATTTCCTTTTTTCATTTGCGTTTTTTGTTTTTGTGCGATTTTCGCAATCACAACAAAATTCGGCTAAAAAATTTAGAATCAAGTGTGTTTGTACTCATATGTAGCTTCGCTTTTATTGCATGCAATTTTAAAATAATTTAATTAATCATGCATTAAGGTTGTTTTATAGATGGAGTTATAGTAGTAGTAGTTGTTGTTGTTGTTGTGTTGCATGAGTTATTTATATGGATTCATAACAGTATATGTAAGGTTTTGATACATTAATTTATTTGAAAATTAAAATGTTACATGAAATTGCATACATATGCACATTAGGCCGGGGCGATTTGTATGGAGGGAAATTAATCAATATCGTGGCATCCAAACTGAGATTTCTCTCATTTTTCTGCGTAGAAAACTCTTGCACGACATTTGTGCAAAAGTAATTTTGATGTTCCGGAAATTGGTTTTTAATAAAAAAAAGGGCTTTTTAAGGAACAAGACGATTTTTCTAAAATCAAAAATGGACAAAAATCGCTAAAAAATTTACCAGCCCAATATGCATATCAAATTCAATAAAAATTTTATGCTGAATCAAAATATGTAATCAGATTAAAAATCGGATGAGTGGTTTTCGAGATATAGCCTGATATCCGTGTTTGGAGGCTGAATGCTGGAAATCGCATATTTCCGTTGCAATATTAGGCGCATTTCTGTCGTACCCAAGCATGAAAAGAATACTCGCTTATGCATCAAATTACCTTCAAAGCAACAACACCAACTCGACTATTTTAAAATAGTCGAGTTGGTGTTGTTGCTTTGAAGGTAATTTTATGAATAAGCGAGTATTCTTTTCATGCTTGGGTACGACAGAAATGCGCCTATTTTAAAATTATAATTTAGCTTCCGGTATGAGAGAACTAGAATGCACTCTTTTCTTCCTTAGCCCAAAATCGCGGTATGCGATCTCTATGTTATAGTTATCCGATATCGATGATTTTCGCTGACAGCACTTTGTGTAAAATAAATGCTCCAAATGCAAAATTTCAGCATTTTAGCCGAATAGTTATTCCTTAAAACATAGACTTATGCTGCTTAAAAATTGTTTTTTTTTTTTTGCTTCCTTATAAGTAACCCCGATTTGCTTAGAGTTGAATAAAGTAAGAAAAACAAATTTCAAACAGCATACGTTTACGTTTTAAGGAATAACTCTGCCACTTATGCAGCTAAAATAATGAAATTTTGCATTTTTGTATACATTTATTGTACACAAAGAGAGCAATCCGAATTTCGATGGCATGATACACATAGTTTATTAAATCGCCCCAGCCTAATGTACTACATACCATACAAAAAAATGCATAGTACCATTACTTGTCTACTCTTTTTACTTGTATTTTAATTAGTTTTGCATTTAATTTTAAACATTTTCGTAATGCGTTATATTGGCTGTAGTTATTTATTGCAATTTGCAAAGAATAAAGAAAAGCAAAGATTGCAGACACGAACCTTTGCGCATTGTTTTTGTTTTAGTTTTTGCTTTTGTTTTTGTTTTTGTTTTTCTATATTTCCCATAATAAAAATCACTACTTAGTCGTTGTTGAGTAGTTTTCGTTTTTTACTACATGCGATTATTGCATTTTTCAAATCAAAATTAGTAACAGTTTGGCAATACCGTGTGCGAATATCTATGCGCTTGTATTGAGTTGCCAACTGCGCGGTTTTACTGCTGGATTTCAGCATTGTTTTTGCAAAGTATTCATTAAGGCGTAGAGTTTACAACACATTTTTATAAAAAAAAGCCGCTTAAAGAAAGGAGTTTTTCTAAAGTGCGAAGACTTTATGAGCAACATAAAAACAGTCACACTCAATTTCCAGTGCGAACGTAGAAAAACACTTCTGAAAGCAATTATTCGAATAATTGAGGCAAGGCGACTAATCGAATATCATCAACCGACTTTTTAGCAAGTGAACGGTTATGAATCGATTAATCGGCCCTATTCTGAAACCTTTAAAATGATAAAAAAGTGTTTCTTATTAATTTTTTATATTTTTTTTTGTTCTGTTTATGATTTTTTAATATTTTTTTCTGTTCTGTTTATGACTTTTTAATATTTTTTTTTCTGTTTATGATTATTTAAAATTTCGCGTAATTTTTTTTATGACTTTTGATATGCTAAATCCTAGCTTTTTACTTTTTTTCTTCTCTTCACACCTTTTATAATAATTTTTTCCTACTGCTATTTTATATTTCATATGCATAAATATTTATATATATACTTGCAATCGGTTGCTCTGGTCATTCATCTTTTATTAACTTCACACGGCCTTCAGGCAGTGGCGGATGCTGAATACAAGCCAGAAAGCCCGGCTTGCCTAAATATTTTTTGTCATTTCATTTTATGAATTTCTTTACAATCTGGTTGATTTCCACTCCAAATGTGTTTACTATTTAAGTTCTTTAATGTGTTTACTACTCAAGTTCTCATGACGCGTTAGCCCACCAACAACATTCACGTCTATTTGTTTGTATAGCTAATCAAAGCAAAGCCTGGATTATAAACACTACACGTGATTATCGTTTGTTATTTTCTTCGCTATCTTTCTTTATATGATACGGCATAAATTCAACCTTAGTTAGAATGCTTTTGCAGTTCCCACACATGTGCTCTTATGAGGCTTTAAAAACAGCTTGTTCTTTCGCTTTCTCTAAGAAAAAGTCTATTGCCTATTTGCAGAGTTAAAAAAATAGCAAACCACTTTTTCTATTTTTCACATCAAATTTGTATTCGAATGAGAAGCAGGCTTTGGCATTCGTGATTTGATATTCAACAGTGCTGTTTACAGTCTGATACTTGATATTTACGTCTGCATAATTCCTTACCTGTCTTCTAATGGCAAATGGCTATGCTTCATACATAGGCTTGCCCAGACAATTTATGCGAGGGCCGGCACTGCCTTCAGGTGTTGTTTAATTTTATTATTTTGCAATTAAAATGTTGGCGAACGATTTTTAAGGTGTTCGAGTGCAAAAATCAAAAAAATAGGAAATAAATAAGTAATAAGAAATGAAAAAATAACAGCTTAGGGGCATAAGAAACAACAAAAACAGCTAACAACTAAACTATTAAAAACAGCAACACTAAATTAAAAAAAAATAAATATAGAATAACTATAAAAAAAGTCAAAACTCCCATGGCGCAATTATTCGCTTCCTGATGCCAACATATTGAGCCACAAATCAGCCTGTATCTGCTAACTTACATACATATACATAAGTACATAAGTGTACATATGTTCATGTGTATATCAAATAATCCAAAACATTAAAAAATAATAATATTCTAATTTAAGTCGATAATTTTTTACGAGTTCAAAGTGTCAGTAGGCTACTATTGCTGTTGGCGAAGTGATATGTATGTATGTATGCATGTTATTGAACTGTGACTGCTGTATAAGCTCTTAAAACAAAATAAGTGAATATTTTAAAAATATAAATACACGCGCGCCATCTGTTGGAAAATAGCGGTGGTTGTAACCTAATCTCATTAGTAAATATGTTGCATATATTTAGGCAGCAGCTAGAAGTTACATACCCACATACATACAGGTGAAACTAATAAAAGCGTGTTAAAAAAACAAAAAAAACACAGATACCCAATAAACACAATAGCGAGGATGATACCATGGTGAATTCGAGACGAATTCGCGGAGGTGAATGTCATTTTTCGGACTCGTATCGAGTTCGAGATGTACTCGAGAAAAATCAATTATCGCAATAGCATTTGTTAGTTTTGTTAAGTCTTGCTTTACACGAAGAAATTCCCTGTTGGGCTTTAATTTACCATTTAAAACCCTACTCAACAAACTCAAAAGAGCGGATGATATCGTGGCGAATTCGAGGCGGATTCGCAGAAGAAGATTTTCTAGAACGTATTCGCGAACGATCCGAGAATAAAACAAGTAAAAGCGCGGCTGTCTTCGGCCGTACCGAAGACTTCATACCTTTCATGAGTGGGGAAATGAAAAGTTACCTATGTATGTACATAACCGGATTAAGTTTAATTTATAATTTTAATTCTGTGGGTTCATTTATGGAAAGGTTTATTAGAAAAAATGGTGTCTTGGCTATTTAAATGGAGGAGTTATACACCAAAATGTCCATATCTGAACAATCGGCCGGTTCCGACAAATGATCAGCTGCATATAACAACATACCTGTATTCCGAATTTCATTCAGATATCTCAAAAACTGAGGGACTAGTTTGCGTTCACACAGACGGACGGACGGACAGACGGACAGACGGACATGGCTTAATCGACTCAGCTCGTGATTCTGATCATTTCGGTATATATTTTGGTGGGTCCCCCACGCTTCCTTCTGGTACTTTCGACAAAAATTTTTTGGCACTAAGTTATAATACCATTTCATTCTCATGAAAGGTATAAAAAGCGCGAATGGCTAATGAGAGGTGACTGCCCTGGGAATTCGGATTGGCCGATCTATCTTCGCGAAGTATCGCCGCGATAATATAATCAGAGAGAAGTGAACTCGTCTCGAATTCGAGGCAAACTCCTTGTGTTTATTGGGTAGATAGATACAGGGAAAAAATAAAAAATACATGTGTTAAAAATATTGTATGATAAAGCAAAAAAGTTCACACCAACGTCAATGAAGTTATTAGCTGTTTTCCTTTTTTATTTTCTTAGTGTTACTACGGCTTACTCGGCATTGTCAAGACACCCACCAAGCCATGAAATCGCAAATTGCTCACAGAGAAAAGCTAACATTTTTCTTAAGCTTGATTTTTATACCCAATGTGCCTCAGTATACATAATATTGTATTTCGGATACTTAATTGTGAGTTGTAACAGCTAAATTCATCGTCTCGCCAATTTATGGCACATCCACCAGCCGCACTAATTCTTCACCGTTTTATAATACATCTACTAGTTGTGATAATTCACCGTTTTCATCGTTATTTTTGCAGTCACCGATTCCACCAATTATGAGCGCTTCCACCAATTGCGATAATTCATCGGTTTCAACGATTTTGTTGTATACACCGGTTCCACCAATTGCTATAGTTCACCGGTTTTATTGATTTTGTTGCATTTATCGGTGCCACCAATTATGAGACCTTCCACCAATTGCTATAATTCACCGGTTTCATCATTTTTTTGCATTCAACGGTTCCAACAGTTATCAGTACTTCTACCATTTGCGATAATTTACCTGTTTCATCGATTTTCTTGTTCACAGATTTATTTGATTTTTTAGCAATCACCGGTTCCACCAGTTCCACCGTTTGTGATAATTCACCGATTTCATCGCTTTTTTTTTTGCATTCACCGGTTGCACCAATTTTGTGCACTTCCACCAATTGCATTAAATTGCTATGGTTCACCGGTTTTATTGATTTTGTTGTTGTTTTTTTCTTGTAGTGAATCAGTTAGCGTTCATATTCGGAATTAACATTCCGTATTAATATTCCATATTCGGTGTTGAAATTCGGTATTCGGTGTTCAAATTTGATATTCGTAATCGATGTTAATATTCGTTATTCGTAATTTATTTTCATTATTGGGTATTAATATTCTGTCTTCAGTGTTAATATTCGCTATTCGGTATTAATATTCGTAATTAGGTATTAATATTCGTTATTCGGAATTAATATTCGTAATTAGGTACTAATATTCGTTATTCGGAATTAATATTCATTATCCGCAAATAATATTCATTATCCGGAATTAATATTCATTATTCGGTATTAATATTCTGTCTTCAGTATTAATATTCGGTATTCGGTATTAATATTCGCGTAATTAGGTATTAATATTCGTTATTCGGAATTAATATTCATTATTCGGTATTAATACTCTGTCTTCAGTATTAATATTCGTTATTCGGTATTCATATTCTGTATTCAGTATTAGTATTCGGTATTCGTTATTCGGTATTAATATTCTGTATTCAATATTAATATTCGTATTCGGTAATAAAATTCTGTATTCAATATTAATATTCGTATTCGACATTAATATTCTTTATTCGGTATTAATATTCTGTAGCAATATTCAATATTAATTTTCGGTATTCGGTATAAAATTCGATATTCGATATTAAAAATCGATATTCGTATTAAAATCGATATTCGTATTAATATTCTTTATTCGGTATCAATATTCAGAATTAATTAAATTTTCGGTTTTCAGTATTAATATTCCGCTTTCAGCAATACTATTCGTTATTCGGTATTAATATTCAGTATTCGGTACTAATATTCGGCATTCGGTACTACGTATTAATATTCGGTATTTATATATGGTAGTCGTGTTCGGTTTTCGTGTTTGGTATTCGTTTTCGTATTCGTATTCGTATTCGTATTCGTATTCGTATTCGTATTCGCCTTCACCCACTTTTCATATTCCTATTCGGTATTCGGTATTCGTATTCATATTCATATTCGTATTGATATTGGTATTCGTATTGACCCATACCCCAAATATGACCCATATAATCAATGGTCGGGGTCATTTTGTCTTAAAAAAATAAGTCAAAATTTAAGAGTTATTTTCTGACATTTGTTTCGATAAAAATCACATCGTATTGAGTATCTGTGGCCATCGAGCATCACATTGGTATGCATAAATAAATTTTAAAATATTAACTCTTTCCCATTGACTTTTTGAGCTGAGCCAACTCTTACTTATTTTCCATCCCTAGCCTAAAGAACTTAACAGATTCATCAACCTAACTGTGTCCATATATCCTTAAATTTTTTTGACCCTCTGTCTCTTCGCCAGCCTGTTAGTCTACTCATACTCCACCACCCTTTCGTTGTCAAAACTAACGTCTGGGTATATAGCATCCGTTGCCAAGCTTATTTACTTCTCTATTTCTTTCATTTAATTCTACAGTTTTTATTTTTATTTTTTTATTTTTATACCTTTTCAGCTTCTTATTCATCTCACCATTAATTTTTTTTGGTTCACCATCAACATACCTTTGTTTCTATTAATATTTAAGTTAAGCATGACTTATTTCACATACAAGATGATGTCACATTATAAACCAAAGTAAAATTGGTTTTTTCAAAAGCTTCACACGATCAAACTCAAATCTCAGAGACGCACACATACACACATACTGGGAAAATACAGCACATCTCCATTATTAAACTACTAATTTCTGTCAATTATTCATACTTCTTAATTTGTTAATAATGAACTGTCAACTTTTAAGTGTATGTAACCACATACAGTAGAAATGATGATGTAAATGTAAATGTATTTTTATATGATGCTTACGTCCATTTTACTAATGTTTGAGCGCGAAGTAATTTGCCAAAACTTGAATGGCTATTTAAATTAAAAAACTAAAACATAATAAAAAAAATAAAAAAAAAATAACAATAAAAAATTAATATATAATAATAAAAAGAATAATAAAGAAATAATAAAAAAAATTAGAAATAAGGAATACAAAAAAAAATAATAAAAAAATAAAAAAATAATAAAAAAACACAAATAAAGAAAATAAGAAACTAAGAAGAATAACATAAAAATTAAAAAACAAAAACACAGCGCACAGATGTTTGAGTGGCATTTTTGGCAACGTGAGTCAGCTGCGCTCTTTTTTCGAAACCAGCTCCAGCTTGAATTACCTACTTTACTTTTATGATACAGTCTAATTTAGCGCTATATGTACATATGTATGTATTCATATTTGTGAAAATACTCTAATATAGGCTACGTTAACAAAAATTAAACCGCCTGCAGCGAGTTAGCCTTAGATTGTGTTTGTTGTTGGGCACATAAAAGGCGCATTAAGCATTTCCAACGCCAGAAAAAAAAATCGTTCATGCTCGAGAAGCATTGCAAAGGTGTTAATTTATGCATTTATTAGAAGGTAATACAACAACAAAACAACAACAATGTAATTTAGTGTAACATAAAAAAACAATTGCCGAAACGCCCACACACATAAAATAACAACAATTATGTACATGTATATACATGTGTACATACATATACTTTCTAAATTCTTTAACGCCTCAATCCACTTGCACGTGAATGGATATTGAAATGAACATATTTGGTTTGAGCTTGTGATGTAATAATGAAATATAAATATACACAGAAAAGAAAATGTTTCAATGAAAATTAAAAAAAAAATTAAAACAAAAAACTTTTAAAAGCTTATAAATACACTAGCAAATACCCGTTGCTTCGCAATGAGGAATAATAGTTAACCAAAGTCAAGTCAACTCAAGTCAAATCAAATGAAGTCAATTCAATTCAAGTCAATTCAAGTCAAGTCAAGTTAAGTCAATTCAAGTCAAGTCAAGTCAAGTCAACTCAATTCAAATCAAATGAAGTCAATTCAATTCAAGTCAAGTCAAGTTAAGTCAATTCAAGTCAAGTCAAGTCAAGTCAAGTCAAGTCAAGTCAAGTCAAGTCAAGTCAAGTCAAGTCAATTTAAGTCAAGTCAAGTCAAGTCAAGTCAAGTCAAGTCAAGTCAAGTCAAGTCAATTCAAGTCAATTTAAGTCAAGTCGAGTCAAGTCAAGTCGAGTCAAGTCAAGTCAAGTCAAGTCAAGTCGAGTCAAGTCGAGTCAAGTCAACCCAAGTTAAGTTAAGTTATTCCGGGGTTATCTGGGTCCACTTGATGACCTTGTCTAGCCATCACTACAGCTCTATATTGAAGCCGTTCCAAACACTTTTCCTTTGATACCAATATCACTCAAAAACATCCGGGTCCGCATTTTGACCGATATCTGGGGACCCGGCCTAGGAATCATTATGAATAGAACTCCACGTAAAAGCCTTGTTCAAAACCTTTCATCTCATACCAATATTGCTCCGAAACATTCCGGGTTAATCCGGGGTCACATTTTGACCCATATTTGGGGACCCGGCCCAGGCATCACAAATAACATAATTTTACGTCGAAGTCCTCATCAATACCTTTCATTTGGTAGCAATATCGCTCAGAAATATTCGAGGGTCATCCGGTCCACCTGTTGACCCTTATCTGGAGACCCGGCCTAGGCATCACTATTAAAATAGCTCTATATTGAAGTCCAGATCAAGGCCTTTCATTCGATACCAATATCGCTCAGACACATCTCTACGTCATCCATATCCACCTTTTTACCCATATCAGGAGACCCGGCATGGAAATCACAAAGAAAATAGGTCTGTGTTAAAGCCCTGCTCAATACCTTTAATTTCATACTAATATCGTTCAAAAACATTCCGGAGTCATCTGGGTCCACATTCTTACCCAGACTGGGGAGGATGTCTAGGAATCATAATGAAAATAACTCTATGTTGAAGTCCTGCTCAATACCTTTCATTTGATACCAATATCACACGTGTAGGTGCAGTCGTTCTTGAGTTATAGCATAGTATGCATGTGTAAACAGGTTTTTGATTGCCACCGATACAAACAACAAACCGTGCAAAAACAAACATATGGGTCGCCTGCGCTGCGCTGCCTGGCACGACTGCGACGCCTCCACTGAACACGGCAAATGACCAAACGAATCTGTCTATGCTTGCGCTTTTTTGAGTTTTTCGAAATTTATAACCGGGAAAAAGGTATTAAAGTCTCAGAAATGCGCAAAAAAAAGTACATGGTTGTGGAGAATTCACAATTTATGACATTTTAAAAAAATAATTATTAAAATCGGTCCAGTACTTTTTGAGTTATCGCGTTACATACATTTTCCATACAATCAATTTTATATAATTAGTATAGATTAGTATAGATATAGATCAGTGATGCACACCGCCGACTGCGCTACTTACACAAGCGCAACATATTTTTGCATTAGTGTGCGCGTATAAGCAGATGTCGCATACCTATTGCTCAGAAAAAAGAAAAAATTCTTTGCGCGATCGATGTACACAGCATGAAATTCAAGCGCAGACTAATTGGTTGTAGGCGTTGCAATTGCTTGCTAGCAGCACACACACGACTCGTATGTGTAGCCGAGCAGCACCGTTTTGCTCCGTATTGCTCTTTCGTTCAACACTGATATAGATACATAAGTATAGCTTGGTTTGGTTGGTCTGAGTGGCGAGTCCCACTAACTCCAATTAGCGCCGATGCGCCTTTTTGAAACCACAACTCATGACAAAACCAGTGAGAAGTAAAAGTAGAAGAAAATGAGCAGCTAGGAAACCAGAGGTCCCGCTCCCTATAACCATCCTGTCCTGCCGATACCGCAGTTATGCGTGAAATGTCCCTCATGTCCATCTTTAGAATGGCTGAGCAGCGCATCTCGTTGTATGAAGCGTGCAGAACCTGCAACCGCCTACATATAATTTTAGCCTCCTCGAACCAGTGCCCAGAGATTCGGCCATTGATGCAGCCAAGGGATGCAAGAAGCTCCTCCGCCGCTGCGATATCAATAGCCGATGTGGTAAGCTCATCAGCGATGTCGCGGTGCACAGGCACCCAGATCAGCGATACGCTAGCTCAACTTACCAAACCCATGAACTACTCTCTGCACTGCCTCACCGGGCTCGATGATACCGTTGCAGACCCCAGAGCTCTCAGAGTTGCCTGACTATCACAGAAAATTCCTATCCTGTTTCCGGCATCGGCACTTTGCGTTGCAAGTACAGCCTTGCAGGCCTCCTATGCGAAACTTCGTATTGAAAGACGCTCGTCTTGTCCGGGAGCCTAATTGATATGGAAGTGTTCGGATATGTTGTGATGACACCCGCTGCCACTCCGCCTGCCATCTTTTACCCATCGTAGAAAACTGAAACATCGGATCCCTGAGCGAGTTTACCATCTCCCCAGACCTCATAGTTTGTATGTATATATGTATGTATATACAAATAAGATTACATTTTCTTTTGATATAATTTGACTAGTAAACCTGGCCACGCGATGCTGTGGCTTTCAATTACACTGTGCGACAATTTGAGGGTGGAAGACCACTTATTGCTACATTTAACAATTTTTTTGATTGCCATTTTAAATTTGACTTCCCCTTAAAAATGGCAGCATACATATCGGCTTTAAACCCATAGATTCTTATTAATAAAATACAAAATTAAGCATATACATAATTACTGGTTATTTTTATTTTCCGTCGACCTAGATTTTGAAGTTGTAATGCGAATGATTTTCTACAATATTTTATCCATATAGCTACCTCCAAAAGGTCATTTGTCATACTTCTCTTTCTCTTCCCCTTTCCTTTTATATGCGCTTCCTCTTCCTTTTACTCATTTTATTTACCATACTCTTCCCTCTTTAGCTTCCTTTCCTTCGCCATTTCCGTTCCTTTCATTTTCCCCTCCCATTTCTTTTTATTACAAGACCTTTGAAAACCGGACAAACTGTAGTGTAAAAATAAATTTTTTAACAGGTGGCAAATCGTTTTGTAAAAATCGTAATAAATTACTCATTTTCAGGCCAAGCATTTTCATATGCCCAGCAAAGCCATTTCGTTTGACACTTTAAATTCAAAAATCAAACTGTAGAGTAAAAATAAATTTTGGAATAGGTGGCAACCCTCTTTGTAAAAATTATGGTAAATTACTCATTTTGAGGCAAAGCACTTTCATATGACATCTCAAATCTAAAAATCAAACCGACTATAGCGTAAAAATTAAATTCTGAACAGGTGGCAACCCTTTTTATAAAAATTATAATAAATTACTTATTTTCACGCAGGGCCCTGTCATATGACACCTCAAATTTAAAAATCACACAAACTATAGCGTAAAACTGAATTTTTGAACAGGTGGTAAAAATTGTAATTAATTACTAATTTCCAGCTCAATCCCTTTCATATGATACCTGAAATTTATAAATCAAGCAAACTATAGAGAACAATTAAATTTTTGAACAGGTGGCAAACCTTTTCAAAAAAATTAAACCTTCCGGCACATCTACAGGCCAAGCCCTTTCATATGACACCCCATTTTCGAAAATCGGTATAACGGGGTAAAAGTTATGGTGCGTACAAAAAATCGCTTAGCGTAATATATATAAAGATATGATATGATATTGATGAGTATTTTTGTGGGACACATTCCCAAAAAAATAATAATTAGCCCAAGAAGGTTTCAATCATAACTAACCTACTTGCACGGATCTATATGATATTTATTTCGTTAGAACTCAAAACCATTGCTTATCATAAGCAGAAGCTTGAGTATTGAATATGTGAGGCATTTGGTTACTCTTACGGAATTCTTGGTAATTAGCTTAGAAAATAAACATCTAGAAAACGTGCAATCTCGCAAGTGGAAGATTAAGGGCCGTTTACTCAAACTCTGATTAAGGCTAACCGGAGGATAAAGGTCCGGTTAAGTTATGGGCATGTTAAATTTATGGTTTGATGAAGTCGATAATGGTGTTTAACCGGGCTTTAACAGTGGTTAGCGTTAATCAGAGGTTGAGTAAACGGCCCTCAGAGGGACCAGTAAATCCAAATCTGATTAAAAAGATAGAACTTCAAAGACCGGTAAATATATAAATCGAAATTGAAAGACCGATAATTTCGTAAGACAAGAGACCAACGATCGATAAATCTGTGAGACAAATATTCAGAGAAATACACTCGGAGGGTGTGCCGTCCACTGCCGAGAGGTGACCGCTGCTCTTAAAAAACCCAATAACTGGAATTTTACCAATTAGAAATTTTTTTTTAGTAGCAAAAACAAAAAAGGAGCACACCTCGACTTGGGAGAGAAGCTCGGCCATAAAACTCGTCAGAGTTATAATAGCGAAATTGTATTATATTATATTATTATATATTCCAGTACAGTCACTGTTTATTCTATGAGTTGACCTAAACGTAGCTGTACTTGGAATTCTGTGACAAAAGCCGACTCAAGTTGTACTAACCTAATCAAGGCCACACATACATATGTATCAATCTTTAAACCATAATAAAATGACAATGTGACAATTTGTCAAATGTGTCATTAATCAAGGCAGATATACCAGGTAGGCGCAGGGGCGAATTCAGAAAATTCCCATGTATTTTGTTATTGTAATTGGTAGAGTGTAATGTCAAAATGATATTTCGCCGTGGTTAAAATCTGAATTCGCTTGGTACTCGCTCATTCCTATTGGCCATGATTATAATTCGCTTGGATTTTGACATTACACTCTACCTTTGGAAATAAAAAAAAGTAGTTTCTGAATTCGCCCATGCGCCTACCTCTAAGTTATTGTACCATGCCATTAATCATTAAACAACTCCATTTGCTACAATTTCACAATCCTGCTAAACTAGATTCTTTTGTTTAGTTGAGATCAATGAGTGGAATGTCCGCTGCTGTCAGTTGGAGTAAAAAATCAAAACCAGCCGTTCGACCGTTCGACATACATCAAAGCTGTCACTATTTCAAGGACAATTTTTTGCAACTAACTATTGCTTATATGTACGTTCGTTGGTTCTTTCCGCGCGTTTAGCATAAAAGTAGTTAATTGAAACAACAAGCAGCCGCATTTTTTATGTTTATTTTTTCTTTTTGAAGCAAAGCCAAAGTTGAAGGCGCGCGGGTGTGGCCATTTAATATGAAACAAAAGTGTGGTGGGTGCAGCAGTTAATGTACGATGGCAGCGCTGAAATACATATGTAAATTTGTGGGTATGTACATTAGACCGTATCGCAAAAAAAAAAAATTGGTCGTACGTCCCCCAAATTATATATTTTTGGGACATTCCAGCCAAAAGAGGAAAACGACATACAATTTAAAATGCTACTAATCATTCCTATTTATTCAGTTACTTGTAACTAAATGTGTATATTTTCCTAATCTAGTAACAGAAACATAGAAAAATATGTAAAAATCCAAAATTTTTGTCCATAGAAATTTGACTTCACATCTAACTATTTTGAGGTAAAAGTTTGGTCATGTTTGCATTGCTATATTAGCTATATTTTCATTTGTAAAAAAAAAAATTGCAAGTCATTCAAATAAAGCTGTGAAAAATTTAAATAATTGCATCACAAAAAATTAAAAAAAGATATGTGATTTTTGTGTATATCTTCATATATTTGATTCATATGGGGTGTCCCACGAGTCATACGAAAAGGCATAAAAATTGGTCTGGTAACCTCAGGTATGACCCTATGAAACCAGATATTTATGAAAGTAAGGATTAAAAGGCTATTCACCGTCTAAATACATTTTTTTAAGTTAATAGGGTCATACTGTGGTTTCTAGACTATTTTGAAATATGTCCCAGGAGTCATACGATTCTGAATTATTCAATAATCTAGTATATTACATATTTCGCACTTGTCCCAGGAGTCACAATTTTAAATATTGAAAATAGTTAATTGAATTTGAATATATAAAATATTTTTATAGAATATGGTATTATGCAGTATGTTTTTTCGACCATATACAAATTGTAGGTGAAAGTTGAATAGTTGAACTAAAATTCGTATTCGTGCTCATAAAGGTACAACAAAGGGATTTCTCGGTATCCCAGGAGTCACACTCATTTACTGAGTAGTTACAAAGCTATTTGTTATTATTTAGCCAATTCTTTTAATGTATTTGTTGTATTCGATATTTATCCATGTCGATAAATATATTTCATAGCAATTTAAGTCCCGATGTCAGTTTTATAATTCAAAGTTGACTAAGCTCTGGAGTCAAATATCCCAAGAGTCACGATGGAATGTCCCTTTTAGAAAAATTTACGAAATTTACGAATTCACTGCGTTAAAGAGATATACAGGATTAAATGGAGCCATTGGCCAAATAACGGTAAATTGCTGATATCTCAAAAACCTTCGCATAGAATTAAAAATGAACCCGATTTTCGGAATCAGCGACCGATTTTACATATATATAGCATAGTCACGCCCAAAGTACACACTCAGAAAAAAAATCATCAACACGATTCATGTAAAATTAACACGATCGATCTTTACACATAGAACAGCAACAATTTTTTCAAATTACACGATATTTGAAACATGATTTTGGCTTTGTAACTGTCATCTGAAAATTTGGTAAATTCAACCAAATTTTATTGTTGATACTACATGAAGAAATTTTAAAATATAGATGATGATTCAAATCTACAATTTTATTCCTAAATGTCATTTGGAATTTGGTTTATTTAACATGATGATAGTGTTAATATAAACTAAAAAAAATGTTAGAAAAATCACGTACCAAATTTAGTGTTAATACAACATGAAAACAAATGTTAAAACAACAAGAACCACAATCAACAATTAAAGTTGGTTGATATAACACGAAACAATGTTCAAACATAAACGTCATTTGGAATTTTGATTTATTCAACACGATGATAGTGTCAATATAATCTAAAAAAGTGTTAAAAAGAACGTCAAAACTATTTTGAAACATACACAATTTTTTCAACGTTTGAAGTTCTGCTGTTCGTGCAAAACACAAACTAATAATTTAAAAAAAAAAAAAAAAGAAAATTTTGTGCCGTGGCATCATTGGCAGTGCGTGATAATGGTTTTTCCATTTATGTTTTTAGTTCGCAGGTAAGTTAAAAGTGGGTTGCATTTTTGTTTCTAAAAGTTTTTAATGTTCAATATTTTCTTTGTCCTCTTCATAGTTTGCAATTTTTACCACGAAGAGATGTTTAGCGAATGGAGTCTTTCACGCAGCATGCGGCGCTTATACCGTTGCATTAGCGGCCAAACATTACTCGGTGCCAGTGATAGTAAGTACTATCACCCATGTATAAACTATTCGTATGAGAAGGACGCTTTCAATTTGGTCGGTTGTGCGGGTGATGTACTCGAATATGCTTTATTGATCTGATGATTATATATTTTATGTTTTCTATGTTTTTTTATTTAAAAAAAAATAAATTGTAAAATCAACAAGACTTTCTAGTTAATTTAACAATAAATTTAAGGTAAAATCAAAAAGATGTTATTGTTAATTCAACAGGACCACTTCGTGTTAATTTAACCAGCTTTTATTGTAACACTAGCTGTACCCGGCCAAGCTTTGCTTCGGCCCACTTCCTATTATAGGTACTTGGAGCGAAAACGGCACACTTTAAAATATGTTGGAAGTATCTAGAAACCGAAATTACCTCGGGCTGCACAGCTCAGCACAATTCAGATAAGTTTAAAAAAAGTGAAGGAAAAAATTGATATTTTCAAAAGTTTGCCCTCTTCATGTTCTTATCCCATTTTTCTTCGTATTAGTCTCGAAATGTCTTTCCCTCTACTTTTCTCTTTATCCTTCTCTTTCCCTTTCCATTTATCTTTCCTTTCATTTCCGTTTCCTTTTTCCTTTCCCATCACATTTCCGCTTCCCTTTCTCTACCGCTCTTCTTACCTCTCCTTTTCTGTCTTTCTCCTTTAATTCCCCCCTCTTATTCCTTCTCTAATTCCCTGTCTTACTGTCTCTCTCCCCATCCTCTTCATTCCATTTTTATTATATTCTCCCTCTCCTTTTTCGTCCCTTTGATTTTGCCTTTCTCAGTCTCATTACTCTTCCCCTTTCTCTAGGGAACTGGGTTTAGCATAACATACCCTGCATTCCACTTCTCATTTGATACCATCATTGCTTAAAAACATTCCGTGGCGTCCGAATAGTCTCTTTTACCTATAATTGGGTATCGGGACTAAGAATCACTATGAAAATATCTCTATATAGCAGACCCGGTCAACACTTTCATTTTATATCAGTATTGCTCAGAAGCATGCCGGGCTCATCCGGGTCCACTTATTGACCCACATCTGGGAAATTGACCAGGAACCATAATGGGTACGTTATCTGGAGACTTGACCAAGAAATCGTAATGGGTATGTAAAAGCCCCGCCTTTCAGTTGACACCAATATCGTTCAGAAATTTTCCGGGGCCATCCCGGTCCACGTTTTGACCCACATTTAGGGACCAGACCTAGGAATCATAATCAGTTCATCTCTGTATAAAGGCCCTGCTCAGCACCTTTCATTTGGTACGAATATCCCTGAGAAATATCCCGGTGTTGTCCGGGTCCGCGTGTTGACCCACACCTTGGGACCCGACCTAGGGATCGTAGTGAGTTCATTTCTATGTAAAATCCCTACTCAAAACCCTCCATTTGATACCAATATCACTGAGAAATTTTCCGGGGTCATCCGGGTCCACGTTTTGACCCATATTTGGGGACCCGTCCTAAGCATCACAAATAAAATAGTTCTATGTTGAAGTCCTGATCGAGACCTTTCATTTGCTACCAATATCGCTCAAAAACATCCGAGGGTCATCCGGGTCCACGTTGCGACCTATATCTGGAGACCCGGGCTAGGCATCACAATTATAATAGTTCTGTGCTGAAGTCCTCATCAAGACTTTTCATTTGATACCAATATTGCTCAGAAATATTCGAGGGTCACCCGGTTCACGTTTTGACCCATATCTGGTGATCCGATCTAGGAATCACAATGAGTACTATTCTATGTAAATTCTCTGCTCAATACCTTTCATTTGATACCAATATCGCTCAGAAACAGTCGA
This sequence comes from Urophora cardui, assembly GCA_960531455.1. Classification (NCBI taxonomy): domain Eukaryota; kingdom Metazoa; phylum Arthropoda; class Insecta; order Diptera; family Tephritidae; genus Urophora; species Urophora cardui. The sequence continues at coordinate 17,010,074 of OY482670.1, read as the reverse complement.
GGGTCATCCGGGTCCACGTTTGACCCATATCTGGAGACCCGAACTAGGAATCACAATGAGTACTATTCTAGGTAAACTCTCTGCTCAATACTCGAGGGACATCCGGGTCCACGGTTTGACCCATATCTGGAGACCCGACTTAGGAATCACAATGAGTACTATTCTATGTAAATTCTCTGCTCAATACCTTTCATTTGATACCAATATCTCTCAGAAACATTCGAGGGTCATCCGGGTCCACGTTTGACCCATATCTGGAGACCCGACCTAGGAATCATAATGCGTGCTATTCTATGTAAATTCTCTGCTCAATACCTTTCATTTGATACCAATATCGCTCAGAAATACTCGAGGGTCATCCGGGTCCACGGTTTGACCCATATCTGGAGACCCGACCTAGAAATCACAATGAGTACTATTCTAGGTAAACTCTCTGCTCAATACTCGAGGGTCATCCGGGTCCACGGTTTGACCCATATCTGGAGACCCGACCTAGAAATCACAATGAGTTCATTTGATACCAATATCGCTCAGAAACATTCGAGAGTCATCCGGGTCCACGTTTTGACCTATATCTGGAGACCCGACTTAGGAATCACAATGAGTACTATTCTATGTAAATTCTCTGCTCAATACCTTTCATTTGATACCAATATCGCTCAGAAACATTCGAGGGTCATCCGGGTCCACGTTTTGACCCATATCTGGAGACCCGACCTAGGAATCGCAATGAGTACTATTCTATGTAAATTCTCTGCTCAATACCTTTCATTTGATACCAATATCACTCAGAAACATTCGAGGGTCATCCGGGTCCACGTTTTGACCCATATCTGGAGACCCGACCTAGGAATCGCAATGAGTACTATTCTATGTAAATTCTCTACTCAATAACTTTCATTTGATACCAATATCGTCCAAAAATATTCAGGGGAAAGCCGGATCCACGTTTTGACCTTTTGACCTATATCTCGGGAACCGGCTTCCCGATTTGAAAAAAATATGTATATAAACCATCTAGGGCAAGGTACTAAGCTGGTGTGTAAATTTGGTCAAAATCCCTCCACGCGTTTGGGCGAAAGCCGGCGACAAAGTAATGGGCTTGATTTTTATATATATATAGATAGATTAACTAGTTAAAATTGTAAAATCAACAGGAAGATTCAATACTTTTTAGTGTTAATTCTACAGTTGTCATCCTGTTAAACTAACACATGACAGTAGTGTTAAATTTACATGATTACATGATGGCATAAATTGAGCATCGTGGTGAAAAAAATTAACCACAAAATTTGTTGATTTTTGGTTGATTTCACACTATTTTTTTTCTGGGCGCAGACAAAAAATTTCATTTTGTGATCCAGTGTAATTAATCTTTTGCAAGAGCAGTATTTCGATCGATTCAGTAGAACAAGAAACAGAACAGATTCAACATTCCGAGGAATATAATTATGCTTCTCACTTCCTGTGGTCTTTTAGGTTCATTTTAAAAGCTTTCTTTTCAAATTTCTCTTTTTAACACGGCGATGTCCTACGAAGTGGCAATTATCCACCACTGCAGAACTTTGGAACACGTTCTAAACTACTTCCTATATTAACAGTACTGGTATAGTTCAAAATTAGTTCAAAAATCAATAGTTGAGAGATATTTTATTCAAAATGGAGCACTTCAGGACTAGTTCAAATATAGTCGGCCTTTGGCTGCGCTTTACAAAAATAATCCTCAGCCAGCAGAAATCTTAACATACTGAAAATAAAAGCGGCATTATAGTAGCTATAATAAAATATCTAGTTTTGGAAATTTAAGCATACAAAAGGTGCAATTATTCCCATTCACCTACAAATGCCACGTAATATTACTTTGGTTACATGTGCGTCCTTTTAACCAAGTTCCATTTGCTACTACCCTGCAAAATACAACAAAAAGGTACATTATTGTAAAGCGCAACATTTATTGTTGCTCCACTTTAAAATAATAGCTGCAAACATAAATTTTTCATAATAATAATAATACAATGGCGCTATTATAACTCTGACGAGTTTTATGGCCGAGCTTCTCTCCCAATTCGAGGTGTGCTCCTTTTTTTTTTTTTTGTTTTTCCTACTAATTTGGTGGACCTACAGTTTTATGCCGGCTCCGAACGGCGAATGCATTTTTTGTGAGAGGCTTTTTCATGGCAGAAATACTCTCGGAGGGTATGCCGCCCACTGCCGAGAGGTGACCGCTGCTCTTAAAAAACCCAATAATTGGATTTTTACTAATTAGAAAAATTTGTTTGGCTCGGACCGTGGTTTGAACCCGAGACCTCTGGCATAGCAGGCGAGCACTCTACCCACTGCACCACAGCGGCCACATTTTTCATAAAGTCACAATAATAAACTGCCCCGCTCTGCATACCTTTAGAACCAGTTCTGAGCTACTTGTGAACTATCTAATTCTAGGCTAACGTTTTTCGAACTGTCGCTTATATCAGCTACATGGAAGTAAGAACTACTTAGTTGTATGCTGCGTTTATTGTTGAAGACAACAGCAAACGACAGCAATAACAACAACAATAAACAGCTGAAACTCTTAAGGCTTTGGGTTTGCAAATTTTTTTCTTTGCTCGTTTCATATTTCTTGCTTGAAGCCCGTCTCCACATAACTTGATTCACCAGAGAAACATGTAGCAAAACATATCGCTCAATAACCCGTCTCCACGTGGCTAATCGTGATTCAGTTTGACATTTCTCTTTCTTGTTCTTTTTAGATGTTTGTATGTTTGCTTATTTTTGCGTCTTTGTTTTGGTCTGTGTGAGATTTCGATAGATTTTCGATACAAAATTAGAGAAGACATCGATATCATCGAGGTTGGCAAGATGATTCAGAATGAAACAGTGTTTCAATCTTCACTCGCTCTCAGAAATTTGTATGGAAATTGGCGAGTTTCGGCATTGGTTTCCGTGTCGAAACAAGATTGAGAGAGAAAATGCAGAAAAAAAGAGCGAAACACGTTATGTGGTGACATGGTATTGGCTTCGCTCTTGAATGATTAACTGCTTGCCCAGAATGGTGTGGCTGTAGTACGTAGTAAGAGCTGTCAAAAGTTAAAACAGTACAATTGCATTGCAATGCCCACAATGTGTAGCTGTGTCTGTAGCGTGTAGTTGTGGCTGTAGTAGAAGTAGAGTTAACTTTAACTTTGTAGCGCGCTACAGTGTGACAGCTCAATTTTTTAATGACGGAAATTCGAAATGAAGGACGAAGAAACGGAAAAATGAATTGAACTTGTAAAAAATAAAGTTTTTATGGAATTTAAGGAATCCCCTGTACAAAAATATAAAAAAGATTACATATATGAGATACACTGAGCTACACCATTGTGTTCACATTTTCGAACGTTGCCACAAAATCAGTCATCAGCTGATGTAGTAAGCTATGTAGTCCGTAGCTGTAATACAACATTCTGGGCAAGCAGTAACTGAAACTGACCAAGCGCAGAGCGGCACAGAACAAAAAAAAAAAAAAATACAAATACAAAAGCTAAAATAACAAAGAAAAAATCCAAAAAAAAAAAGTTAAGTATTGAGCTAAATAAGTGAATATTTTAAAAATATAAATACACGCGCGCCATCTGTTGGAAAATAGCGGTGGTTGTAACCTAATCTCATTAGTAAATATGTTGCATATATTTAGGCAGCAGCTAGAAGTTACATACCCACATACATACAGGTGAAACTAATAAAAGCGTGTTAAAAATATCAATGAAAAAACACAGCAACAACACGTCAGGCGTCAATAGTTACGCCCTCGCACTTGCAAATTCACAATACACATTTTCAATACAAAACAAATACAAAAATTAAGCTGCAAAACATAAATCTTTAATGATCAGTTACACTATATATAATTGCCATTGCTGTTGTTGTTATTTTTGTTACTCTTGCTGACTTACCCTGCATTTACTTGATTTGTTTGCAGGGCTTTTGCTGTAATTAAATGCTCGCCTTTTTGCTCCGCTTTTTTGCTCCGCTTTGTTTTTCTCTGCTTTTATATGATCAGTTACAACCAGTTTAACTGACCAGTTTTGTGGGCCCAAAAAAAAAAATCAAAAAAGCAAAAAAAAGTAAAAAAGCAAGTAATCATAAAATGAAATAAGTTCAGCAAAAAAAAAAATATTGCAAGAAATAAATTGAACGCTTTAAGCAAATAAAAATGACCAACACAATAAACAAACAACAATAAAAAGTACACAAGCAAACATTTTATAGAAGACAAAAGGTGTTGCTGACTAAGCAACCGCGGCGAAGGTTGGCAAGCTGGGCAAGTGGCTGTTGGTATGAGGCATCTGGTAGTTTGAGAGGGGGTGATATACTGGTGAAGTCATACAATAATGCAGTATACACATTAAGGTGGAGTGAAAATTTTTTTTGGAAATTCAATTTGTTCCAAAGCCAGAACGGCACCTTTCTAGCCCAGTAATAAGCCTGTAAAATTTTATTGGCCCATTCGCATGTTTAGAGGTGCCCCCAGCAGGTGTAAAAATATTCGTAATCGGTTCAGTAGTTTTTAAGTCATTGCAATTTAAAAAATGCATAATATAAACTTTGACTTTTAATAACTTTTGTTGTTGTTGTTTCCAAAAAAAGAAAATTCACTTTAATAGCTTAGCCATCTTTATCAATCCTCATATTTCGTTTTTTGATTTTATAATTTTCAAAATTTCATATTTGTACCAGATCGAGCTTATTGCTTTGAACTTTGCGGGGGTGGGTGCAGTTCAAAACGTCATCCTATCGCCATAAACTTTTGTGGGGTTCATTAACTCGTATAAAGGCAACTTTTCATTGCTGGTACGTTCAAAAAAAGAACAAAAAAAATCTCCATATGTTTTCACTCCACCTTAATGTACATATCTATTGATATTCATATATAAAATTGGTAAGATGCATGGCATAAAAAAATTTTTTTTATCTACCATGGTTAGATGTTGATATTTTTATGAATACTGTATATGCACACATGTGATATACATAAAACGCCCAGCCAAAGCGTAAAATATATCCAACCAATAGCTCTTATGATCATGTTATATTTTTCAAAACAATTTTCAAATAATTTATTTGCATAGTTTTTTTTATTATTTGCAAATTCTGTCGTCATGCAACGAATCAAATTCCGTAAACTAATAAATTATGCACTTATGCGCCGTTGGCGCATTGCTGCACTGAACCAGAGCAAGATCACTGAGTTGCACTCTATAGATAGAGCTTTGTTGGGCAAGTAGTAATGGTTGGACGCGGATACCTGTTCTAGCACATGCCGACCATTAAAGTTATTACATTTTATTTGTTTGGCCGGTGCTTGTGTGTCAACACACATAAATTTTAATTTAATTGCAATGCTGATAAATGGCAGTTGTAATTAATAAATGCAACAAGATTTTGAAAACAAGAAAAATGAAAAATGCTGTATGCGGAAGTGTAACTGGTGACACACTACGGTGACAAGTTGGTAATTCACAAAAGTTGAACAATTCAAAAAAAAAATGAAACAACCGATGATAAAATAAAGGAAACAAAAATTTGTTTCTAATGCCATCATCTAGCTTTGATTATTGCAAGAATGCATTCCAAAGATAGCGAAGAGGTCAGGTAACGTCTATCAGCAAGAGAATAATTGTAGTGAGAAAATAGATCGTAATTATCCAGCGGCAAACATTGCCTACCACACTACTTCTCCCCAATGCTGTATACTGCACATTATGAACAATGCCAACTAACATACAATGTGTATGAAAAAGTAAGTTGGGTTCACAAAAATGTATGTATTTTGTTAATTTTTCTGTTTTTCTTCAAATTTCATTCTTGTTGTGTTGCTATGTATGTATAATATATTCGGAAATTCCATAGAAACAAAATAACAATCACATTGAAGAATTTTTTTTGTTACAAATTCGTTTCTAAATCAAGCGCTGATAGAATAAAATTGTTTAAAATTGTATAAAACAGATCTGAGTGCTAAAAAATGCACCACTTCTTCATGAGCGTTCTCCCTATGTATATATATTGGATTATTGGCGGATTTCGGTGTTTTCTATTGGTGTTTTATGTGGTTTTTTCTTGAGTTGCCCTAACTATGCACGTTTCCTTAAATACATACCAGTAGCAGTCCCAGAATAAATTGGCTGGGCAAGCCTATGTGTGAAGCAGTCATTAGCCCTTTGTGTATATTTCTTTGCTGTATTATCTGAAAGTCATTGCATATGTGCATATGTACATATCATTAGTGGGGGTAGTGGTGGTTTTTGAATTCGAAATGTCTACTTACAGCTTACAATGTAAACGGAATTGTGTACAATCCGCCTACACTTAGCTTACAAGGTAAGCTAAGGAAGATTCGAGGTGCCTACCTACAACTTACAATGTAAGCGGAATTATATTCAGTCCACCTACATCCACCTTACAAAGTAAGTGAAGGTAGATTCGAGGTGCCTACCAACAACATACCCTGTAAACGGAGTTGTATTTAGTCCGCCTACATCCACCTTACAACGTTGGCGAATTAGGATTCGAACTGCCTACCAACAACTTACCCTGTAAACGGAGTTGTATTCAGTCCGTCTACATCCACCTTACAACGTTGGCGAATTAGGATTCGAACTACCTACCTACAGCTTACAATATATGCTAGTTAGTGATATGCTCATTGGATGAACACCTTACTACCCTAATTACTTTGTATTTAACGTGTAGGCGTTCACTCTACATTTGCGGCCATGTATATGAAAATGTATAACAGATCTGTATACACATGAGCAGCGTTGCCGTTTTAAATTCCTGAGATTACCCAAAAAAATATTCAATTACCCATACACATTTTCAAATTGCACTACCCGACAATATTTCAAAAATTTTGATATCCTCGACATTTTATACATCTTGTATTTATCTTATTTTTTGCATAAAAACAAACCTTTTGTCCGCCAAATTTCCGTCACTTTAACGTCGATTTTATGTGGAATTGGAAAGGGTATTTCATCCTCTCAAAATAGCATAAAACTCAAGACGGTAATGGCGGAGATATTGACAGATTAGTAATCCTCCTTTTCTTCCTAGCTCGAAAACTGAAATTTCAAAATATCTCGAAAACTCTTCTAATTTTGAACCATTTGATTAGAATTTGGAATCAGCAGGAATACATAGGAATCAAATGTCGGGGATATTTTTTTGTCGGTAGTTTGTATTTTTAAATTCATGTGCATATATGTATGTATATTTGTGGTTAAAAAAAAGTTATAAAGAAACATAAAACAAGTAAGAGAGAAATGAAACATTAAATAGTCCGATTTTCTTTAATTTATAGGTACCTTCAATTCTGTGGGTTTATGCAAATATTTATAAAAATATTGTAATGATCTTAGCAATTAGTTTTACCCCAAAATGTATGGTTGGTTGTAGGGGAGCTATATGTTATAATGGTCCAATTTGGCCGATTCCGACAAATGATCAGCGTATCTTAACAACTGAGGAACTAGCTCATGATTCTGATAATATCGGTATATATTTTAGTGGGTCTAAGTTTTCTCCTTTTGGAACTTTCGACAAACCTGTTTTGGCTCAATGTTATAATACCATTTCATGTTCATAAAAGGTATAAAATTGCTTATTTTTTTCCTAGCAAACTTCTTACTTTAATAGGCTTATGAAATTTGCTTGTACATACATGTTCGACCAGCCGGTAATACAAGATTAATGCGAATGTAATAGAAACTCATGAAAATAATTAATTTTTTTTATAGGTATTATTATTCATATAAAACTATTAAAAGGCGAATTCCCCAAAATTCCCCAAATCATAGCACTCCCCAAAAATTACCCAAATATTAAAAAATTCCCCAAATTTGGGGAATTACCCACAAAACGGCAACGCTGCACATGAGGTGGTGTGCATTACAGCTTTACATGTGTGCATGACTTATTCGATTCTGTAAGCACCATTTTCGCCGCTGGGTAAGATCACTGCTGAGAGCGACTCTCATTCAAATATTCTTTTTTGGCTTACCTAGCAGAGAAAAACGGAAGCATTACTGACCTAGGACATCACAATGAAAAAAATAATGCATTCTGGCATGTATAGATCCTATATTTCAGTTCAAAAAACAAACACACAACAGCAAATATTGACGCGGAACACTTTGATATGGTATAATGGGGTTTCTATTAGGCTCAGTCTGCTGCGTCTTTGGTAACGTTAGAGGTAGACACCACTTGCTACTTTCCTTACTTTCCATACCTCACTGTCCATTTATACTGGATCCCAGTCCACGAAGGGATAGACAGTAATGAGAAAGCTGATGAGCTGGCAAGGGTAGGTAGGTACAGGTCTCGGCGCAGAGCACACCATGGATTTTCGATGCCAGTCAGCGAAATTAAGCATAGGCACTAGACATATATGATGGACCAGGCAAGAAAACAATCGCAGCGCTATAGGGTGTCAAAAATTATGTGTAAATCGTACGATTCGAAGCTAACTAAATGGTTGCTTTCGCTGAAAAGTGATGAATGTAGATTTATCATTGAGGTCCTCACAGAACACTGTCTTTTAGCATCACATGCAGTCAATATGGTACTAGTTGGTGAATGTGAATGCAGATAATGCCGTTGGTATGTAGAGACGGTAGAGCATTGTGCTCTGCTCCTGTCCTTCTTTTTCCATATATTCAGTTATGCTGAAATGGTATCAAAAATAGGTGTAAAGAAACTCTTGATAATTGCTCAAGTGTTGGGATTGTTCTGCAGTCTGAATTCAGGCTTTTAATGTTAAGGTGTTCATGTTCAAACACACTTCTGGTATCATTATGTGAAGCCATTAATACACTCAAAAAAAAAATTTCTCTCGATCAAAGACATAATTTTCCTTATTTTGAACACGCGTCCCAATACAAAATTTTCTTTGTTTTGTGTAAATTTTCTCAAAAATGTGGAAAAAAACATAAAAAAACATTCAAACAAATTCGTTGCCATGGGGATTTGTATGGGAATTTAATTTCTCAAAATTAAAGAAATCAAGTCTTCAAAACAAGGAAAGTTGGGAATGGAATGGCGCTTAAAGAATTTTTCATTATTTTAATGTATGAATTTTTTCAAAACAAGTAACCATGGTAACGCATGTAACAACAATAATTTATAAACCTTTTAACATGTTTTAAGGAAAATTTACTCAAAACAAAGAAAGTAGTGTTCAAAATAGGTAAACAATTTCTTTGACCCCTCCATATATTTTTTTTCTCTCAGTGTAGCCAGCCAGTTTAATCTAAGCTAACATATGTACCCATCTCACTGCAGACTAGAGATGGCAAATATTTGGAGTACTGTGATTTTGTCACCGTTGCTCAAAAGTCATTAGTCACTGCCGTGACTGCTTTCCAAAATCACGTATTTTGAAAGCATGAAAATTTTAGTTTTCAAAAATTTATAGTTTTTTTTTTTGTTTTTTTTTTTTTAATTTTTAGATAATATTTTAAATTGACTTCAATTTATTTTGTTAAAGGAACTAAGTAAAATGCAGTTATTTTTTGAAGTTATATCAATTTTTGTTTTGTTTTATTCGAAAAAACTATTATTTCACACTAAAAAAGCTTGTGGGAAAGCTTAGCTATTATTACTGGACTTGAAAAATATAAGTCGATTAAATTCGATTAAACACATTTGTTTACTTTTTTTAAAAATTGAATAAAAGTCTTGGTTCCTGTCAGGAGCCATAAAAGTCACTGTCACTGAAAAAAATCACAGTGACTAAAAAATCGCAGTCACAATCACTTCGTTCCTCAAAAATCACGGCATCGGCCATCTCTACTGCAAATATGTACATAAGTAAAAAATGTTTTCAGTATGTTTCAATAAGACTATAGAAATGAATAAACCATTGATGAAATAAAGAAAACAAAAATTAGTTTCTATATGAGCAACCAAATATTGTACTTATTGAGTGGAGCTTAAACAAAATTAGTGACGTTTTCATGTTATGTCTTTTCAAGCTATTTTCCTGATCAAGTCCATTCATGTTATACCAAAAAATTGTTCCATCTAACGTCTGTCGGCTCTAAGAAATAGTTCATTTATGAAGTTTAGCATCAATCAGAGGAAAGAAAAAAAACCACAACAACAGTAAGTGTTTCAAATCTCGCATAATCTAGATATTTAACCCTGCTCAGTGTATTGTGTTTCATTCAGTACAAACACGATGTTTCAAGTGCTTTTGTGCAACGTTATTAATTAAAGTCAATTAGTATGTTAAATAATGTTTTGCTGAGTATTTTCACATTTAATTAAAAACACTTTGGCGTATTTCTTGCATTCCTAAGTTAACGTTTTTTTTTTTCTGTTTTGTTTTCTATACATGGCTGACATTTATACATATGTAAGCACAAGGTATGCCACCATTGTCAATTCAAAGTGTAAACATGTCATGCTAAAGCTCCGCTCAACTCAAGTTGAAATAGAATAAAAATTAAATTAAGGAAAAAAATCAAAGCAACAAAAAGCCACAGCAGTCAAACGAGTTGTCATGTTAATATCACAAGAAAAAAAATTAACTAAGAGCTCATAACAGCATGTCCAAGCGCAAGACAAATCAACTGTGCTGCCGCTGCTGCTACATATGAAAAAAAGCTGTTTTAAAATTCAGGGTTATGTTGAACTAGAAAATAAGGTTATTGAAAAAAAAAATAAAAACTGAACTTGTATTGCTAATGCAAAATTTAAAAGAGCAGAAGACAAGCAAAATTCGTCCATCATGCAGCTGTGCATTTGTTGTTTCTTTTTTTTTTTTTTTTTTTGATTACAAATTACAAAGCTTACCAAATGTAAATAATGCTTAAAGTTATCGATTTTGTGCGCTGCGTGAAAATGCAAGCGGCAGCGCATGCGCGCGCTACTGGTGTTCATTTTGATTTTGATGGACTTTTTTTGATTTTATTGTTGTGTTTTTTTTTAGATTTTTTAGATTTTAAATTTTCCATTGGTCAATTTTGACAGCGGGATGTACTGAATGCTTCAATGCTGCTGCTGCTTTAGTGCACTTATAAAACTTATATACCAAGAAGTTGTAAAAATGCATTTACACAAAAAAAAAACAAAAAATACTTGTTTCATAATCGAAACTCTCAAGGTCTTCCACTTCACCTTGCTTCGGCTGCCGGCCGCTGTGCTTGTTCAGCGGCATTTTAAACTTAATTTATTTCTTTTATTTGTGATGATTCGCGCTCGCTTTTGGTGGCAATCATCAGCGGTAATCAATGAAATAATTACACACATACATTTGTTTATGTGTGTGTGTGTTTGTATGCAATTTTAAAAGCAAAATTTAGCCTCTAGTCGCTTAATTTACGTACGAACGTTTACTTTTATGCGATTTCATCAGACGCGCCCTGTAAAAAAGTGTGCGACGAGTCTCTAAAAAGATTTGTCCGGGAGCGCTCTCTTTCGGGTACAATTAGTCTACAATTGTTCCCAATTGTACCCGAGCGGGTACATATGTATACTAATTGTAGACGAATTGTACCCGAAAGGGTATCAAACGGGTACAATTAGTCGCACAAATGGATGTGTCGCATTTGCTACCTGTTCGGGTACAAAACGGGTACAATTGTGCGCTTTTGCTACCCGTTCGGGTACAAACTGGGTACAATTAGTCTCTTCATAGGACATGCTCAAACAAAAGAGAACACTTCAACCCATATAAAGAGATACAAATGGGTAGTAATCGCATGCTCCCTTGCGAGTTGTCCCGGATGTATCCCGGAGTGATCGCATTTTTTGCAGGGCGCATGCCGATTGGTTTGTGTATGTGTGCGCGCTGGTAATTTTGCATCAATTTTCTGTTGCTTGTTGTCCACTGTAATTTTGCGTATAATTATTATTGCACTTTTATGTACATGCACACCATTTTGTACATATCGCCCGTTTTATGCAATAGGGATTTAACTCGAAATTTTCGATTTCTGGGATTTTGCCATATTGTTCAATAACTGGGTCGTGCCTTTGAGTCTAGCCTTATAAAATACTCAAAAGGATAAAAAATGGCGGAAATAAAAGTGATTTTGTAGTTAGCCGTAGAAGGAAACTATTTGAAATTATAAAAGTTTATTTGCGTTTTCCCAAAAAAAATTTTTTTTGAGTTAAATCCCTATTGCATAAAACGTGCGATATTCATATGTACGTATTTGGTTATTTAGATAAAACCGGCTGCAAATGTATTGAGGCGAGGAGTCATGTATATATGTATATTATATACGCGCTGGGTCGTTTGTACGCCATGCGTTGCTGGAGGAGAGTTTTTTTTAAGTAAATGCCGTATAATTATTATAAGCTGCCATTTTTTACTGGTTTTTGGTGTTTTGAATTTAAATTTTATGTTTTATTTTGCAAACTTCTGCCCAGGAAATTTTTGCTCATGTCTGGCGCTTAAATTCAGCTGCATCATCATCTTATTATCCCTTTGTGCACTAGGGGAATTCCAAGGACGTTTAATGAGCGAGCAGCCGCTTACATTTGAGCTCACGCTTATTTTTACGTATTTATACATACTAGAGTGCTGCCTACTGTCGAAACTCGACAGTTTTCTAGATGTTTTCTTATGACTAAGGTGCAAGTATAGTTTTTGTATAATTGTTTGTTGGTACTGCCAATGTTATTATTTTCTTGTTGTTCCTGTTGATGCTGCTCAATTTCTTTCGTACTTATTCTTTCGTATCCTTATTACTTGACTGTGTTTTTGTTGTAGTGCTTTTGCTAATTGTATATATTTCTACTTCTTTGAAACTACACACCACTTCCAGCCAAACATGTTCACAATTGCATGGTAAGTTTGGTGAACACACACAAATTCACCTATGCACGGGCATTGCCACAGCTCTGTAGTGTTCAAAAGCATGCAACAACAACCACGCGGGAATTTTCCAACACCAATTGTGGGTGCATTTTCCAACCAATTTTAATGAAACTTGGCGCAGTTATATTTGAGAGCAATACCTTTTTAATGGTGTTCTTAGTTTGAAAATCGGTTCAGTAGTTTCGACGGAGAAAATGGAACAAAATTTATATCGTGCCGATTGGCCGGTTATGATTCAATACGATAAGGAATAAGAACATTCCACACCCCCAAATTTACGTTTATGAAGCTGTGACATGTTAAAGCAACTGCCATATCAACTATCTAGACAATACCCTGCTGTTATGCGACCAACAATTGAGCCAATTGCTACTAATGCTCTAGCTGACTAATGCTAGAGACACACATCGTAGTATAGTAGAAATATTGCGATCTATACCACATATCGTCGCTCCCAACGAAGACTAGCACGGTTCAGTTAGCGTGGAAGACTAGCACGGTTCGTTGTTCGCGTGGAAGACTAGCATGCTTCAGTTCTCTGCGTGGAAGACTAGCATGCTCCAGTTCTCTGCGTGGAAGACTAACATGCTTCACTTGTTTGGGTGGAAACTAACATACTTCTGTTTGTTAGAAATAAGCTTAGGGGTTAAAAACCGGAGGAGGATGGTCCGAGGAGTGAAAGATATTTGATAAGTAAGTGCAAGAACAATAATTCATACTGCAATAAAACTTTAAACAGGAACCTTCAGCCAAACTATATGAAAAGTATATGAGTTTCAAATATTCCTAGACTTGTACTAGGCCTACTTTTAAGTATGTGCATAGGTTGTGCAAATAAAAAAAATTCCGAGTTAGTTGTTACTCGGAACTCTATATTTATATATCGTCGCTCCCAGCGAAGACTATCACGGTTCTATTTTTTTTAAAATCATTTTAGAAATACAAAGATACACACTGTGCACACTTTTTGTGTAGTACCTCAGCACTAGTCATATCTACATATACATATATAAATATGGAGTTCCGAGTAATAACCCTGCAGTATTTATCAGCTGGAAAACAGCACATATTTCCTACTGAATATTCAGTAGAGATGTAGTTCTAAAATCTGAAATTTCCCTTTCGTTTTTATATAAAGGTGGCGTCGAAAATCAACTACCTAAAAACTGCTGAACGAGAAGGGAGAGTTTCTGTAGGAAAAAAGGCCTGAATACGCAGGGAGAACTTCCATAGCATGTATTTCAGTACACCTGATGTCTTCACTGCGTGTTCAGTTGTTTTTTCAGCAATGAATTTTGAACTTAGTTTCAGGGTATTTTTCATAATGAATATTCTACTGAATATGCACCTCCTTACCTCAAATTCTGCTGGGAACTAACTCGGTGTTTTATTTGATGCAAAAGCCAGGTTTTATTTGCACAACCCATGCACATACTTAAAAGTAGGCCTAGTACAAGTCTAGGAATATTTGAAACTCATATACTTTTCATATAGTTTGGCTGAAGGTTCCTGTTTAAAGTTTTATTGCAGTATGAATTATTGTTCTTGCACTTACTTATCAAATATCTTTCACTCCTCGGACCATCCTCCTCCGATTTTTAACCCCTAAGCTTATTTCTAACAAACAGAAGTATGTTAGTTTCCACCCAAACAAGTGAAGCATGTTAGTCTTCCACGCAGAGAACTCAAGCATGCTAGTCTTCCACGCAGAGAACTGAAGCATGCTAGTCTTCCACGCGAACAACGAAGTATGCTAGTCTTCCACGCAGAGAACTGAAGCATGCTAGTTTTCCACGCGAACAACGAAGTATGCTAGTCTTCCCCGCAGAGAACTGAAGCATGCTAGTCTTCCACGCGAACAACGAAGTGTGTTAGTCTTCCATGCGAACAACGAACCGTGCTAGTCTTCGTTGGGAGCGACGATATGTGTCACTCTCATATTGTAGTTTGATTGAAAATTTTCATAGTAAAGCCAAATCATAGTAACTTTTTGGTTGCTTGTATCATAATCATAGTATTGATATTATAATATTCATACCACATGTGTGTCTGAGGCATAAGATGGATTAATTATATAAACTGTTTTCGAGCCAAACTACTCCACATATTCACGGCATGTCAATACTTTATTTTTAAATGCTCGAAATATTAAGATTTAATATATACAAAGACTCCGCTAAGCTCCTATTTGTGTGTTTGGATTCAAAAAACTACTTTTTTCAGTCTTTTACAATATATTTACTTAGGAAGAAGCGCTTTTTTTATACCCTTGCCGTTAAACCATTGTCCTTAAGTATGATATACCTATTTATTTTCATATGTATGTTTGTATATGCATATATGGAAATTTGAAACATGTTTCTCACCAGCGCCATTTAACCTTTAGGAAAGTAATGAGTTCAACTCATTTTTGTATGAGTCTACGTACCTGAAATGAGAAAATAGAAACGAAAAACATTAGTATCTATATTTATAAATTTATTTGCATTCTAATGCTAAAATATTTCAATCGACAGCTAATAAAACGTTTTATATACAAATATATATATATATATATATATATATATATATATATATATATTTAATATGATAGACAGCTATACACAAAACAAAAGCTCTCACGCTACATATAATAAGCGCCTTAAATATACAACATCATTCACCATAATGCCTTACGCGAGTATAAATTAAGTCCTTTGCAGAAAAGAACACCGCTTATAAACTTACATATTTTATACATTTAAATTTAAATTTATGTAGGCAGGTACTAAGTCCAGCAAAACTATTAATTTTCTTTCAACTCTAAAAAAAAAAGACTTAAGCGCCGAACTTGTTGTGCCCGCACCCAAAAAAGTTGTTGCACACTCACGCCAAATTAGTCGGCTAACAAAGTGCACACAAATATGGTATCGAGCACATTTTTAAAGATATTCTTTCAGCTTTTGTACATATAGCAACATATATAAGTTTATTTTTGTTTTGGTTGTGCTCAGATTCTAAACTTATTTCTCTAGTTTTTGTCTAATAAATTTTTTAATGGAATTTTCTGCAAATTTTTAAGCAATCGAGCGTAAACAATAATTTAAGACTCGGGTGGTTTTGAGCTTTCGGCAAAAGCAGTAAATAAAAATGGAACCGAGTGAGGCCTCCCAACGTTACTGCCACATTTGGCGACTTAACATCTTTTCTTCGGGCCAATTTACTCTATGTAGCTACTGGCTTCAAGGCTTTGTAAATTATGTAGTTTCTCGGGCTTTAATATCTATCGGTAGCATATTTGCTAGCAAATCTATGTATGTACGTATATTTCTGTGGCAATTTGCAATAATCGCTTAAGTCTTAAAAAATGATTCCGAGATAAATTGATTTTTATATTCGAAGGCGTTTCCTAACAAATCATAAAAATCGTTTAAAAACTATGGACGCTAAATCAGTGAGCCATTCACAATGTTTCGATCAAATTTTGTAAATAAAACAAAATGTCATGAAGAAATTTGATTAAGTATATACGCCTACTTTGGCTGTTATAGCAAGTTTAATATACCTCTATTGTAAGTTAAGCCTAAATGTTTTTATTTATATCTTTTTATTGAATGAAGTTATAAGCATGGGGGTTTTACAGAAATATAGAGTTTTACAAGGAGAATAACTTGGTATATATATCTTGAAATCTTCCTAAGTCGACTTAAGCGATTATTGCTTGTGACCACAGATTTGTAGATACAAATGTGTATCAGTGGCGGATGCTTCATATAAGCCGAAAAGCCCGGCCTGCCTAAATATTTTCGTTTATTTCTTTCTACGTATTTCTTTAAAATGTAATCAAAGTCAATGACGGATTTTCAGATAATACAGCAAATAAAGATACAATAATAACTAGTGGCTGTGTTTCTTACATAGACTTGCCCAGCCAATTTATGCTAGAGCCGCCACTGATGTCTATATGTCTGCATAATTATGTACATATGTTGGTATATACATATAGTGGTATTTCAAGTAAAGAAATCGTGCAACAGACATTGCCTGGCTTTTCTTTTCTTTGCTTTTGCGTTTTGCATGCACAAACAGCTCCAATTTCCACAATAGTCATATCGAAATACAATTTCAGCAAGCAGATAGCGCTGACTGAGTGCTGACTTGACTTGAGCAATGTGGCGGCAGCAAAAACAGCAGCTTGAGCAACAACAAATACAAAAAGCAACAACTTTAACAATAACAACAACAAAAAACTAATAACAATAACTAAAACAATAATAACAACAAAAACAATAATAACAACAACAAATCCAATAATAACATTAACTAAAACAATAATAACAACAATAACAACAACAACAACAACAACCTACACAACTAACTATGCATGCTGCTGGGGTACGCAAATGAATATCTACATCTCGCTGAGAACAATAGCAGCAAATGGAAAAAATATCAAACAACAACAACAGGAATGCTTGCAAATTAAAACAAAAACACTCAACAATAGTAACAACAATAAAAAATAATAATAAACAAGTAAGGAAGCCTAAGTTCGAGTGGAATCGAACATTAGATACTCAGCTGTATGCTTTCATTGTTTGTTTGCGTTTGTTCGATATAGGGTGTATTTTATATGAAACGAGTGCTGCATAAACAGGGCGCAGCCACGCCCATTTTCAAAATTTGTATCAATCATCCAAATAAGCATATAAATATTATTGTTAGTGCAAAATTGCATCCCTCTATGACTTTTAGTTACAAAGACTTCACGTTACAAATTCCAAAAGGGTGTTCCAGAAATATCTTTGTTAAAAAGTAGGCGTGGTCATAAACCGATTTCAATAAATTTTTGCGTGTCTATTAACACATGTTATAAAAGTGCATAAACTAAGTTTCGTCATAATATCTCAGTTATTTGTCGAGTAATAGGCTCGTAGATTTCTTTGTATAAAAAGAGGCGGTGCCACGCCCATTTTATAAAATTTTTTTATTTTTTGTTTCCAGTCTATTGTAGAACTCATGTCACAAAATTTCAATGAATTATCTTTATATTTCACAGAGATATCGCTAAAAATGATTTTATTAGGCCACTTTATAATACCCATATATAAAAGTGGGCGTGGTCGTCAACCGATTTTGGTAATTTTTCGTCCACACATTTGGCTAAGTAAATATATCACGCGTACCAAATTTCATCGACATATCTTTAACGGTTTCTGAGTTATGGCTTATAAAACTTTCAATATTTGCCCCTTAATAAGTGGGCGTGGCACCGCCCATTTTCCAAAATTTTTATATTTTTTGTTTTACGTCCGTAGTTGGACTCGTGCCACAAAATTTCAGTGATAGATCTTTATATTTGACAGAGATATCGCTTAAAATGTTTTTATTAGGCCCCTTTATAGTTCCCATATATAAAAGTGGGCGTGGCCGTCAACCGATTTTTATAATTTTTCGCCAAAACATTTGTCTAAGTAAGCAAATTACGCGTACCAAATTTCATCGATATATCTTCAACGGTTTCTGAGTTATGACATATAAAACTTTCAATGTTTGACCCTTAATAAGTGGGCGTGGCACCGCCCATTTTCCAAAACTTCATTAAATTTCTTCATAAGGGCCTGAGCTCAATACGTGGGTAAAATTTTAGCACTCTAGCTATATTAGTGGCTGAGATACCAAATTTCCGATTTTTTCTATATAGGAAAAGTGGGCGTGGTCATGGTCCGATTTCGCCCATTTTCAATACCAACCGCCCCAGTCTCGATACCAACTTGCATTTCAAATTTCATCAAAATATCTCAATTTTTACGCGAGTTATCGTGCGTACGGACGGACGGACGGACGGACGGACGGACGGACGGACGGACGGACGGACGGACGGACATGGCTCAATCGATTTCTCTTTTCACCCTGATCATTTTGATATATATAAGTCCATATCTATCTCGATTATTTCATTATGTTACAATCCACCGTTATGAAATCAAAATTATAATACTCTGTGTACTAGTACAGCTGAGTATAAAAATGCATTCAATACCAAAATAAAAAATGCAAACAAACAAAGCCAACATTTATGGGTGGCAACCGCGATGGTGAGCAATACTAGTATTTTACTTAATAAATATATAAGTTTGAGTGCAAGCAGGAGTGGGTGCACACCCTAATGAGACATCAGATATGCAAAAATGTTTGTATGTATGTGACTAAAGGGTGGTGATTTAGGAGAACTTAAGTAGATATTACACATCCTTGCTTATTGGGTGGGCTAGGATTTGCTATAGAGTGCCCATTGATCTAGATGAGTGGCTATGGTTAGATAAATGGAAGATATTCAAACGCCAAGCAGTTCCAATTGCGATATTGTGAGATGCCAATAGCACTGTGGCACAAATTGGGGATTGTTGTCTGGGAGGGGCGGAAAAAGTCCCACACAAACACTATACATACAGTAAAACCTCCAAACCGTCTTGTTTCCTGAGTTCAATTTTTTTTTATTGTCATTTTCAATTTGCAAAATTTGGTCTGAGTGATTTTAAAATAAAGGCGAAAAAAGGGTTAAAATACATATCGTATAGAAATTTGTTGTTAGAAAACATATAGTAGAATTGAACGAGCTTTAAGTTCTGAGCTTTACGAGAGCTTAGCAGGCGTCCCGCAAGGTAGTGTAATGGGCCCAATACTGTACCTACTTTACACATATGACCTTCCAATAGCAGAAGGAGTCACTATCGGCACTTTTGCCGATGACACTGCCGTACTGGCTGCAGACCTCAACCCTAACGTGGCCTCACTCAAGCTTCAAAGAAGTTTAAATAAAATTACCCATTGGCTGAAAGACTGGCGGATAAAGTCAAATGAATCAAAATCTGTCCAAGTGACGTTTACCACTAGACGTAACACTTGCCCACCCGTAAAACTCAACGGCATTGATATACCGCAAAGTGACGTAACAAAGTACCTTGGTATGCATCTCGACAGAAAACTAACATGGAGAACACACATATTCAACAAACGAAAAGCTCTTGGTATAAAACTGAGAAATCTTTATTGGCTCATGAATCGAAACTCCCAACTATCAATCGACAACAAACTCCTGCTCTACTCAGCTATCTTAAAACCCATTTGGACTTATGGCATACAGCTCTGGGGAACAGCAGCAAACTCAAATATAGAGATTCTCCAAAGATTCCAATCGAAAACCATTAGAATGATTGTAAATGCGCCCTACTACATCACGAACGACCATTTACATCGTGATCTAAAGATACCTACTATCGCTCAAGAAATCAGAAAGTATGCTGCATCATACCAAATGAGATTATTAGCTCACCCCAACCCACTCATTCTAGTCCTAACGGCAAGACCAATTAATTTCGTACGCCTCAAAAGAAAATCATTTACTGATCTTTATTGATGCACTGCAATAAATGGATGCGCTACTGAGAGCAATCCATACATGCCCACCATGTTTATTAAGTTATTATTAATTACTAATTACTTTTAACGAACCACAAAATTGTTAGATGTATTTTACTTATACAGTTGGCAAAATATATTGGATGCTAAAAAAAAAAAAAAAAAAAAAAATTTCGTAGAACACTTTAACCCGCTAACACCTGCACGAAGTGGTTGTTTTGACCGCTTTTTATTAAATATGAAAAAATTAGTATTTTCAAGGTCGTTAGAGGGTTAAAATGTTCTAAAAAAGTATACGGCATAATCACTAGTGGTCTTCTCAAACATAATCTTTGTACAAAGAACAAGGGGGTATTGCTAGATAGATAGTGGTCTTTCGTTCTGTGTGGAAATTTTTGCGCTCCCAAAAGCGCTGCCGCACAGTGTTACTTAACATAACTTTAATAATTTCATTAGAACTTAGGGCACAGCCAGACGACGCAAGAAATTACTTTCAGAAAGTAAAAAATTAAAATTTTCCTTTTGTTTATTTAAAAAAAAAACAAATACAAAAATTTTAATTTTTCACTTTCTGAAAGTAATTTCTTGCATCGTCTGTCTGTGCCCTTATTTAATTAGAACTTTCTATGTTAAATTTTTTTAGACGAAAATCGAAAATAAAAATTTTCAAAAAAATCACCCTTTTTTCTTTGTTGTGCTCCATATTGTCATGCAAGCAAAATGTATTTAAAATCATTTGCTGTCAGCACTCCAATGCAAATAAGGAAATCAACACGGTAGAGCAAAACAACAATAAAAACGAGTGCAAAATATACAATAAAAGCAAAGTGGGGAGTAAAAATATATGTATATCTATGTGTGTGTGTGTGTGTGTGTGTGTGTGTGTGTATGGTTGGCGATAGAAGTGAAAGATAAGCTAAAATAGCGTAAAAACGAGCTTACTTGAATGGCTAAGTGGCATTTTTTGTGCCCACTTCTATTTTGCTTTTACTTTTTTTTTCTACATTTTGCTAAAAAAAAATTTTCCAGGTTTGGTTTAATGTCATTTGAAATTCAATTTTTTCATTCGTTTTTTCTTAATTTTTGTTTTTTTAGGCAACTAAATGGCGTCTGCGTGGGTAGCACACGTAAATGTCTTGACTGACGTATATACGTTAGAGCGTATCGCAAAAAAAAGTTCACCCAGTATTTAGGTAATGTCTGTTGGTCTTTTAGGTACTTTTTACAAAGAACTTTTCAAAGAGATCCCTAGTCAAATTTGTTGAGGAATAATTTTCTAGCACATTTTAACTTTCTGGCGACTTTCAAAATAATATTTTTTTAAACTTTCTAAAAAGGGGTCAAAATTACCGTTTCGTGTGGGTGTTAGAGGGTTAAAATGTACTAGAAAACTATTCAGCATACAATTTCAGTAGGGGCGTGCACAGAAAAAATCTTTGTAAAATCAACCTAAATGATCACAGAAAGCAAAAAGCATAGATATATTCCTCAGAATGTTAAGTCTGTTTTATTTTGGGTTTTACTGAAGCGATCGAAATACTCCTTTCGCACAAAATTAATTTTTGGCGACGTTTAATGTACTGGCATAAGAAAGGAACATTAGGGACGAAGAAATTTAGTACTGGGTGGTAAGTACCGCAATGGCGCACACAGGGTTAATACACAGTAGAAACCGTTCTCTCAAGACAAATTCTCTTCTGTATCAAACTTTAGGATCCTACTATATCTATATACCGAAAGTAGGAAGAAAACTTTATTTGGGCGACATCTAGCGGCGTCATCTCTTTGAGCGGTGTACGTGGCACTTTTTTTGGTGCCTATTAGGCGAGACGACCTAATGTACGTACGTTTATGTGTGAGAGCGTGGCAATAACTACAAATTATAAACAAAAATAGGGTGCAAAAACAAGAATAACAATAAAATGCAACAACAACAAAAAACAATAACAACAATAACAAATACAAATACAAAAAAAAAGTTACGCTTCAAAACGGGTTGTCTTGCAGAAAAAATGTCAATGCGCACGTTTTCAAAGCGCAGCCAACGTGCGACGTCCCAGACATGCCGTTAGTTATGCTAACAAGAAGTGGTAAATTGTTGAGCTAATTCTGGATTAGAGTATTGACTCGCATACAAATCGAAAACCTTAAAGTGAAAGATAAATGAAAAAGCAAAATGTCTTAAAAGTAGTAAATAGAGGACTAACTTAGGATGGCATCGAATATAATATACCCAGCAGCAGGCGTTGCAAGCATTCAAAACTGCTTAAAGAGCTGTTAGCTTAAGCCCTAGAGAAAAATTTCCTCAAATCATTACAATATTTTCTTAAAAGCTCAATCAATTCTAATTCAACTTAATATTAGCGCAATTGAGTAGAAAAGTAATTTCGTCACTATGAAAAAGAAGAAGAAGAGCATAAAAGTAATGCAAGATACACACTTAAAATCTTTTCTCAGGTTACTCAGCGTATTTTTTTTTTGCCAAGCTTGCTATTCACACCATTTAAGGCACACACAGTTTTCTACATTTATCGCCGCCTTAATTGTGGTGGGTAATAAAATGCTAAAGTGCAACAGCATTAGTAACAGCAATAAGAGTAAAAACAACAACAAAAAGAAAAACACGCTGCAACGACAATAAATGCATTCTTTTTAGCTTTAATTGCGATCTTTTTTTCACAAAAATAAAATAAAATTAAAATTAAATTTGAGCCAACGCCAGTGATTTGACTCGCATATTTTTTTTGTTCTTTTTATGATTTTTTTTTGTTTAATTTTAACTAACTCCTATCTTACACGCATTAATTGCGGGAAGAAATCAATTTGTATTGCTGCAATGCAATCATTTATTTTCAGTCCACTGCTCACTCGCTCGCTCCAAAACTAATTGCCATAGAATAGATGATGCCGATGATGCCAGGCATTTAGCATGCTAATTGTGCTAATTTATATGCTAAGCGTTGAATAATTTCTTGTTAAAGAAAAAAATAAACGAAATTTTGAGGCGTTGCGTCATTTGATGCTCATTATTTTGTTTAGATTTTTTTTAATACATATCTTTAAAGGTGTTGAAATATGAACTCTGATGAATCGAACAAGTTCGTTGCTTAAGTCTAATTGCTGTATCGAAGGAGTTCGTTGCTTAAGTCTATTGGGCTGTGTTTTATAGCAATTATAAGCTGCATGCGTTTTCAATTTTTGATTTTTTTTTTGATTTATTGATCGTGTGTTAGGCAATTAGTACTGGAAATTAATGCTTAATGATGTAATTATAATAGTTGATGTAATTAAATTTGCTTAAAGGTTATTACAAAGGGCTTTAAAGGGCCACCAATTTTTGATAATGCTTGATTTAACAAGGTTTGTTATGGAGTTTGGTATTATGTAAAGTTCATTCTTTGTTTTGCGAGCCGAGCATGCTAAAATTAATTTTCTTAATATATTCTTTTGTTATTATTATATAAGAGGAGCTACAAACAACGTTGTAAGCTACAAAATAATAATTTTTTCATAATAAAATTGAGCCAGTTATTTTTCTTTTATAAAACGAGCGTGTTAAATTTAGTATGTTCCTTTATAGAAGTAGCCCATTTCGGACACAGATATCAACTTCTATTCTCTCTGTCGCTTTTTCGGTCATTTGGCTATTTTCAAACAAAAACGTATTATAATCATCCCACATAGCATTTTACGAAATTATTGATTATATTCCAGTCTTTCCAGACCCCTCTGCACGCTTAAAATAATCATAAATGTGCTCATTTTCTGACCATGAAAGCGTCTTTTGTCGGTAGAAAATGGTGCCCTGCGCCCGACTCTTCTTGGAGAGTCCTTTTCAATCGTACTTTGATCATTTTCGAGTTCCTTTCGATTATATTTTCTTAATAATTTTTCAATCGCTTTCTGATCATTTTTGCATCTTTTTTGAGTCAATTTTTAATCTTTTTGGGTAATTTTTGTTTAATTTTTGAATCTTTTTTTTTGGTTATTTTCGTTTCTTTTTTGTTAATTTTTAAATCTTTTTTTGGTAATTTTTGAGTTTTTTTTTTTTGGTTAATTTTTGAATTTGTTTTTGGGTAATTTTTTAATCGTTTTTTTGGGTAATTTTTGAATAATTTTTTTGGGTAATTTTTGAGTTTTTTGGTTAATTTTTGTATCTTTTTTTGGTAATTTTTAAATCTTTTTTTTTTTTTTGTAATATTTTTAGGGTAATTTTTGAGTTTTGTGGCTAATTTTTGAATTTTTTTTGGGTAATTTTTCAATCTTTTTTGAGTCATTTTTTATTTTTTTGAATATTTTTGGGGCCGTTTGCTAATCCTTTTTTGGGTCATATTTCAATATTTTTTTCGATCATTTTTGAAATTCTGGTTCGTTTTTGAATCTTTTTGTGTCATATTTGGATATTTTTTGTATCAATTTGGAATAGTTTTTAGGTAATTTTTGAAATTATTTTTGGTAATTTTAGAAAGTTGTTAAATCTTTTTTCGGGTCTTTTTTTAATCTTTATTTAGGAAATATTTGAATATTTTTTCGGTCATTTTTGAATATTTTTTTTTTTGGGTAATTTTTAAATCTTTTTGTAGTTAATTTTTTAATTTTTTTTGGTAATTTTTGAATCTTTTTTGAGTCATTTTTTCATTTTTTTGAATATTTTTGGGGCCGTTTACTAATCCTTTTTTGGGTCATATTTCAATATTTCTTTCAGTCATTTTTGAAACTCTTTGGTTCCTTTTTGAATCTTTTTGTGTCATTTTTGAATATTTTTTGTGTCAATTTGGAATAATTTTTGGGTAATTTTTGAAATTATTTTTTGTAAGTTTAGAAATTTGTTTGAATCTTTTTTCGGGTCATTTTTTTAATCTTTATTTATTTGAATATTTTTTCGGTCATTTTTGAATCGTTTTTGTGACATTTTTGAATCTTTTTTGTGGCATTTTTGAATTTGTTTAGGTTTTTTTTGAAGCTTTTTTGGGTAATTTTTGAGTAATTTTTTTGAATCCTTTTTGGGTAATTTTTGAGTAATTTTTTTGAATCTTTTTTGGGTAATTTTTGAGTACTTTTTTGAAAGTTTTTTTGAATCTTTTTTTTTGTGTAATTTTTGAATATATATTGGATAATTTTTGAATCTTTCTTGGGTCCCTTTTTTTCGTTTTTGGATATTTTTTTAATTTTTTTTGGGGTGTTTTTTTAATTTTTTTTGGTCGTTTTTGAATCTTTTTTGGGTTATTTTTCAATCGTGTTTCTGATCCTTTTAATCAGTTTTTCATCATCAAAACGGCTCGAAAACGACTAAAAATGTGATTTTTATACGATAAAAATAAAATCACCTTTAAATCGCGGGACTGACTACTCATTTTCGAATTTTCTTTCAATCGCTAAAGTGATAAATTCCTTTTCTAATCATCAAAGGGGGTTGGAAAAGACTCAGCATAGTCGTTTGTCATAAAATAATATTCCAAATACTATATGGGTCTTTCCCACTTTCAAATGACCGAAAATAACAATTATTGTACATATCAGCAAGTGTTGTTCTGGTAACAAGTTCGTTTCTTAAGTCTTTTAATTAAAAGTATCACAACCCTTCCACGAAATTGGGTATTGAGCCTACACTGTAAACATCTAAAATGTTAAGTCAAGCCGCTTTATGCAGTTCTCTTTTGCTTTTCTATTTTCCTTTCCATTTTTTAAGTGAAAACTTCCTTAGCAGCGTTAGTGTTTGGAAACGTGATGAAACAAAAATGTGTCAGCAAAGAAACACTAGAAATTCGAAACTATTTTCATACAATAGGCAATAAGCCTTATTAAAAATTCTAGTGCATAAATTATATACATAAATTATATTATATTATATTATATCTTTTTACAATTTTATAATTTTTTGTTTCACAGGAAACATAACCACCACGTAACTTGACCCAAGCAAACTAAGCTTTCGCTTAAAGCGCGCTTCGACTAACTAACGCAAATCAAAAGCATAGAAATAATTGCCGAAAACAAAGTAATTACAATGCAAAATCGATCAGCAAAAATAAGCAGAAAAGAAACAAACAGCACAATAAAAATTATGCCAAGTACACAAGGCCAATACGTTCAAAATTGCTGAGCCAACATTGCCAACCAGCTAATTAAATAAGCATATTAACATGAGCTCAAATGTCTTAGGAAAAAAAAAGTAAAGAACAAAATCAAGCACAATAATTTTTTGGTAAAATGAGCTGAAGTATAACAAAAAAATTAATATGGAGTAATAAATAAAAAATAATAAGTCAAATAAAAAAATGTACAAATAAAAATATTTGTAACAAAACATAAAGCCAGCGTTATTTTTTTTTTTTATTTTTTGTGTTATAAAAACGTGTCCACACGCTTTACTCGTTAAATTTTGATATACATATTTCATGTTCTATTCATGCTGGAAGGGTTTTGTGCTTTTGTTTTTTTGTTTTTTTCTTGTTGTCAGTTAAGTATTTGTTATTTTGTCAGTTCGTGATTTATGTGTGTTGATGTTTTGTTTTAGAAGTTTTATTAGTTATATTTATTATTATATATTTATTATATTTTTTTTGCTTTATTTTTTTTTATATTTTTGTTTAATTGTATATTTTTTTTTTCGTTATTGATACCATAATTATTTTGCAAACAAAGCACTTTCAGTTGCTTAACCAATTACATTTTTGTTATTTGCAACATTCTGTTAAGTCAACGCTTTATCTATATAGAATAAATCAAATCACTTTTTATGTAAGTGTTATTTAAAGGCTTTTTGAAACAATTGAACTGTCTTGCAGTTGTTACTCAACACGAACCAATGCTAATGATTATGAAATAGGATATTCCAGAAGACCATTTTTGCCGAAAATAGTACTAATTTAGAAGGTCTGCGTCATTAAATGGGATTAGAGTGCTAACATTTTGACCGTAAGTGCAATTAATTTAACGCAAAAATCGTGTATTAAATGTTGTCAAATACAATATCCGTCCACAGACTTCTATAGTCAAATTTAATGAAGAATTTATTGCAGTGCATTTTAACATTCTAATGGCCACGTAAGGGTACATTTTTTACCTACTATAAAAATAGCTATATTATTAGGTCGTTAATTTTGCACTCAGCGGGTTAAAATGTTCCAAGAAAAGCTTAAGCAGCTAATTTTATGGGAGACTAGCTGTACCCTACCAAGCTTTGGCTTGACCGACTTCCTATTATAGGCAATTTTTAACGGAAAATTTTAAAACCAATGGAAGTACCTAGATAACCGAGCGTTCATCGGGCTGCATGCCTCAGCAAAAGACAAATAAGTTACAGAAGAGTGAGAGAAAAAATTAATATTTTCAAAAGTTTGTCCCTCTTCATGTCCTTATCATCCTCTTCTTCGTATTAGTCTCTCACTCACTTTCCCTCTACTATTCCCTTTCTCTTTCCCTTCCCTTTCGTTTCTGCTTCCGTTTCTGTTTTCTTGTTTTCTTTACCCTTTCTCATAACATTTCTTTTTCCCTTTCCGGTTTTGCATTTTTCCTTTCATTCCACCTCCTATTCCTTCTAACCTTCCATGTTCTACTCTATTTCTCTCGCCATCCCATTTTCGCTTCCTTTTTCCCTCTCTTTCACTTTTCCTTTCCCTTACCCTAGGGCCTAGGGAACCGAGTGTAGCATAACATCGAAGACAGCTCTATATTGTAGCTATGATTTCCACTTTTCATTTGATACCAATATTGCTCGGAAACATTCCGGGGACCCGGCTTATAATAATAAAATACAATGGCGCTATTATAACTCTGACGAGCTTTATGGCCGAGCTTCTCTCCCAATTCGAGGTATGCTCCTTTTGTTTTTCCTACTAATTGGGTGGACCTACAGTTTTATGAGAAGCTTTTTTATGGCAGAAATACACTCGGGGGGTATGCCGCCCACTGCCGAGAGCTGACCGCTGCTCTTAAAAACCCAATAATTAGATTTTTACTCATTAGAAAAATTATTTGGTGTTTGCTCGGACTGTTTGAACCCGAGACCTCTGGCATAGTAGGCGAGCACTCTACCCACTGCACCACAGCGGCCAACCCGGCGACCCGGCTTAGCAATCACAATGAATAGATCTCTATGTAGACGCACTGCTTAACAGTTCTCATCTGGTTCTAATATCGCTCAAGAATATTCCGGGATTATTCGCGTCCACATTTTGAACCGTATTTGAGGACCTAGTAATCACAGTGACTAAAGTTAACTGCTCAATACCTTTCATTTGATTCCAATATCGATCACAAATAGTACGGGTTTCACGACTTGACTTATATCTAAGGACCCGAACTGGCGGGGCAAGCGTGGCTAGCTATGGACGTTAACAGAACAGCTAAGCTAAGCTGCCCACTCACAGCCTTAAAACGATACATCCAACAAAAAATTCCGATAGCAGGCAACTCTTCGATGAAACTCTGCGCGGATACTTGTAAGATCACGAAGCAAACTTTGCCGGCTTATGATGCCACAAGAGCCAAAGAACTAATTACGAAGGTGCAGAACGGACATCTTCCAGATCACAGATACGAGTACAGGACACTGACCGTTGATGTTGTTGTTGTTGCTGTAGTGATACTAAACCCTGCTTAGCCGACGAGTTCTATTCACAAGTTGTCATCAATCTCACTTAACGGGAGACCCAAGAGTGTTGCAGCTTCTTTTGGGCTTGTGCAGAGGGACAGTGGCGTTAAGTTTGTTGGTTTGAGATGAAATGTGAAGAGGTGCCGTCGGAGTTGAGTTTGAAAAGACGACTTCTGACGTGCCAGGAGGAGGTTCGTAGGCTTCAGTAGGTAATGGGTCGGATGACCTCCGCGGTGACGTCCCAGGAGAAACTGCTTGCTGAGCATGATGTTGTGTTTCTCAACTGGCAGTACCTACGCTTTGTGGTGAAAGTGGGGTTCCGATGATATCAGAAGCCTTAAATGGCGGTTCGAACTTGGGGAACTTATAAAGCAATAGGCCGGCTGGTCTTAAACTATGCATAACAAATACGGCTGTAGGAATTACTTTGTTAAATAATTACTTTTAATTATTGTTAAATATTCTTTTATCTTTTACTCTTTGAAATTTATGAATATCAAAAAAATTTAATTTGTATTATTAGATTTTTCAATTTTTTACAAAATAACATCACCTTTTAATTTACA
This sequence comes from Urophora cardui, assembly GCA_960531455.1. Classification (NCBI taxonomy): domain Eukaryota; kingdom Metazoa; phylum Arthropoda; class Insecta; order Diptera; family Tephritidae; genus Urophora; species Urophora cardui. Next base: position 16,980,637 of record OY482670.1, on the reverse strand, counting down.
AATAAAATAAAATAAAATAAAATATACAATACAATGGCTAATGCCTGGTTTTCACTAGGTCATATATGACGTCAAATATTGTCAAACAAATGAAAACGGGTTGGCATATTGTGTCAAATGCGTTTGCAGTCAGTTTTGACCACTCGCTGTCATATAAAATGACAGCCATATGAAAACACTCAAATTGTAGTTTGCCAGCGCATTGGGCAACATTTGACACACAAAATTCATTTGCCAGCGTGTTGGCAAACTTGTTTCGTTTGTCAAGCTCACAGCTGATTCGCAGGGCCACGGAGCGTGTCAAGGAGCGAAGAGCTAAGGAGCTATGGCTTTTTCACGGACCGGAGCTGGAGCTCAAATTACAGGTAGAAGCTGGAAGTGGAGTTAAAAATCACTAGCTCTTTATATATCTTTTGGTGCCAAAAAGGTTAGTGATGTGTTAACTCGATGGCCGATCCTCGGAAATGAAGCCTCTCACCTCTCACTCTCAATCTCCTACTTTTCCTTCACGTTTGGTGGCACTGTTAACCCCAACCATCTAGGACGGGGAACAGATAAAGTAGGTGAGGACCACTCCTCCATTTTGACCCTGCTTTGTCTACGGACTTTCTCTGGCTTCTCTAATCGGATTAGTTTGCTTCGGGCTGGCGGGCGTGGCAATCTGACACCTGAGTATGTGGGGGTGACACCCCACAAAAATGGCTGTCAGGCTAATGTCGCAACCGTCTTCCGCCCCGTTAAAACTTGGCAAGTCTCGGAGTACGTTCCCAGCCGTCGCCGTTAAGTTGGCGGTGCAGGTGCAGTTGAGATTATTCCTGTCTTTGCATGGATGGCTCTGGGCCCCCCCACATGACGGCGGGGGTTCCAACCTTCCCAGGCTGTCCCTGATTTCACACATAACCTGGGATCCTTAGTGACTGCACGAAACGGGGAAGGATAGCGGCTTCGAGTTGGGGCCCTTTTCGCATGGACAAAAATTTAACAACAAAAACAAAACAAAACAAAAAACCTTCGTCCTCTTCCACTCGGAGGGGGACTGCGTCGGCGCAAGCGCCAATGACGCTTTCGCGCCTACATGGCGTCCACGTGGGTGGGAGGCTTGCCTCTCACCAAACAACAACAACAACAACTTTGACTGGCAGCTTGGGGGGCCCCAGCACCAGTAGGACCGCCGGAATGGTAGCGCTGGAAACGGCGAACCACCCGGCTCCTGCTGATGCTGAACACCTCCCAGGTGCTGGAACGGCGTACCTTCTCGCCGAGGCGGTGGCAATGGTCTCACGACCTGGCCACACCGAGCCAAAGGAGAAGGTAGCCGAAAGTAGGGACGATCGACGCCCGATGGATCCCAACTCCAGTGGGAACGCTGGAACGGCAGCGCTGGAAACGGCGAGCCGCCCAGCCCTCACTGTTGCGGGTGGTCCATCGAGTGTTGGTACGGCGACCTTTCTCACAGAGGCGGTGGCAGTGGTTTCGCGACCTGGCCATAGTACGCCAAAGGAGAAGGTAGCCTTCTTCAATACATTGAAGGGTGATACGATGGAGCCCAGCACCAGCAGGGCTGCTGTCACGGCAACGCTGGAAACGGCGAGCCGTCCAGCTCCTGCTGAGGCCAGGGGTCCATCAAGCGCCTTAAAGGCAACTTTTCCCCCGACGTCAGCGGCAGTGGTTTCACGACCTGGCCATGCTGATCCGAAGGGGAAGGTAGCCGAAGCTAATACATCTACCGGGGGAGCGGCAGCGAGGGAAACTACGAGCCGCCTCCCCCTGGACAATAAACCCCAATATAGGGATAAACGGAGGGCCGCAAAGGTCCTCAAACGTTACGGGGGGGTGGCACTCGACACGCTGCCCCAGGACGTGAGGGAGGCGGTAGTTAGGGCGAAAGATCTGCTGCCATCGTTCCAAAACGTGTTGGGGAAAAATGTGGAAAGTGTCACTCCCTTTAAGCGCCAGAGATCGGATGAGGAGTTAAAGCCCCATCCGAAGCGGCTACAGCAGCACGCCGGTGTGCCCAAGCCAACCTTCGCCGAGGTTGCCAGGGACAGGATCCTCGTTGGGGTCCTGGACCGCGGAAATGACCGTGGGGCCATCCCGAAGGACAAGTGGTTGTGGGTCCTGGCCGCCATCACCGACGCCATCCTTGACGTCGTGCTGGAGTCTCCAGGACCACCCCCACGTGGTAGAGACGCGGGATGGTACCAGGGCCAGATTAAGGTGCTCGCTTGCGATGACGCAAGGACCGTCAGCCTGTATAAGGCTGCGGTCGCGAGGGTCGGCGAGGTATACCCCGGTGCGCGACTAGAGGTCGTCGACTGGAAGGACGTTCCGATTCGGCATAGGGCCAGGGTATGGGTTCCTGTAACCCCAGCAGCTCCTGAGCGGATACTCACGATGCTGCAGGTTATGAACCCATCCCTCCCTACGAAGAATTGGAGCGTCATTCGAGTCGAAGACGCAGTGGGCCCGAGAAGGGAGGTGGTCCTGGCGCTAAATAAGGAGGCTCTCGAGCCACTTAAACAGTGCCAGGGTAGGGTGAATTATGGCGTCGGGGATGTCATAATTCACGTGTACCGTGGCGACGCTCAGCGCGCCGCCGCTCCGGAAACCTCGGTGGACTCGGACATCGAGGCGCCCGAAGCGGAGGCGGATCTCTCCGACGTGGACAGCATGAAGTCCGCCACGTCAAACTGTGCAGATGCTCTGCATGATTTGACAATGGAGGATTTCGTGCTGGACAGCGACGAAGAGGCTGCCGACGTCACGGTGGTTGAGGGGGTGGGGGCTGTAGATACTCATGAGAGTGCTACAGATAAACCTCCACCGATCTAAAGCGGCTTCAGCCGCTCTCATCAGTCGCCTTTCTCAAGGCGACGTTGATGTGGTCCTCATCCAAGAACCTTGGGTGAATAACTTGAGGATTTGCGGACTGGGGGCCACTGGTTACAGGCTCATCCGAGCTTGTGTTGAAGGTAATATAAGAACCTGTATATTGGTTAAGTACGAGCTAACAATGTTTCTCTTGCCTAACTTCAGCGACGGCGACATTACTGCGGCCAGCACAACGATCAAGGGCACACCGGTAACTCTGGCATCGGTGTATATGCCCTATGATTCACACACACCTCCACCACAAGGCTTGATGATGGACCTGGTGGCCAAATATTGCCCCGGCCATCTACTCATCGGAGCGGACTCAAATTCGCATCTTGTACAATGGGGCAGCTCTGACACAAATGAAAGGGGTGAGTCACTTTTTGATTACCTTTTGACAACTAACATGGTAGTGTGTAACATAGGTAATGAACCAACATTTATTACAAAAAATCGAAGAGAGGTACTAGACCTCACTTTATGTAGTGAAAAAACTCATGAGGGTGTCAAAGGCTGGCGCGTTCTTGATGAACACTCTTTCTCTGACCACCGATATATTGAAATAATCTTAGATTTCTCCATTCAACAATCCGCTTTAAAAAGGAACCCACGTAACACGAACTGGGATCTTCACAATGAACTATTTGTTAAGGGGCTACCGGATCTTCCACCCTGTAATCCCTCATCGACAGGGGAGTTGGAGGATCTGGTCGGTACCTTCACTAATGCACTTTCAAACGCTTTTAACTTAGCTTGTCCGGAACCAAGACCGCGTGGCAAGCGGAAACCTCATTGGTGGTCCTGCGATCTGGACTCACTTCGAAAATCTTGCAGGAAGCAATTCAATAGAGCCAAACGACTCGACAATGAGCCCGAGTGGCTGCAATATAAAGAAAATCTAAGGGCTTATAAAAAAGCCCTGAGACAATCGAAGAGAACCTCTTGGAGGAACTTCTGTACCGGAGTCGAAAGCGTCGATGAGACGGCAAGACTTAGATGCGTGCTCTCAAGGACACAAACGTCATTGGGCTACCTTCGGAAGCCTGATGGATCCTGGACCAATTCGGAAAAGGAAACTCTAGAGCTGCTGCTGGACACACACTTTCCTGGTAGCTCGCGAAACGGACTGGCGATATCATCAACGGGTATCGCTGTTAATATACCTGTGACTGAGGAACGGGTTAGGTGGGCAATCAAAAGCTTCAAACCCTACAAAGCTGCGGGACCAGACGGGATCATTCCTGCACAACTCCTATATACCCTGGAGACATCAGCAAGCTGGCTTCAACGCATCTTCGTTGCTTGTCTTGCTTTCAATCATATCCCGAATACGTGGAGACGCGTCTCGGTTATATTCATTCCTAAGGCTGGGAAAGCCTCGCACTATGAGCCGAAGGATTTTAGGCCAATAAGCCTTTCCTCCTTCTTGCTCAAGACGCTGGAGAGGATAATAAGTAATTTCCTCTCTATTACAATTGATAGTAAACTTCTCTCTGGATATCAACATGCATATCTTAAAGGGAAATCAACCGAAACGGCATTACATAGTCTGGTTTCTACCATTGAATCATCCTTGACCGATAAGGAGTTCTGCCTTGTGGCCTTTCTAGATATCGAAGGCGCTTTTAACAATGTCACCCCAGAGGCGATAAGCAACGCTTTAAGTCACTTAGGCGTTGACGTATCTCTGATTGGGTTGATTGATCAACTTTTGAGGGGAAGGATTGTACTCTCATCAATGGGCGAGGTCAAATCTACACGCTACGTCTTCAGAGGCACACCCCAGGGTGGTGTCCTCTCCCCGCTGCTATGGAACCTCACTGTCAACTCACTTCTAAAAAGAGACGCAGTTTGGGGCGGCGGGAGAGTCGTGGCATATGCGGACGACCTTGCTTTAGCATACAGAGGGAAGTTCCCACAGACCTTATGTGATCTGATGCAGGTAGCACTGCGAGAGATCTCAGCGTGGTCCTCTCGTTGTGGGCTCAGTGTCAATTCAAATAAGGTGGAACTTGTCCTCTATACTAGGCGGTATAAAATACCACCGTTAAATCTACCAGAACTAAGTGGCGTTCGCCTGACCCTGGCCGACAAGGCTAAGTTCCTAGGGGTAGTTCTGGACAAAAAGCTGAACTGGAAGGATAACATCATTCAGCGCCAAAACAAAGCATATATTGCTTTATACACATGCAAAAGAGCCATAGGCAAAAAGTGGGGACTTAGTCCCAGCATTTGCAGGTGGATTTACACTGCGATCATTCGACCAATCCTGCTATATGGGGTCGTAGTATGGTGGCCTGCTTTGAGCAAGGCGTCAAACCTTAATGTTCTGAGCAGAGTCCACAGATCTAGCATGATCAGCATAAGTGGCGCACTCAGGACGACGCCTAGTGAAGCTCTGCAGGCCATCCTAGATATCTTGCCATTAGATTTAGCAGGTTTTCAAGTAGCGGCTACGTCAGCTCTACGTTTAAGAGAGTCATCCGGATGGCATACAAAAGCCACAGGACACTCTAGCATTCTAAGCAAATTAGGTTTTCTACCCGGTAGTACGGACCGCTGTACTACTACAATAGTTGCAGACAGCAACTACGAAACAAGGATTCCAGAAAGGGACGAGTGGGAAGAGCCAAATCGGTGCTACCCAACCCCAGGTAGCGTTTCCATCTATACCGATGGCTCGAAACTAGACAACAAAGTTGGAGGTGGAGTCTTTTCACAGGACTTGAATCTACAGCTAGCTTTTAGGTTACCCGACCACTGCAGCGTTTACCAGGCTGAAGTGTCAGCCATAATGGAGGCTGTCAACCGTATAGGACATGAACCTATCCACAGGGATCTATTCATCTTCAGCGACAGCCAAGCAGCAATTAAGTCTCTCGGCTCCAACTCGTTCAATTCTGAACTAACACTGGACTGTCGCGGATCTCTGCAGGAGATGGCCAAACAGACCCGTCTGCAACTCGTGTGGGTCCCGGGACATAGCAACAGAACCCAGTATGTCGAACATCAAGACAAACCTGGCCGAATTGGGACCACAAGCGATCTCGTCAAATATGTACTCTAAGGAGAGAGGAAATCTCGAACCTTGTGGGGGTGCTCACAGGACACTGCCTTATCGGGAAACACGCAGAGAGACTGGGTGCACCCTACCGTAGATGCTGCAGAAGCTGCAAAGATGATGAGGAAGAGGAGACAATCGAACACCTCATTTGCCATTGCCCGGCTCTTAACAGCGCCAGACGACGCTTTCTTGGGACACCTTTCCTGGATAGCCTATCTAAAGTCGCGGTTGTCGACATAAAGGACCTGGTGAATTTCATTAGGGTATCAAACTGGTTTAAAAAGGAGGAGTAATCTGTTTTCTTCTTGTGGTATCACAATGGGCCTCTGCACTGGCCTAAGTGTGCCCCCATGGCAGCCACTCTAACCTAACCTATATATCTATATCTGTGGCCACAAGCAATAACCGCTTAAGTCGACTTAAGAAGATTTTGAGTTACATATACCACATTATTCTCCTTTTAAAACTCTATATTTCTGTAAAACCCCCATTCTTATAACTTAATTCAATAAAAAGATATAAATAAAAACATGTAGATATATTAGGTATATTAAACTTGCTATAACAGCCAAGGTAGATTTATATACTTAATGAAATTTCTGCATGATATTTTGTTTTATTTACAAAATTTGATCGTAACCATATATATAATACTTCTATATTGCTAGTATTCACTTGTTTTGTTCGTCAAACATCACAGTAACGATATACTGTTAGAAAGGGAAGCAAGATTCCATGGGCGCCGTTAAACTTTTGTTTCCAAAAACAAGGGGAACCACAGAAAAATGTTGATACTATGAAATAGGTATTTTATTTAACAAAGATAAGTCCGAATTTTATTAATTTGTACATATGTATGTACATATATATGTGTGTACATACCCAAGAAACATTTTAGTTGGAAATTGATTTGAGGTCGAATGGATATTCAACTCGTTTCCCAATTTCAAATTAGATTCAAATGAAAAAATATTACTTACTAATAATTTTACTTGTGCATATTGGGTATACATACATGAATAAAATGAAATAAAAACAAGTAAGGAAGCCTAAGTTCGAGTGGAATCGAACATTAGATACTCAGCTGTATGCTTTCATTGTTTGTTTGCGTTTGTTCGATATAGGGTGTATTTTATATGAAACGAGTGCTGCATAAACAGGGCGCAGCCACGCCCATTTTCAAAATTTGTATCAATCATCCAAATAAGCATATAAATATTATTGTTAGTGCAAAATTGCATCCCTCTATGACTTTTAGTTACAAAGACTTCACGTTACAAATTCCAAAAGGGTGTTCCAGAAATATCTTTGTTAAAAAGTAGGCGTGGTCATAAACCGATTTCAATAAATTTTTGCGTGTCTATTAACACATGTTATAAAAGTGCATAAACTAAGTTTCGTCATAATATCTCAGTTATTTGTCGAGTAATAGGCTCGTAGATTTCTTTGTATAAAAAGAGGCGGTGCCACGCCCATTTTATAAAATTTTTTTATTTTTTGTTTCCAGTCTATTGTAGAACTCATGTCACAAAATTTCAATGAATTATCTTTATATTTCACAGAGATATCGCTAAAAATGATTTTATTAGGCCACTTTATAATACCCATATATAAAAGTGGGCGTGGTCGTCAACCGATTTTGGTAATTTTTCGTCCACACATTTGGCTAAGTAAATATATCACGCGTACCAAATTTCATCGACATATCTTTAACGGTTTCTGAGTTATGGCTTATAAAACTTTCAATATTTGCCCCTTAATAAGTGGGCGTGGCACCGCCCATTTTCCAAAATTTTTATATTTTTTGTTTTACGTCCGTAGTTGGACTCGTGCCACAAAATTTCAGTGATAGATCTTTATATTTGACAGAGATATCGCTTAAAATGTTTTTATTAGGCCCCTTTATAGTTCCCATATATAAAAGTGGGCGTGGCCGTCAACCGATTTTTATAATTTTTCGCCAAAACATTTGTCTAAGTAAGCAAATTACGCGTACCAAATTTCATCGATATATCTTCAACGGTTTCTGAGTTATGACATATAAAACTTTCAATGTTTGACCCTTAATAAGTGGGCGTGGCACCGCCCATTTTCCAAAACTTCATTAAATTTCTTCATAAGGGCCTGAGCTCAATACGTGGGTAAAATTTTAGCACTCTAGCTATATTAGTGGCTGAGATACCAAATTTCCGATTTTTTCTATATAGGAAAAGTGGGCGTGGTCATGGTCCGATTTCGCCCATTTTCAATACCAACCGCCCCAGTCTCGATACCAACTTGCATTTCAAATTTCATCAAAATATCTCAATTTTTACGCGAGTTATCGTGCGTACGGACGGACGGACGGACGGACGGACGGACGGACGGACGGACGGACGGACGGACGGACGGACGGACGGACGGACGGACATGGCTCAATCGATTTCTCTTTTCACCCTGATCATTTTGATATATATAAGTCCATATCTATCTCGATTATTTCATTATGTTACAATCCACCGTTATGAAATCAAAATTATAATACTCTGTGTACTAGTACAGCTGAGTATAATGAAATTCCAAAGAGCGTTCATTGGACGTTCACGAGCATGTAGGTATGCATGTTATTTGGTTGTGAAATACGTTGAAATAATAAATACATTATTTTGTTTTCGAAAGATTGGCATTTCATTGTTTAATCTACTGCTTTGTGTTTTTATAACGATCATGAAAATTTTATATGAAGGGAATAACCACCCCTTCTAAACCCCCTTCTGTTTTTTTTTTTGTAATGCTACTACAATTTTACAAATGTGTATGTGACATATATTTACATACACGACTTTTGCTTGTGTTGACGCATGCGCACAAATTACATATGCAGTCAGAACCGAGTTCATGAATAGCGTAACTGAAACACATTGATTAGATAGATTGTTAGCAATATAGAAGTATTACATATATGATCGTAACATTGTAAATGGCTCACTGATTTTGCGTCCATGGTTTTTAATCGATTTTTTTTGATTTGATAAGAAAAGCCTTCGAATAAAAATATAAAAATAAGATTTTCTTTGCACTGCCATAAGCACTCAGATATAAAAAAATTTTATATGTACATATGTGCCTATGATTCATATTTTATGTGCAGAGCAAAGGCACTTTGTATTACAGCTCCCGAGAACTGCCGTAAGAAATCGAAATATACAATAACAAAAGTGTAATGAAAAAAAAATTCAAAATATGAAAGCACTGGAAAAAATTTGTACTTTATTCAAATAATTTTCATATAAAAAAATGCCGAAGGAAACCACAATTTCTTCTTTTAAATTGAAAAAGTAAAACTGACAATGTGTCAGACTTGAGTTTTACCGAAATTTATAAATTTACGCAACAAAATCGTTTTATTGGAATTCATAAAAAAATCTAAATAGCAAAAAATGTTTCAATGCATATAAAAATTTTGTAGATGTATTGAGCTTTGTACTTTCAATACGAGAGCGTTTAGCAGGCCTGCTATAGAGAATAAAGGTAGGTTTAAAACCGAAGATGGTTTTAAAGCGACCCTAGATTATGCCAAATAGTTCGAGTTTACCTTTATCTCAGGTAAGCGTTGAGCGTCTCTTTTCATCATTAAAAATTGTCGTATCTGATTTAAAACAGTCTTGTCGATTTGAAGCGGAGCCAATATATAAAAAATCGGAGCGAGAACGGAGCCCTATGCAAAAAAAGGATGGGAGCTATTGCCTATATGACACTACGTTTTTTTCTTGTTTTTTTTTTGTGTGGAAAATCCACCGAAAGTCAAAATACAAAAACAATTCTTCTGTAGGTTGAAAAGAGACAAAAACTCCCTCAAAACAATTTGATTGCCATTCAAACTAAATGAAAATAATATTTATTTCAAGAATTAATTTTTTTGGAAATTTGAATTTAAATTACTGCAATAAAAGTTATGAAACTCAGATGGCAGAGTAGCTGTGTATTCCATGTTATAAAGAGAAGCCAGTGCGCAGTATACTTTTTCTTCCGGACATCTTCTTTCCCCTTACGGCCAAAGCAGAAGCTTACAAGAGGCAAATTTAAAATTTGTATTTCCATATATTTTTTATTTTATACCTATACAATTTATTTTATAGTTGTCAACTTAAAATAATTGTCAGAAAAACCTGCCTAGATGGGGTACCCCGAAATAAGTCCCAAATGAAATAAGTCCCAAAAAAAAAATGAAATAACTCCCAAATATTTTCCATACAAATTGGGACTTATTTCATAATGAAATAACTCCCAATGCATTGGGACTTATTTCATAATATTTTGTTGGGACTTATTTCATAATGAAATAACTCCCAAATGAAATAACTCCCAACGAAATTCCGTTGGGAGTTATTTCATTATTTTCCAGCTTTGGGATTTATTTCATATTTGTTGGGACTTATTTCATTTCTCTTAAAAATGCATTGGGAGTTATTTCATATTTCTTGGGAGTTATTTCATCCGTACGATAAATCGAAAAAAATGTCGAATCTTAAAAGACCGAATTGAAAAAAGCCTTATTATACATTTTTGACCGATTTAAAAACTGTCGAAATGAGGAAAATGACCGAAAAAGGCCGAAATTTGTATACTTACATTTTTATCGCCGCCGCTGAAGGGTGTACCACGCAAAAGGACATCACCGTCACATCACGCAGAAAAGTGTTCGGTGCAGTGAAATAACGCCCGTGGAAATAACGCCCGCGGGCCAAACCCCATATTAAAAAAAAACGAAAAATTGGAATTAAAAATCGCGCGATTTTTTATTCCAATTTTTCGCCTGCGGCGCTTTTTCCAATAAAACAAACACCATATTTAAAAAAAACGAAAAATTGGAAGTAAAAATCGCGCGATTTTTTATTCCAATTTTTCGCCTGCGGCGCTTTTTCCAATAAAACAAACACCATATTTAAAAAAAACCAAAAATTGGAATTAAAAATCACGCGATTTTTTATTTCAATTTTTCGCCTGCGGCGCCTTTTCCAATAAAACAAACACCATATTTAAAAAAACCAAAAATTGGAAATAAAAATCGTGCGATAGATGTCCTTCTGCGTAGTACTTTTTGGGAGATATTTCATATTTCTTGGAATTTATTTCATTTGGGAGTTATTTCATATTTCTGGGACTTATTTCATTTGGGAGTTATTTCATATTTTTTGGGATTTGGGGCCTCATTATGAAATAAGCCCCAAATATTGGGACTTATTTCATTTCCTTCTTTGGGAGTTATTTCATTTCTAAAAGTTGGGAGTTATTTCATTTTTATTGGGACTTATTTCATTAGGAGTTATTTCATTGGGACTTATTTCATTTGGGACTTATTTCGGGGTACCCCTAGATGGTATTTTGTTGATATTTCGTTTGGTTTTTTCAATATAGCTTGCTCGCTTGCACCAACGCAAAACTGTATTTGACCATCTCCTTCACTCCAAAAAACCTTGTAGAATACCGGAAAAAAAACGTAGTGTCATATGGGCATAAGAGCAGCAAAAAATTTTGGAAGCGGAGCAAACGAAAAAATCCTTTGCACCGGGGCCCTGGTTTGTCGAGCGCACAGCTGATTGTGATTGTGCGAGTATTATAAATTTATTTACTTATTTTGTTAATAGTATTTTAATATCAGAAAATGGAAGAGTTATTAGTAAACGATTTCCAAGTTTTTGTGCAACCTAGAAATAGCACCACCACAAGAAAACCACGGGTGAGAAAACTGACCTTGCTGTCCGGCTGTCAAAAGCTTTTACTTCACGTTTGACAGCGGAGATGAAAACGGACTGTCAATCAACTGACACCAAAATTTGACGGCAATCTTTGACCCACACTGCTCTATCGACTTCATGTCAGTTTTTGAAACCTAATGAAAACACATTTGACTCAAAATTACATATTGTCATCTAGGACAGTGATTTGACGTCAGTGAATTTGACCTAATGAAAACCAGGCTTAACGCGGACTTGCAGGACCCAATAAAAAAAAAACACCAAGCATGCCAAAACTCCAACACTAGCCATTCGGTAATCACGCTAAAAGACTTTCTATGCGAATTCCTGACTCTTGTTCACATTAGACATAACATCTTCTGTAATTTTTGCTTCTCAACTTTAGCGCAATAGCCGAATTCTCCAATTCCGTTTTCGTTTCTGGAAAAAATGTTGCCCTACTTGATTTTCTTAGCCATCTTGTAAGCTTGTGTGGTAATTTCAGCGAATATTGACCTCTAGCTAAGTCAGAGGGCATCATTATCTACAAAACCCAGGATTTAAAACGAAGACTGGTTACGTAATTTTATAATTGAAATATTAAAGGGTAACATTTTATGCCAGAATCGAAAACGCCATAAGTCTTATTTTCCATGGCGAATAAGCGTTTGGAATAAGGTTTACTCTCAGAGTAGCTAGTAGTTCTTAAGGCTTGATGACATCAACACTGGAAAATCGGCTTTGTTTTAAGCCTTTGTCCATACCACTTTTGTTCGCTTAGAATTTTCAGACATTATTTCATAAGCCTTACCACCTTCTGGAATAAGTCTTAAATGATCCGTAGATATTTTAGTGGGAATATATGCTTGTTATAGAGCTCAGACACCTTCAAAAGCTCTTGATTTTTAAGAATTTTTGTCTCTCACTTTTTATTATTCTTTTCTTTCTCCGTACCTCCCCGCCCGAAAATAAAACTATAGAAAAGTAAAAAATAAAGTTCCCTTAGCGCCTCTAGCAAATCACTTAAACTCATTTACTTAATTGCCAGTTCTAAACATAGATAACAAGTAAGGAAGCCTAAGTTCGAGTGGAATCGAACATTAGATACTCAGCTGTATGCTTTCATTGTTTGTTTGCGTTTGTTCGATATAGGGTGTATTTTATATGAAACGAGTGCTGCATAAACAGGGCGCAGCCACGCCCATTTTCAAAATTTGTATCAATCATCCAAATAAGCATATAAATATTATTGTTAGTGCAAAATTGCATCCCTCTATGACTTTTAGTTACAAAGACTTCACGTTACAAATTCCAAAAGGGTGTTCCAGAAATATCTTTGTTAAAAAGTAGGCGTGGTCATAAACCGATTTCAATAAATTTTTGCGTGTCTATTAACACATGTTATAAAAGTGCATAAACTAAGTTTCGTCATAATATCTCAGTTATTTGTCGAGTAATAGGCTCGTAGATTTCTTTGTATAAAAAGAGGCGGTGCCACGCCCATTTTATAAAATTTTTTTATTTTTTGTTTCCAGTCTATTGTAGAACTCATGTCACAAAATTTCAATGAATTATCTTTATATTTCACAGAGATATCGCTAAAAATGATTTTATTAGGCCACTTTATAATACCCATATATAAAAGTGGGCGTGGTCGTCAACCGATTTTGGTAATTTTTCGTCCACACATTTGGCTAAGTAAATATATCACGCGTACCAAATTTCATCGACATATCTTTAACGGTTTCTGAGTTATGGCTTATAAAACTTTCAATATTTGCCCCTTAATAAGTGGGCGTGGCACCGCCCATTTTCCAAAATTTTTATATTTTTTGTTTTACGTCCGTAGTTGGACTCGTGCCACAAAATTTCAGTGATAGATCTTTATATTTGACAGAGATATCGCTTAAAATGTTTTTATTAGGCCCCTTTATAGTTCCCATATATAAAAGTGGGCGTGGCCGTCAACCGATTTTTATAATTTTTCGCCAAAACATTTGTCTAAGTAAGCAAATTACGCGTACCAAATTTCATCGATATATCTTCAACGGTTTCTGAGTTATGACATATAAAACTTTCAATGTTTGACCCTTAATAAGTGGGCGTGGCACCGCCCATTTTCCAAAACTTCATTAAATTTCTTCATAAGGGCCTGAGCTCAATACGTGGGTAAAATTTTAGCACTCTAGCTATATTAGTGGCTGAGATACCAAATTTCCGATTTTTTCTATATAGGAAAAGTGGGCGTGGTCATGGTCCGATTTCGCCCATTTTCAATACCAACCGCCCCAGTCTCGATACCAACTTGCATTTCAAATTTCATCAAAATATCTCAATTTTTACGCGAGTTATCGTGCGTACGGACGGACGGACGGACGGACGGACGGACGGACGGACGGACGGACGGACGGACGGACGGACGGACATGGCTCAATCGATTTCTCTTTTCACCCTGATCATTTTGATATATATAAGTCCATATCTATCTCGATTATTTCATTATGTTACAATCCACCGTTATGAAATCAAAATTATAATACTCTGTGTACTAGTACAGCTGAGTATAATAAATCATTAGCTAAATTATTTTTCCAGTTGAGCACTGTTGCGCACCCATTCAACAGCTTGTCTCATTTCTGCCATATTTCCATAGTGCTTTTTGATTGGTCTTTCTTTATGTGTCTTGCCAGAAATTAGCACAAAACAAAAAAATAACAAAAAAACCACCCGCAAAAGGTGCTTGACCAATTAAGCATTTACAATTAAATTGATTATTCATGTCAGCTTTTGTTAAAGTAGATCATACGAATTTTAGTGAAAACATAATTAGAACTACAGAGTTGACAGCAAGTTATTAAGCAGCAATAATTATTATGCGTGTCATATTTTTAATGGACTTAAAAAATGTTATAAAATTTCTGATTTATGATTGTTGACTTTTTTTTTGGATTCTTAGCAAAAAGCTTTGCCTTTCTGCGAAGTATGAGCACATACACATGAGTCTTCTTAAAAGTCACATAAATACCAGAACGGTTAAAAAAGCAAATTAAACAAGTAAGGAAGCCTAAGTTCGAGTGGAATCGAACATTAGATACTCAGCTGTATGCTTTCATTGTTTGTTTGCATTTGATGGAAACACGGTGTAGGTACTTTATATAAATCGAGTGCTGCATAAAGTGGGCGTAGCCACGCCCATTTTCTAAATTTTTATCAGTCATCCAACTAAGCTTATGAATATTATTCTTTGTGCAAAATTTCATCCCTTTATGAGTTACAAAGATGTCACGTTACAAATTCCCAAAGGGTGTTCCAGAAATATCTTTGTTAAAAAGTAGGCGTGGTCATAAACCGATTTCAATAAATTTTTGCGTGTCCATTAACACAAGTTATAAAAGTGTATAAACCAAGTTTCGTCATAATATCTCAATTATTTGTCGAGTTATGGGCTCCGAAATCTCGTTGATTCCTTTGTCTGAAAAGAGGCGGTGCCACGCCCATTTTCCGAAATTTTTCTATTTTTTGTTTCCCATCTATTGTAGAACTCATGCCACAAAATTTCAATGAATTATCTTTATATTTGACAAAGATATCGCTTAAAATGTTTTTATTAGGCCACTTTATAATACCCATATATATAAGTGGGCGTGGTCGTCAACCGATTTCGCTAAAATTTTGAACATGTATTACTACAAGTAGTGAAAGTGTATACACCAAGTTTCGTCATAATATATCGATTATTTGTCGAGTTATGGGCTCAGAAATCTCGTATATTCCTGCTTCTAAGAGGAGGTGGTGCCACGCCCATTTTCCAAAATTTTTGTATTTTTTGTTATATGTCCATAGTTGGACACCTTCCATAAAATTTCAATGATATATCTTTATATTTGACAGAGATATCGCTTAAAATGTTTTTATTAGGTCACTTTATAAGACCCATATATAAAAGTGGGCGTGGTCGTCAACCGATTTTGGCAATTTTTCGTCAAAACATTTGCCTAAGTAAGTATATCACGCCTACCAAAATTCATCGATATATATTCAACGGTTTCTGAGTTATGACTCATAAAACTTTCAATGTTTGCCCCTTAATAAGTGGGCGTGGCACCGCCCATTTTCCAAAATTTCATCATATTTCTTCATAACGGCCTGAGCTCAATACGTGTGTGAAATTTTATCACTCTAGCTCTATTAGTGACTGAGATACAAAATTTCCGATTTTTACTACATAGGGGAGGTGGGCGTGGTCATGGTCCGATTTCGCCCATTTTCAATACCATCCGTTCCTGTCTTGATACCAACTTACATTTCAAATTTCATCAAAATATCTCAATTTTTGCGCGAGTTATCGTGCGTACAGACGGACAGACGGACGGACATGGCTCAATCGATTTCTCTTTTCACCCTGATCATTTTGATATATATAAGTCTATATCTATCTCGATTATTTCATTCTGTTACAATCCACCGTTAGGAAATCAAAACTATAATACTCTGTGTACTAGTACAGCTGAGTATAAAAATGAATTCCAGCAGTGAAACTGACATAAAACTTTCACGATTATGTTACACTATCACATTTCATTTATGACCAAGGGAATTAAAGTAAACTAGATTATGAATAAAACTATTCCTAGCCAGAATAGTGGCTTAGAAGCTCCCTAATTATTAAGCAGAATAAAACCGCTAATAACATAACATAATATCTACTTAAAAGAAGCTTCAATCTTTATCTTGTGAAAGTTGTATCAATGATTAATCATACTCAAAGTTGCTAAGTAAAGTAATATAAAAATAAATCAATCGAAACCGAAAATGTTTAAGGGCGTTGTTGCCATGTTAGTTGTACTTATATATATATGTACCTTACTTTTCATTCTTGTGACCTTATTGTTTTTGAGGTTAAATGGCTGTATTTATTTACAGTGCTGACATATCGATGACTGGATGGCGATAAAGCACGTGTATTTATTTGCAACAGCTTTTGAATTTGCTTTTTGAAAAGGAGACTTTAAAAAGAGGCGTCTCATTGCAATCATTTCAAGTTTTATTTTATTATTTTTAAGAACAAGCGAGTGCTTTGATGAAAGATAAGTAAGTGAATTTACGAGTAAAGAGTGTTTTACCATTCGTATGCCGTTTTTGGTTACATTTGTGGCGCTTTTAGTTTTTATTTAATCTATTTTTCAGCTCACTATTGTCTCTTTTTTCATTACAGCCTTTTAACTACATATATGTTTAGTTTTGTAACTTTTCCGTATTTTATATTCTTTATTCTTTTATATATTTTATTTTATTATTTTATTTATTTGAAATTTATGCAAATTTTTTTTTATTACTTGCTTATTCAATTTAATTTTGCAAAGCCCAAAGCACTTAGTACGAGTGTTAAGAATCAAGTAAGCAAGTTATCAGTGGTAAATCAGCAAAAATTTCTTAGTAGAAAACTGAAAGGAGCACATTAAGCGGCATTTTTATATGTAAATTGTTATATATATATATTATATATGTATGTATTACAGTGTTTATATTTGGATGTACAAATGAACTATTAAGAAGTAGAGAAATGTAAACCTTTCGCTATAAATGGCACGTTGATGGAAAGCAAAAGAACTGCAGACAAGCATATATTCATGTAAATACGTGCATGACAAAATAAGACTTTTTGTACTAAAGGAAAAAATAATTTTTTTGCATGAATTAAGCCTGAGCTCAGGAACGAGGAAAGAAAGTTAAGGAAACACAACTGGCATCAGACATACGGAATGCGACAGACAAATGCAAAAGGTAATGGGAGTGTATAAGATACATAAGTCGATGCAAGGGGCTTCGGAACCTCTCTAAGAATAAACTGAGAATACTGACAGAGATTCTCACAGGACATTGGAGGCTTAAGAAACATATGAATAGGCTAGGTATCCTGTCAAGCAGTCTATGCCGCTTCTTTGATAGGGAAGATGAGTCTGCGCAGTACATACTGGACGATTGCGATGCCATTGCAAGGAAACGTGAAAGGTTCCTGCGAATGCCTTGACCAGGTCAGGAAAGAGAATAGTAATTTTCTTGGATAGTCAGGTGGTCCTTAGGGCTGTGGGGTCTGCAGTCCTTGTCATGCAGTGCAGAGCGCGGGTCATGGGCTTGGCAAGTCGATATATCGTATCCCTGATCTTGGTGCCGGAGCATCGCGATATCTAGGGCAATGAAGTGGCCGTTGAGCTGACCAGGCAGCGCTCGGCTCTTGGTGTCGCAGACGCGGAGGAGTTCCTTGTACCTCTGCATTGCATCAAGAGCCCAGTCCCTCGTCACTGGCTCGAGGAAGCTAAAACCACATGGAGGCGGAAAAGCCTGTGGCTTTCAAACAATCTAGCTGCGATCTTCAGCCATTATAGAGATAAACAGAAGTGATGTTTCTCGCTTATTTGTGGTATTCACAGGACATTAGACTATTGGAATACACGCTGCCCGATTGGGATTGTACTGCAACATCTTGTGTCGCAGCTACAGTCTTCCTGGTGCGGAGGAGAAGGTGGTGCATCTGCTAGGCGAGTGTCTTTATATTGCCAAGGCAAAATTAAGTTCCTTGGCAAAGCTTCCTTTGCGACAGCCTCACGGAACTCAAAGACGTCAGGTCTGAGGGGCTGCTTAAATACTTAAATTCAAGGGGATGGATATGGGATGTGGGAGCTTGACCTGCTCATGCTTTTCTACTTACACTTTTCACTGGTTAAGTCATGAATTGTGGTATGAAAACAGCGCATCGGCGCTAATTGGAGTCAGTGGGACTCGCCACTCAAACCAATAAACCAACCAACCAACCAGGGGCATATTCAGTCTCTAAAAGCGAACGCTATCCTTTGATTTTTGGAGGTACTCGGATTAGATTGGATAATGTGGTCGCGGAGAGGCTACAATAGACATAATGATGGTAGTACAAACCTCACATAAATCTATATACATATCTATCTAGCCTACAAAAGGGTTTTGGACCATGCAATTCTGAAGTTTATTGTGCAATTTAAGGTTATAAAGAAATGTCTGCTCATTATAAATACAACATTATGGTAACTGACTAAGGGCCGTTTACTCAACCTCTGATTAACGCTAACCGGAGGGTAAAGGTGCGGTTAAGATATGGACTGCATTATCGACCACATGATAAATCTATGGTTTGATGAAGTCGATAATGATGTTTAACCGGACTTTAACCGTCATTAGCGTTGAGTAAACGGCCCTAAGGATGTGTATTAATTGGAACACTAATCAAAATCCAATAAAAAGAAAGAATTTAAACTTTTTTTCTGAGACCAAAAAAAACTTGTTTGCCGGAAATTCAGCTTAAGCAAAGCTTAAGTCAATACCAAAAAATCTGACGTTTAAAATTTTCTAAGAAGCCAAGGGGCTTTGTTGTTGACAAAATGACGCCAAATCTGCCTACACACACAAGAAAAAAATTTACAAAATGTTGGTGATGCCGAACGTTTGTTGGGCGAGAAGTTTGTGTCATGCGATTTTTATTTTATTTTATTTTTTTTTACCGCATACCTACATTGAGATAAATGCCATCACAAAGGCGAGCGGGCAGCGCAATACTTGTAAAGTGGCAACAAAGCACGGCGGTCGCGGCGTTCACCCATTCAAGCTTATCGGCCATCAGTGACAGAGTGATTTGCAGAGCGGCAGCCAGCGGCTACTACGTGAGTTCAATGTTGTGTGAATTTTTTTAGATTTTTTTTTTAGTTTTTTTTTTTGTATTTTTGTTCTGCCCACATTTCTTATTTTTTTTTTAATTTTCTATCTTCATTTCATTTGCATAGCGACACATACATATGTACATATTAGCTTCAAAACGAATGCCCTCTTAATAATCTTAGCTCGGTCGAGGTGAATACTTTTTTTGAACAGTGTGTCTTTTTTTTTTGGACGCACTGCGGCATCTTACGCCTTCGCAAATATATTTATGTATGTTCGTTTGGCTTTTTAATTGTTTGTAGTAATTAACTTTTTTTGTTTTTTTGTAAATTTTTAATTGCTTAGATCTTTCTTTTACGGTTAAGTTGTTTTACATGTAAACGTTGGGTTCATTGGCCGCATATTTTTTGGCGGCGTCTGCATGAAAACTTGCTGTATATATTTATAGTTGCTGTTTTTGTTTTTACTTTTGTTATCTTCAAATTAATTTTTTATTTATGTAAGTTCTTGTGCTTAAAATTGCTTATGAATTTGTTTGGAATTTCGAAATTTGGCAGACGCACACAAATCTTCGCATTTGGTTTGGCTTAATTAAAAACGCTCATGTCGATAGTTTATTGAACCTTTTTGGGGGGTGTGCAATGAACTGCGAGGATGGCGAATATGGGGTGTGAATGCGAGTACGAATATCGACTATCGAACAGCGTATATCGAATAGTGTATATCGAATGCCGAATATCGAATATCGAATACCGAATATCTAATACCAAAAACGAAAATTAAAATTATGACTAATACGAAAATAATTCGGAATACATGCATATATGAATATGAATACGGTTACGAAATACCGAGTACCGAATACTGAATACGGAATATCGAATATGTAAATGATGAAAAATACGAGTAAGAATATGGATGAATGCGATACGAGTTTGGGATATCTAAAGCGAATACCGATTACGAATTCCGAATTCCGAATACAGAATACCGAATATAAATACCGAATACGAATACGAATACCAAAAAAACGATTAAGAATGTGAGTAAAAATATGGATGAATGCGATATGAAGATCGAATATCTAAAGCGAATACGAATACGAATACCGAATACAGAAAACCGAATAGTAAATAATGAATACCGTACAGCGAATATCGAATACGAATATTAAAACTATGAATGCTCGGGTAAGAATATGGATTAGTGCGATACAAATATCGAATATCTAAAGCGAATCCGGAATATAGAATATCGAATACCGAATAATAATACCGAATTCTGAATACCGAATATCGAATACCTAATATGCAAATTATGACGAATATGAAAATAATTCGGAATAAAAATATGCGTACGAATATGAATACTATTATGGAATACCGAACACCAAATAGTGAATACGGTATAGTGAATATCGAATACGAATATGAAAACTATGATGAATGCAGTAAGAACTTGGACGAATGTGATACAAATATCGGATATCTAAAGCGAATACCGAATACGAATACCAAATACCGAATACCAAATAACGAATAACAAATACCGAATACCGAATACCTGATACTAGTGTGAAAGCAAATATGAATATGAATACGAGTAGGAAGTACCGAATACGGAATAGTGAATACCGAATATCGAATATCGAATAACGAATACCAAATACGAATATGAGGACGATGAATGCGAAACGAATACCGAATATTTAAAGCAAATATCAAATACGAATAACGTATACTGAATACGAATACCGAAAACCGAATACTAATATGAGAAAAATGAAAAATGCGAGTAAGAATATATGTAGATGAATGTGATACGAACATCGAATATCTAAAGTAAATACCGAATACCGAATACTAGTACCGAATATCGAATATCGAATACCGAATACGAAAATGAAAATTATGACTAATACGAAAAAATCGGAATACAAATATGAATATGGATACAAGTACGGAATACCGAATATTGATTACAGTATAGCGAATATCGAAATAGAAAACACCAGCAAAAATAAACGCTTCAAATTAAGGTACGGCTGTAAAGAAGAAAAACAAACTGCTTCCAACAAACAATTTGACATAAAAAATTAACCAGCATCTTTTCCATTACATTTATGTTGTATGTACATTAGGGTGGTCTTTTAAAAATTAAATTAGCGATTTTCTTCGGTCTCGTCACTTATATCGGTAACAATATACTCAAGGTTATTAAATATAAATTTTGGTTACGATCGGAGACGGTTAAGGGGTGTCGCACAGGGGACACATAGGACAATATAAACTCTGACCGCTGTGCGACAACCCTTAACCGTCTTCGATAGTGACAAAAACTGATATGTGTTATATTCGACTATATTCGCAACGACCTAAGGGGTGAAGTTGAAGAAATGTGCTATATAATTTGTCTCCATAAATTTGTGGACCACTCTAATGTACATATTTTATTTCACCCATATCATTGTTACAATACGAATTTTTGCATGCACAAACTCTGCGCAATTTTATGTATGTCAAATTCTACTGCCTGCAGAATTACTGTGTCATAGGAGTGGCATGAGCTGCGCTGCGCTGCGCTGGCGAATGCAATAATCATGTTACTTAGTCAGAGATACTGCTGCTTTGACATTTATTTGCCTTTTTTATTTTTGTTTGTATGGCTTTTATTTGTGCCGAGTTTTGGGCGCAAATATATAAGTCAATTGGCCAACTTCTACCGCTTTTGAGTCACAGCGATTGCATTGTGGTGGCATGTTGGTTGGTTGTTTGAACTTCTTTACCACGCGTGTCACCGCTGGCAGCACTCAAACAAAATGCACGAGAAACAAAAGGCTGCACATCAAAGCAAAAATATACGAGTAAGTACTTTCAATATGTGAACTTTGTAGTGCATATTTGTATGTTTTTATGTGTGTGCAATTGCTGTGACTTAGATTGTGGTTGAATTAGCGCACGCGCGTCGCCAAACTGCGCCTTTGGCGTCTCGTGGCCCGGCCAATGCAACGCAATGCACAGCCGTGCCCCAAACGACGACCTCTGTGTCGTGTGTAACAATTAATATAAAAAATTCAAATAAAAAGAAAAAATCAAAAAAAAAAAATTGAAAATCCAAAAGTTAGACAACAGCATTTCAAATAAAAAATATTATATGTATGTATGTAATAAAATTTTAAAATGGCAAATCAATAGCAATTGCATTTTT
Source organism: Urophora cardui (assembly GCA_960531455.1). Taxonomy (NCBI): domain Eukaryota; kingdom Metazoa; phylum Arthropoda; class Insecta; order Diptera; family Tephritidae; genus Urophora; species Urophora cardui. The sequence goes on along the minus strand of OY482670.1, from coordinate 16,958,089 downwards.
ATGAGCTGAGGTATGTATAAAAATTACCAAAAAAAATCAAACCCACACACATTTACTGTTCTATGTTGTGGTAACCGCCACCGCCAACGCCACACACTGGGTGATAGCGGCCAAAAATAAAATCGAAATTAAAGTATTAGCAAATCAAATTTTTTTGAAAGTGATTGACAGATATAACAATTTGTAAAAAAAAAGCTTATATAAAATTTTTTGAGTCTCGTTTTGTTTAGCCGTACAGGGTGTTAAAAACTGAGCAAAAAATAGGTCCTTTTATTTCTCAACAATTACACCTTATACAAAATGCTGTAACTCATTCAATTATTAACGTATGTAATCGAGTGATACATCATTACATAGATATTGATTTGGCCTTTTAGAAACAATAAGCCTTTTGTAACCAGCGGTAACTCTTAGATTTATATGAAGTTTCAAATATTGACAAAAAAATTCGTAAAAAAAAAATTTTGCTCAACTTTAAACAAAAAAATAAAAAAAATAAAAAATATGACCTCCCCAATTTTTTCATATGTTTTGAAATGATATATTTTTAATCAAACTGCATTTTAATTCTTGAAATCCACCTGCGCTTTTCGCTTAAATAATCTTTTTCCCATTTGACTAAAAGTGCCTTTTTCAAAACGCAATAATTAGGCTACTTTTGACATTATGAAAAATCTTATTCTTAGGCGACTAATCGAATAGTTTGTTCACCGTGTTGTAGGCAATGGTTCACACTTTCAAATTATGAAAGAATTTTTTTTATCAGCGTTATCATTATTTTTTTGCAGCCTTTTTCTTTTCGAACAGAAAAAAAAATTGTGTAAAAATTGGAAAATTTCAACATGAAATAAAAAAAAAATACAAAATATGACCTCTCCAAATTTTTAATATTTGGTGCTAGTGAACGTGCTTTATAAACAGGTGAAGAAATCTTAAAAATTCGTTTGCGCTTTTTTGTTTTATGAACTTTTTTATGGAGTGAGTTTTTCTAAGTTTTCATACATTTTTCCCACTTAAATCCCCAAAAGTATGCTTCAAAAAGTATTAATAATTTTGTATGGGGAAAATTTGCCAAGTTAATGAAACTTAAACAACAATTTCTCCAATTCTAATAAAGATATCTGAAAAATTTAAACGCCATATTCAGGGGGAGGGTTTATGCTTTCTAACGGTGTATTTGATTTTGAATAAAAAAATATTACATACAAGATATTAAGCAGGGAATATAGTCAAAAACGTGTTTTTTTTGCCTAATTGGACATGAATATCTCAAAAACTAGAACCAATTTGAAAATTCTGACTTCGGATTCAGATTCAGCACACTGAAATCCTTTAGAAAAGTATAGTTTCATTTGTGGTATAAAAATTTTTTTAAATGTGATTTTTTTGAAGGAAAATTTTATGATGAATGCTTATAAAATGCTCAAAAGTGCATATATTTTTAATTTGAAAACCATGGAATACTTTGCGCTTTTTCCAAAATGATTACGGTATATTATTTATATTTAAAAAATGTGTGCTCTTATTAAAATTGAGCATTTTAGCTATAATAGTTAACAAAATATTGAAATTTCAAAAATACCGTTATATGGGAGGGGGGTGTATTTGTGGGCCGATTTTGTTCAAATTTTCACAGTTTACTATCTTCAATCAAGAAAGCTTAAGTTCCGAGTTTAAAGTTTCTAGCTCAATTATTACTATTTTTGGCCGCGTTTGTATGGAGGTGCCCCCACTGTGCGCCACCACATTTTCTACATAAATATTCAATCACAATATATGTACATATAAATGTCATTCTATCGGTAGCCTTAAATGGCTGTAATTTTTCAACTCTTTTGCCACAAAATACATGGCAGGCATTTTTATGTTTTTATATTTTTTTGTAGGTTCAGCTCATTGTATTTGTGACAGTTGCAGTTGCAGTTTTGCGATGAATCATAATTGTTGCTTGATATATGAGTATAAACATATTTACAATCTGCAATATTATGTACGCTTAAATATATCCAATTATACTGTTATGTTGCCGCTATTACGCACAGACAAGAAATTTCACCTCATTGCATGTGAAACGCCGAAAAATAGTCGGCCTTAAGTCTTCTTAAAAGTTTGTATTCTAACACTTATACTTCCTCATACAATTTATTTCGTCAATCTAATCTAATTCATTAAAAAAGATTTCAAATAGGTGGCAACGCTCTAAAAAAGTTCAGACTTTAAACTTCTTAGAAGACTTTTATCTAGCACCAACCTTAATCCTTCTCAGAACTCTTTAATCTAACACTGATATTTCCTTATATATGTATAATTTACATTATCAACTTAATTTAGTTTAAAAAATTTCAAATAGCTGGCAACGCTCTTAAAAAATTGCCAACCTTAATCCTTCTCAGAAGTCTTTAGTGCAACAATTATATTTCTTTATGCAATTTATTTCATTAATCTAATTCATATAAAAAAAATTTCGATTAAGTGGTAACGCTCTTAAAAAATTTCCATCCTTAATCCTTCTCAGAAATCTTTAGTGCAACACTTATATTTCCTTATCTCTAATTTACTTCTTCAATCTAATTCATTAAAAAAGATTTCGAATACGTGGCAACCCTCTTAAAAAATTTCCAACCTTAATCCTTCTCAGAACTCTTTATTCTAATACTCATATTTACTTATATATAATTTACTTCATCAACTTAATTTAGTTTAAAAACTTTCAAATAGGTGGCAACGCTCTTATAAAAATATTCGACCATAAGCCTTCTAAAAAGTTTGTATTCTAAAACTTATATTTCTTTATAAAATTTATTTCATCAATCTAATTCATATAAAAAATCCCAAATAGGTGGCAACTCTCTTATAAAAATATTCGACTTAAGCCTTCTCAGAAGTCTTTAGTCTAATACTATGTTCATGCTGGATTTGAAACGCAACATTTTGCATATTCGAAGATGGCTTTTCGAAAAGTGTTCATGCTGCCGCGTTTTGTAAATGCGCATTTGAGAAGTTCGAAACAAACGGAGCTAATATCCCAGATTACGCAATCAGGTTTTGAGATTTATTTTTTTGTTTTGTCTAATTAAAATAATAAAACAAAAATTTTCAAAATATGTAATAATATAATACACTAATTTTGCAAACCAAACGTACCAACCACTTTGTTATTAATTTTGATCTTTGTTTTGTTTACTTTCGTTCATTACATGTAGAGTGACGTCATCATGGAGCTCGTGTGCCCATGCTCATGCTGCGTAATCTTGTAGGTATTTCTTGTATTGCCAGAGTGTTGCCACTATTTTCCATTCGAATGACAAATTTTTTCGAAGATTTCAGGGTTGCTTTCTGCGTTAGCATTCAAAACGCAAAGAAAAAATAGTTGCGTTAAATTGCATTTTGGTGGTGGCATTTGTATGGAGAAATGTAACATTTAATGTTGCGTTTTGGACTAAACGCAAAAATGCCTTCGAAACGCAAAACGCAGGCTCACCATGAACATGCTATAACACCCATATTTCCTTATATCTAATTTACTTCATCAATCTAATTCATTAGAAAAGATTTCGAATAGGTGGCAACCTTAATCCTTCTCAGAAGTCCTTAATCCTTCTCAGAAGTCTTTAGTGCAACACTTATATTTCCTTATCTCTAATTTACTTCAACCTAATTTACTTTAAAAATTTTCAAATAGATGGCAACCCTCTAAAAAATTTCAGACTTCTAAGCCTTCTTAGAGGAATTTTTTCCTGATACTTAAATTTTCTTATGTATAATTTACTTTGCAATCTAATTCAGTTAAAATTTTTTTAAACAGTTGTAACCCTAATAAAAAAGTTTTCTACTTCGACTGATGTTTATCAAAAATATTTTAAAGTTAATAAAATAATTAGGTATGTTAGTATCTAGCACGAAATTATTATTTTTTTAATTTTTAATTTTTATACTTTGGAATAAGCGGAAAAATCCAATTAGCTCATACAGCGATGGTAGATGTGATAGCTATTTCGAAGAAAAACCACTTTCTTCATCATCAGACATCTTCTCGGGAGCACACCAGGCTTTGAACCTACGCTCCAATTTTTCCGCTTATTCCAAAGTATAAAAGTTAATAAAGTAAGCTTTCAAAATAAGTTACTCTGAAGAGGGTTAAAAAATTAAAAAAAAAAAATTTTTATTAAAAATCTCTCTACCTGAGGCGCGCGTTATCCCGAAAAATTGAGTAGCCAGCAGCATGCCTAGACCCTTCTAAGACAGTGAGGGTTACCCCCCAATGCGCAAAGCCTCACTTGACACATACTAGTTCGCTACTCTGCAACTTTTGTAGTACACGAGTGTTTCCTTCAAATTTCCATTTATTAACAACAACAACAACAACAACAACAACAACAAGAAATTGTTGTAACAAAGAAATTCCAAAATTTTATTTTAGAAATTTAAAACTAACATAAAGCCAAAACAACGAATTGCCATAATTGCAATTTAAATTGCGGATAATTACAATTTATGTGTTACAAAAACAAAAACAAAAACAAAAACAAAAACAAAAGCCAAGAAATACAATAACAATTACAAAAGGCATATATCATGCAACTACAAAAGCTGCAAAAAAACTCCAACCAAAAAGGGCAAAAGAACCCGCAATTGAACACCGTTCATATCCGTTGCAACAAGTGGGAGAGGAAGAAGAGGAGTGAGAAAAATTAAAAACTGACAGCCCGGCAATGCTAAAATAACAACAACAAAGCAAAAAAAACAACCAAAAGTTCAGAAAATAAAACAAAAAGAACAGCAAGGCAAAAAAAAAACCAAAATTTAAAAAAAAAAAATAAATGAAGCTAAAAAATAACAACGACTTACAGAAAACATACTAAAAAAAACAAAAATATATAGAAAATATACAAAAATATTTTCTGTGCAATATTAAAAGCCCGCAAAAAAATCTGCATTTGGTCTGCTTGCCAACTTTTTGGCATAATTAAAATTATTAATAAGACACCGCAATCGACAAGCAGACAGGCCGAAAAGCCAACAGACAAGCAAAAAAAGAAAACAAAAATCAAGAAATCTAAAAATCGAAGAATGGAAAAACACTTGAAAACACTTTAAAACAATAACAACAACAACGAAATATTAACAAATTGCAAATTCATATGCAGAAACAGCAACAGAAACAAAAACATATAGAAAATTTTTTTGTTGTTGTTATTGCAAATTTGTTGCTCTTTTACATTAAGTTGTTTTTGTATTTTTTTAATTTTTGTTGTTTTTATTTCCACTTTTTAAGGCCATTTAAGCAGTCGGTGGGCCGTTATGTCTGTTGTCGTGGACGAATGCGCAAAATGATGAGTCGCCAAACGCCAAACGCCAACACCGACGCCGACGTGATTTAGGTGTTTTTGGAGGAGGTGCAGTTTAAGCGGAATTGGTTGTTTGCAGGTACATACGCATGTACAGTATGCGAAATAAAAATGCGTATATAATTACTGAAATGTGTGTAAGTTTAATTATATGAATGTATGTGCATTAGAGCGTATCGCCAAAAAAAGTTTAAAATGTTCCCCTCTGGTTCGAATGTTTACTCCTTGGAGATTTCAAAAATGGAAAAAAAATTTTTTTCGGCACCCTGTAAAAACAGCGAAATTCGTTTTTTGCTTATAACTTTTCTATTTGGTGTTTGATTTTAACGAGCAATATATTGTTGTAAAGGTTTTAACCCGTGTCATATTTCGTCCATATAAGCCATTAACCTGTGACACCAACTTTAGGTTTTATTAAAATTTATTTAAAACCAACACCCTGTATTAAAAAAGAAATTTTTGAATAAAGTAAATTCAGCCTTGAATTTAGTTTTGACATCATTATATGAGTAGAAAAGATTATTACTTATTAATATTAGCTCTGTTTAATGAACAAAAAAAAGTTCGGAGCAGGTTAGAGCAGAGCAAAGTAGGGCAGCTGTCGAAATAGAGCAACATAGAGCAACTCAGAGCAGAAATGCCATGAAGAAGTACATAGTACACTCAAATGATCGATTGGAGCTCATTTAGAATTACAGAGCCACCATGCTTGCAATTTTATTCTGATACGGACTTGCAGGAACTACAAAATTCTAATGATGTTATAAAAATACCTGATTAATATTTCCAAACAGCAGTGATTGATACTAATTATACTAATTATAACCTATTAATTTACTCAGATTTTCTATGCCATTCTCTAAATACTGAGCGATTTGAACAGGTAGTAAGTGATTCTTGTACAGAAGTTGCCGACGAGGAACGCCTAGGTTATATACTCGCTAAAGTAAGTAGCCGAGAACGTTACAGAAAATTAGAGCCAAGAAGAGATTTAGCATAAATGCATTACATCTATTTCCTCATTATATGCAGGTAAATATTCTTTTTATACCATTCATGGGAATGAAATGGTATTATAACTTTGTACCGAAACACGAATGGTGAAAGTACCAGAACGAGGCGTTGCAGACCTACGAGAATATATACCAATATGATCAGGATCATGAGCTGAGTCGATTAAGCCATGTCCGTCTGTCTGTCTGTCTGTCTGTCTGTTTAATCGCAAACTAGTCCCTCTATTTTTGAGATAACTGCATGAAATTCGGAATGTGAGTGTATTTTTCGGAGAAGCTTATCATTTGTCGGAATCGGTCGAATCGGACCACTATATCATATAGCTGCCATACAACCGATTGTTCAGATATATATATTTTAGGGTATAACTTCTCCATCTAAATAATGACACTTCTTTTTCTAAGGAATCTTTGTATAAATTACCCAGAGAATTGAAAGTATAAATTAAACAATATCAGACTATGCAACTTTTCATTTCCCCATTCATGAAAGGTATGCAGTCCTTGGTACGTCCGAAGTCAGCCGCGCTCTTACTTGTTTTTCTTAGTATTCAGGAAACAATTTTTTTTTCACATACAGTTTGTTGGATTTAGTAAAAATAGAATAAAAGCTGAACTTGGCATGATGGGCTAAAACTTTCTATGGATGAAATATTGCCTTGGTGAATACCTTTCTAAAAATGTATCACTTTTGAAAATCGAACGTAAAATATAGAAATTATAGAAAAAAAAACAAATTTCGCTGTTTTTACAGGGTGACAAAAAAATTAAAAAAAATTTTTTTGAAAACCTCATAAGGTAAGTGTTCAAACTGGGGGGGGAACATTTTCAACTTTTTTTTCCTCCATACACCGTGATACGCTCTAATGTGCATATATACTTTTGCAAAGAAAAGTGTTTGCTAATAGGCAGGTACGATATCTAAATATTTTTGTGTGTATACATATTTAGTCATGTACATACATATATTTTTGGTTATTTTTTGCAAACCATTTTTTTTTTTTAATTTTCATATTTGTTGTTTGCACTTTTGTTAAACTGCTTTTCTAGCACTTTAGGGGCATTTACCATTTTGTCTGTGCCGTTTTATGGTTTGTGAGGGTTTTGAACTTTTTTGTTGTTTTTTTTATTAACCCCCTTGTTTTATTATTTTAATATTTCGATGTAATATTTTAAATCTTTTTAAGGATACGGGAGTTGTGAATCAGGAAGGAGTGCACATAAAAGCACGGGCGTTATCTGCTCCACGTTACCGAATCCGACATCAATACGAAAACAGATTCTATCTATCCTATAACAGTCTTCGATACCAACTATGAGATTATTTTTACAACTGGGAAGGACTGGGGAGATGGTAAATTCGCTCAGAGATTCGATGTTTCCGTTTTCACGGACCGGTCAAAGATGGCAAGCGGAGTTCGAGCGGGTATCTTCGCAACTCAGCCGGACAATTCCATATTAGTCAGGCGCCCGGATACGGCGAGCCTTTTTTTATTTGAAGTTTTCGTCATACAGTAGGCCTACAAGGCTCTACTTGCAGCGGAAAGTGCCGGTGTCGGAAACAGAATATTAATTTTCTCGGATTGTCCGGCGGTTCTGAAGATTCTGAGATCTGCAACGGTATAAGTAAGCCTAGCCAGGCATTGTAGAGAGTGGGTCATGGGCTTAGCAAGTCGATATGACGTTTATCTAATTTGGGTGCCGGGGCATCGCAAAATTCAGGGAAAACAAATGGTGATTAGTTAGCATGAGAAGACTTAGCTCTTGATGTCGCAGAGGGGGAAAAGGTGCTTGCGTCCCTTGGTTTCGTAGAGGGACGAATCTATCGGCTCTGGTTTGAGAAGGCTAAAATAAGGTGGAAACGGTTGCAGACCTGCAGGCTATGCAGAAGTCTGTGGCGCTCACACAATGAGATGCGATCCTCAGCCATTCTAAGGATGGACAGGAGGAACATTTCTCGCTTAACTGCGGTTTTCATAGGAAATTGGGCTATTGATATCCAAGCGGCCAGACTGGGCTTAAACCATAACACTATATGCCACAACTGCAAACTTCTTGGAGCGGAGGATGGAGATGGTGGAGCACCTGCTATGCGAGTGTTTTTTGCGCTGCCAAGGCAGAATGAACTTCCTTGGCAAGCCTTTCTGCGACAACCTCTCGGAAGTCTAGGATGTCAAGCCTGAGAAAACTCTTAGATACCTAAACTCAACAGAATGGCATAGGACCTGCTTTATTTCCGAATTAATATTCTTCTTTAATCTATTCTTTTGGTTTTTAGACATGAGTTGTGGTAGAAAAATGGCGCTTCGGCGCTAATTGGCGTTATTGGAACTCGCTACTCTAACCAACCGACCTACTCCAGTTCCCCAGAAGCACAGGTTTTACCTAGGTTGATCCATAAGGTCACCGCAGTGCGGAAAAGCATCCCTGCAATACATTTTGTTGTTGCCAGATTTGCTATCTCAATTGTCAAACGTCCGTGTGTTTTTAATTGGCCAAGCAACACATGCATACAAGAAAAGCAACAAACACATAAAGTTTGACAATTTAGGTAATGAAAAAAATAGTCAGCTGTTTCTACCAAGACAACCTTATGTATCAACGTGAGGTTTTACTTTATTTCATTTCATTTCATTTCATTTCATTTCATAAACAGAGCTGCTCTCTTGCTTATGTCACTATTTTTAAACACTTCATGCCATAACCACCCTGTACCTGCTGTCATCACTTTAGTGAACGTCAAAGCGAACAGAAAATATGAGAAAGTTTTAATGAATTGTTAAACGAATTTCCGTCATCCTATCTCACATTTCCTTTGTTTATAAACCGGTTTCAGTGATGTGCCACCTTCAGAATCAATTTTCGTTTGTTTTATAAGCAAAGAAGACAGCAACAAAGAAAGAAATGAAAAAGTCAAAAGTCTTCATAGAAGTATCTTAGGAGTTCTGCCCTGTCCTATTTGTATTTTTTTTGACGATAACTTTATCATACAGCTTTTCAAAAACAAAGCTAAAGTACTCTTATTACTAAAGGCAATCTCAGCTAACAGCTGACAGCTGACAACTGAGAAATAACAACCGACAGCGTAAATATGATGTGTTAATGAACAGTTTTGCTTTTCTTAATTTTTAAACGCGCATTTGTATACATATTTTGATATTGACCGTGAACCTGCCACTGTCATAAAGCAAGAAAAAGATAACTCATCTGCCTTAAAAGCGCAAAGCGTCTTAATCAAAATTTACAAAGAAAATATATTACTTATTTATTTTTCTTCAAAAGCTGACATTTATATAAAACGCGCGCTTAATTTATTGTGGGAATTTGTGGCTTAAAAGTTTTTTTTTTTGTCTTAAGCCTATTTGATGTATGTACTTTACTTTTAAGTATTTTTATTTTTGCCCTTTTTAGGCGCATTTGCAATTTTTATTATTTTGTGTATTCGTTTTGGTTTTTTTCTTACGTACTTCATTATTAATTAATTTTTTGCTTATTTAAAATACCTTCAAGTCATATCCTTTTAAGATTATGCTTTTTATTTGTAGTTGTTTTTTTTTCTTCTTTTATTCCTTAAGACACACAATGCCTTAAAAGGTCTTGATTATTACATGTGGAGTAGTATAGTACATACCAAAATACAGATTTAATGCGTAGCAAAGATTGCAAAACTTAAAATCAGCTAAAAGAAAAAAAAACCAATCCATTGGTTATTAAAACATATAGATTTTGTTAGTTTAGAGCTGTTTTTTAGCTTCCATTGGTGAATGCATTCGCTTGGAGGTTAAACGAAGGCCAAACGTGCGTTTACGCATAAATATTTTGTTATGTGGGAACTTTTACCAATTTTTTTTTGTTGTTGTTCCGTCTTTAACTGTATACATATGAGCACGTATTTTTTGTTATTTGTTTTACATAGTCTTTTTTTTTTTCTTTGCTGTTTTCCAATGAGTTTGAATGAACTAATTTTGCACGGTATAATTTAGTAATTAAGTATAGCCAAATACGGCGAAAGAATATGTTGCAATTAGAGTTTACGGTTTGGTTACAAAGAGTTCTTTCTGTACAATTTTTTTTGTTTCTGCTGTGTAGGAATGCGTTGGGAATTATTAAATGTACATGTGCAGTTCTTATAACAGCTGTATTGAGCGTGAGAAATGGAGCACAGAGGGTGCCGTTTTGATACCACTCGTGACTAGTGACTAAGGAACCAGAAGAATAGAGTGGAAGAGAGCACCAATTCCGAAACCAGTGCAAATTCTATGCCCGGTTGAGTTTAGGTATTCAAGAAATCCCTCACGTCTGACGTGCTTGAGTTCAGCGAGGAATTTCATTCTGTTTTGGCAGTGCGAAGGACACTGGCATAGCAGGTGCTCCACCGTCTTCTCCGCTCCAGGAAGTTTACAGCAGCGGCACAGAGTGTTATGGTCCAATCCCAATCGCACCGCGTGGCTACTATTAGCCCAATGTTCTATGAGTACCGCAGTTGAGCAGGAAATGTCCCTTTTATCCATCTTTAGAATGGCTGAGGATCGCATCACATTGTATGAAAGCCACAGACTTCTGCAGACGACTTCTCGTCCTCGAGCCAATGCCGAAAATTGGGTCCTTGATGAAACACAGGGGCGCAAGAACCTTCGTTGCGCCTCTGCGATATCAAGAGCCGAACCTTGCTTGGCTAACTTAACAGTCTATTCGTTTCCCTGGATGTCACAGCCAGATCAGAGTTATGCTATGTCGACTTAATAATAATACAATGGCGCTATTATAACTCTGACGAGTTTTATGGCCGAGCTTCTCTCCCAATTCGAGGTGTGCTCCTTTTTGTTTTTTTTTTTTCCTACTAATTGGGTGGACCTACAGTTTTATGCCGGCTCCGAACGGCGAATGCATTTTTTGTGAGAAGCCTTTTCATGGCAGAAATACACTCGGAGGGTATGTCGTCCACTGCCGAGAGGTGACCGCTTCTCTTAAAAAACCCAATAATTGGATTTTTACTAATTAGAAAAATTTGTTTGGTATTTTCTCGGACAGTGGTTTGAACCCGAGACCTCTGGCGTAGCAGGCGAGCACTCTACCCACTTCACCACAGCGGCCGCTATGTCGACTTGCTAAGCCCATTATGACCCACTTCCTACACTGCTTGTCCAGGCTTAATGATACCGTTCCAAATCACAGAGCCCTCAAAGCCGCCTAGCTATCCGAGAAAATTTATATCCTCTTTCCGGCATCGGCACTTTCCGCTGCAAGTAGAGCCTTGCAGGCCTTCAGTATGGCGAAAATTTCAGTTTAAAAAACACCCGCCATGTCAGGGAGCCTGATTGATGTGGAAGTGTTCGGCTGAGTTGGGAAGATACCCGCTCCCACTCCGTCCGCCATCTTGGACTTGTCCGTGAAAACTGAAGCATCGAATCTCTAAGCGAGCTTACCATCCCAACAGTTCTTCCTGGATGGAAAGACAATGTAATAGTTTGATGTCGGAGTCGGTAAGCCCCAACTTTAGGGCACCCTGAGGCGCCTTTTTCATGACAAAAAGATCAATGGGCGGAATATTGCCTCTGCTCCAATAGCTGCTCGTTGAACTCTCCTCAATATAATCCACCATATTTATTTCAACGCTTAATGCAAGATTGTTTCAGCGCAACTGGCGCTTATCTAAGTTTTTTGGCGCATCATTTCTTGACGCAAATAACAAAACACTTCAACTTATTTTTTAATTTTTTTTTTTTTGCAAAATGCAAATTCCTTTGATTACAAAAGAAGTCCTCGATTTTTGAGAGCCTTTTGTTTTGACTGAACTTTTGTTGCATTTAACACAAATAAACACACCAAGTCTTTGAATAATTAAACCTAAATTTTGTGGCAAATAATAACAAAAGTAATTAAGAATAATAACTGAGAAATAAAAATTTTAAAAATAATATGTGCAAAAAACAAAAATGTAAAACAATAACAAAGAAAAATGCAAAATCAGCTGACACATACAAAAATGGCTGAAGGAACAAAAAGCGTGCTCAGCACTTCTCAATGCTCACAAAAAACTTCTTTTCGGTCACAAGTCGTTGACATTTATTGAGTATTCTTTTGTATAAAATATTTTTGCAACTGTTTGTTTTTGGTTTTGTTTTTTATTTAGTATGTGTATGGCTTTTTAATACTTAAAATAAAAAAAAAATATTAGTTTTGGGGTGCGGCACAATAATTTATTCAATTTTTTTTTACTTATTTGTGTATATAATTTTCTGTGGTTTTTTAACGATTTTTAAGATTGAGATTTTTTGGTTTGTGCTTTTTATAATTTGGCATTTTTTGGCATTCTTCACTTGCAGGCATTCATTTTTTTGCCAAATATGGCGCTATAATATTTCATTTCATATTTCTGGGTGCATTGCTTAAATACAAAAATTTTTAATTTTTTCATTGACACCCTCACGTTCAAAAATAAAATAAAAAAACGAATGAAAAACACAACTCACAATTATTGCTAAGTGCCATCGCCCACATATACACTCACATGTTTACAGAATATTTGTTTCTTAGCTTCATTAAGCAACGTTATACCATATTAAACCTACGTACTAAGTAATGAATATGACTAATGTCAAAGAATGTTGACTGTTGTCATCAATTTAATTAAAATGTCAAAATTATTCAATTACAAAATTGAGTTATGTATGTACGTTTGTCTAACATGCAGGCATCCGGTAATGAAGTTCGAGAGGAAATTGAATTCGAATATGAGGGTAGATAATTGATCTAATGTACATACTAAAACAGGGATCGGCATTACACTCACGCATGCAAGCAATTGAAAACATAAGACTGTAGGAGATAACCCTGATATAATAAAGAAACATACCTACATATACATATGTACATATGTATTTCTGTAGATCACTTAAAGCATTTAATCAGTAATATATACGGAGCTGGGCCCACCAACCTTGACTCACGACTTTTGCTAACCGCAAAACCTCGAAAGAATTAAATTCTTAACAACCCACTCACACTCAAAAGACATTGTTCTTCAAAAGCGCGTACATATGTACATATGCAGGTGTTAATGAAGATTTCACTGTCAATTGAAATGGATTTCCAAAAAAAGAACTGAAACAACAAAAAAACGTAAAGTATAAAAAAAAATTCAAGTGCGCCCAAAAACCGCGCCGTTGCCAATGCCAATAATGGACATTAAACCTGACCCAGTGACACACAGAAGCGCTCAAAAACAATGAAAAGCAGGCTACTGGAGAAAATCCAATAAAAATGTACAGAGCGGAAGAACAAATGGTGTCAAAAAAAAATAAACAGAAGCAGAAAGAAGAAGAAGAAGAAGAAGAAGAAGAAGAAGAAGAAGAACACATAGAGCTTTTGTAAGCGCAAGAAAAAAGTAAAATCTTTTAAAAACACAAGAAAGAAAACAATAAAATTACAGCCAAGTGTAAACAAACTAAGTTCTAAATGAAACTAAATATAAAACAAAAAACAAAATAGAAACTTAATATCAAAAAAAACAACAACAGAAACATAAAAAGCTAACAAAATCACTCTTTGTAGAACAAGCGCTAGAATCGGTCCTAAAAATTTATGAAGCAGCGTGTTGAGCTCACGCAAGAGGGCGCGCAGGAGGCTGTTTTGAAAACATGCGTTTCAGCTATATAAATACTAAAGAAAAATACAAATACGCACAAAAAATCTAAGCCTTATTTAAGAATTAAAACAGCAGATTTAAAGGCTTACGAAATCAGGCCAGAAAATTATAGGGGTAGCAAATTTGTATGGCGTAAGGCTTAAAATAAGGCTGATTTTCCCCTTGTGTTGATGTCATTAGGCCATAAGGAGTATCTACTCTCTCCAAAGGCTTTTCCGCCATGCGAAATAAGGCCTAGATAAGTATTAGAAAGTTAGGGACAGACAGAGTGAGTGCATAACAGAAGCAGCGCTGCCAGCATACTACTTTTTTAGACCTGATTTGTCAACAATAAGCAAAACTTTTTTGCAGGGTAGATGTAGAAACCTTTTTAAAAACTTCATAGAATCTTGTAAACATAAGCGCCGATAGTTAACCTTTAAACAAGCATATCCGTTCTAAACAAGTACAAGAACAAAATATTTATTTATGTACGCAGTACATGAGTAAGTATGTAAGTATATAAGTATGTATGTATGTCAGCATGTTACTAGCATTTTGGCTCAAGTACTTGTACTCGCACTTGTACTTGTTCTTGTTCTTCTTCTTGTTCTTGTACTTGCAACACATTTTACAAGCAAAACAAGTAGAACGAAAAGAAGTTATGTATGTATAAGCGTTTTTTTAAAGCGTGTGCTTTATGTGTAAGCAAGAAATATAAAAACATATATATAATAAAATAAAAACATAGACCAAACTAAAAAAATAAATATAAAAAACAATAAAACATAAAACATAACAACAATTGCTTTGATACTGATATTGTTTGTGTTTTTTTTTATACCTTTCATGAGAATGAAATGGTGTTATAACTTTGTGCCGAAATAAAAATCTTGAAAGTACCAGAAGGAGGCGTGACAGATCCACTAAAATATATACCGACATGATCAGAATCACAAGCTGAGTCGATTAAGCCATGTCTGTTGTCTGTCTGTGTGAACGCAAACTAGTCCCTCAGTTTTCGAGATATCTGCATCAAATTCGTAGCGCGAGTGTATTTTTAGAAGAAGCTGATCATTTGTCGGAATTGGCCGAATCGGGCCACTATAACATATAGTTCCCATACAACGGATTGTTCAGATATAGACATTTTGGGATATAACTTCTGCATTTCAACAGGTAAGGGCATGCAACTTTGAGGTATTTGTACCCATACGGACCTAAATAATGTCTCCGAAATTTGTCAAGATCGGACGACTATAACATATAGCTGCCATACAACCGATTGTTCAGATATAGACATTTTGAAGTATAACTTCTCCATTTAAACAGATGAGGACTTGAAAATTTACTGTGTTCGTATCCATATGGATCTAAAGGATGTTACTATGAACTTTCAAGGTCAAAATATGTGTAAATTAAGCAAAATCAGACCTATTCATGAAAGGTATGAAGTCTTCGGTACGGCCGAAGACAGCCGCGCTCTTACTTATTTTATGATTGCAGTCGGGCGCCCTATGTCTTAATACAGTCCAAATAAGTCATAGAACATAGAACATAAAGCAAAGATCATTTGTGACCTTCCGTGCATAATTTTTGTTTTTATTTGATTTCTAATTACTATTTTTCTTTTTTTGGGAAATAAAATAATTTGTTTAAAACTTGTATGACATTCTTACACCACTGCCTCCCGTCCAGCGTGTTAATGTGTTTAGGCTACATACTTTTTTTTCAATTGTAAGTACTTTTCGTCGTTTAAATTTTATAACCGCATAAGTGCAACTTTCATAATCGTCTATGCTAGAATTGAGATTTGCGAAAGCTTACTAACTGATTATTGATCCATACTATAAATTTGGTCTTTGCGAAGCTCTAACTATATTTCCTTCTAATGTATTTTTCAGTTCTGTAGTCGTAGAGGTGGGCGTCAGGAGTTCAAATTTAATTTTTGGCACAAATGTCGGTTAGGCGGTTATGAAGTTTAAACGGCCTTTTGTTTGCTAAAGAATGTCATAAATGCAATGAAGCTAGATTTTTCTATAGTTTTAATTTTTTGGTGGTTTAAATCTTTTTTTTAAATAACTTAAGGTATTTACTTACATATATGTATATTTTTTTTAAAGTAAGCAACGTATATATTTTAGAAATGCAGTGTTTGAGTGATTACCTGAAATTAAAAAAAAAAAGAATTTTATCTGACTTTTGTATGAGCTATTGGCCAGTTTTAGTTAAGAAAAATTTAAGAAATATAAATAAACGGCCATCGAAAAACAAAAAAAAAAATATTTTATCTGCTTAATTAATTTTTTTTAAATATATAAATAGTACACTAAAAAAACAACTTACTCAGATTATGGAAAAGTAGGAATGATTTGGATGTACAATTTTCTTCAAATCAAGGAATAAAAACCACGCTTTAAAGAAATTACGTCTTTAGCGCCGAATCATTACCATTTTTCCATAATCTGGGTAATTGTTTTTTTTTTCTTTTGTTGGGGTAAGTGGAAAAAAATTCAAAAACTATTTACAGCGAAGGTTGAGTGTATAGCTATTTCACGAAAAACCATTTTCGATCATCAGCACTCTTTTCGGAAGTGGATGCACCCCAACAATTAAAGATTGAATTACAATAAAAATTTCGTGCTAAGCACTAAAAACTCTTTCAAGTAAAATTGTTAACGTTGTTTGGTATATACATAAAATAAATACCAACAACAATGTTCATTGCGAACTGCCTACAAAAAAATTCAGCACGTTTGTGGAGAATATATGCAAAAGCATATACACACTAACGTTAATGTTGAAAATGAAAAAGGCAAAAGTGGGGAAAATCCAACACCTTGCACAGAGTCTCAATGGCCGAGTGAGTTTATGCGTTGGGTCATTGCGGCTGAAGATGGAATGGACTCGGGTTCAATCCCCGGTGCATCCACTTCCGAAAAGAGTGCTGACGATCGAAAATGGTTTTTCGTGAAATAGCTATACACTCAACCTTCGCTGTAAATAGTTGTTGAATTTTTTTCCACTTACCCCAACAATTAAAAATTGAATTACAATAAAAATTTCGTGCTAAGCACTAAAAACTCTTTCAAGTTTTTTTTTTTTTTTTTTTTTTAGTGTAGGTATATAAACCTAGATAGATGTTAATTCCTTTCTACTGAAAACTATATATTTAATACGGTCTTCGGCAGCGTATAGCGCGCAAGCGTTCTATGAACATCTCAGTATTATAGGCTGAGTTATCCCATTTAAGAAATTGTTTCAAAAATACCCATATTCAAATTTCTTAAAACAGCCTCCAATTTATGGCACCGAATTTTAAGTTATGGTATTTTTGAAAAAATTTTGAAATGGAAAATTCTTCCACTCACGTGTTCAAGGGCTAAGCCATAGCATAAGAAGCCCGACTGTATGGCATTAAATTACTATCATATCAAGAAGCTAAGGGATTCAAATCTTCGTGAAGCAAAATTCTATCATCAAACGAAGAGATTGATCTAAAAAGCTTTACATGCTCCGCCTACAACAAATTTTTTGAATGTTTAATTATAGTGGATATATCGTTTGAACAGATTTTCGGCACATTTTTTTAGAAAACATGTTGGTACCTTATCAGGACCATAGCTGAACTACTCATTTAATGGCATTCACAAATTTCTGACAGATGAGATAATGTGACAAGCAGGGGGTGAAATAGATTTAAACGTTGTAGTAAAAACCGTATATATATACAATAATCTATTCTAAGTGGTTTAGAAGGCTTTCTAGTGACTTTTTATATTTAGATATTCATAAGCAAACTGTTTATCAATGAGGAGTGTAATAATTATATGCCTCTCATAAATAAGATAATCAATGACTTAATTTCATATTAATTTTTTGTGAGATTTGTTTGTTATTATAAATATATATATATATATATATATATATATGTACTTGTTGTTTCTAGTGACCCCGCATTTTTGCAACATTCCTTTGATAATTGAAAATCAAAGAAAAAAGTTTAACACGCTTCCTTAAAAAAAATTGGCCTCTACGCAAACTAAATTCCTCACATTTATTGCTGCAATTAGGCGGTATATTATTTGTATGTATTTATCAACATTGTTATAACTTACAGTATATATGTAAATTTGTTTCATTTTGCATTATAAATATTTTAATAGCATGACGCACACTTAGCACTCAACGTTTTTATTAAAGAGCGTACATGCGTAATTCTTTTATTTCTGCTATGACCTTTTTATGACACTGCACTTGAGCTAATTACAAGATGTGCATTTAATATGAAAAACATTTAGCAAATTTTAACTTTTTTATGGACGCATTTTTATTAGGCTTGACATTAAAACAATTTAATTTGCATATTAACATTGCATATTTTAAACAAAAAAAAGTTAATAATAAAAAAAAATAAGAAAAAAGTTAACAAAAGTTTATAACACAATTAGCTATGTGCAATGGGAAGTTGTTTAAATGGTAAAATCGTGGCATTGCTGCAGTAAATGGTCCCTTACAATGTGATATGAGACTGAAGGTGCTGTTGCGGAAGAGAGTTGGTTGAAGGGGAAGAGCGGTGGTGTATAACCATAAAACTAAAAAGATAACAATTTAGTATAATTATAAGCAGCTTATGAATTAGCCAATAAAAACTGCAAATATTTGTTTATAACAATTGACGTTTTGTGGCTATTAATTGTAAGACTAATTTTCTGCTTAAATATGAAAAAGACGCAAATGAAATGTGTGTATCAAAAATATAGAAAATTCTGCTATTTACAAAGCGAGATTTTTCTAACACCTTTTGACGTTGATTTATCACTTCTCCCGGCGTTTACGTGCCTTTTAGAAATACATATCGAGCCCTAACCAATAAAATAACGTTCGCGCCAAATAGCAAATTTTACAGGAGCGATGTTTTTTGTTTTTTTCCTAAACGGTTTAGTAAATATTTGTGAAATTTTGAAGGTAGTCTAAGTCCAATTAAATACAAGTTCTAAGCTCATTTTTAACCTCATTGAACATAATTTAATGGCAAAAATGGCGCGTACGTTAAAATTGCGCGCGCAATGGCAGTCCGCTAGACAAAAAAGTGGCGCATACGTTAATTTAATATAACCAAAAACAATGCTTTTTGCTTTGTGGGATTTTTTTTATTTTTTTTCTGCAGTGCACATTACATGTTTAAGAACATAAAAAAGTAAACATAAATAAAAAAAATTCATTTATAACAACAAAAATATGTGAAATTATCGAGATACATAGATATATGTATGTATGTTATAACTAATCTATCTGGATTATTACAAAGTACAAAACTTTTATTAATCATTGCGTATGTAATTCCATGGATAAGAGAAATATTCAATTTAAGTCTACAGGTCTTTTTTCGCTATTTTCAAAATACCCATATTTAAGCAAAAATAAATTTTTTTCGAAAAGAATGGAGCGTATCTTACTTATTTTAAAATTTACATTTTTTGGAAGAAGACGATCGGAAAATTGTTTCCAATTTAAAAAGTCTGAGTATTTTAGCGATATGCATTCATATTCAAAAGGTGTTTTTTAGCATTACGAATAACTGTGGGCCATTCACTAGGAGCCCAGACTGCGGTTTCGAATGAAAGATTCTATTGTGCTGTGAATAGAATCTACAGGCATCATAGTGTGACCAGGCAAAAGATAAGTACTTTTAATACTTTCAATAAACGAACAAGTTTTTATGAAATAAGCTATCATTGAGAGCATGGCTTTGTTGCGATTCTGCCCAGCACAGCTATCACAATAGAGACTCAGCTTCTTCACTGTCTTTCGTAGATCTAATTTAAGCAAATATTTATATATTACTGTACATATCTCATTACAGCCCCGCTTCCCATCTTTCTCACCCCATAAAAAGCACATTCTATTCCTTGAGCAGTTTCCGTAAATACTAAGATTATAAAAAGCGTATTTTCTAGAATAAAAGAGGGTAATATTTTTGCTGTGAGGCGTATTCAAAACTTTTTGAAGATCAAAACTTGTGCATAAAAACGAGCTATTTTGCATTCCTTTCTTTTGTTCTTCCAAAAAAGTTTTCTTGCTTTGCTCTTTGTCCACTATATGAGTTCTAAATTCCACGGTGTCTAAGTAACTGCTGCCTAAAAGTTTTCCTTGATCACATATGGTACATCGGTCCTTTTTTGGCAAATGAAATCCCAAATAAAAATCGTTGTTGAAAATTTTTCTAAAAACTCTCAAATACAGTGAAGAATTTGTAAGGTCTTTCTCTTCTAAATATTTTATATAACATCTGTATAATGTTGCAACATTGCAAAATTCTTTGGGGAGATATAACTTGTTGCTTTTGTTACGGCAATAATGTGACGGAACCACTGGCAGTTGCTCAATATACTTTTTCAAAATGGCAACCTTTTCAGGATCGGTACTGTCTTCTATGTCGCTAACGTTATTTTTACAGTAGCCCAAAACAAAGGGTGGCGCGAACGATAAAATTGATAGTCACATATCTTTGTGGTTATGATGCTTGGCGATAAAATACTTTATGAGCAGATGTGTAATATGCTTTAGAACAATTCTACATCAAAAAAATAAAATCGAAAAAATGTCGCGAACGTTATTTTATTGGTTAGGGCTCGATATGTAGTCTTCCTTTTGATACCCAAGCTGAGCATTTTTCCCTAGCAGGTTTTTACATATTGTTACAAACAAGCATTAAGTGAAATAAAAGTTAAAGTACATCTATATAATAGCTTAACTAAGTACCATAAATATAATACTCAGGCTGAGTATATGTAAATATGGTGGGATGGGAGCGAAACTCTTCTTTTTAAACTTCCAGATCATTGTATCGTATTTCGGCTAGACTTTCGATTAAGGAACCACGCCCCGCGAAAAATAAATTTTTCAGGGGAGTAGATGGGCTTTTATTGATCAAGAAAATGAAAACGAAACTTGCCGAAGGCTTATAGTTTATTAGATATTTGTTGTTAAATTTGAATGGGTCCATAGATATTACCCCAAAAAGAGAATTCTGCGGGCTGAGGGTTATTAAAGCGCGGCCGCAGGCCTCCAACGGAAAGATGTACTCTAGACACATACTTACATATATGCATATGAGATAGCAGACGAACTTGCAAGAGACGGGACACATACGCTCCGCTTTCGTCAACTTGGAAGGGTTTAAGTATGTCGCTCGCCACATGCGCAAGCTAATTCTTAAGGGATTTCGCCACACAGCAGCGGGTGTTAAATGGAAATGCCTTAGTAACTGGAATCGTCATTCAAGACTCGTGTGGGCAGATTGGGATGTGAGAGGTGTTAAAAGGCTACTTCTTCTAAGGAGGAAATATCTACGACTTTTTGTTGGCCGCAAGTGTTCTTATCACTTTGCTTTGCTTTTAATGACTTCTGAAGGAGCTGCAAAGATGCGGAGGAGCCTGAAACTGTAAAAAACTTACTGTGTGAATGTGCCGCACTATGGTTTAAGAGGCTGAAATTTCTGGGATCCCTCCACTTTTCTGACCACGGTGACTTGGCTAAGATGGAGCTTATACAAATCTTAAGATTTGCTGAATTCACTTTTTGGTTCAAGTAGGGGTTTTTTAGATCCCCGTGGTATCAAAATGGCACCTTTTGGGAATAAATGTGCCACTATTAAACAACAAAAGTGGTTGTTTATATGTACCACTTTGACTGTCACACAAAATCACAATAATGACAGGTGAGCATGACTTTTAATGATGCTGTTGATTACGCATATATGTATGTATTTACAAATGTAAATATGTATGTAGGCACATCTATAAATAATCACATAATTAGCATTGCGACCTGTAATGCCAATTGATGTTCGTATCATGTGAATTTGGGTCAGACAAAAAGGCAAAGAAAAACACGCAATGATTTTTTAGAAACAATTACATACACACATATTTTCATGTGTTTCATAGACAAAAATAACTAATACGAGTATATATATGTACGTACATACATATTATGTTTTAATGTAAATTTAAATTGCATAAAAAAAAATCTCTGAAAATATTTTTAAACAAAAGAAACAAGCCGAATAAATAGTTGAATAGGAAAATTGTGGAAAAGACTGAAAACTATAATCAACACGAGACTGAGTTTGTTGTACCTATAAACACAAAGCACAAAAAGTATAAGTAAATTAAAAGTCTACTGCAATTCTATACGTCAGACTCTCTAGCCAAAAGCAGTGTTTAACTATAAACTCGATATACAAAACAAAAAAAAATCTGAAAGAAACATGTTAAAGGCGTTACCGGCTTGACCATTGAAGGCAACTTAATATACGCGTATATATGTACATATGTATGAATAAAGTTTGAGAGTTGTTGCTTTTCAAGAAACAAAAGTGAAAACCAGTTGTTTGTTTTTGTTGTTGTTTGCAAGTTTGCCTCAACTAACTACATACATACATACTTGAACTGCTGCTGCCGGTAGATAATAAAGAAAAACTTGAAACATTAAAAAGCAAAAGTGGAAATTGTGGCATATATAGATATGTGTAGATCAGTGGCGGACCTAGCATAAATTGTCTGGGCAAGCCTATATGTGAAGCATAACCATTAGTCATTTATGTAATTTTCTTTGCTGTATTATCTAGAAGTCTGATTGCGTCATTGAATTTGATTTAGAGCTCTCGCTTTTTTTAAACATTTTCGAGTAGCCCGAATAAATGCTTTTCCAATTCTCGAACACTCCTTTGTTTGCTTATTACCCGTATGTTTGTACGGGCATTCGAACAATTCGGGTATTTGAAGTTTGTTCTTTCTCGTTTATTTTTTTTTTTTTGTTGTCTTCATATGTATTTTTTTATCTTTGTTTTCCTGATACACATTTTTTTGTTTGTACACTCAGAGAAAAGGAATTAAAAATAAAATTTTTATTTTTATAATGTCCGATTTAAACCAAGTCATTTTTATTTTAAAAATGAAACTTTTTAAATTACAAATTGAATTTTTGGAATTAAAATGTATTTAGGATTTAAAAAGAAACATGTTTAAATTAAAAATGAAAATTAATGGAATAAAAACGAAAGTTTTTGATTCAAAATCTCATAGCGCTTAAAATAAAAATAAATATTTTTAAACTTAAGATATTTTTTCTTGATAGATATAAAGACGTGTTTAAAAATAATGTAAATACAAATTTTTTTTTAATTTAAAAATCTTTATTTATATTTTAAGCACTATGAGATTTTGAACCAAAAACTTTCGCTTTTATTCCATTTATTTTAATTTTTAATTTAAAAATGTTTCTTTTTAAATCCTAAACACATTTAATTTAAAAAATTTTATTTTTAAATAAAAATGACATTTTAAAACGTGCATTATAAAAATAAAAATTTTATTTTTGATTCCTTTTCTCTGAGTATAAGCTCAGATGTTGGTACAGGAATTTGAATAACGGGCTTCAAACAAACACTATCTGTTCGAATTGCTCGATACCCGGGTATCTAGAGCTCTACTTTGATTAAATTCGGTTTGCATATTTGGTTTGTTGTTTATATTCATAACATATGAAACTGAATGTATTGCGTTAAATCGAGAAAATGAGGATGATAAAGAATTTTTAAGTTTTTATATACAATGAATATTATGAAGATATGTAGGTACATATGTTTTTGACTTTTGGTATTTTAGCTGTAGCTATATCAACAAGCCTGGCTAAGTAAATTCAAGTTTTTTTACCATCAGAATTATCTACAAAAGCAGAGGAGAAATTATTAGAATAAATTGGGAAGAACTCAATTGAATTGATTGATGACGCCAAACTTATAGGGAAATCTCACACGAAAGCGCAGAGGTATTTTTAGTTTCCTTATACCGACGGAAATTTTAGTAGTACCTAGCAAGTGTATTTGCTTATTATCTAATATCTAAAAAAATGGGTGCTTTAGTGTTTGAAAAACTGGGGTCCAATTACCAAAAGTCCTGAAATTTTATTTGATTTTGATTTCCGTCGCTTTTTAAAATTATCTTGATATTTTGCCAATAGTCGCCAAATATCACAATCAACGCTTTTATAATCTGGTATTTGATATTTATGTTTGCATGCACATGTAAGAAATTACGTGCATAAGTATGTATGTACATGAAAACGAAAATCAAATCAAATATGCATGTGGCTGTGAATACTGAACTTTTGAATGCCGAAGCCAGCTTCATATTCGCATACAAATTTAATGTGAAAAATAAAAAAAGTGCTTTGCTAGTTTTTTTTTTTTCAATTTAAGTCTGAAAATAAGCAATTGGTTTCTCCTTAGCGAAAGCGAGAAAACAAGCTATGTTATTCTGTTTTGAAAGCCAGGTAAAAGCTAATGTGTGGAAACGTTAAAGCATGCTAACTGTGCTGTGATTGGCTGTGTAAACAAAATACACATTGTGAGGTCAAAGAACGTAAATCTATTTACGTTCTTTGGTGAGGTGGATTGGTGGTGTATTTGCGCTATTTTCTTAGAATACTTTTAGGCACCGTATGTTACAGTGGGGGCTATATTATTGAGAACTTAAATAGTAAACACATTTAAAACGTAAAATAACCAGATTTTAAAGAAATTCGTAAAATGAAATGCACGAAAATATGTACGCAAGCCGGGCTTCTCGGCTTGTATGAAGCGCCCGCCTCTGGTGTAGATATGTATGTAAGTATATGCATTTATATATAAACATACAAAACTAAGTGGGGTAAATAGAGAGTAAACAATGGCGAGTATAGTTAGTTAATGTAGCGTTGAAAGAAAGTGATAGTTTGGAAAGAAATTACTGTTATGTTACGCATATATGCATGTATGTATGTATATTTAAAATTTAATTGCAGAGCGTGACTTTTGAACTTAATTTAAATAAAACTCTGTTTAATCAAGTTTAGCTTATAAAATACAGTATGAACTCAGTTAAATAATTGCAAGTGGTTGCTACCGTAGCACACTGGTCTCATTTGTATGGGGAGTGGAACAAAACTCAATTTCTTGGAAACGGATGGACCTACCGAAACCAATCTTTCAGAAAAATTAAAAGCATATATGTTGTAATCCACGCCCACCACTAACGCTAGCTTACAGCCAAAAAAACAAGAAAACCAGGAATGGGGGAGGATAGGAATTGACCTGCTGAGCTTGGAACTATTTTTTTTTTACTTTTGGTTTTTTGGTCGTTTTTATTTCCATAACTACTTTATTATTGAGCTCTCAAGACCATTTTTTTTTTGTTTTTTTTTTTTTTTTTAAGCAAAAATTGGTATGAAAAATTAATACTTTTTTGGTAGAAGTTATAGATCCATTTCGTCATGGTCTTGAGAGCTCAATAATGAAGTAGTTATTTTTTTTTAATTTTTTGTATAGTTAGGTTTTTGAGATAACGGTAATTTTGTGTTGTTATCACTTCATTCAAAAATTAATTTCTCTGAAGTTACAAATGCGATAAACGCATACTGCAATTAAAATACGCTTCAAACGATATACAACTTGTAGTGGTCTAATAAAAACTCGCTAAGCGAAAGCTGGCCAAAGTCAAAATTTTGTGGATTTTTTGCGATTTTTGAAAAAATTTTGATTTTCAAATTAAGTTTTTATAAAAAGTTGTAAAAATCAGGAAAGTTTTATTTCTTTAAAAATTTGCCCGTTTAGTTAATTGCAAAGACTTTAAGCGTAATATCAGAGAGATCCGATGAATACCTTATTTTTGGCGATTTTTTCTTGTGAAACAAAAAGGATATTTTGGATGAAAACTTGGTTAGGTGACTTAACTATGTGAAAATGACTTCATAGGTTAAAAGGACATTAGAAGGATATATAGAGCTTCCAAAGACTAAACTAATGACATTTCGATTTTAAAAATCCGATGTCAAATAACAAAGTTACAATTAACAAGTAAGGAAGCCTAAGTTCGAGTGGAATCGAACATTAGATACTCAGCTGTATGCTTTCATTGTTTGTTTGCGTTTGTTCGATATAGGGTGTATTTTATATGAAACGAGTGCTGCATAAACAGGGCGCAGCCACGCCCATTTTCAAAATTTGTATCAATCATCCAAATAAGCATATAAATATTATTGTTAGTGCAAAATTGCATCCCTCTATGACTTTTAGTTACAAAGACTTCACGTTACAAATTCCAAAAGGGTGTTCCAGAAATATCTTTGTTAAAAAGTAGGCGTGGTCATAAACCGATTTCAATAAATTTTTGCGTGTCTATTAACACATGTTATAAAAGTGCATAAACTAAGTTTCGTCATAATATCTCAGTTATTTGTCGAGTAATAGGCTCGTAGATTTCTTTGTATAAAAAGAGGCGGTGCCACGCCCATTTTATAAAATTTTTTTATTTTTTGTTTCCAGTCTATTGTAGAACTCATGTCACAAAATTTCAATGAATTATCTTTATATTTCACAGAGATATCGCTAAAAATGATTTTATTAGGCCACTTTATAATACCCATATATAAAAGTGGGCGTGGTCGTCAACCGATTTTGGTAATTTTTCGTCCACACATTTGGCTAAGTAAATATATCACGCGTACCAAATTTCATCGACATATCTTTAACGGTTTCTGAGTTATGGCTTATAAAACTTTCAATATTTGCCCCTTAATAAGTGGGCGTGGCACCGCCCATTTTCCAAAATTTTTATATTTTTTGTTTTACGTCCGTAGTTGGACTCGTGCCACAAAATTTCAGTGATAGATCTTTATATTTGACAGAGATATCGCTTAAAATGTTTTTATTAGGCCCCTTTATAGTTCCCATATATAAAAGTGGGCGTGGCCGTCAACCGATTTTTATAATTTTTCGCCAAAACATTTGTCTAAGTAAGCAAATTACGCGTACCAAATTTCATCGATATATCTTCAACGGTTTCTGAGTTATGACATATAAAACTTTCAATGTTTGACCCTTAATAAGTGGGCGTGGCACCGCCCATTTTCCAAAACTTCATTAAATTTCTTCATAAGGGCCTGAGCTCAATACGTGGGTAAAATTTTAGCACTCTAGCTATATTAGTGGCTGAGATACCAAATTTCCGATTTTTTCTATATAGGAAAAGTGGGCGTGGTCATGGTCCGATTTCGCCCATTTTCAATACCAACCGCCCCAGTCTCGATACCAACTTGCATTTCAAATTTCATCAAAATATCTCAATTTTTACGCGAGTTATCGTGCGTACGGACGGACGGACGGACGGACGGACGGACGGACGGACGGACGGACGGACGGACGGACGGACGGACGGACGGACATGGCTCAATCGATTTCTCTTTTCACCCTGATCATTTTGATATATATAAGTCCATATCTATCTCGATTATTTCATTATGTTACAATCCACCGTTATGAAATCAAAATTATAATACTCTGTGTACTAGTACAGCTGAGTATAAAAAAAATATTTCCGCGATATTTCGCGGGATAAAAAAAAATTGTATGGAGAGTGGGACAAAACTCAATTACTCAGATTTTATCAAAAATAAAGTTTTATCGAAAACAGTCGACGTACATATGTACAAAAATACGTAAAAGGAGCATCTTGGGCAAAAATATTTTTTATATCTACTATCTACATTTAATATAATATTTTAAGAAAAGGGGGAAAAAAGGGAAAATTGTATAAACAGGCTTCTCAAGAGAAGACTTGAAACAACTCAAATCTGCTTATAAGACCTTGTCCAGAGTAGTCGTTAGTTGTTAAAAGTTTAAATTAAAATGCTAATGCTCGAAAATTACGCTCATAGAAAAACTAAGATTTCTTCATCTTGTATTTTGCTAAACTGTTTTATTTCGCTAAATCATGAAACATACATTTTTCTTGCGTTTCCATAGTTATCCGCATTTTTTTAGCACTCAAACTTGAAATCTCGCAAAAATCATAATACACTTATTTACAGAAACTTGTTCCAGAAAAATTTTTTTTTCAAATGTGTTGACTTTAAATGAGCCAAAGTAAAGTTTAATGGTGTCTATTGCGTATAGAAGGAGGTTTTCCATAAAATTCAATATATTTCCCACGGAAATTCATGACAGAAATTTCTTTTTGAAACACCAACATTTTTTACTTTTGTGTATGGGGGCTGACCAGTGTGCAACGATGTGGAATTAACGAATATTTAATTCACCATAATCCAATTCGTTCCACCAAAGCTACAATGTAGCTGCTATGTGACGAAAAATATGAATTCAGTTGCAATCATGACACAATAATACAGGTGACCTTTCCTTTTTAGTTTTAGTTTAAATACAGAGAAAATGCAATGAATTGAGCTTTAAAAGGTGCCTTTGTTTAATGTGTACATACGTAGGTCCACTCCCCAAACATACATACATAGATTTAAGTAAAACTTGTCTTGACGAGTTTTGAGTATTTTTTTCTTTAATTTTTCCGTTGGTTATTGAAACCCCCCCCCCCCAAAATATTTTTCTGTGTGCGCCACTGAACAGATAGATAGATGGATAGATAGGTATGTAGGAAGATAGATAGATAGGTAGGTAGATATATAGGAATATAGATATATAGGAAGATAGATAGATAGTTAGGTAGATAGGTAGATAGATAGCTAGATAGATAGATAAATAGATTTACTTGAGGTTTGTGGTGCGACCATTAGGTCTATTTTACCATCTACCCGATCACATTATCTCATCTAATACAAGCTGCTTCCAGAATCGAATAATAGCGCTCGGATTTAGAGACTAGATATGTCCCTAACCTGGCCAAGGCGTGCCCAGGAACCTTTCACATTTCCTTGCAATGAAATGCAGAGACATCTTCCATATTACAGAAGCGACATAAACTACCTACTTCACAGGATACCTTCAATGTTCTGTGAGAATTCCTGTCAATTTATTTCTAGTTAGAGGGATTCTCCTTGCAACGACTTATCTTATACACTCTTATTATTGCCTTTGCCTATCGCATTGCGTCGGGCTGATGCCAGTACTGTTATCTTAATTTATTTTCCTCGTTTCTCAGCTCATTCCTGATAGTATCCGGGCCTATTGCTATGAATAACTCAAGCGCTATTGCTTTGCAAGCCGCCTGTCCGTCTGCTCTACGCAAAGGTACTCTCAGCCTTACTGCATATTTTGCAATGAGAAAAAACCCTGAAAGTATACTTTTAAAAATGTGGAATATTAAGCAGAACATCTACTTAAATCTTCACTCACTTGGAAGACTTACAAACGCTGCTCACGCCAAATTTTGTCATTAAAGAGCCAAGTGAATTTCAACCAAGCAACTGCATAGACTATGCGGCTAATTTAGCCGAAAAAAGAAATCATTAGTCACTTTTAGTAAAAAATTATTTAGCAGCAGTTAATTCTTCTTTAAAAAATATCGTTTTTTGACAAGTTATTATTTAACCTTTGTTTGGTTTTATTTTTGTCTTGTTTATTTATGTGTTTATGTATTTTCTCAATTTATTGTTCAATTTTTTGCTTGTTTTTTTTTTTGTTTGTTTTTTGTTTGTTTTTTTTTTTGTTATTTTTTTCGGTATTTTAGTGTTTTTGCCATTTAATCATCACTAGTATCGCCGGTGGTCGAAATTCGACCATGCAATTTATTTTTTCAACTTTGTATTGGCACAAAAATTATTCCTTTTCGCGGAGATAAGCAACACTTTCCAAATTCCAGTTGTACCGCAACACTGATTTGCTCTTTTGATCACGGTCAGACGCGAAATCATGGTCCAAATCAAGGCAGATCTAGGAAGGTAGGCCCGGTGGTGAGCGCTTTTAAATTAAAGCGACTCTTCAACTATGTTTACGATATTTGTAAACACGTTTACGATATCTATTTATCTTAACTAAAAATTTTATTTATTAATTATAAAGAAATTAAATAATTTATAGAAAAAATTATATGCCTATGCACTGCTCCTGACTCATACGAACACATCCATATCAATTTTATGTGGATATGAGTATGTTAAATGTGCAAAACAGCCTGGCAATTGTTTGTATGGGAAAAATGTTAGCCTATTAATATATAGATAGTGGGCACATTTGCCAACGAAGCAAAAACGAAGTAAATCAAAAATGGTACAAAACTAAAAACTTTATTTATTAATTATGAAGAAATTAAATAATTTATAGAAAAAATTATATGCCTACGCACTGCTCCTCACTCATATGAACACATCCATATCAATTTTATGTGGATATGAGTATGTTAAATGTGCAAAACAGCCTGGCAATTGTTTGTATGGGAAAAATGTTAGCCTATTAATATATAGATTATTCAAATCTTCAAGACACCATTAGGCAAAATGCATACATACCTACTCTGACGATCAGTGGGCACATCAAAACGAACAGTCGCACAGTGGGGGCACCTCCATACAAACGCGGCCAAAAATAGTAATAATTAAGCTAGAATCTTCAAACTCGGAACTTAAGCTTCTTTGGTTGAAATTAGTAAACTGTGAAAATTTGAACAAAATCCACCCACAAATACGCCCACCTCCCATATAACGGTATTTTTGAAATTTCAGCTAAAATGCTCCATTTTGATTAGTTTATACATTTTTGAAATATAAATCGAATGCAGTAATCATTTTGGAAAAGGGGTAAAGCACTTCACCGTTTTTAAATTAAAAATATATGCACTTTTAAGTATGTTATACGCATTTATCATAAAACTTTCATACAAAAAAATCGCATTTCAAAAAAATTTTATACCAGAAATGAAATTACACTTTTCTAAAGGATTTCAGTGTGCTAAACCTGAATCTGGAGTCAGATTTTCCAAATTGGTTCTAGTTTCTGAGATATTCATGCTCAAATAGGCAAAAAACACGTTTTTTGGCTCTATTCCCTGCTTAATATCTTTTATGTAGTTACTTTCCACTCAAATTCGATTAAACCAGTTGAAAGCACAATAATTACCCTTGAAAATAGCGTTTAGTTTCTTCGAATATCTTAATTAGAATTGGAAATATCGATATTTAAGTTTCACCATTTTGACAAATATTCCCCATACAAAAAAAATTTAAACTTTTTGAAGCATACTTCTGGGCATTTGTATGGGAAAAATGTAAGAAAACTCAAAAAACACCTTCCATAAAAATGTTCATAAAACAAAATGGAGCAAACGAATTTTTACGATTTCTTCTCCTGTTTATAAAAGACATTTAGGATTATGAAATATTAAAAAATTGAGGAGGTCATATTTTTTGTTTTTTTTTAATTTCATTTTAAAGTTTTACAATTTTTACTCATTTTTTTTTTATATTCCAAAAGAAAAAAGCTGTCAAAGATATGAATTAACGATGATAAAAAAGATTACCTCATAATTTGAAAGTATGCACCATTTACTGCAAGACGATAAAGAAATATTCGATTAGTTGCCTAAATATAAACGTTTTTCATAATGTCAAACCTAACATAATTAATGCGTTTACAAAAACGCAGTTTTAGGCCAATGGGAAAAAAATTATAAAAGCAAATGGAGCAAGTCGATTTTTAAAATGAAAATGCAGTTTGATTAAGAATATATTATTTCAAAGCATAAAAAAAATTTGAGGAGCTCATATTTTTGGTTTTTTTAATTTTTTTATTCAAAGTCGAGCAAAATTTTTTTCTTATCGACATTTTTTGTCAATATTTGAAAATTCAGATAAATTCAATAGTGAACGGTATTTACAACTACGTTATAATTTCTGAAAGAGAAAATCATTATCTATGTAATGGTGTATCACTTGAGTTCGTATGTTAACAATTAAATGAGATAGAGCATTTTGTATGAGGTGTGTTCATTGAGAAATAAAGGAACCTATTTTTTGCTCAACTTTGGGCACCCTGTACGGCTAAACGAAAAGAGACTCAAAAATTTGTATATAAGCTTTTTTATTACAATTTGATGTATCTGTCGATCTCTATTTAAAAAAATTGTTTTACTCATACTTTAATTTTGAATTTATTTTTGGCCGCAATCACCCATTGTGAGTCGGCTCAATTCAAAAACCATTTAGTTATTGTCTTAAAGCATTAACTGCAATGCAGTAGCGCATAAAAAGCCATCTTCATCAATATTATTTATGTATTAATGTTGTTGTTTTTGCTGGCTTTTCTTTGTTTGCTGATAATGTTGTCACTTGTTTGGGCCACACAATGGCAATGAATGGCGAAACATGTTTATAGAAGGCGCAGCATTAACACATAAAAACAAAGGCAAACAACAACAAGAAAAAGAAAAATATTTTAGTTGAAAAGAGAAAAAAAATGCTATTGCGAGTGCAAAGGACTTTGGTGTTTTTTTTTTTGCTTATTGCGTTTTTTTTGTTATTTTTATTATTAAATTATTCCAATAATGCTTTGATTGGCATGGAAATTCAGGGTGAGGAAAGGGTTTCTATACAAAGTATTTAAATGAGCGGTGAAATTTATTGCAGCGTGTCACCATTTTGGGCTGCTTTCCATTCATACTACATATTTAGAAGTAATTAAAAACTGCTTATAATTGTTTTTGAAAACTACTTAGTTAAAAAAAAAAACCGTTTAAAATTAGTTATAAAAGTAGTTAGATTAGGTTACGTTAAGTTGGTCAAGATTCTGTGATCCCTCGCATAGAACACATATGTATGTTTGGTCGTTAGTGTTGCCAACAGCGTATTGGAGGCGTTATATTAAACTTGGAATGCAAGACTTCGCAAGTGTTAGTACTTTGTTTATTTCCTGATCGGCTATGACTTCTCGGGATGAGAAGTGTGCAGAACCGAGGCAGCTTAGGCGAAGTCTGCCAAACGCTGGACATTGACAGAGAAGATGTTCCAGACTGTGTGAGCCGCCGGTAATTGGCTAACACGTCTGCCCTCTCATTTCCCTCCTCGATTCCCTAGTGACCGGGTACCCAATAGATCGTAACGCGTCCATTCTCGCAGAGTTCAGTGAACTTGCTCTGATTTACGCTCATAGAGGTGGTCGTCGCTGTGTGTGGTCGCTTCGATTGCCGCCTGGCGGTCAATGAAAATATTTAGACGAGAGTTTGAGGACGTTAGTTCAGCTGTAAGTTCCGCCGCCTTTGAGGCAACGTTAACCTCAGCTGGAAAGATACTGCAATGATCAGGGAGTTTAAAGGATTGTATTGTGGGTAGAGTGCTCGCCTGTTATGCCAGAGGTCCCAGGTTCAAACCCCAGTCCGAG
Organism: Urophora cardui; assembly: GCA_960531455.1. Taxonomy (NCBI): domain Eukaryota; kingdom Metazoa; phylum Arthropoda; class Insecta; order Diptera; family Tephritidae; genus Urophora; species Urophora cardui. The sequence goes on along the minus strand of OY482670.1, from coordinate 16,924,936 downwards.
CTAACACCAAAAAAACTTTTATAATTAGTAGAAATTCAATTATTGGGTTTTTTAATAGCAGCGGTCACCTCTCGGTAGTGGACGGCATACCCTCCGAGTGTATTTCTGCCATGAAAAAGCTTCTCACAAAAAATGCACTCGCCGTTCGGAGCCGGCATAAAACTGTAGGTCCACCCAATTAGTAGGAAAAACAAAAACAAACAATGGCGATTGGTTCGCTGTCCTTTCTTCCATACGTTCTGTTCTATTATTACCCGTGGTCACCGTTGAGTTCGATTTGGGGAGTAACGTAGTGAGAGCTGCTGTTTAGTTCCCGTATCTCATTGATCTGTCCAAATGGCCGTTGGCTAAGCTGTCCTGTTACTCTGAGCGGTAACGCCGTCTTTTCAGCTACGCTTTTAGCCAAAAGGTCCGCGGAGTATAGGTTTAGTATCCTATTCAGCGCTTTTGTGCTTAGCGCTCCTATTGCACATAGACTAGAGAGCCTCTTTACACCGTCTAGCTTTTTTGCATACGTTTTTTTTTTATCAAGTGCCATTCACCAGACCAAAATTCCGTAGTGTATTATTGGCCGCACAACGGACGTAAAAAGCCAGTGTCTTAGTGAATTGATAGGCCCCAGATTTTGGCAAGTGCCCTACTACAGGCATAGGTACAGCGTATTAGCGGCTTTCTTGACCCTCTCCTCCACGTTAAGTCTCCACGTCAGCTTGCTATCCAATATGACTTCCAGATATTTCGTGAAAGATTTCATGTTTAGCGTGTGATTTCCCAGTTTAGCAGGTGGTATCTTATATTTAATCGTAAAAAGCACAAGGTCCGTTTTGTCCGGATTTATTTATTTTTCTGCGTTCCTTCAAGTATTTTCTTCATTGTATTTAGGTATTTACTTGATATGATGACGACCAGGTCGTCTACCTATGCAGTGACCTTGGCTTCGCCCCATCCATTTGTAAGAATATTTTGTTGACCACAAAAGGTTTTCTATCCAATGCTGAATGATTGGGGATGTTCCGATCGAATCGAGCCTCTCCAGCAACGTCTCAGTAGAGACGTTATTAAAGGCACCCGAAATATTAAGAAAGACATCTATTGCGAACACCATAAAAATAGTTAGAAACTAGTTAAAATAGTAGTTATAAAGGTAGTTATAAACAAATAGGCGAAACCAAATTCCCAGTTCCGTCACTTAGGTATCGTTGGCGATTCGCGATTTAGGTTCATTGTGTTTATCAGTTAAGTAAATACAGCAAATTTTTTACGATTCAGTAAAAAAAAACATGCTTTTTTTTTTTGACTGCAATAGATTACATAAATGTTCAACTTTCTTGTAGAAACCAATTAACAACACAAGAAAACTTGATTCAAATGTCCAATAATGTCCACCGCGCATGTCCTCAAATATTTTAATGGAAATTGCCACTGAAAGGCATGCGCAACTTACGCCATTTGCTGCTATACATGCGCTAGTTAACACATACAAACCAAACGCCCAATTGAATCGTCCATTTTCAAAACCGGCCATCTCCAAAATTAAATTTTTTAAGCTAGGTATGAGATCCAATTCTAAAACATCACCTGTATTTAATATTAAAACAATTTCTTAACCAAAACATGCCATATTCAAGTAAAATTACTCTATAATAATAATAAACACAAATCGTTTTTGCCATTGGTTTCTTAAGAGCAGTTTTTTGCATTTTTCTCACAAACGACTTGAGTGGAGATGGCTGGTTTTGAAAATAGACGATTCAATTATGCATGACTCTCCGCCGCCATCGCGCAGCTAAAGCCAAAGACATACAAAATACTTAACATACCAGAAGACATTTGCTTTGGCCAATTATCTTTATTATTATCATTTATTTACATACGCCTTTAACTTTACTGTTGCTGCCGTTTGTTGCCCGGTTTTACTCATTTACATACATGCTTGCATTGCGACTAACTTGGCTTCTTAGACTTGTTTGTCTAATAGAAAAAAAAAAACAAAAAGCGAACAAACAAAAATATGTGTGTAACTTGGTCAACGGGTTTTCGAGGTTTTGAGGTGCTGAGTTAATATTTAATGGCTTCAATAAAAAAAATTACACTGGATCACAAAATGAAATTTTTTGTCTGTACTTTGGACGTGACTATCCTATCTATATGTAAAATCGGTCGCTGATTCCGAAAATCGGGTTCATTTTTAATTCTATGGGAAGGTTTTTGAGATATCGGCAATTTACCGTTATTTGGCCAATGGGTCCACTTAATCCAGTATATCTCTTTAACACAGTGAGTTATCTTCCTTAGGGTAACACCAAACGAAAGAAAATTAAATTTCCTTTTTGCGGTTCCTATAACATTTTTCTCTAACTCGTATAGTTTCTGAAATATTGACGATTAAATTTGAATTTTTTCGATTTTTTACGATTTTTTGAAGAAAAAATTGACTTTGTCAGACAATATCTTTAAAACCAATGTCTTCACCTTCGGTTTTACTCTTTTACGTGAAGCTCCATTCTATTGGGAAAAAGATAAGCTATCAACGAAGAAAATCCATGGTAAAATGGAAAAGTTATAGGCGATCAAGTAAATACAGCCAAGTCGCGCAGTGCCTCTGCACGGGTATATTCTATGCATGTTATACCCGTAAACGCGCTTGTATCTACTGCGCTGCCAATGTGCTGCTACTGCAGATGTGTAGGTATTAGTACAATATGCATAGAATGTACGCGTGCAGAGGCATTGCGCGACCTGGCTGTATTTACTTGATTGCATATAACTTTTCCATTTTACAATGGATTTTCATCGTTGTTAGCTTATTTTTTTGGTAATAGAATGGAGCTTCAGGCAAAGGAGTAAAACCGAAGGTAAAAACATTGGTTTTAAAGATATTGCCTGACAAAGTCAATTTTTTCTTCAAAAAATCGTAAAAAATCGAAAAAAATTTCAAATTGAATCGTCAATATTTCAGAAACTATAAGAGTTAGAGAAAAATGTTATAGGACCCGTAAAAAGGAAATTTAATTTTCTTTCGTTTGGTGTTACCCCAAGGAAGATAACTCACTGTGTTAAAGAGATATAAAGGATTAAGTGGACCCTTTGGCCAAATAACGGTAAATTGCCGATATCTCAAAAACCTTCCCATAGAATTAAAAATGAATCCGATTTTCGGAATCAGCGACCGATTTTACATCTAGAAAGGATGGTCGCGTTCAGAGTATTTTTTGGCTGTAGAGCAGTGTTATTATTATTACATATTTTTTAATGCAATGATGCTTATAAATACATACCTATAGTTATATGTATGTATGTACAAGAATATATATGTAAGAAAATTACCACAACAGCAAACAAAACCGAAACCAATTGACTTGCACAAAATATATGTATTTGTTGTTCCACTTGTTCTTCTGGAATTTAATGGTGATTGCATAGTTTTTTGTTAATAAAAATATTAATGCACGTAACTCAATTAAGATTTGTAAAACAAGGACGTAAAAATTAAGTAGTTTTCAAAAAAGCGCAAAGGCTTCAGCTGGGCTAATAGTTACTTTGAGTTGACTTTAAGCACAAATTTTTAGGGAAAACTATGACAAGTAAGTACTTAAGTACTTTTAAGTATGGTGAAGAAATATGTATATATTTCTTTATTGAAAACAAAAAAAAAAAAAAACAAAACGCGAATCTCGGACCTAAATATGTGCTATCTATCTGGCTGGAAGCTATGTGTTTAAGGTGGATAAATAGCCAAAATTTTCAATAAAAGGAAGATAAGCTGTTGTTGTTTTGGTTTGCTGTAGATGAAAATATTGTTAATGTTGATAATGATGGCGATGATTATGATGTCGTTGGTGTTTTTATTTTTGTTTGGTTTTTGTTGCTTGCTATTTCATGCATAACTATTTAATATTTGGAGTTTTCGCTTCGCCATCGAACAAGCGAGGTCAGATCGAATAAAAATGTTCGCACCCAATTGGCCAACTGATCGATAAAAATTTCCTCTGCTCGCTACCATTCTCATATAAATTTCGCACAGATAAATTTATAGCGAGCAGCGAAATTGTGCCTCATCTACACGAAAGACTTAAGAAACGAACTCGCTATATAAAGTGTATCGCCGAAGAAAATAGACGCAAAGTGTTTTGTTGTGGAAGAAAGACGCAAACTTTTTTTCAAAGAAAGACGCATTAAAAATATTTTTCGAAAGAAAGACTCTTTATTTTTTTTGATAACGAAGAAAGACGCTTTATTTTTTTTTTTACTACAAAGAAAGACGCATTTAAATATTTTTTAAGAAAGAAAGACGTATTCGATTTTTTTTCTTTGTCAATATTAATTCTAATGCGTCTTTCTTCGTCGAAATATTTTATAATGCGTCTCTGTTCGTCGAAATATTTTTTAATGCGTCTATGTTCGTCGACATGTTTTGTGAAGCGTCTTTTTTCCTCGACATATTTTTAATGCGCCTTTTTTCGTTGACAAATTACTGGCATGCGTCTTTCTTCTTCCGGAGCGACGGTATGCAAATTTCCTTGCATCACGTTAAAATTGTTTTTTTTTTTCAGAATTCCACATTATCACCACCTCATGGCTATTGTACTGCGGCTGAGGAAGACAGCCAACAAAATGAAAGAACAACTTCTGTATTTTTTGACAATTTAAACTACATTTGGGGAATATTAGGAAAAAAAAAACTATTATAAAAAATCATAACCCACAATGTGGCAAAATTTTAATAAAGCTAATCAATTACGTACACAGCTTTTTAAAAAGAAAAAAAATACAACTTAAATAAATTTGTTTGCAAAAACAATTGTAAAAGAAAACATACTCCGAGCACGTGCCATAACACAAATGCCCCATGAACTGCAGCGCCATTGCATTAAAACTTTCAAAAAGTACACCATGTAGAGTATTAACTATAGTAAAAAATATGCAAACAATGCGATGAAGACATTAATAACAAAATATCTACTTAAAAATATTGAATATTAAATATTCAATGAAATCAAATCAAAGCAAATCAAAGCTAAGCCCAACAACTTTGACACGCGCACATATATAAAGCGTACAAAATACATACGAGTACATAGTAGGTATGGGTGCAGTGAAATAACGCCCGTGTAATTAACGTCCGCGGGCGTTATTTCCCAAAAAAAAGGAAATAACACCCGCGGGCGTTTTTTCCTTTCTTGAAAAAGAAATAATTACCGCGGGCGTTATTTCGTTTGATCCACGGGCTTTATTTCTCTTTCGGAAGGGCAATTAAGCCAGCAGACGGGCTTTTTTTAAATATGGTGTATTAGGGAAAAAATCGCCGCAGGCGAAAAATTGGAATACAAAATCGCGCTATTTTTAATTCCAATTTTTGGTTTTTTTTACACCATGTATTATTATTGGAAAATGCGCCGCAGGCGAAAAATTGGAATAAAAAATCTCGCGATTTTTAATTCCAATTTTTCGTTTTATCTGAATATGGTGTATTGTTATTGGAAAAAGCGCCGCAGGCGAAAAATTGGTATAATAAATCGCGTGATTTTTAATTCCAATTTTTCGATTCTTTATATTTTTTTAAATCCCCTTCTAAATATTCAAATACTCAATCAAAATAAACAAAGCTTCAGTAAATTTCTATAATCATTTATTAGTAACAATTTTCACGGTCTGTAAGTAAGTAAATATTTAAATACTCAATCAAAATAAATAAAACTTCATTACATACATATTGGCACTTTCAGACTACAATCTAAACAAATACTCTTATAGAGTTTTCAACAATTTGACGACAAACCGGGCACAAAATATTTATATTGCCATTTACAATTGCAACCTTACTGTGCTCTCCAAAGCAATCCGCACACAATTTAAAGTGATTGCATGGGCTTAAGAGAACATCGCGTGGCTTGATAAAACAAATAACACACAACAACATGCTTTGACTCTCCCAAAATTGTCTGCCGTTTCTTCATAGTCAGAACAATCCATTTCGGATACATCAATGTCTTCTGTGTCACATGTCTTATTTTCGGGATTACTTATTTGATTCGCCTGCGGCGCTTTTTCCAATAATAATACACTATATTTAAGAAATCGCGCGATTCTTTATTCCAATTTTTCGCCTACGGCGCTTTTTCCAATAATAATACGCCATATTAAAAAAAAAAAACCAAAAATTGGAATTAAAAATCGCGCAATGTTTTATTCCAATTTTTCGCCTGCGGCGCTTTTCCCACTAATACACCATATTTAAAAAAAAAAACCCCGTCTGCGGGCTTAATTGCCCTTTCGAAAGGGAAATAAAGCCCATATCGCCGTATAGGGCGCGCGGGCGTTCTTTCCCTTTGTGAATGGAAATAAAACCCACGGGTTTAATTTTGTTTTATTCGCAGGCGCTATTTCTTTTTCAAGAAAGGAAAAAACGCCCACGGGCGTTATTTCCTTTTTGGGAAATAACGCCCGCAGGCGTTAATTCCACGGGCGTTATTTCACTGCACCGTAAGTATGTATGTAAATGAAAATGTGTTTCCGCATACTATGTGCCAGCTAATGGAATGTGTGTATAAATGTATGCATATCAGAATGTATGTATGCTACTCTAGTTAGTTTTAATACAAAGCTATGTAGTAAAAATGTTGGAATAACAACAACAACTAACAAAACCTGCATGGCAGCTGACAAGCACGCGGCGTGTTGTAGCATTAGCGTCATGCTGATAAAAAGGCAAGAAATTAAGAGCAGTAAGTTTTATGGCCGTCATCATATATATAATACTTCTATATTGCTACTATTCAATTGTTTTGTTGGTCAAACTTCACAGTAACGATATACTGTAAGAAAGGGAAGCAAGATTCCATGGGTGTCGTTAAACATTTCTTTTCAAAGACAAGGGGGACTACAGAAAAATTTGATACTATGAAATACATAGGTATTTTATTTAACAAAGATATGGGTATGAATATATGTACCTACATACATATGCATGAATAAAAATGAATTTTCAAAGAGCGCTCGTTGGACGCTCACGAGCGCATAAAATGAATTTCAACGCTGGCGCTCATTGAACGCTCGCGAATATTCTTTTGCATTCGTAAATTTGTGTGAGGCATTCTTCGTTGTTGAATGTATGTATGTATGAATTTATCGCCACCGCAGAAAACAAGAATAGTCGCTGTGTATAACCGCCTATCCTACGTTATGATATTATTGAAGTAAATGAGAATTAATTTTACAGAAGAGCATAAAACTCCTTCATTTCAAACTTATTTCTGCGTATAAACTTAAATTTAAATAGTTATGTATATCATTTTGTTGACTAGAGTATCAACTTCGTATAGAAGTAGGAACATATTGAATTATTGGCAAATTTTATTTTTGGCACAAGTGCCGCTTAGGCGATTAGCAATTTCACTTAGGCGGTTATGAAATTTAAACGACGATATATATATTGTGACTTTATTTAATTTACGAAAATATAAATTATCTGCCTTATTTTTAGCATGTAGGTATGCATACATAAGTTATTTGGTTGTGAACTACGTTTAAATAATAAATACATGTGTACAATTTTGTTTTCGAAAGATTGGCATTTCATTGTTTAATCTACTGCTTTGTGTTTTTATAACGACCATGAAAGTTTTATATGAAGGGAAGAACGACCCCTTTTAATCCCCCTTCTGTTTTTTTTTGTAATGCTACTACAACTTTACAAATGTGTGTGTGATATATATTCACATATACGACTTTTGCTTGTGTTGACGCATGCGCACAAATTACATATGCAGTGAGAAACGAGTTCAGCGCGACCAGAACTGAAACACATTGAGTAGATAGGCTGTTAGCAATATAGAAGTATTATATATATGGCCGTCATGATGTTTGTGTGTATGCACAGAGCACGGTGGCGGATTCAACGGGCAGCGGCATAAACATTGCGCTGTAAAGCGACACTATGCCTTGTGTTGCACTTTGTTTCATAGTTTTTAGTTGGTTCAGCCGCTGCTAGGCGAAATATTAATTCTTTGCAAATTGTTCATTAATATTATGGATCTTAGTCAACTAAACATGGCCAGAGATATGAGTTGATAAGAGAGAAGATGAAGCCTAAGTTCATCGCCGCAAATTTGGGCCCTTGTAAATCATGTTAATTCGGCCTTTTTACATACATAAATCCGCCACTTACACAGAGGCTGGGTGCAGAAAACTTCAAGCGATTAGACCATTTGGCGCAATTGGCCGCATTTTCTTTTATTATTCAAATGGAATTAGATTAGAGAATGGAATTTATTTTGAGTTGAGTTTGTTTAACTCTATTTCTAAGCTGAGTTAAGTTATTTTGCAAACTTTATTTTGGCTTTAATTCAATTTTTTTATTTATTTATTTATTTAACGATGGCAGGCCCAGGATTAGTTTTTGTTTTTATTTTTTTATTTTTGGTTTTTTTGGGTATTTTTTGATCTTTGTGAAACTAGTAAAATTTTTTTTATTATTTTAATTTTTCGGGTTTTTTTGTACAACTAGAAAGAAAATCTTATTTAAAAAGCGCAGGCCCCGATTTTTCTATTTTTTTTATTTTTTTTTTTTGTGAATCTAGAAAAACGAATTTTTTATTTTTTTTTTCCGAAACTAGAAAAAAATTCTAGTTTATCGAGCGCAGTCCCAGGTTACTTTATTATTTATTTTTTTTGTATTTTTTGATTTTTGTGAAACTAGGGAAAAACAGTTTTTATTTTTATTTTTACGTTTTATTAAATTTTTTATTTTTATTTTTTCGCTTTTTTTTGTAAAACTAGAAAAAAATTCTATTTTAACGAGCGCAGGCCCAGGTTATTTTTTTATTATTTTATTTTGTGAAACTAGAAAAAAGGAATTTTTTATTTGTGAAACTAAAAAAAAGAATTTTTTTTTTGTGAAACTAGAAAAAAAATTCTAATTTATCGAGCGCAGGCCCAGATTATTATTTTTTGTCTACATTTTGATTTTTCTGAAACTAGTAAAATTTTTTTTTATTTTTTTTATTTTTTTTGTTGTAAAACAAGACAAAAATTCTAATTTAACGAGAGCAGGCCCAGGTTATTTTTATTTTTTTTGTGAAACTAGATAAAAATTTTAATTTATCGAGTGCAGGGCCAGGTTTTTTTTATTTTTTTTTTTTTTAATGAAATTAGTAATTAGATTTTTGTGAAATTAGTAGGAAATATTTTTTTATTTTTTTTTTTTTTTTTTGGTTTTTTTTTTTGTAAAACTAGAAAAAGTTATAATTTCACAAGCGAAGGCCCAGGTTATTTTTTTAATTTTTTTATTTTGTGAAACTAGAAAAAAATTATTTTTTAAAAGAATTTTTTTTTCTGAAACTAGAAAAAATTCTAATTTATCGAGCGCAGGCCTAGATTATTATTTTTTTTTATATTTTGATTTTTCTGAAACTAGAAACAAAAATATTTTTTTTTTTTTTTTATTTTAATTGTTTTCGTTTTTTTCGTGAAATTAAGAAACAAATTATTTTTTTTTTTAGATTTTTTTTAGTTTCACGTTAAAAAAATAACTTAGATCAGCCTATAAATAAAGTTAAATAAAGTTTCTAATATGTAATATGTAAATTTTTAACACAAACACTAGTAACTATAGCAAAAGAGCTACAGGAAAGTTTTTTTTATATTATTATTATTTATTTTTTTTTCTAAAAATACATACAAAAATGAAAGTGCCGAAACATTAGCAACCACAACAACAACAACAACAACACGCTTATATTTTCCAATCGTTAGTAATTATAAGCGTAAGCGTAAAACAAAATGTTAAACAGGAAAGAGGAAAACAAAAAGCATTTCCAATATGCGCTGCAGCGGCATTTCATATAAACTTTGCTAATGTTTTTGGTGTTTTTGCCAGATAAACGCTTGTAGCCATAGCTAACAGCAACGGCAGGTGCTATGCACTTGCTTATACATATGTACATTTATATATATTTTTATGCACATAAGCCACTTATTATTATATGCCACTTATGTAAGTAAAGTGTAACACAAAGTGTAAGCGCATGCCTAAAATGTAACAAACGTGCCGCATAAAACAGCAAGTAGCCATTAGTAATACGTATGTATGCAGGTAAAGTGAAAATAACAAGCAGCACATAAGGCAACAACAAATATGAAAAGCGCAAGGAAATCATACAAAAATACTCGTTATAGTACCATAAACAGTTAGTTGCAAAAGCAAATGGTATTTTGATCGGGAAATCAAACGCCAATGGCAACTTTGCTTGCCTTGTTACTTTTAAGTATTGTATACCCAGTTGCACTTACGAAATTTTAATTTAAAATATAGTAATTAGTATTTGAAAATATACTGAAATGCATTCACAGCTGGGTATATATGTACTGTTTTTTCGTTTTTTTTTTTTTGATTCGATTCCAAACGCACTTGCTCCGTTTCGCTTGCTTTTCTAACAATTCGCTTGAAGCCAAACCAAAGTCTAATGTGTTATTTTAGTTGTTGTTGCTGTTTTTCGCTATGCTCTGAAATTTTCATTTTCTTCCTTTTTCTTTATTTCATCTTTTCGCTAGCTATTTTGCCTACTCATTTTACATTTCGCATTTCACTTTTGATTTTTTGCTGTTGGCTCTCGCGCTGCCTTAGCGCAAAGATCGCATTGCTCTAGTTAAAATGTAACTCATACGCTCTGTTGAACGCAAGGCAGTCGGCAAGACTCATATGACTAGCATGAATCCATGGGTAACTAGTGGCTGCTGGCTGTTAAATTTTTACTTTGTTTACTGCCATACGGCACAGACAGTTGCTTACATATGTACATAGACTTACATTGTACATATTTACACACTTACTAATTTCTTTTCATTTCAAAGTTTTTTTTGTCGTTTTTTTTCCGTATATTTCCTTGCTAGCTGTACATCGCACAGTTTCGTTTTGGAGAAATTTATAATTAAATTTATTAGCTAAAAGAAATTATTAGCGTGTGACTGTTATGGATGCGCGATTTTTTCAACTCCATTATTATTATTTTTTTGTTTTTTACATACATTTAATTTATAACTTCCATTGCATTCTTGCGCTTCGCATGCGTACGGAAGTTGCATGCATCAGCAGAAAATTTTTAAGAAATTTCTAATACAAAATGTGTCAGGTGAAATTGTGTGCGCGCATGATTTTTCAATCGTGATTTTTATACATTTTCTATTTATTTACATTAAAGGTAAGAGCTGTATGAATAAATTTATGTACATATGTATGTTTGTTACTTCATGTCATGATTGTTGGCTTGCGCTTTTGCAGGGTGCGTTATGGGTTAAAGTCTACTGACAATGTAAGAAATGATTAAGCGTTATCTTGGGCTTTAAGTTTTTATATCTGTGGCAATTTGCAATAATCGCTTAAGTCGAAAAATATGATTTCGAGATAAATTGATTTTTATATTCGAAAACGTTTCTTAGCAAATCATAAATATAATATATAATACAATGGCGATATTATAACTCTGACGAGTTTTATGGCCGAGCTTCTCTCCCAATTCGAGGTGTGCTCCTTTTTGTTTTTCCTACTAATTGGGTGGACCTACAGTTTTATGCCGGCTCCGAACGGCGAATGCATTTTTTGTGAGAAGCTTTTTCATGGCAGAAATACTCTCGGAGGGTATGCCGCCCACTGCCGAGAGGTGACCGCTGCTCTTAAAAAACCCAATAATTGGATTTTTACTAATTAGAAAAATTTGTTTGGCTCGGACCGTGGTTTGAACCCGAGACCTCTGGCATAGCAGGCGAGCACTCTACCCACTGCACCACACCGGCACACCACCAGCAAATCATAAAAGTCTATTAAAAACTATGGACGCAAAATCAGTGAGCCATCCACAATGTTACGATCAAATTTTTTAAATAAAACAAAAAGTCATGAAGAAATTTGATTAAGTATATACATCTACTTTGGCTGTTATAGCAAGTTTAATATACTTACCTCTATTATAAGTTAAGCCTAAATATTTTTATTTATATCTTTGGATTGAATTAAGCTATAAGATTGGGGGTTTTAAAGAAATATAGAGTTTTAAAAGGAGAATAACGTGGTATATATAACTCGAAATCTTCCTAAGTCGAATTAAGCGGTTATTGCTTGTGACCACAGATATAATTTTGTATAATTCCTCTTTTTTGGTTAATTATTATTTTTCCAAAAGTTGTTGATACAGTTGCTATGGCATTTGTTTTCTTATCAAATGAAGTGCAGAAGGCCGGAGCTCTTTTTCATTGGATAAGCTCTCTTCATATTAGATCTTATACACATGTGCTTCGAATAAAAAATAACTTTTATCTAAAACTTAATTTTATTTTGGGCACATACATATACCAATTTCAAAGACATTATTGTAAGACATAGAATATTGAACCTTTTTGAATGCCTTCTGAGGACCATCATTAAGTGCTGTAGAACAGTCGCCTTTTGAAAAAAAAATATGGCTAAAATCCTTAAGTATTTTCTGTTTTCATAAAAGACAAGTCTGACTATTTGCGTCTTGGCAACCATGTCACAGTTGATAGCTACAATTGACCATTAAAATCTTAGTCTCTTTGGGAACAGCATTAACACCGAAAAACAGTCTCAGCTTTGAAATCCAAAGAAGAAGCACTATTAAAAATAAGTGCAACAAGTGTACTAAGTATCGATGTTCTGGTCGATGAATGGACAAATTGCAGATCGGCGGAGCAACCAACTGAACCACGGCCAATTATTGGACCAGGTATAGCGATACTGGACCAGCGACTCTTCTCAGTCGGCTCTACATTGGCCCTCTGACTGTTATAATAATGGGCCACTGCCTCACGGGCTTCCTTACAAATGATTTCTCTCGCAGCTGTAGGGATGAGGTAGAAACAATATATATGCTCATGTCCCGCACTCTCGAATTCTAGCTACGTTCGCCTTCACAAACACTCCTTTGGATGTCTGGAGGAGCTCGAATATACCAAGATATCTGACATTTTACGCTTATAAAATGTACCAGGTTCACATTTACCAGCGTCTAATCTCTCTCTCTATAGGAAACAAAAAAGAGCTTCACGCGTGGTATGACAACGGGCCGACAAGCCTATGTGTGCCTCCATATTGTACGAACGGAGGCAGCCACTACTATCTAACCTAACCTAAGTATAGCGGTCACTGTGGAGTACACGAGGAAAGCTCACAGGAACACTAGAACTCTACAGATTCTGAAAAGAGCTACCTGCCTTCTTCCTCTTTAAGCAGAGAAGAAGAGAGCTCCGGGCGCTTGTAGGGTTGATTATAGGACAAAATCCATGGAGACTGCTACATGCCTACCATAGGCATCAACGAGAGTTCATTACGTTTATATAGAGGAGGACGACACACATAGGTAGATTTTCAAGTTTTATGTGGCTCTCGATGGACTAATATTGCGCATTTTCGGTTCAGATGTATTGAGATTGGTGGATGCACATTCTTTATCACTCGACAGACTTTTCAGATTTATAAAAAAAAAAACTTGGAAAAGTTTTCATAGGAATTCTAAATCAATTAACCCACCTTTTCCTCATCCTTTCTAAAGGCCTTAAGTACAATGGGCAAATATGCATGAGTGCTTGGGAAACCCGTAGTTTTTCTGGCCCACCACAATTCATTCCATTCCATGCTTGTCTAGCTCTACGTAGTCATCAGCATAGTTTAGTGAATAAGAATACTGCGGCTATGCTGGCTGAACCGAATTGTACGTCATCCGAAAACGTGATGCTCTGACCTCGAAAGTAGTTCTATAAAAAGTAATCCTATTCGGTGGTAACTAACGTAGAGGAAGATCGGAAATGTGAAAGAGCAGGAAACAGAATAAAATGACTTGGCTTCCCTTGACATCAGCATGAAATATGTATGTCGAAATCGGTTAGACAGCTAAACTCCAATTACGAAGGAAGAAATGATGTAAAACTCTTAAGCTTGCCATAATATCTGTTTTTTAAATGACTTTTACAAATGTTAAAGCAAATTTTCCTCTTTTACTATTAGGTACTATTTTTATGTCTTAACAACTTTCCTATATTTTTTCATCAGCTACCAATTATGCAAAGTTGATTACTTTACTCTAATAGCTTATATGCATACATACATAAATACATACATAAGTATATGAAAACATACGTGTTGGTTTATTTACTTAAGTTTAATATGATTCACGCTTACTTGTTAAATATATTCTAACTATTTATCTAAATATTTCAGTAGTTGATTTTATATATTTACACTGATATACAAACATACATATAAATACATATGTATGTATGTATGTATACACAGACTTCCACACATCAAAATACACACTCTTTTTTTTTCTTTGTCAATTGTCACATTCGCGCTTTTTGACATGCCGCGACGTTTGCGCTTCGATGACGTTTTAAGTGAATTGGAGACATCCAGCGAAGGCGTTTCACTTTCATTTTACAAATGATAATATCGCCCGTTTTATGCAATAGGGATTTAACTCGAAATTTTCGATTTCTGGGATTTTGCCATATATTTCCATAACTGGGTCGTGCCTTTGAGTCTAGTCTTATAAAATACTCAAAAAGATAAAAATGGCGGAAATAAAAGTGATTTTGTAGTTAGCCGTAGAAGGAAACTATTTGAAATTATAAAAGTTTGTGTGCGTTTTCCCAAAAAAAAATTTTTTGAGTCAAATCCCTATTGAATAAAACGTGCGATATGTTTTTTTTTTACCAAAAACTAAAAAAAAAAAACAATTTTCGAAATCTTTTTAATTTTACATTTTTTGTTGTTGTATTTTTCTGCAATTTTATGCATAAATTTTTTAGCTTGGATTTTGGAAACCACTGCGAGGATGACGAAAAGTGGCCACAGGGCATTTTCGTTGAGAAAACCTCGATTTGCGCTGCTTAGGCAGAAATAAGTAAAAGTGAATTTAGCTTGTGTTCAATAATTTAGTGCGTATGTGGTAGAAGGAGGAGGAGGAGGAGAAGAAGAAGAAGAAGAAGAAGAAGAAGAATAAGAAGAAGAAGGAGGAGGAGGAGATGAAGAAAAAGATGAAGAAGAAGAAGAAGATGATGATGAAGAAGAAGAAGAAGACGAAGAAGAAAAGAAGAAGAAGAAAATGAAGAAGGAGAAGAAGAAGAAGAAGAAGAAGAAGTAGAAATAGATGAAGATGAATAAGGAGAAGAAGAAGAAGAAGCAAAAAGAAAGCCAACAAACCGTTTGTTACAAACGTCAACTAACAAACATTAACCACTCACAAGCATCGACAACGTTTGCTTTGAATTAAAAGTGAAATTTATTGAATTGTGCGTTGTATATATATGTGTTTTACATATACCCTGGAAAAAAGTGTGCGACGAGTCTCAAAAAAGTGTGCGACGAGTCTCTAAAAAGATTTGTTCGGGAGCGCTCTCTTTCGGGTATAATAGGTCTACAATTGTCCCAAATTGTATCCGAACGGGTACATATGTATACTAATTGTAGACGAATTGTACCCGAAAGGGTATCAAACGGGTACAATTAGTCACAAAAATGGATGTGTCGCATTTGCTACCCA
This sequence comes from Urophora cardui, assembly GCA_960531455.1. NCBI lineage: Eukaryota > Metazoa > Arthropoda > Insecta > Diptera > Tephritidae > Urophora > Urophora cardui. Next base: position 16,909,385 of record OY482670.1, on the reverse strand, counting down.
TTCGTGTACAAAACGGATACAATTGTTCACTTTTGCTACCCGTTCGGGTACAAAATGGGTACAATTAGTCTCTTCATAGGACATGCTCAAACAAAAGAGAATACTTCAACCCATACAAAGAGATACAATTTGGTAGTAATCGCATGCTCCCTTGCGAGTTGTCCCGGATGTATTCCGAAGTGATCGCATTTTTTGCAGGGACATATACAAGTATGTAGGAATGCATGTATGTTTATTTATAAATGCATATATACAATAGGTACATATATAAATGTTTAATAATCTCATGGAATTTATGTAGATTAGATTTACAAAGCAACAAATAAGCCTTGCAAACAAACAGCAGATGTATTTAGCAACAAAACGGCAATGGGTGAACAACTTTAACACAAAAACGCTAATACTCGTACAAGTCTACAAAGCACTTATTGGGTATACAGTGTACGCTCTAACACTAATACAAATGTCTAATAATAATGCACTTGTTAAACATGAAGACACGTTGTCTGCTCAAGCGTACACACAACCGCAAGCAAAGCAAAAGCAAAAAAAAAAACAGAAAAAATAGCGATTGTTAAGGTGTTGACAAACTGTCTGTAGATTTAGCAAAATGCAAATTATTATTATTTGTTTTTTTTCTTCTTTCGCCACCATCACCAACCGCCTGCAACAGCTCAACCTTGTGCAATTTGCGGTGATTCGCTTGGGGTTTCTTTTTGCTTTACAGTAAAAAAATATAAAAATTTAATTACACCTTTCACATTGTGACAGGTCGCCGCAATTGTGGATAATTGACTTTCGTAAGATGTAAGAAGTTGCAATGGTTGTAATAGATATGTACATAGAAGTATAATAAAGGTGATATAAAAACAAGTAAGGAAGCCTAAGTTCGAGTGGAATCGATCATTAGATACTCAGCTGTATGCTTTCATTGTTTGTTTGCGTTTGATGGAAACACGGATTATTTTATATAAAGCGAGTGCCGCATAAAGGGGGCGTAGCCACGCCCATTTTCAACATTTTTATCAGTCATCCAACTAAGCATATGAATATTATTATTTGTGCAAAATTTCATTCCTTTATGACTTCTCCTTACAGAGATGTCACGTTACAAATTCCCAAAGGGTTTTCCAGATATATCTTTCTTAAAAAGTAGGCGTGGTCATAAACCGATTTCAATAAATTTTTGCGTGTCTATTAACACAAGTTATAAAAGTGTATAAACCAAGTTTCGTTATAATATCTCAATTATTTGTCGAGTTAAAGGCTAAGAAATCTCGTATATTCCTGTTTCTAAAAAGAGGCGGTGCCACGCCCATTTTCCAAAATTTTTGTGTTTTTCGTTTTATGTCCGCAGTTGGACTCATGCTATAAAATTTCAATGATATATCTTTATATTTGACAGAGATATCGCTTAAAATGTTTTTATTAGGCCATTTTATAATACACATATATAAAAGTGGGCGTGGTCGTCAACCGATTTAGGAAATTTTTCGTCCAAACATTTGCCTAAGTAAGTATATCACGCGTACCGAATTTCATCGATATATCTTTAACGGTTTCTGAGTTATGACTCATAAAACTTTCAATGTTTGCCCCTTAATAAGTGGGCGTGGCACCGCCCATTTTCCAAAATTTTTGTATTTTTTGTTTTATGTCCATAGTTGGACTCATGCGACAAAATTTCAATGATATATCTTTATATTTGACAGAGATATGGCTTAAAATGTTTTTATTAGGTCACTTTATAACATACATATATAAAAGTGGGCGTGGCCGTCAACCGATTTTAACTATTTTCCGTTCAAACGTTTGCCTAAGTAAGTATATCACGCGTACCAAATTTGATCGATATATCTTCAATGGTTTCTGAGTTATGACATGTAAAACTTTCAAGGTTTGACCTTTAATAAGTGGGCGTGGCACCGCCCATTTTCCAAAATTTCATAAAATTTCTTCCTAGGGGCCTGAGCTCAACACGTGGGTATAATTTCATCGTTCTAGCTATATTAGTGACTGAGATACCAAATTTCCGATTTTTTCTATATAGGAAAAGTGGGCGTGGTCATGGTCCGATTTCGCCCATTTTCAATACCAACCGTTCCAGTCTCGATACCAACTTGCATTTCAAATTTCATCGAAATATCTCAATTTTTGCACGAGTTAGAGTGTTTACAGACGGACGGACAGACGGACAGACGGACGGACGGACGGACAGACGGACGGACGGACGGACATGGCTCAATCGATTTCTCTTTTCACCCTGATCATTTTGATATATATAAGTCTATATCTATCTCGATTATTTCATTCTGTTACAATCCACCGTTATGTGATTAAAACTATAATACTCTGTGTACTAGTACAGCTGAGTATAAAAAAACATTGCGAAAATGAAATCCGATAGTGATACGAATAGTTTAAAGTTTTGCTAACTTGTAAATATATTTGAAGCCAAAATACTGTGCACCTATGGCACATTATTATATACAAACATATATAAAAATCATCGCTTGAATAATGAAACTGCATATAATGTGTGACTCCTCTATAGATTATACCTTCTTCCATTATTCAAGCGTTCAGAAATAAACTCAATATTATGCAAATGTAGGCAAAAAAAAACACAAAAAAACCAAAAGCAAATAAAAATATTCTTTAGTGTTTTTTTTTACTATTTTTAACTTATTTCTATCTTAAAATTTTAATTCAAAAATCTTTTTTAAAAACACATGCCAACTGTACGCAAATAATATATTCATTCATATATCATTTCATGTATTTATCTACTCCAAAAGAAAGACTTAAGCAACGAACTTGTTTGGCAAGAATCTTTAAATGCTGCAAAATGTGTGAAGATATGCTAACTAGATATTTATGTATGTATATAGAGTCGGGTGACAACCAGTTTTATTACGTTTTACATTTAAACAAGCATATGCACACATTAAAACATTCAAACACATCGTCGGCCTCCAGCCAGAAACACGAATATGAAAATTTGTTTAATTGCGATGTCTGCTCTTTATCGGGTATATATTGATATAATAACAATTAATATAAATATATATGCTTATGTACATACATGTCCATATTATGTATGTATGTTTACACAAGCATTTCTACAAATATTAATTGTTATTACATCAATATATACCAGATAGATAGCAGACATCGCACTTAAAAAAAATTTCACATTCGTGTTTCTGGCAGGAGACCGACGATATATACATATGTATATGTATATATGTACATTAAGGTGGAGTGAAAATTTTTTTTTAGAAATTCAATTTGTTCCAAAGCCAGAACGGCACCTTTCGTCGTCCTATCGCCATAAAATTTTGTGGGGTTCATTAACTCGCATAAAGGCAACTTTTCATTGCTGGTACGTTCAAAAAAAGAACAAAAAAAAAATCTCCATATGTTTTCACTCCACCTTAATGTACATACATACATACATATGTACATCTGAAAGAATATGCCATTATGAGCAGAAATTTAGAAAAGTTGACAAATTTTGCAGTTCACTGACCTTTCAAGGTTAAATTGCAATTAAATGTAGAAAGTAGAAAGCAAAAAGTGAAAAGAATTAAATGAAGCGCAAAGAAATGGAAGCAATAAATAAGCACGTAGATTGTTAAAAGAAAATCAAGTGTCATAAAATTGCAATAAATTTTTTATTATATTTCGTTTGCTTAAAAATATCGAAAGAAAGTACTTACATATAAATTTATGACTTAATTTCCGCTTAACATTTTCTAATATTTTCAAAGGTCACAAAATACGAATAAGAAATGAAAATAGATGTAAAAAATACCTAAACTGAAAATATGTACATAAATATATTTTGTTTAAATTTACATACATATTTATAGGCTTTACGCTGGTGACACAAACATTTAAATATGTACAAATATTCCAGAAAAATGTTATGACATTTAGCTGTTGAATTTTTAATACAGAAATTTCGTAATATTTGAAAGAAACTATGGGGGAATAAAAAAAATGCGTTACTAGATGGCAGAATATTAACTAACAGAGCACAGTCAATCCATGCCTTAAAAATGGTATGATTAAATGCTGCAGAGGAGTGTGTGTATCAACATTACAGGTGCAATGAATACAAGATCAGGTGCCGCACTTAATGCTCTCTTGAACCTGCTCCCACTGTATTTGCTGATCCAAGAGGAGGCCATGAACACGATGTGTCGACTACGCTCCTACGGCTTGTGACATGAAGATTGGAGCTTCTGGCACGGGGAGTTGTTTAGCAGGTTGTTAGAGCATTACACTTGCCTCAAGTAATAGGCTAGTACCCTGAGTATCACTTGATAGATGGTATACTGTCGATTTTCCGACAAGAGATCAGACATTCAGAAACTCTATTGTGAGGACCGATGAAAATCATCGACACAGACGGATCAAAAACAGAAAGTGGTACTGGATACGACTGGGATCTGGAGGCAAACTTCAGGTGCCATTTATGCTTCAGGTACAATGGCGACGGTTTTTCAATCAGAGATTTATGCCATACTAAAAGCAGTAGAATGGATAATTGGTGAGAGGTGGCGTGTACGCCAAATTTGTATATGCAGTGACAGTCAGGCTGCATAGAAGGCACTGAAAACTGTGCGAAACTCTGCAAAATTATTCACGAATGTAAATTGAAGCTTTGCTCCGTAGCAAAATGGAATAAAGTTCAAGTTATGTGGGCACCTGGACACTGCGGTGCTCAAGTTAACGAACTGGCTGATAAATTGGCAAATTGTGGATTATCAGAGCAACCAACGAGAACTCTAGAGATTACTGTAAAATTACAAAGTGCTTACTAAAAGGACCTAACAGCACAGACCTAACACAATCCCTGGAGACAGCATACTGGCACCATAGGCATCATTGAGAGCCTATCCTGTCTGGAGGAGGAAAACGACGCTACAGACCTGTGCGGCCTTAGCTAGACTAAATCTTAGCTTATCTCTTATTCTTAAATCTTAGCTTACCCAACCGTTTACCGTAGCTGCATAAGTACGTAATCGTTTTGCTTTAGTAATCGTAATTCAACGTCCAAACAAGAATGATCTCAAATAATATTTCAAATTGTATTTTGAAAGCTGATGATTTCATAAATTCTTAAAATAAATAATGGAGTCTTCTTTCTTTTTTTTTTTTTTGAGGTTTTAATGCGAAATTTATCTCTAGAAATTTCGCATACACTTAAAAATCGCCACATAGCAAAGGCCTCCTTAGTTAGTTGCTTTTTTGCTAGAAACAAGCTCTACAGAAAAAAAAACACAAAAAATTAACAAAATCATAAAAGGAAATTTATGCTAAAGAGAATTAAGACTTTATTCTTTTAATTTAGCTATTCTTTCGCGCTTTTTTTTCAAAAGCACATATATACAAACCAGTTAGTCATACCTATTTAAAGACTAGTTATAACTAATTACAGCATCAATAGCTGACTGATCAAAAAAACAAAAAAAAAAACAGGTAAATAACCATCTATGAATTATAAATGTGTTGAATAATAAGAAAATATGCAAAATACTTAATGAAAGATTTATGCAAATAAATTAAACTCAAAAATAGAAAACAATAAAATATAAAAAATTTGCATTTAGGTAAGTATGTATATGAAAAAAAGACATATGTACAAAGTGCAAAAGTATGCAAATCCTAAACTGATAATAGGCAAGCGAAATTTAATACTTTAACTTAAATGAGAAATTATGTATTTAAGTAAAAGACAACAACATGTAATCAGCAAGAGTATATCATTTAAAAATGAAATGTACACAAAAGACACATCACTGCAGAGGCTGAACGACGTTGAATTGTTGAGTAGTTGAAATGCTGCAAAGCGTCAAGTTGCTACGCTGAAGGCATGCGAAAAGTGAAACAACAACAACCAACAATAAAAGACCGAAACTGAAAGCACAAGCGCGCACAACAACAACAATGGCAAAAGCGAAAACACAGTTGTCAGCTGACAGTTTAAATTGAAGTGAAGATGTTCGGCGTGATGTTGTTAAACTAGTTTTTATTGCTGTGCTTGTTTATTGTTGTCGCAGGGGATTTTTTACCTTTTTTAGCTTTTTGTTACTTTTATTTTTTTTTTTTACTTTTTTGTCTTTTCTCAATTTTTTACTTTTTTATCTTTTTTTACATTCTTTTTCCCAGATATTTGCTGCCCTTTCTGTTGTCATTTTTTTGCCATTTTCTTTGCTATATTTAGCCTTTATATCGGCTTTCTTGCTTTTAAGTCGTGTAGGCGTTGCATTTTATTGTATGTACGTCTCCAGAAGCTGCTTTTGATACTCATGCTATTATGGGATTATCCGCATTTTATGTAAATCAGCATAAAATGTATGCGAAATTGTTGAACTAGTAGGCAGTTTATAAAGGGAGCTTTAAATTGCAATTATTTCTACGCTTTATTGTGCTGGCACGCTAGCAAATAGAGTTGTCTCATTCTAGCTTTTTTGTGATTTTTGATTACAATGCAAACTCAATACAAAATAGCACTTGACTCTGAGTAAATAAAAAGAAAGAAAGCGTGAGCAACGTGTACTCATGAACATTGATGTGTAAACAGTTTCGAAAACGGGTTTTTATTACCTTTCTCAATTGGTTACCTTTATATCGAAAATAACCAAAATATAACTCTTAAAAAAAATAGACATTTTTATACATACTCTGTACAAAAAAAAAACGTTGTAATTCTAAAGACTTTCGCTGTTAAATCAACTACTTTCCGCAGTTGAAATGTGCCCAACAACGCCCCGTTGTTGTTTCAAAGGTGCGAGCGTTGTTGATTTAAATCAACCACGGAAACCGTTGGTTCAAATACTTTTGCCTTTCAGTTAACAACGGAGACTGTTGGAAAAAATGTTCACCTAAAAATAAATTTTTGTTTGCATTTTACTTTTCATCTTCTCTCCACCCGGGTCCCAACTGCAAATATGTAACCTCCGCTTGTTCTCCTCCTCTTCTCTCCTTCTTAGCATTCACTGGTTGCTATCTTTATTTCTTATTCTGTTTTTTCATCTTTATTTTATATTCTCCTCCGCATTCGAACCATGACATCAACCTGAAATTCTATCCAATCATCACATAGTGGAACATTCAACATTATATTGAAATTGAAACATCTTTTATGCTTCCCCTTTCCCGAAAAAGCATCTATGAATTATATGAATCATTGTAAAAACAAAATTTAAAAAATTTTGTTCTCATTAGTTTTGTTAACAATGGAAACTGTTGGATCAAATACTTTTGCCTTTAAATCAACAACGGGGGTTTTTGGAGAAATTTTTTTGCTGAAAATAAACTTTTGTTTGGATTTTTTCACTTCATCTTCTCTCCATTATTAGATGTTTTTTTTTGGTTTTCTCACAAAAAAATGTTTTCTCACAAAAAATTTTTAAATGTAAGCAAGTTTTTGAAACAACGGGCTCTGCTTTTGAATCAATTGTTGGATCAAAAACTTCCCAGCAGCATTCGAGGTAAGGAGGTGCATATTCAGTATGAAAAATACCCTGAAACTGAGTTTAAAATTCATTGCTGAAAAAGTAACTGAACACGCAGTGTGTACTGAACTATATGCTATGGAAGTTCTCCCTGTGTATTCAGCTCTTTTTTCATACAGAAACTCTCCCTTCTCGTTCAGCAGTTTTTAGGTAGTTGATTTTCGACGCCACCTCTATATAAAAACGAAAGGGAAAGTTCAGATTTTAGAACTACATCTCTTCTGAATATTCAGTAGGAAATATGTGCTATTTTCCAGCTGACAAATACTGCTGGGTTTGCTGTAAAAACAATTACTTTTGCTGTTGAATCAAAGACGGAGATTCAACAGCCGAAAGTTGTTGATTTAACTACGGGTATTTTTTCAGAGTACTAGATAGCCGCCTATTGTGGAAACTAGATAGTTTTTCTATGTGTTTTCTTAGAATTAAAATCCGACTAAAGTTATTAATAAGTTTTCGTTGTTATTGTCACTGCTACTATTTTGTTGTTGTTGCTACTACTACCACTTTATAGTTTTTGTTTTTGTTGTTGTTATTGATGTTACTGTTGTTGTTGTTGTTGTTGTTGTTGATATCGATAAAAAGTACTCCCTTTTAATTTCTTGAACATGTAATTGCACGCATAAAACGTGGCTGATGCAATAACTGTTATGCATACTTCTAGTATGTACGAGTATATATGTACATATGTATGTATGTATGTACGTATGTTAAGACGTTTAAAGCAAAATTTGAATTAATAAGGGCTCTTTTAAAAATAAAAAGTTTTCCTTTTTAATAAATTCAAAAAGGTTCAAGTAAAAATTAGAGGATGTCCTTATTGATTTGCTTTATAAAAATTTTCTCCTAAAAACAAGCAGATTTCTTCTAACAATTTAATTTTTTTTACAAAATGACATAAAAAATTAATAAACAAGAAGTTATCTCCTCGTTTTCAGACGATATCCTTTTAAATAAATTTAAGAAGAAATTCAAGCTAAAATCCAGAAGAATTTCTAGCAAAAATTTCTTCAATTTTGTCCCCTCTCCCTCTCCTCGGCCAAATAGCTTTTTTAGGTGGCAGTCTCTTTGATTGTAGGTGAACTTTTGTTGTTGTTTTTTTTGTTTTTTTTTTGTTTCTTGTTTTTATTCCTGCTGCTGTTTTTATTTTTGTTTGTGTTTAAGTTTATGTTTTTGTTTTTGTTTTTGTTTTTTGTTTCCTTTTGTTTTTGTTCCTCCTGCTGTTGTTTTTGTTTTGTTTATGTTTTTGTTCTTTTTCTGTTTTTTTTTTGTTGTTGGTAGTGTTTTTGTTATTGTTGGAGTTGTTGTTGTTGCAGTTTGTAAATTTTCGTAGGAAAAGTTCTACATACTATTTTATTATATTTAGCAGCATTGCTATCATGTTGCTAGCATCATGTTGCTAACATGCTGCTCAGAGCAATGCAATTTATATGAATTTTGACAACAAATTTATGCGATACTTGCACTTAGTAGGTACTCTGCTTTAGCTTACATCAATATTTGATTATGATTGTGTTTACGTCTACTTAAGTCTTTTCGTAGCATATTTGCTTTGGCAAACGCCTCTAGCAAATAAATATGCACGTTTGTCTTATGTGAATTTATCTTCAAATTTGCCTTGCCGCTTTGCTACTAGTTACTGCAGTACAAAGAAATACATACATAAGTAGAGCTTGGATAAATACTATTTATGTTAAGAAAACATAATTTGCTATATTTGCAGTAAAATATGTATATACAAATGTATATTTACTGTTATTTACATACATATGTATGTTAACATAAGAAACAACAGCCAATCGCTAAAGCAAATTAACTCCACAATAAACAATTAGATATTTGCTTTTGCTTTAGTTTATTTTTAAACTCAAACAATGCAACTGCTTTTATGTGGTCCCATTTGTATTTGTTTTTGATTATTATTATTTTGTGCTGAAAATTTTTATGCTTAATTGCAAATTATTGAAAATTATTATTATTATTTTTTTTTTGTAATTAAATATATTTATGAACATTGGGATTTGACGCCGAAAGGGTAAGTAAACGTACAAATAGTGGTGTGCTGGAAATTAAACGTTGAATTGCTTGCTCCTAATACATATTAGAACCTAATTATGTATTCATATGTATGTAGGTATGAGTGTTTGTATGCCAGTCCTTGATTTAACCAATTGTTATTATTAAGGAAAAATCAATTTTTCGCTAGCTTAGAGTGCAAACTGTGTAAGTCCATTTAGTCGGCGTTTGGTTGATGCACGGAATATTTTTTTTTCATTTATAATTGCATACGAAACGAATCAATTTTGCGCGTATTTGTTTTTGTTTTTCAAATTTGTTTATCATTTGAATATTTGTTTATTATTTGAATATTTGTAAATTTGTGTTAATTTGTGTCAAGTATTTTTTTTTTCTTTTTTTACTTCAGGCAAAGTGAGCGGTTCATCGAATGTGGCCCAGAGACTTTTTAAGTGGTTAGTTAGCTTTGTAGTTGAGAAGGCGAGTTTGTTTCGAGTTAAGTTTATGCTCTGGGCAGAACTTAGAATAAAGCTTGTAAGAAACGATTAGATCCTGAAATCTCGTATGAGAACTTCCGCTTTACTTTTGGCTTAATTGACACTGTGGCTATTAATTTATTTCTAGTTCGATTTTTAATTATTTTTGAGTTCGACCGGTTTGACAGCGTACAACAAAAAGTTGCTTGAAAGGCAAAACTATGAATATTTTGCATTGTGTGTTGGGTATTTCGTATCCGGTATTTGGAATTTGGTATTTTGGTAGTTGGTATTTGGTATTGGGTATTGAGTATTTGGTATTGGTTACTGAATATTTGGTATTTAGTTTTTAGTATATGGTATTTGTTATTTGGTACTTTGGTAGTTGGTATTTGGTATTCGATATTGAGTATTTGGTATAATTGATATTTGATGTATTTGGTAATTGGTATTTGGTATTTGGTATATACTATTTGGCATTTGGGGTATTTGGTATTTAGTATTTGGTAATTTGTATCTTGTATCTATTGGTATTTGCTAACTGGTATTTGTTATTTTGTATTTGGTATATTTGGTATTTGATGTATTTGGTAATTAGTATTTTGGTATTTGTTATTTGGCATTTTGGTATCTTGTATCTATTTGTTATTTGCTAATTGGTATTTGGTATTGGGTATTTGATATTTGATATTTGATATTTGATATTTGATATTTGATATTTGATATTTGATATTTAATATTTGATATTTGATATTTGATATTTGATATTTGTAATTTGATATTTGATATTTGATATTTGGTATTTGATATTTGATCTTTGATCTTTGATATTTGATATTTGATATTTGATATTTGATATTTGATATTTGATATTTGATATTTGATACTTGATATTTGATATTTGATATTTGATATTTGATATTTGATATTTGATATTTGATATTTGATATTTGATATTTGATATTTGATATTTGATATTTAATATTTGATATTTGATATTTGATATTTGATATTTGATATTTGATATTTGATATTTGATATTTGATATTTGATATTTGATATTTGATATTTGATATTTGATATTTGATATTTAATATTTGATATTTGATATTTGATATTTGATATTTGATATTTGTAATTTGATATTTGATATTTGATATTTGGTATTTGATATTTGATCTTTGATCTTTGATATTTGATATTTGATTTTTGATATTTGATATTTGATATTTGATATTTGATATTTGATATTTGATACTTGATATTTGATATTTGATATTTGATATTTGATATTTGATATTTGATATTTGATATTTGATATTTGATATTTGATATTTGATATTTGATATTTAATATTTGATATTTGATATTTGATATTTGATATTTGATATTTGATATTTGTTATTTGATATTTGATATGTGATATTTGATATTTGATATTTGATATCTGATATTTGATATTTGATATTTGATATTAGATATTTGATATTTGATATTTGATGTTTGATATTTGATATTTGATATTAGATATTTGATATTTGATATTTGATATTAGATATTAGATATTTGATATTTGACATTTGACATTTGACATTTGATATTTGATATTTGATATTTGATATTTGATATTTGATATTTGATATTTGATCTTTGATATTTGATATTTGATATTTTGTAATTGGTATTTGGTACTTGATTTAAAATTGCTGAGACTAATCAACTGGCACTGCCGTCGCATAACACTCACTGTTGCTGTGTCGTGTCATAAATCAAATTCTCAAAAAAATTTTCACAGATTTCTTAAAAATTAATAACTTCTTAATTTCTGACATTGAAAATGATACCGAAATTAAATATAAAAGATAGGAAATGTTATTTAGTAATTTATGCGAACATTTTAGTGTAAATGAATACCAAGTCTAGGAAAAACAGAAGTGCAGCAGAAGACACGTTTTCTTAAGCAAATACAAATAACTAAATAAGTGCGTTTGTAATGCGAACTAAATATTTTTCATTATTATTTTAATTTCCTACAAAACACTGTTTAGTTTTTTTCTGCAGTTTTCACACGAATTTCATGTTTGGACATGCATTATTATTTTTTTACTTGTGGTTTTGCCGTGTTTTTATCAATGGTACATACATGAGAACTAAGAAAAACATGACACAAAGCAGATATAAGTCAACTTTACGCATATAAAATATACAACAATTGTAATTATGGTATTTCCGGCAGTCAGACAAATACAAAGGTCAACTAACAGACAGAAAGACATTCACAGCAATGTGGAACAACCAAAATAACTGGCAGCTACAAAAAAATGTATGTATAGCAAAGACTTATGTTTATTTTAACTGCATGAATGCGTTGCCGAATTGTGTTGAGTTTAGCAGTTTTTGTTGTTGTTGGGAAGTAAGTTATATGGTTACAACAACAAACAATAGATATGTAAATTTTTATGAGACAAATTTTATTAAAAATTAATTCATATCCGCCTGTTTAAGAGATCAAAGATCATTTGCCGCTAGCCAGATATTTAGTTTTCATTAATATACCTATAATGATTTCTATTTATTGCTTTTTATATAATTAGTGCTATTTTAATACATCTTTTGACTAAAAAAAAATTAATTCAAATATTCTTTTGCTTTATATTTACATAAAAATAAGGAAATTAACAAAACTTAAAACAAAGAATGTCTTAATTATAAATTAAAAATAGTAACTCACCTTGCGACTGTGCAACGGCTAGCAGCGTGCTCAGCATCAGCAAAGCCAGCAGTGGCATCGACGTCGACGTTGCCAACGACGTTAGTGTTACAAGCAGCCTTTTTAGGCCGCTTAACTTTGGTTTTATTTGCATGTTTAATTATTTATTTAATTTGCGCCAGAACGCACTGTTGGTGTGTGTTGTTTTTGTTATTGCTATTTTGAAAGTTCTAACTTTTTATAGTTATTATTAATTTTTGTTGTTTTTTTTTTATTATTAAAAGAAAAGTGGTGAAAAAATCATGCTTTTATCGAAGACAATAGCGCTAGTATTGGCAACTTCTCTGTTTGGAAGAAAAGGAAAAAAATATATTTTGATTTAATTTTTTTGGTTAAAAACAATAAAAATTGTTTCGTTTATGTATTAAAAAGGCATTGTTTTTTATAAACAAATATTTCTCTTATAAAAATAATTTAGTATCAGCGGCTTTTCCAAACCACTATCAATACACTTTTGTTCTTATTCTTATTTCTACTGCTACTGTCAGCACGCGACAGCAACAGTTATGAAATGCTAAAGTTAAAATTTAATTTTTTGACATTTTTAAACAATAAATTGTATGTAAACTGAGTGCTCGGTGATGAAATACACATGGCATTTAGCTGTAGATTGTCACAGTCTGCCTGAAGCTGATTTCTTAGTAATCATATGAGATGGCGTTATCAAGGTTATACACAAGCAAGTCAGTTATATCAATTTTATATACAGATATGTACATATGTATAAGATTATGTATTTTCGTACATATGTCAGTTATTTACCTACCAGACCTGTTAAATTCCGATTGGGATTAGTAATCAATTAAATTGTTTTGTTTTTTAATTGGTAATCATTATTTTAATTCTTTTGCTGAAAAAAAGTAATTTTAATTGATTACCATTAAAAAATCAAAAATAATCATAAAAAATCAAAAATAATCATAAAAAATCAAACATAATCATAAATAATAAAAAATAATCAAAAACAATAAAAAATTATTTTGATTATTTTTGATTATTTTTGATTGATAAAAATGTTTTTTGATTATTTTTGATTATTTTTTATTTTTTATGATTATTTTTAATTTTTTTTTTATTTCTTTTTATTTTTTGTTAATGGTAATTGCAAAATAATCATTAAAATTTGAAGACAATGGGTAATTAAATGAATACTTGAAAAAATAATCAATCAAACCGGTATTCATTACGATTAATAATCATTATTTAACAGTTCTGCTATCTACACACCCAAAGCTGTGTGCATCCGCCCGTAGGTGGTCATAAAATGCCAATTGCAGTAAACAAAATTATTTTAGCCATATCTATAGAGCTCCTTGTTGCTTTTTATTGTCTTTTAAATGTAATTAGATAGTTATTCTTGTGGCTGCTGCTTGTTTACTGCATTAAAATACCTAATTGATTTGTGTTTGTGTTTTATGCACATGCTATTGATTGCTATACAACATTTTTTGCTTCTTAATGATTTTTGTACTTCCTTAATTACAAATTACAAGTTGTTGTTGTAAAATATGTACTTCTTGTTGTTTTGAAATACTTCTTAGTAATTATCTTCTTAAATTGATACCATAAATAAAACCCACACAGCTTTGTGTCATCGCTGAAGATATCTACTGCAATGTATGACGCATTTAATTTGGGAATAGTCGTTGCTTTTGGAACTTCCCAAAAGTTGATTTTAAACAATTTTATGGGAATAATTTTGCCATTAACAACATTTTGAAGGGCGTTCGCGCAAAAAAGAATAAAAACCCTAAAAGACCAATAACATTATGATACAAATTGAGCGTTGTTGTTTGGAGACGGGAAAATTCACACATGGAACGAAAGACCACTATCCATATATGTAGTAAAACTCCCAAGCCGTTTTTCTGCAAAATTATTTTGTATTGCCATTTTAAATTTGCGAAATTTCGACTGAGTGATTTTTAAATAAAGGAAAAAGGACGTTAAAATACATGTCGTATAGAAATATGTTGTTAGAAAACATACAGTGAAACTGCACGAGCTTTAAGTTTGTAGAATAATTTAACCCCCTAACACCTCCACAAAGAGGTGGTTTTGACCACTTTTTTATAAAGTCCGAAAAAATTGTATTTTAAAGGTCGATAGAGGGTTAAAATGTTCTAGAATGATGTTCGTCACAAAATTTCACTAGGGGTCCTCTCAGACAAAATCTTTGTACAATGAACCTAAAAGACCATAGAAAGCAAAAAAACTTAGTCGGTAGTCGGTTAAGTGTAATTACGTGTAGTTGGTGTTCCGATTTGATTAATTTTGAAAAATGTCCCGTAAAAATACCCGATAATATAACGACCATATATCTGAAAACCTGATAGACAGCCAGATCTCAGCCAGTGATAACAGCGAATTAAAGTCTGTCGCTCCTCCGGTTCGGAAAACCATTGTTCAAAATGTGTCATTAGGCTAAGATTTTTCACGCTTCCAGAAGCGATCTTTTGTTATCTTTTGGCTTATTATGATAACTAACTATATCTGAGAAAAGTGGAGTAAGGCTTAAGCCATAATTAACGAGGATACTGTAAAAATTCACATAAGCCTATACTCTTAAATAGACATAGCCTTCTAGCTATGAACGGTACCCTTTGAGTTGTACTAGGCGGATGTGGTTTAATTGACTGAACTCAAAATTGCCTAATATTATTTTAGCTTAGCTGCAATAGAATTATATTGCTATTGTAGCTCATATCTACTTTATTTATTTTAAAATAAACAAATTAAAAGTTATGTAAGTACGAATATATGTACACTGTTTTGTCTCCCAATTTTATTTGTTCATTTTCATTGCTGGCTGAAAGCTTCT
This sequence comes from Urophora cardui, assembly GCA_960531455.1. Classification (NCBI taxonomy): domain Eukaryota; kingdom Metazoa; phylum Arthropoda; class Insecta; order Diptera; family Tephritidae; genus Urophora; species Urophora cardui. The sequence goes on along the minus strand of OY482670.1, from coordinate 16,893,773 downwards.
TAAGCGGTTTACTTAATTGATTTATGCCGCCATAAAAGCCGATATTTGTTTAAAAAATATCAACAAATCGGTGGAAAGCAACATATGTATGTATCTAATATTTCTTCGACTTTTATAGCAAGAACAAAATTAATTTCAGCTGGCTTTGCAAGCTTTGCATGTACGGATGTATACATTTGTAGATATATGTACATTAGACTGGCCGCAAATTTTTTTTTCTCGAATTCTATTAATAAACACTACCTAAAAGGTGAGGTATGGTATAAGAAATAACGTCCTATTTTTTTATTCAGATCGCACCAAGCTTTGTTGACCCTCATCAAGCTTAAAAGGTTAAAAAATTTTTTCTTTAATTAATTTTTTATTTTTTTATTTTATGAAATTTCAAGAAATTAAGAATAATAAAAACAATATCAATTCAATAAAATGGACTTTTTGTGAGACGGAAATGTCTTACGATAATGTTCAACTACTTGCAGTAGGAATTGCTTATCCTCTTCGTCATACGTTAAGGTACGGTTAAAGTCTGTTATCAACTTAACTGCCCTTTCGGCTGCATCGTTCACCACTGCCAAAGTTTGACATGCCGATTTCGCTTTGCGATAATCATCTTTGGTTTGCCACGTAGAAGGATCCGAATTTATAAATGATGTATTAATATTCAAAGAAATGCTTTCATCGAAAAATGATAACCCAACAATTTCCTCACTCAAGTACCACAAATGGTTTTTAATCTTATGCAACAAGGCATTAGAAACTTCTTTATCAAAATATAAAATGGCATCTTTTATTAATTTGAGATCTTGTGCTGGTGCATCTATTGCATTAATGCATGTAAACCAATATGGAACGTAAATGTTTGTCAAGAAGATACAAATACTGCGAAGGTTTTTCAATTCCGATGAAGTCAATTTGAACTGATCGCGAAACAAAAATATTTTATAGCAATATATGCATTTCGACATGAACCTAGCATGCGATGTTGCTCCGGGTTGGCGTACTTTAGTAAAGTTTGGAACATTTTCTCCAATAAAAAGCAATGACAGTTGGAGAAGCTCCTAATAATCGGACCTTGAACTTTTTGATTTTTCGTACAACCGATACACAACTTCATACAACAGCCCCAAAAACATTGCGATTTCCAGCGCAACATGCTCATGTTGTATAAAAAATTGCAAGGTGTGTGGCTGGCATCATGACGATCGGATAGTGTACGCACACTATTCATTGTGGTTCATGTACGAGTAACATAGTTCTCATAATAAAGCGAGTTGTTGTACTTCACTACAAGAAAACCAAACGAGTAAGGTCCGGTTATACTTGCATAGCACAGCAGCGCACAACATAAGAACTGTCACATACGAAATCTGTTTAATGGGATTTCCGTGTAATCGATTACTCAACGCATAGCGGCACAGGGCACAGCATAGAAGTCTGTTGAATTTTGATTTCTGTGTTATGTGCTATGCGATTTGACATTTGGCAACACGAATGTGTGTGTGCTGAGTGTGCGAAGGGTTGCACGCAAGGCTAATTTATACAGGTTAACTTACTAAACAGCTGATTTTTCACTTTTTTCTACTGTTTTACTTTAATAATGGTGCTTATATCAAACTGGGATCAATTTTGAGCATGGTGCAATATGATTTCTACAAAGGCGAACTATGATTTTGACAGAAGCACCACAGAATACACAAACAATTTACATGGAGTGTGTATGTATGTATGTACGAATGTCGGGATGCGAAAACTTTTATTAATTAACCATGGTTGCACGTCTATGCGAAGTATAATCAGCTCTATGCGCTATATGTTTTGCGCTGCCCTGCTTTGCAATGCTATGCAAGTATAACAGGGCCTTAACTCGTTTGGACATATGAATGTACTCATGCAACAGTCTACTGACTACTGCTGACTATTTCTGGTAAAACTGTCAAACGATCAGCTGTTTGGAAATTTACTTCCCTGCTGGAATAGTTAGACTCATTTCAACATTTGTATCAGCACGTTAAGAGCAGGGTGAAAAACAGCAGCAATGTCTTGGAATTTGATTGTTTTTGCTCGTTAAGTACCGTTATATTCACTTAGCAACTCAAAGCAACGGTACTGATACTTTGTTTTAGGTGTAGAAAACGCAAGAAGGGCTCAGCAAGAGAATTTTTATCTCTCAAAACAGACATATTAAAAAAAATCATGTTCAAGGTTAAAAAATAAAATTTTCCATACATTGGGCTCAATGAGGGTCAACTAGACAACAACGGATCGGGCCAAAAAATTAAGGCCGTCTTTTTAACCCTAAACCTCATATTTTAAGAACTGTTAATATACAAATTTCAACAAAAAAAAAAAATCCATACATGCTGCGGCCAGTCTAATGTACATATTCGTATAGCATATAGCGTATTCTATATTTCAATAATTTGCTTTAATTTTTGCGCAATTATTTAGCTTAATTTATACGCTAGTATTTTTCATGCATCATTATGCCTTTGGTAGGTAACATTGCGAGTTGGGCTTGGCTCTGTGTGAAGCTGTGCGTTAATCTTAATCTTACTTTAATTTTATTTTATGTACTATATAGAGTTGTTTTTTTTTTTGTTTTTTTTTTGTCTTTTTTTTTGTGTTTTTGTTTTTTTGTTTTTTTTTTTTGTTTTGGTTTTCTGTTTTTTCATAGCTTATTACTCTTCTATGTAATGCCTTATATACTCCTATTTTGTGTCTATATATGTAAATTGAAATGTTTATTAGGCATCAAAGCGGATTTGCTCTGATTTTTTTTTTTTCTTGAGGAAATGTAGGTAATTCATAAATTCAAATTAAAGCGAGTTAAAGAAAGCAAAGCAAATCTAATCAGCGTTAAATTGCTGCTGATGAAAGTTAAGATAGGTTAAATCTAAACATTTTCTTATCCAATGCAAGATTTATTTTTGCATAATTTCGTTTAATTGCATTTCGCTTTCCTCTTGATTAGATGAAGGCGGGGTTCATATGAATTGCCGGTTAAGATCGATCAATCCGCTTTGGCGGGCACAAATGTCGGTTAGGCGGCTATGAAGTTTAAACAGCGATGTCCATATGTAAACATTCACTACTTTGGCAGACACTGACTTACATAAATGCTACGGCTCTGCATTCTTATCATGCCTAGAAAGCTTTCGAACTCGCAAGAGCTTATATTTCAAGCAAGATACTATAAATGCTTCCAATGCTGTTTTTGGCAATATTGGTGAACAATTTCTGCTTTGGCTTACCTAACCGAACTTACCGAAAATGTTAAAAATTTACTATAGCAGATAAATCATGCTTATCTAGAAAAATTTTGAAAATTAGCAAAGCAATATTGATAAATATTTATTGTCATATGTACGTGCATATATGTATATGTATATTAGTTTTGCTGCTTATATGTATATATACGCACATATTTATATGAAAGTTAAAAAGCACTCAAAGCGCAATCGATACAAACTCTCCTTTCAATAGCAAAAATAGCAACAAAACAAAAAGACTTACGAAACAAACTTGCCGACAAAAGAAAACAAAAAAGCAGGAAAAAAGTGCCGCTAAAGCAAAAAAGTGGTTGGTTGTTTAAATCGCATATAAAACAGACTAGTTTGGTGACTTATTTATGCATTTTTTGTTAAATATATGTTGACTTTATTTTGGATTTTAGCATTTTTATTTTTTTAAGTGCTTTTGACGTGTTGCTGTTTAGCGAAAATTTATCATAGGTAATACTTATTAAATGTTGACTGTTGGATAATTTCTTTATACCTTTCATGAACATGAATTATTTGGTGCAAAAGGTGAAATAATTGTAAGTAGCAGCAGGAGAGGGGATATAACTAGCAAAATATCATATGATAAAAATTATGAGCTGAGGCGATTGAGATACATTTGGTCTGTTTGTTTATCGCTTCCTCAGTCTGTCTGTTTATTTCTTTCTCAGTCTGTCTCTTTTTCCAACCATTTGAATGCAAACTAACTAGTCCCTCAGTGTTTTATCATATTTGTCTGAAATTCAAGTTGTGCAGCCTTCGACATGCACGAAGACTGTGGTGGTCTTACTGGTGCTTTATTATTTTGAAGCTGAATATATTTTTCTTTTATTATTTTCTATTAAATGTCATTAGTCACTTTTTAACAATTTAAATAATTCTGTGGTCACAAGCCATAACCGCCTAAGTCGACTTAAGACAAAATTGAGTTATATATACCACGTTATTATACATTAAAAACTCTATATTTCTGTAAAACCCCCATACTTATAACTTATTCCAATCAAAAGATATTAATAAAAACATTTTGGCTTAACTCACAATAGAGGTATATTAAATTTGCTATAACAGCCAAAATTTATATATATACTTAATGAAATTTCTTCATAACATTTTGTTTTATATACAAAATTTAATTGTAGCATCGTGGATGGCTCATCGATTTCGCATTCATAGTTTTTAATCAACTTTTATGATTTTTCAAAAAACGCATTCGAATATAAAAAGCAATTTATCTCGAAATCATATTTTACGACTTAGGCGATTATGGCTTGTGGCCACAGAATTTTCCCTTTATTACTCTTAACTTTTTTTTTCTTCTTACATATCTACAAATCATTTTTTGTTGCTGTTATTTACCATTGCTTAACCTATAACTCTTGTGTCGAATCATACTTACATACATATATGAGTATGATGCAACAATAATAAAAGGATTGGTTTTCTTTTTATGATCATATGTAGATAGACATATAACTATAAATAATTGCAGATAACAAAAGCAATTCGAGTGAAGTTGGCCATAGAATACAAAAAAAAAAACAAAAAGAAGAGATACATTAATTTGCTTTATTCATTGAACAAACGCCTTAGACGCCTTAATATTGAAAAGTAAAGGGCATTAGGTGTGGTAATAACCCTGCAAAAAAATGTGCGATCAATCCCGAAAGAGATTTGTCCTCGATTGATCTCTTTCGAGAACAATCGGTGCACAATTAGTCCCCGATTGTTCCCGTACGGGTATAAATGTAGACTAATTTTAGACCAATTGTTCCCGAACGGGTATAAATGTAGACTAATTGTAGACCAATTGTTCCCTAACGGGTATAAATGTAGGTTAATCGCTTTCATTCTGAACGGGTACAAATCTAGATTCCTTAAATGTAGACATTTTACAAAAATATGCAATGTATTTAAAAAATTGTAGAACAACCGGTAAAACGAATTGAACACCCTTTTTTAATAACAATTTTAACAAAATGTTTCCTAAAATATCCTATGAAAAAATCCTTTACATTACGCTCATATAATGCATAATATAATAATAATACAATGGCGCTATTATAACTCTGACGAGTTTTATGGCCAAGCTTCTCTCCCAATTCGAGGTGTGCTCCTTTTTGTTTTTCCTACTAATTGGGTGGACCTACAGTTTTATGCCGGCTCCGAACGGCGAATGCGTACTCAAAACTGCATACTCAAAACTTAAATTTTTTTAAATTTATTTATTGAGATTTTTTTACAAAAGTAAAACATTATTTAAATATGCATGACCATTTACAATTTTTTAAGGAAAAATCTACATTTGCACCCGTTCGTGCTGAAAGCGATTGATCTACATTTGTACCCGTTGGGGATGAAAGCGAGTAATCTACATTCGTACCCGTTGGGGATGAAAGCGATTGATCTACATTTGTACCCGTTCGGTGTGTTAGTGATTAATCTACATTGGTACCCGTTCGGGTATACAAGTTGAACAATTAGTCTCTTCATAGGACATGCTCGAACAAATGCGATCAATTCACTCCATATAAAGGGATGTAAAATTGTATTAGTCGCATGCTCCCTTGCGATTGATCCCGGACACGTCCTGGATTAATCGCATTTTTTGCAGGGAATAAGCATAGTTATATACATACATACAAAGGTAGTATATGTGTTTCTGTGTACATATGTATGTTTTTTCATATGTAATTAAAACCACAAATAATCCAACATTAAGAAATTTGCAAAAAAATTTATTAGCTGACACAGTAGCCAAATTGTCTGGGGGCTCTGCGTTGGGAAGTTGAGTAGAGTTCAGAAAGCGAGGTGAATATAGCTATTTAGTAAGAGAGGGCCTAAGGGACGATGATAAAAGGGGTATCAATTACATAACTAGTCCCTTATGGAATATATGTAATTAAAAACCACACATAAAACGAATACATAGAAATATATGTATGTTTTTTATGCTCTGCAAAGATTTTGTCTAAGGGGACCACTAGTGAAATTTTATGGCGCGTAATTTTCTAGAACATTTTAACCCTCGATCGACTTTAAAAAATTTTTTCTTCGGACTTTCTAAAAAAAAGGAGTCAAAGCGACCGCTTCGTTGGGGTGTTAGAGGGTTAAAGTGTTCTACGAAAATAAAGCTCGTTCAATTTCACTATATGTTTCCTAACAACATATTTCTATACGATATGTAACATAACCTAATCTAACCTAACCTAACCTAACCTAATCTAACCTAACGTAACCTAACCTAACCTAACCTAACCTAACCTAACCTAACCTAACCTAACATAACCCAATCTAACCTAACCTAACCTAACCTAACCTAACCTAACCTAACCTAACCTAACCTAACCTAACATAACCTAATCTAACCTAACCTAACATAACCTAACATAACATAATCTAACCTAACCTAACCGTACCTAACCTAACATAACCTAATCTAACATAACCTAATCTAACCTAACCTAACCTAATCTAACATAACCTAACCTAACATAACCTAATCTAACCTAACATAACCTAACCTAACCTAACATAACCTAATCTAACCTAACCTAACCTAACCTAATCTAACATAACCTAACCTAACCTAACCTAACCTAACCTAACATAACCTAACCTAACCTAACCTAACCTAAATTATTCTAACATAACCTAACTTAACCTAACATAACCTAATCTAACCTAACCTAACCTAATCTAACATAACCTAACCTAACATAACCTAATCTAACCTAACATAACCTAACCTAACCTAAATTATTCTAACCAAACCCCACGAAAGATATGTCTTCTGATATGATCATGAGCTGAATTAGTTAGGTGATGCCCGTCTATCTGTCTGTTCGTTTGTCCTTCTGTGTGCAGCCAGACTAGTCCCCAGTTGTTGAGATAACTGATTCAAATTTTTTGTTTTGGGTGCATATTTACGTACAATTGATAATTTTTTGGAATCGGCTGAGCCTGACTACTACAAAATATAGCTGCTATATAACCGAATGTTCAAATACAGAAATTTTTGGGTATAACTTCTCCAGCTCAATAGCTAAAGACATTAAACTTTACAGTATTTGCACATATGTATGTATTAAGCACATAAGCTATGGCTTCTTGCACACCCATATACACACATATACATAAACACAATTGTCATGCAGCGCGCTGTTGAAATACGAAATTGTCTCGTTGTTGCATTGCTTGCATACAAATTAATTTGCAGGCGAAATTTGAGACATTATGGAAGTCGCAGTTGACATAAACTCACAAACACAAACGTAAGCCGCAACACCAAAAACAAAAAAAACAAATATCAAAAACAAACAAAGTCAATTACAAAACAGTAGTTAACCGTGGCATTTTGCTAACAAAAAGAAAAAGTTAGTTAATGATAAATGTTTTATAGGTAAATATGTTTTTTTTTATAGCTCCCAATATCTCTTTCATGTTAAATAAACTTTTATTCTTCAAAGTTTTTTCTTTATTAAACAATCTTAGGCTTTTGTTTTGTTGAAATTTCACTTATTTCCATTTGACTACGGAACACAATAACAACAACAAGTGCATTTAAACACCAAAAAAAAAACAAATATCGATCATATTTAATTGCACTGCAAAAACAAAAAGTTGAATTGAAAGACTTAAGCAACGAACTTTTTTCGTCTGCATAAGTACTCAGCAAAACACATATGAACATACGCTTTTACTATTCGCTGCGTTCGAGTTTTATTTTAATTTCCTTTATTATTTTAGTATTTTTTTATTAAAATTTATTAAAATTAATTGCACGATTTTTTTCGCTTGTTTTCGGTTTTTTTTTTCTTCACACACACAGCGCGCACCAGCAACAAAACCGTTCTTAAACGCGTACCGAGTCAAACTAACCGCAATTTGAGAGTTTAATTGTTGCTGCCGCTCCACCATCATCAACATTGCCGTCTTCGTTGTCGTCGTCAAGGTAGTCCAGTTGGTACGAAGTCGAAATCATTGGTTGGGCTTGGCTCCCGCAACGCCAAAGTCGTCATGCAAGAATTGCTGGCAAATGTAGTAAATAAGCAAATGAGCCAAGAAGTGGTGAGAAGAGCATAAAACCGAAAAGTGAAAACATAGCAAATGTAGAGGCAAAATTAAGCGCAAAAGCTGGAAAGCAAGTGAATTGAGCAATGAGAATGCGAGAGTGTGTTTAAGTTTCGTTTTAATCAATCTACCTAACAATAGCTAAAAACAATAACAATTGGAACAAAAGCATTGAGCATTTTGTTGCAAAGAGCGTAGCGTGTCGTAGAGTTTAACATTTTTGTGAAGCACTTACGTTTGCGGCAAGTTAAATAGCTGGTGATGAGACGTAAGAGACTTAAGTAGTTGAAACTTAAGAAAATAAAAATAAAAAAAAATTGTCTGAATAATTTTATAAGCAAAAAAATAAACATTTCTTGGGTTTAACTTAACTGAAACTTAACTTAAACTTAACTCAAACTTAACTTAAACTTAACTTAAATTTCACTTAAACTTAACTTAAACTACAATTAAACTTAAATTAAACTTAACTTAAACTTAACTTAAACTTAAATTAAACTTACACTTATTTTAACTTAACTTAAACTTATTTTAAACTTTACTTAACTTAAACTTAACTTAAGCTTTACTTAAACCAAACTTAAACTGAACTTAAAATTAACTTAAAGTGAACTTGAACTTAACATAAACTTAACTTAAACTTGACATAAACTTTACTTAAATTTAACTTAAACTTAACTTAAACTTAAATTAAACTTAACTTTAACTTAAATTGAATTTAACTTAAACTTTTCTTAAACTTAACTTAAACTTAACTTTAACTTAAATTAAACTTAACTTAAACTTAACTCAAATTTAACTTAAACTTAACTTAAACTTTATTTAACTTAACATAAACTTAACTTAAACCCAACTTAGACTTATCTTATAAAATTTAGCATAACCCAAACTCAAGAAAATGTAACTTATACTAACATAAGCCTTACTTATTTAAGCTAAAATTAAGTTTGGTTAAATAAAACTAAACAAAACTCGACCTTAACTTTATTTAATTAACTTAACTTGACTTAACTTAACTAAATTTAAACTTAACTTATGTAACTTAACTTGTGCAACTTATCGTAAAAAATGGTTAAAACTTAAAACATTTTTTATATAATTTTTTTTTTTTTTCAAATTTGGTTTATGTTGGCCTAGCTTGGCTTAACTTAACTTATATATGTAACTTAACTTTTGCAACTTGACTTTACGTAAAGAAGTTAAACTTAAAACATTTGTTATATATTTTTTTTTAAATTTGGTTTATATATATGTAAACATAGATTTATGCGCTCCATTAACAATTTGTTCAGCCTCACATCAATAAGCCTTAACTTACTACATTATTAAAACGTCTTAAGCCCTTCTGGCATGCAAATCCATTGCAAGCTCAACCAAACATTATGACAATTCACTTTCAGCACTATCCATTAGCGTATAAAATTAGCACAGCTTAGCAAATTTCCTAATAAGAAGCATTCGTCAGTCGGAAAATATATGTATGTATGTAAACAAAGAAACAAAGAGAAGAACAACAACAACTTTCCCATTAAAGATGCTCCAAATGCATCTTGCTTGTAACTAAGTGCTCCTAATCCATTATTTATGTGCGCTCACTTACTTCAGCTTCCTTTCGCTTAAGCGCCAATCACATCCATCCATAAACGTTTGGATACATTTTCTCGATCCCGATGCACAAGCATCCATCACAATTAAAAGCAGAGCATCGCAGAGCTGTGAGTAGTGCAGTGTGGTAAGTGAGACTTATGGATGCCTAAGGCTTTGCAATGTACACACAAATACATATGCTTAAATAAAAGTTGATAAGCACCACTCATAGGCATCAATAAAAGTTTATAGGAAAAAATTTGTCTGTCTGTCGATCGCCGTCGCGATCCCACATAAATCGCGCGCTAATGGCAATACTCGTAGACTTGAGCAATATTTGTAGTATATAAATAAATTTATATAGGTATAAGCATAAATACCTATAAGTATTTGTGTATGTATAACAATGTATGTACTATGCATGCAGCTAAATGCAGCAATAAACAACAATCGCGAGTGATGAAGATGATGCCTTTTTTTCATCATGACAGCGAATGTATTAGATTAGGCAGCAGCACCAGCGTCAACGGCACTTTTGCAATTATATGTACACACAATTTATACATATCTATTTATAAATACATACATATATTTAATGATTACATAACTACATCGATGCCGATCATATCTTTTATTTTAGATCTGCCACTGTTCTGATAGCTGCTATCTTTATATATATTACGCTAAGCGATTTTTGTACGCACCATAACTCTTACACCTTTATACCGATTTTCGAGAATGGGGTGTCACATGAAAGAGCTTGATCTGTAGATGTGCAGGAAGGTTTAAAATTTCTGAAAAGGGTTGCCACCTGTTTAAAAATTTAATTCTTCTGTATAGTTTGATTGATTTTTAAATTTCAGGTACCATATGAAAGGGCTTGAATTGGAAATGAGTAATTTATTAAAATTTTTACAAAAAGGGCTGCCACCTGTTCACAAATTCAGTTTTACGCTATAGTTTGTTTGATTTTTAAATTTGAGGTGTCATATGAAAGGGCTTCGTGTGAAAATAAGTAATTTATTATAATTTTTACAAAAAGGGTTGCCACCTGTTCAAATTTTAATTTTCACGATATAGTTTGTTTGATTTTTAAATTTCATGTACCATATGAAAGGGCTTGAGCTGAAAATTAGTAATTTATTAAAATTTTTCTAAAAAGTGTTGCCACCTGCTCAAAAATTCAGTTTTACGCTATAGTTTGTTTGATTTTTAAATTTCATGTACCATATGAAAGGGCTTGAGCTGAAAATGGGTAATTTATTAAAATTTTTCCAAAAAGTGTTGCCACCTGTTCAACAATTCAGTTTTACGCTATAGTTTGTTTGATTTTTAAATATGAGGTGTCATATGAAAGAAAACTACAAAGAGAAAGAGGACTGAGACAAATGGCCTTTTGGAGGTCGCTTTAAGATTAACATATTCTAGAAAATTATTCGGCATAAAACTTCACTATCGGGCTCCTCGGACAAAATCTTTGTATAAAAAATCTAGGTCCACAGAAAATAAAAATAACCAGTAACTCTCTATGTATATATGGGTATATGCTTCATTTTATATTTTATTAATAAGATTCTATGGGCTTATAGCCCACTCATATTCTGCGAATTTTAAGAAGAAGACAAATGACAATCAAAAAATGGTCAAATGTGGCAATATGTGGTCTTCCACCCTCAAATTGTCTCAGTGTAATCGAAAGCCACAGCATCGCGTGGCAGGGTTTACTAGTACATACATATATATATATATGCACAAATATGTATAAGTATGTTTGTATCAGACCTGGGTAATATCAAGTACCAGTACGACTTGTGAAAAGTACATTTTAAAGGAATTGTACTGGTACTGGTACTGTCATTCCCAAAATTTTCAAGTACAAGTACAAGGAATTGAAAAAGAATTGAAGTTTTAGCAAATACTTCAAAGTATTTGAAAAGAATTGAAGTTACTTGAAAAGAATTGAAAAATGTACTCGAATCGATTTTTCAATTCTTTTCAAGTACTTTCAATTACTTACAATCTTGAAACCAATATTTAAAAAGAAATTACAAAAATAAACGATATTTTATATTTTTACATGTCGCTTGTATTCCATATTATGTTTATTTAACAAAATGCATTTGAAATTTAACATAAATATGTAATTAGATTTAATTTAAAACAAAAAAAAATAATTCAACATAAATAAAATTATAAGAAACAAGTAAGGAAGCCTAAGTTCGAGTGGAATCGAACATTAGATACTCAGCTGCATGCTTTCATTGTTTGTATGCGTTTTATGGAAACACGGTGTAGGTACTTAATATAAAGCCAGTGCTGCATAAAGAGGGCGTAGCCACGCCTATTTTCAAATTTTTTATCAGGCATCCAACTAAGCATATGAATATTATTCTTTGTGCAAAATTTCGTTCCTTTATGACTTTTAGTTACAAAGATGTCACGTTACAAATTCCCAAAGGGTGTTCCAGAAATATCTTTGTTAAAAAGTAGGCGTGGTCATAAACCGATTTCAATAAATTTTTGCGTGTCTATTAACACAAGTTATAAAAGTGTATAAACCAAGTTTCGTCATAATATCTCAATTATTTGTCGAGTTATGGGCTCCGAAATCTCGTTGATTCCTTTGTCTGAAAAGAGGCGGTGCCACGCCCATTTTCCGAAATTTTTCTATTTTTTGTTTCCGGTCTACTGTGGAACTCATTTCAATGAATTATCTTTATATTTGACAGAGATAACGCTTAAAATGTTTTTATTAGGTCACTTTACAATACCCATATATAAAAGTGGGCGTGGTCGTCAACCGCATTTGACAACTTTTCGTCCAAACATTTGCCTGAGTAAGTAAATCACGCGTTTCATCGACATATCTGCTACGGTTTCTGAGTTATGGCTTAAACAACTTTCAATGTTTGGTCCTTATTAAGTGGGCGTGGCACCGCCCATTTTTCAAAATTTCACCACATTTCTTCATAAGTGCCTGAGATCTACACGTGGGTGAAATTTTATCATCCCAGCTTTATTAGTGACTGAGATACCAAATTTCCGATTTTTACTATATAGGGGAGGAGGGCGTGGTCATGGTCCGATTTCTCCCATTTTCAATACCATCCGTTCCTGTCTTGATACCAACTTGCATTCCAAATTTCATCAAAATATTTAAATTTTTGCACGAGTTATCGTGCGTACAGACGGACAGACTGACAGACGGACGGACGGACGGACATGGCTCAATCGATTTCTCTCTTCACGCTGATCAATTTGATATATATAAGTCTATATCTATCTCGATTATTTCGTTCTGTTACAATCCACCGTTAGGAAATCAAAATTATCCTTTAAGTGACGAGGTTAAATTTTGTGACATAGTTTACGACGTGGTGGTAAATTTTTTTTCTACGCATTTTACTTAAAACTCTCAATAAAAAATAAATTTTTTATAATAATTTTTGCATTGGAAAGAGGCTAGTGCTTTTTCAAATGAAATTGATAAAAAAAGTTAATTAAATTTTTTAAATCAACAAAGTTTTTACTATAATTCACAAGGCCTTTTTTTTCAAAATAGCGAAAACATCACATGAGAACCTTATCGATAAAAGGTAAAACAAAAATTTTCTTTAAACTTCAGAGACGGTTTTTCATAAAAAAATATATATTTTTAAATATATAATAGGAATTTTATTTAAAAAAATTTTTTTGTAGAAAATGCTGGCCAATTAATAATCCATGTTAGTCAAATGGCCAGTGGGAGAAGTTTTAAATGGAAATAAATTATTTTTGAAGAAAAAGTTACGTTAACGTCGAGGTGTGGTAATTTTTACACCGATATCATAATTTATCCGTTATTTGATATCTTCTAAGATAGAAACTATACTGATCGATAATTATGATGACATGAGTAGATTATAAAAGCATCAAAATGCTGCAGAGAAGTGAGAAGTGGTAAATTTAAAAAAATTGCATTCGAAGAAAAACTAACGTTACCCTAGACGTGAGGTAATTTTTACACCACCATCATCATTGCTCGTCAAATGTTACACCTTCCTCCATAAAAACAAAACGGGTCAATAATTACAACGAGATGGGAAGATACCAAGAGAGTAAACTTGCTGGACGGTAAGTTAAAAGAGATATTTAAAGAAACTGTAAGTCGGTGTAAAAATTACCACCACGTCGCAAGTTAAAGGTTATAATACTCTGTGTACTAGTACAGCTGAGTATAAAAATATAACGTATCTTAATCCTAAATATCTAGAAAAACTGTCGAAATTCGACAGTAGGCGCACTCTAGTTTTTTTTTAAATATTGGTTTCAACTTGACGTTGAAAAAAATTGAAAAATCGTTTCAAGTACATTTTTCAATTCTTTTCAAATACTTTCAATTCTTTTCAAGTACTTTGAAGTATTTGCTAAAACTTCAATTCTTTTTCAATTCCTTGTACTTTTACTTGTACTTGTAATTGTACTTGTACTTGAATATTCTGAAAGTACTTAGTACGGACTAATTACTTCAAGATCGAAATATAAAAGTATTTGAGTACGTAATAGTCCAATTACTACTCAGTATTACCCAGGTATGGTTTGTATATATGTAAATAGTTCAGCAGCGAATAAAAAGTGCGCGAATGAAGCCCTTTCACTGCACTTCATGCATTTGTGCTTGCTTTTATTGTTGTTGTTGTAATTGTATTTTTCGCAAAACTCCAGTTTAGATTGCTGTTTTTTGCAGTTGCTGCTGTTGTTTTAGATTGCCATTGTCCATGTTGTTGTTGTTATTGTTATTAGAGTTTTAAAATGCTGCTCTTGTTGTGGTTATAACTGAAAAAAACAGCAAACAATAAAGCGCACCCTGCTAAACAAGGCAAGGGAAGGAAGTGGACGGGCAAAGGTCATATCATCCCAAGGCATCAAGAGGCTGGGAGAGAGACTCGCAATCTCTCTGCTTCTCATATATGACATGACTAAGTACATCCAATTTGAGAAACGGTTTAGAATTGAGCTAGGGAACAAAACAACTTGGCATAAATCCAGTCTGAAGGCCATCCTAAGATACACACCGATAGTATGGTACACTGACAGCTCCAAAACACCAGAAGATAGGGGTGCCGGGTTCTATAGTCCGAGAGGAAGGTTATACATACCTCTGGGGCAGGTTTCGAGCAGTAGTATTCGCAGGAAGTATTCGCCATCAGTCAGTGTGCAGAGTTAAACTTGAGGAGAGGATACTCTGGTGTGAGTATCACCATACTGAGCGACAGCCAAACGGCACTCAGGGCAGTAACTAGCATCATACGATATAAACTCTTCGCTAGTCCGAGCGTGCATAGAAAATCTTAATAAACTTGGCGCCAGGAGCTCATTACTTCTGGCCCGGGTTCCTGGACACAGAGGAGTAATGGGAAATGAGATAGCTGATGGCCTTGCCAGAGAGGCAGGGGCAGCGCCAGCAAAACCAATAGAACCTGAGCCTTTCCTAGGTATAGCACCACCTACGATACGAGTAGAGCTCAGTATTGAGGAGAACAAAAGTAGAGATCAACACTGGCAACAATCTGCTGGAATGCGCCAGGCGAAACTATTGCTGGGGGTGTACAATAAGAAACGCTTCAAAGCGATTATGGACCTCCCAAAAAGCAAATTGGGAATCCTGACCGGCATTTTAACTGGTCACTGCAGACTCAAAAGCCGTATGCACAGACTTGGTATTTACTCTAAAACCACTGGACTAAACTGAATATGTACTTCCTTCTGCAAGTTTGCTCGTAGTAACCTCGAATCGGTTTTAGGTCAAAAAAGTGGAATATATTGAGGGGCCTTGGCAGCTCCCATACAAATATAATTTTTCATGCTGAATATCTCTGGAACTGTTTATGATAGGACCCTGAAAATTGGTATGGAGATAAACAATATCAAATACCATACTTACGAGAAGAAATGGGAGCTATTGGAAAAGGAGACGTGGCACCATCCACACAAACTTAGTTTTTCATGCTGAATATCTCTGGAAGTGTTTCCATAGAATGTCAAAACTTGAGGGCAGGATAAACGAAATCAATGCAAAACTTATGATACAAATTTGAAGTTATTGGAAATGGAGGCGTGGCACACCGATGCAACTTTTGGTACTAGGAAATCCTGGAAGTATTTGTGGTAGAATATCAAAACAAGACATATTAATGAAAATAAGTATATATTAAAACCCTGATTAAGACCTCCTATTTGTTGCCAATATTATCTTAAAAAATAGAAACAGGGATAAGGATAGAGGAACCCCCTACCCCTCCCCCCTGCGCAGAATATCTCTTCTATTATATTAAATTAGTGTGTATGTGTGTGTGTTGTGTTCTTTATGGACTCCCAAAGTAATCAACCGATCTTTATGAAATTTTTTACAGCAGATTCACGTGGTATTAGCGCACATGATAGGGTATACAGAATATACAGTGGGAATTTCCAGGAATATATGCCCAAAAGTGGACTCAGAGTGACCCAACAAGTCTTTTGGTAATATTGGTAGCAAATGAAAGGTGTTGAACAGGCCTTCAACATAAAAATATGTATTTTCATTGCGATGCCTAGGCCGGGTCCCCAGATGTGGGTCAAAATGTTGGAGCGAGTGACCCTGGAAAGTTTCTGAGCGATATTGGTATCAAATGAAAGCTGTTGAGGAGGACTTTAACAAAGATTTCTTTAAATAGTGATGCCTAGGCTGGGTTCCAAGATATGGCTCAAAACGTGGACCCAGATGAATGCTTCCGAGTGATATTGGTAGCAAATGAAAGGCGTTGAGCAGTTCTTCGACACATAAAGGAAAGATAAAGGTAAAGGAAAGGGAAATGTAGAGGGAAACTCTCATTATAACATAAAAATGTTTTCGTCGCTGCGAAGCGGGACGGATATTTGCTAGTATATATGTATATATGTATATTACTTTTATTCAGAGCATTGACAATTATTTAGTATTCGCAGTCATTACGATGGATTCTAAAATAATGGTGAGCAACACGGTAATCAAGGAGTTTTTCTCTAGGCTTTATAGGAATAAATTTTAGGCATATATTCAACCCGGCATTTGTATATAATGAAATCACTTGTCTTCATCACAGTGGACGCCGCTCACTACTCAGCACAGTACATACGTACATACACGCCACTTAAATTATGTTGCCAAAAAAAAACGTGCACATCCACTTTAAAATTGCAAACAAAAATTACTTGACGTACGCCTGTGGCTTATTGATTTGTTAACTCTAATGGTGTACATACGAGTACTTATGTACGGTTTTTTTCCTTCCTCGGTACAAGAGTAGTGGTATGTAATAATTTCTTTGATTATACATTTTCAGGGCTTAGGTTGTGTAAATTTTGGATGCACATATAATCAAGTTATAATGCGATTTGTTTTTGTTGTTTTTTTTTAGAATTTAGGAATAGTATTAAGTAAGCATTAGCAAAAAGATATTTCAGGTCTTTGTTGTTGTTGTAACGGCATAAAAGAAATCACTCTTGTCGTTGTTGTATTCAACAAGGCACTCTCCATGCTAACCATGGATTGCAGTCCTTGAAATGTTGAGGGAGTGTAGATAAATGGTAAGCTTATAAGTAGATGGTACGCTATCGCACAACACAACGCAACTTTTCTGGAGGTGATTTTGGATATCATTTTGACTGCTTCTTAGTTTTAAACTAAGTTCATAAACATAAAAATGAAGCATTTAGTACACATGTACATATATTTAATTTCCTTAAAATATTTTATTCAATCAAATAAAGTACAATAACAAAAACACTAAGGTCTTATTTATGTAAATTAAACAAAATGGCAGCCAAATCGATTGCAATATATGAATTTGACATGCAATTTCGTGACGCTGCTTGTTTGGAATACAACTAACTTTAGCAGTCAACTTGCAGTTGTTCAATACATGCATGTATGTATGTACATATGTTTATGCATTATGCCACATAGGCTCAAATCGGCAATTATACGCATAAACATACATACATAGGGTAAGCAAATATTTGCCATATATGATAAAGTTGACATTGCTTTGCTTTCATTTTGTTATTAATAATGCTTAAACTTTATAAACGTATGTATGTATATAAATTATATTTGTTACGCAGGTATGTCTAAATTGGTATGGTAAAAGGCTTTTGCGCAGAAAGCTTTTTTTTTTTTTGGAAAGGAATTTTAAATGCTTTGGATGGGTCAGTGCTTTATTTGCCAGTGGTGAACTTGGAAAGATTCTCCAATAAGTTAATATATGAACTATGCTCAAAGGATGTGGCCAGATCCGACAGCTTTTCAACAAATTCATTGCTAACGCCTTTCTCTTCAAGCAAATTCATTAGCAAGTCATAAAGGTACTGTATAATAAGAAAAAAGAGGAAGAGATATAAGTAGGTAAAAATATGCAATGTACATGGCTTGCGTTCGAAACTTACGCCATCGAGCACATCACCCGCCACAGCATACACTTTATCATTCCATTCGCCTTGGTACAAGGTCATTTCATCAATACCGAAAACATCATCTACATATATACAAATGGGAATTAATAAAAAGTATAGTTATCTTAGATTTTACATTAAATCCCGGAGTTATGCAATTTGTGTGTGCATAATACTTACTGTATTCGCCCTCTTGTGGCGTGTCTTCCAAAAAGGAGCATGTGAATGAAAGTGTTGTATTGCCTTTAATGATATCGACTTCAAAACGTGGCTTGCTGCGCATTTCACCAATTTCTGGCTTATCGGCATTGGGATCTATTTCTGGTTCATCTTCACTGTCGACCGTGTGATTTACATTAAAGCTGATGACGATTCTGTAATTTATTTTAAATATATAAAAAGTGAATACAAATGCACATACTGTGATTATATCTTTTGTTCATACTTACTTCTCTTTATCAGTTTGTTTTGTCAACTCCATATCGGCGCCATCGGTTTTCACGTTGAAGCCCTCCAAGACAGTTGGTATAGTTTTAACTTTTTGACTCTTGCGTTCAGCCAATATCTCTTCGGTAAGGAATTCCACTAGTTCACTTTCACCTATTATATAAGGAAATAACAACAAGAAAAACAATATGAAATACATTTTTATTCCAAAAACATGCCGCAATCATTTCATCACATTTTTTTCTAGGTTATGTAACAACGGTGACGGACCGGTGGTGTCTATGTCCGATCGGTGGTTATGCTAGTAAATCTTAAAAAAGTATATTAGCTTACCTTTGCTGTGCATATGCTTGGCTCCACCGCAGCCACAGCCGCAGCTCATGCTGGGTGTTTGTATATTAAGAATTTTGCTGGTTACACCCGTTGACTCTGGATTCTTGCACATGTGCCAGAGTGTGCGCGTGAAATCGCGTTTCCCAAAGACATTTTTCAATGCATTCGATGAATTGGCAGCAATTAAGCTATTGCCAAATCGTAGCACCGATTTTGTTAAATTACTCATTTTATTTAAAAAATTGCAATTTTTATATTATTCACACTGGAAAATACAACCGCTGCTATTATGGAAGATAACCTCACAAAAGTTTAGCAAAAGTCAAGTTTGTTTTGTTCGTGCATATTCACCACGAATTTACCAATTCACCAAATAACCGCTGATAATAAGCTGTTTAAATAGTTGGTAACGCAGTATCAACAGAACAGAAGAAGATTTTTATAGGCAAACGATTTCGATTTGATAATTTCTTTTGTTTAATTACACACATTTCGTGAATTAAAAATGAGTGATTTACCAGAAGCTGTTAAAGAGGAGGTAGATGTAAGTATTGCTGTATTTATTTAATTTCAATACGCTGTTTATTTAAAAATAATATACATATATACATGCATGCACACACGCGCAGAAGGAACAGAAGCAACCACCGCCAAAGAAATTGCGTATTGCCGATGTAGCAAACGGGAACGAAGACAAAAACAAGGTTTTGCTCAAATTGGCTACAAGTACGTTGAAATTAAATTTACATATTCGAATTAACTCCTAATAAACTTAATATGTATTATTTTTACAGATGTACTACTCCATGATTCAAGCGATGATTATAGCGATAGCGATGACGATGATTTGGAATCATTACTGTCATACTACATGACAAAAAAACTTCAAAAAAGAAAGAGAAATTCACTTCTAAAAAGGTTAAAGTCTAGAAAACTAGGTGCAGATGACTATGACCAAAAAGATTATCTAGAGGATGTTGTGCCCTCCTATACGGAGGAGCAATTTTTAAACTACTTCAGAGTTGAACGCAGCTTATACGAACAACTATGCAAGAGTTATGCAGAAAGTGATTGGTATACTAAACTTGATCCAAACAAGCGTACACCCGCAAATCAGCATATAGCTGTATTCTTGATGTATGCTGGCTCATCGGACGCTGATACAAAAAGATTGAGTGAAATTTTTGATGTGGAAATAGACACAATAAACTTGATATTGCGCCGTGTTACATATTACATAAGCAGTCTAAGTCAGCAATATATTAAGTGGCCAGGCGAGGAAGAATTAAAATCGATTGAACGTTTTGATGGATTTCCCAAAGCTATAGGTAAGATTTACATATGTCGGTGGGTACATGCATAAAAATGATTTGCAAATTCTAGGTTGCATTGGTTGTACATACATCACCATACAAATACCAGAGTATGCAGGGGATGAGTACATAGACAGGCATGGTAATTTTAGTTTATGCGTGCAAGGCGTTTGTGATGCAAACAGGAAATTCATAGACGGGTACTATGGGAAAAGGGGTTTATTAGGTGCCTATTGGGTATATACGAAATCAGCTATTTGCCAAAATCTAAAAGAAAAGTGCGGAGGTAAAAAAAGTGCAAATATAAATTCGTTCATATGTACATATAATATTCCTCAAAGCTAAATAAATAGTATTTTTTTAGATTACTATTTGTTAGGAAATTCAGCATATCCTTGTAACGCCAATTTAATAACGCCTTATAGCAGAAATCGCAAGTTAAGCGAAAAAGAAGACGCATTTAATACACGTCTACTTGACGAACATCTTAATATACGCACGGCCTTCTGCATGTTAAAACAACGCTTTCGGCAACTACAATTATGCCGTCTTAAGAGTCATGAATTACAAGTTCATTTCATACGTGCATGTTGTGTTATTCACAACATGGCAATTGGCGATTATTTTGATTTTATTTTGCCATACGATTCAGAAGAACACGATCCGAGCTGTGAAGGATATCTAAGCGATAGTAATCTTGAGGAGGCAAATAAATTTAGAGATCCTATAGCGGAAGAAATGGAAAAATAATAAAAACTTTTTTGTATAAAAGTTCCAAGTTTTTATATGTAATACATATACATAGGTATAAGAATTTGAATGTATATTTTTTTTTTATTTCTGTGAACATTAAAGTTATATACATATGTGCACACTGCGCGTTCCAGTGTCTGCATCGAGCCGGAACCGGCTCAGATTATTTTTTTCCATCTAAATGCAACTAACGATAATACCTTTTTTGTCTAACAGTTTAAATTATAAGAATTAGAATTCATATATTTTATGTTACTGTCATATATTCTTTTTTTTAATTTATCGTATTTATGTGAACATTTGAATTACCTACATATACATATATGTATATTTTACCATAATAAAAATTACAAAATTGCATTTAAATTCGCGGCTTAATTTTCTCGATTGTTGGCAATGTGAATGATTTTCCTCGCTAATGGCCTGGTTATGCTACCAATGCTGCTGGTCGAGCACCGTGTAATTGTTGTTGTGCACTCCGACGGTGAGAGAATTTTCGGACTCTCACATCCAGCAAATTTGCTGTCAGTGATGCCGAAATTGGGCCTTTCGGACCAAATCTGGTCCGATAAATTTACTTTGGGCTGTTGGGCGGCTAAAATCAATTTTGGTCCGATTTGTAATATGAATATTTTTAGTGGAGACAATTTCTCGGACGCTAAACATTTTATCTTTCCCTTGTAAAGTTCTTTTATTGTTAGTGAAACACACTATTCGCATATCTATTAGAGTTGGGAAATTTAGTTCACTTTGTTGAGCGCTCAATTGGTGAGCGCTCTCTTCAGTGAACTAGTTCACTTTAGTGACTTTGCATAGGCTATCCAGGAAGGAAGTCCCAAGAAAGCGTTGTCTGCCGCTGTTAAGAGCCGAGCAAAGCAGTAGCAGATGAGGGTTCGATTGTCTCCTCGCCTCATCATCTTTCCAGCTTATGCAGCATCTGCGGTAGGGTGCACCTAGCCTCTCTGCGTGTTTCCCGATGAGGCAGTGTCCTGTGAGTACCACCACAAGGTTCGAGATGTCATCTCTCCTTAGAGTACTTATTTGATGGGATCGCTTGTGAACCCATTTCTGCCAGATTTGCCTTGATGTTCGACATACTGGCTTCTGTTGCCATCTATCGCTTGCTAGTTTATAGACATGCTGTTAAGGAATTAGCATGTTTGTGGCTAAGGCATACCTATGCCTTATGGAAGAACCTGCTCAGTAGTGCCCTGCCTCGCAAGTTCATCCGCCCTACAATTGCCATTGATATCCCTATGTCTCGGGACCTACACGAGGTGCAGACAGGTCTGTTTTGCCATCTCCTTTAGAGATCGGCGACAGTCT
Source organism: Urophora cardui (assembly GCA_960531455.1). NCBI lineage: Eukaryota > Metazoa > Arthropoda > Insecta > Diptera > Tephritidae > Urophora > Urophora cardui. Next base: position 16,871,212 of record OY482670.1, on the reverse strand, counting down.
AGTGTTAGTTCTGAATTAAATGAGTGGGAGTCAAGATTACTTAGTATGTACATATGTATTTGAAAATAAATATGTAATTCCATTTTAAGTTGACTTCTGATTTTTGGGCCTTTTTTGGGCCTTTTTTGGCGGATTTGGGCGGTAATTTGGTCGGTAAAATTTTTTTTCAGTGGCAACACTGTTTGCTGTGTGAAACAGGCAGCCAGCAGCCGAGGTTTCGGGAGTAAGGGCATTTTCACATTACTCGGTACGACTTCGGTTCGACATTTTTTTCTCGGTATTTTCATCTTACCGAAATGAGTCCGCGTTGCTGTATTTTTCACACTTGTGGGAATACTTTCGGCAGAAAATTGGAAAACAAATATCGAAACTAAAAATATAAAGTTTTAAAATTCAAAAAATCACTCAATAATAACAATAATGTCTTCCAGTGAAGACGAAGGCATTATAGCTTGCAAAATTTATAGCCGAAACGAGATTTTCACTGACTTTATTCTTTTTCTTTCATTACGCCGCAAAAATGTATGCAGTAATTCCTCAAATTTTAATGACCGGTCTTACCGCGTTGCGGTATACCGAAATTACTCCGCTCCGATTTCATGTATGCAACACTAGTGTGAAAGTGCCAATTGAAATACATGTGGTCGGTAAGCTTTCGGTATACTTTCGGTAAAAACCAAAAATATCGATCCGATACCGCACCGAGTAATGTTAAGAGCCTATACACACTTGCGACTCAATCGATTATACGAATGTTGATTTGCATGGGAATGTATGGAAGCATTCACACTACATTCAATTAGTTGTACAACTGAAACAGTTGGATTTGCAGCCCAATTTCATTCCAACTGAAACAGTTGTACAACTGCTTGATCAGCAAGGCGCCCTTCTACGTATTCACACTTGAGACAATTTAGTCGAACGACTACAACAGCAACAGTGATATTCGTAGTGGAAAGAGTTGCCATGCTGACAGCACTACTTTTATTTCACTTTTGGTAAATTGTAGAGATTGAATATTTCAATTAATATTTTCAAAATGTTTAAAAACAAAAGGTTCGTTTCTTATTAACTACACCATTTCCAGATGGATTTTAGAAAGCGTTAACTGGATTTTAGAAAGGGGAAATTGGATTTTAGAAAGCGTTAACTGGATTTTAGAAAGGGGAAATTGGATTTTAGAAATGTCAATTGGATTTTAGAAAGGGGAAATTGGATTTTAGAAATGTCAATTGGATTTTAGAAAGCGTTAAAAGGATTTTAGAAAACAAAATTGGATTTTTGAAAGCGTGAATTGGATTTCAGAATGTGCGTTTAAAATAAATTTTACACAGAATTTTTCGAATAGAAATTCTTTATTGCGTATGAAAGTATAAATTAATAATTATTATTTCTAAAGTCCAATTTCCCTTTTCTAAAATCAAATCGACATTTCTAAAATCCAATTTTCCCTTTCTAAAATCCATTTGGCTATTCTAAAATCTAATTTCCCCTTTCTAAAATCCAATTGACATTTCTAAAATCTCATTTCCCCTTTCTAAAATCCAATTGACATTTCTAAAATCCAATTTCCCCTTTCTAAAATCCAATTGACATTTCTAAGATTCAATTTCCCGTTTCTAAAATCCAGTTGCCGCTTTCTAAAATCCATCTGGAAATGGTGTAGTTATAGACAAGAATTATCTAACTAAGGATATTTACTTCCGTTTTCATATGTTTCTTGATATTGTTGTTCTCTTCAAATGTCATTAATCGCATTTTAAAATAGAAATAATGAAAATGAAATTTCATGAAAATTATTAATGGCTGATTTTTACTATTTTTCCGTTTCTTGTACTTCTGTTCGTTTCGCCTTTATGAGCGTAATTCCTTCCGTTTTTCTCTTTTCATTTACTTGACAGCTAGTTGCTAGTTTAATAAGAAACAAAGCCAAATAATGTATGCACTTTTTGTTTATTTTATTGTTTTTTATTTATTAATCAAGTTGACAGCTGACAAGAAGGTGCTTTCATGTAAGAATGCAGATAAACTTTAACAATTTAATACTTCATCACTTTATATGAAGACCACTAATGTAAAATTTGCTGAGTAAAATGTGAACATTGGCAACACTATGTCATTGTCAATCGCACGACTATTTAGTCTCAAGTGTGAATAGCTGCCACCGATTCGACTAAATAGTTGGAGTAGTGTGAATACAACAGTCCAATTCGACCAAATCGATTGAGTCGCAAGTGTGTATAGGCTCTAAAGCCCCTTAATAATGTGTTATGTTGTGTATGTGCTCAGTAATAATCATGTGTCATGTTGAGTATGTGCGCTCCAATCAATGTAAGCATAACCACCTCTCACCAATCACGAAATGTTTCCGATTTTGATTGGCAATTAACATTGGTACCATAACCACAGCATAAGGTTGTATTAGGGGCATTTCAGTTATTACATCTGGGTCTGGGTTAAGATAAATTTTTACTGAAACAATCTGGCTCATAATGAAAATTGGCTGCACTTGCAAAGAACTAAAAAGAAGAAGAAACATATACAACATATACCCAGCAGTAAAAATCTGAAATGAATCCTTTATGAATCACTGATGAAATTCATCATGAGGAGGCATCAGTGAATGCTTTCATATAAAGGCTGCTGAATTTTTTCAAATAAATGGTTTACCTTCCTCATGCCTATATGACTCCGTTCGGAGCCGACATAAAACTGTCCAATGGTAGGAAAAACAAAAGGAGCACACCTCGAATTGGGAGAGAAGCTCGGCCATAAAACTCGTCAGAGTTATAATAGCGCAAAAACAATTCTAATGTACGTTGAAAAGAGACAAATACTCCCTCAAAAACAATTTGATTGACTTTAAACTTCAAACTAAATGAAAATAACTATTTCAAAAATTATTTTTTTGAAAATTTGAATTTAAATTACTGAAATAAAATATGAAACTCAAATGGCGGGATAGCTATGTATTCCATGTTATAAGGAGAAGCCAGTGCGCAGTATAATTTTTCTTCCGGACTTTTTCTCTCCCCTTACGGCCAAAGCAGAAGCTTACAAGAGGCAAATTTGAAATTTGTATACAAGCTGGCTCGTGGGTTTATAACCGCCTAGATGGTATTTCGTTTGGTTTTTTCAATATAGCTTGCACGCTTGCACCAACGCAAAACGATAGTGATGAATATTCAACAAAGAATGATCAATGATCATTTAGCAGTGTAACAAATTTACTGCAGGGTATATGTATATATATGTATACATACACAAATGTCACTTTTCAGTTCTGCCAAATCAAAAAAGCACTGTGCTGCCAAATCAGCACGGAAAAAACAAATCGAACAGGGCGGATCAGAAATTGAACCAGCAATTTATCTGGTTTAATCGAGCTGAAATCTTTGTTGTTGCATTAGGCGCATTTCAGTTATTACATCTGGGTCTGGGTCAAGATAAATTTTTACTGAAACAATCCGGCTCATAATGAAAATTGGCTGCACTTGAAAAGAACTAAAAAGAAGAAGAAACATATACAACATATACCCAGCAGTAAAAATTTGAAATGAATCCTTTATGAATCACTGATGAAATTCATCATGACGAGGCATCAGTGAATGCTTCATATAAAGGCTGCTGAATTTTTTCAAATAAAAGGTTTGCTTTCCTAATGCCTATATGACTCCGTTCGGAGCCGGCATAAAACTGTCCAATGGTAGGAAAAACAAAAGGAGCACACCTCGAATTGGGAGAGAAGCTCGGCCATAAAACTCGTCAGAGTTATAATAGCGCAAAAACAATTCTTCTGTACGTTGAAAAGAGACAAATACTCCCTCAAAAACAATTTGATTGACTTTAAACTTCAAACTAAATGAAAATAACTATTTCAAAAATTATTTTTTTTTTGGAAATTTGAATTTAAATTACTGAAATAAATTATGAAACTCAAATGGCGGGATAGCTATGTATTCCATGTTATAAGGAGAAGCCAGTGCGCAGTATAATTTTTCTTCCGGACTTCTTTCCCCTTACGGCCAAAGCAGAAGCTTACAAGAGGCAAATTTGAAATTTGTATTTCCATATATTTTTTATTTTAAATATAATTTGTTTTATAGTTGTTAAATTGAAAAATTTGTCAGAAAAGCTGCCGAATGTCAAAACACCTACCGAAATACAAGCTGGCTCGTGGGTTTATAACCGCCTAGATGGTATTTCGTTTGGGTTTTTCAATATAGCTTGCACGCTTGCACCAACGCAAAACGATAGTGATGAATATTCAACAAAGAATGATCAATGATCATTTAGCAGTGAAACAAATTTTCTGCAGGGTATATGTATACATACACAAATGTCACTTTTCAGTTCTGCCAAATCAAAAAAGCACTGTGCTGCCAAATCAGCACGGAAAAAACAAATCGAACAGGGCGGATCAGAAATTGAACCAGCAATTTATCTGGTTTAATCGAGCTGAAATCTTTGTTGTTGCATTAGGCGCATTTCAGTTATTACATCTGGGTCTGGGTCAAGATAAATTTTTACTGAAACAATCCGGCTCATAATGAAAATTGGCTGCACTTGAAAAGAACTAAAAAGAAGAAGAAACATATACAACATATACCCAGCAGTAAAAATTTGAAATGAATCCTTTATGAATCACTGATGAAATTCATCATGACGAGGCATCAGTGAATGCTTCATATAAAGGCTGCTGAATTTTTTCAAATAAAAGGTTTGCTTTCCTAATGCCTATATGACTCCGTTCGGAGCCGGCATAAAACTGTCCAATGGTAGGAAAAACAAAAGGAGCACACCTCGAATTGGGAGAGAAGCTCGGCCATAAAACTCGTCAGAGTTATAATAGCGCAAAAACAATTCTTCTGTACGTTGAAAAGAGACAAATACTCCCTCAAAAACAATTTGATTGACTTTAAACTTCAAACTAAATGAAAATAACTATTTCAAAAATTATTTTTTTTTTGGAAATTTGAATTTAAATTACTGAAATAAATTATGAAACTCAAATGGCGGGATAGCTATGTATTCCATGTTATAAGGAGAAGCCAGTGCGCAGTATAATTTTTCTTCCGGACTTCTTCTTTCCCCTTACGGCCAAAGCAGAAGCTTACAAGAGGCAAATTTGAAATTTGTATTTCCATATATTTTTTATTTTAAATATAATTTGTTTTATAGTTGTTAAATTGAAAAATTTGTCAGAAAAGCTGCCGAATGTCAAAAAACCTACCGAAATACAAGCTGGCTCGTGGGTTTATAACCGCCTAGATGGTATTTCGTTTGGGTTTTTCAATATAGCTTGCACGCTTGCACCAACGCAAAACGATAGTGATGAATATTCAACAAAGAATGATCAATGATCATTTAGCAGTGAAACAAATTTTCTGCAGGGTATATGTATACATACACAAATGTCACTTTTCAGTTCTGCCAAATCAAAAAAGCACTGTGCTGCCAAATCAGCACGGAAAAAACAAATCGAACAGGGCGGATCAGAAATTGAACCAGCAATTTATCTGGTTTAATCGAGCTGAAATCTTTGTTGTTGCATTTACATGCAAAATTTTTTATCTGGGTTAGGATCACCGTATGTGAAACACGGCTATTGTAAAAATTGGCAACGAGAAATACACCTAGGAGGTGAAGTTTGCTTTGTGCAAATTCACCAAATAACCGCTGATAATCAGCTGTTTAAATATGTATATAGTTGGTAACGCATAATCTAAACTACAAAAATTTGTGCAGACTAGAGTTGGTCGTCTCGGCAAAAAGTCGATTTTAGACTTTCGACTCGACTTTTATCATTTCGATTATCGAAGTGATTAGTCGGCTATGATAATCGATTTAAGTCGATTTTTATACTCAGCTGTACTAGTACACAGAGTATTATAATTTTGATTTCATAACGGAGGTTTGTAACATAATGAAATAATCGAGATAGATATGGACTTATATATATCAAAATGATCAGGGTGAAAAGAGAAATCGATTGAGCCATGTCCGTCCGTCCGTCCGTCCGTACGCAGGATAACTCGCGTAAAAATTGAGATATTTTGATGAAATTTGAAATGCAAGTTGGTATCGAGACTGGGACGGTTGGTATTGAAAATGGGCGAAATCGGACCATGACCACGCCCACTTTTCCTATATAGAAAAAATCGGAAATTTGGTATCTCAGCCACTAATATAGCTAGAGTGATAAAATTTTAGCCACGTATTGAGCTCAGGCCCTTATGAAGAAGTTTGATGAAGTTTTGGAAAATGGGCGGTGCCACGCCTACTTATTAAGGGGCAAACATTGAAAGTTTTATATGTCATAACTCAGAAACCGTTGAAGATATATCGATGAAATTTGGTATGCGTAATTTCCTTACTTAGAAAAATGTTTTGGCGAAAAATTATCAAAATCGGTTGACGGCCACGCCCACTTTTATATATGGGAACTATAAAGGGGCCTAATAAAAACATTTTAAGCGATATCTCTGTCAAATATAAAGATCTATCACTGAAATTTTGTGGCAGGAGTCCAACTAGGGACATAAAGCAAAAAATATAAAAATTTTGGAAAATGGGCGGTGCCACGCCCACTTATTTAGGGGCAAATATTGAAAGTTTTATAAGCCATAACTCAGAAACCGTTAAAGATATATCGATGAAATTTGGTACGCTTGATATATTTTACTTAGCCAAATGTGTGGACGAAAGATTACCAAAATCGGTTGACGACCACGCCCACTTTTATATATGGTTATTATAAAGTGACCTAATAAAAACATTTTAAGCGATATCTCTGTCAAATATAAAGATCGATCACTGAAATTTTGTGACATGAGTTCTACAATAGACCGAAAACAAAAAATAAAAAAAGTTTGGAAAATGGGCGTGGCACCGCCTCTTTTTATACAAAGGAATCTACGAGCCTATTACTCGACAAATAATTGAGATATTATGACGAAACTTAGTTTATACACTTTTATAACATGTGTTAATAGACACGCAAAAATTTATTGAAATCGGGTTATGACCACGCCTACTTTTTAACAAAGATATTTCTGGAACACCCTTTTGGAATTTTTAACGTGAAGTCTTTGTAACTAAAAGTCATTTTGCACTAACAATAATATTTATATGCTTATTTGGATGATTGATACAAATTTTGAAAATGGGCGTGGCTGCGCCCTGTTTATGCAGCACTCGTGTCATATAAAATACACCCTATATCGAACAAACGCAAACAAACAATGAAAGCATACAGCTGAGTATCTAATGTTCGATTCCACTCGAACTTAGGCTTCCTTACTTGTTTTTCTTAAATTTTTCACGTATGTACAAACAGACGTTGGAGGCCTTCGGCCGCGCTTTAATAAAATAACCCTCAGTCGGCAAAAATCTCTTTCTGGAGAACTTAAATATTATAATTTAATAATAGTTGAAAGTGTTAAATTTAGGTGAAATTCCCACTAGTTTGTAAATTGAAGTGAACTTGGTTCAATATATCCAATCTGAGCCTCGGAACTTTAACGGCAATTATCTTCGGAACCATAGGCCTCCGGAGGGTGGGGCTTATTGAATTCTGTAGCAGAAGTCCGAGCTCAAAAACTTCATTTCAGGTAATTTTTTATAACATATTTTCGATAAAGTAATTGCTCCAGATAAAACCATAAAACTTTAACCCCCTTCTAAAATAAAACTCAGACCCTCTGGACTAGTACTCTGTTCGGCAAAGTTGGTCTGGGAGACATCCTCTTTCTTAATTAATAACGTTCCTACAAATTAAGTGGACTCACAGTGCCGGCTCCGAAGGGCGAATGCTTGTTTTTTTGGTTTGCTTGCTGGAATTTGTATGCTTTGTTGTGAGAAGCTTTTTTTTATATATTAGTTCTGACAAAATTATACCGCCAATATATATAATAGAGCGAGAGCCCGTGACTGCCAGACCTACGTCATTTTATAAAGGCTGAAACTTTCTCAGCGCATACCTCCAACGCAACTATGAATGATGGTGCAATATGAAATTTGGGTCATGTGGGGTTTCGGAGATATTAGGCCCCAAAGGCGCCAAAAATAACACCTTACTTACGTCATTTTATAAAGGCTGAAATTTGGATATATCATTTAGAAGACTCTAAAAAGACGATATCTCTTCAGCCAGACACTTTCCATGTGGGGAAACCCCTGCCAGACACCCCTAAAAACTCGAAAAATGGCACCTTACTTACGTCATTTTATAAAGGCTGAAATTTGGATATATCATTTAGGAGACTCTAAAAAGACGATATCTCTTCAGCCAGACACTTTCCATGTGGGGAAACCCCTGCCAGACACCCCTAAAAACTCGAAAAATGGCACCTTACTTACGTCATTTTATAAAGGCTGAAATTTGGATATATCATTTAGGAGACTCTAAAAAGACGATATCTCTTCAGCCAGACACTTTCCATGTGGGGAAACCCCTGCCAGACACCCCTAAAAACTCGAAAAATGGCACCTTACTTACGTCATTTTATAAAGGCTGAAATTTGGATATATCATTTAGGAGACCCTAAAAAGACGATATCTCTTCAGCCAGACACTTTCCATGTGAGGAAACCCCTGCCAGACACCCCTAAAAACTCGAAAAATGGCACCTTATTTACGTCATTTCATAAAGGCCGAAACTTGCCGCTCATATTCGTACATACATACATACATATGTATGTATGGAAATATTTATCTATATATATATGTATGTATGTACATATGTACATACATACATGTATACATACATATGTACATATCCTTGCACAAATCTTTGAATTACATATGTATCGATTTGAGGTAGTTTGTAGTACTTACAAAGTGATCATTAATATTGCCCCAACTGGCCGACCAATTCATGTATTTACATCGGCTCATAGCTAGTCGAATATTGTAATGAACACCAAATGTTTGTCGTTTTGAGATATTAAGTATTAAATTTCTTTAATTTAATTTATAAATTAATTGACCATATGTAATCCAATGCAACCATATTTTTTGTATGTATTGTGGTAGTAATTACCTACAAGGAATACGCCGTTGATCCGTAGCAAGTACTCTATAGATGAATAAATGGAATACTTGAAATATTTGCACGGAAATGTATGTATGTATATACATATGTACCTTAAACAGATTCATACATACATACTAGAAGGCTGCACGAATGGATTCGAAACGGCCAACAAAATATTCGCGGCCGTCCAATTACAGCACCTACTTGTTTCTGTCGTTTTAGAATAAACGCAAGTAGAGCACAACCATAAACAGAACCAATACAATTACTTATTCGTAGCGACAATTACATGACCTTAAAAAGGTTCTGCAAATAGTGTACACTACTTGCGAATACTTCGAATATAATCGAAATATATGTATGTACAGTCATCGACTAACTCTCGTTGCGAAAGGTTGTGTTTATCCAATTACTATTTCCTTATTCTTAGTTCCGTTAAACAACAACAACTAGCATCTATCTCATCAACAAAATTTACCGTATTTTTCTTTGTTCTTGTGTGTGCAAATAAACCACGCGGCTGATTGAAAACTCTAATTTAACATAAAATCATAATGCCGACAAGGCGTTATATAGCAGGGGACAACAGGTTCGCTGCATTAGCATCCAGTCCAAAACGGAAAAAGAAAAATAATTCAACAAGATTATTTGAAGACTTTGCGGAACTACCCGATTTGACCAAGTCTGCCCCTGACCCAAAATTTATTATTGTCTCCTCCGTAAACGAGCAAAAACCATTAGCACATTATTCATGTTTCTCAGTGGAAAAATGTCTAAAAATCATTAGCAAGGACATAATAAGCACCTCAACGCTAAGAGATGGAAATGTGCTTCTCCTGGTAAAAGATAAGTATACAGCTGAAAAATTCCTCTCAACCAAACAACTGCCCGGTATATGTGAAATCTCATGCAAATATCACGATAACCTAAACTTCGTAAAAGGTACTGTTTTTGCGCCGTTCTTAAAGTCAATCCCCGAAACGGAAATTGTTAAAGAACTAGCTACGGAAGGCGTAGTCGACGTATACAAATTTACAAAAGTAATTGATGACAAACGTGTCCCAAGTGGAGTTATGCTACTAACTTTCGACTCATTCAAACTCCCAGAAAATATCGACATCGCATGGTATAAAGCTAAGGTTAGAGAATATTTCCCTAACCCAATGCGTTGTAAATCATGCCAGCTTTTAGGGCATACAATTAAACGTTGTAAAAACCCTCCTCTATGTCAAACATGCAGCCTTCCACCCCACCCAAACAACGAATGTACTCGAATCAGCTGTGCCAATTGCAGCGAAGAACACCCTTCCAGTTTCAACAAATGTCCGAAATTCATACAACACAAAGAAATTCTGAAAATCAAAACTAAACGTAAATGCACTCTTAAGCAAGCCAGAGAGTCGTATTCGGCTCAGTTTTCTTATACCCCAAACCCACTTTCCTTTTCCAGTATCATATCCAACGGTAACATAATTCAACCCACAACAACGTCAAATTTAATTCCTTTCAACAAAAAGAAAATAGTACCAATATTTATACCACTCCAACCACGACATTAAATAATCAACCAAATAGCAACATAAGCACCCCCAATCAACAATCAATCGACTTACCATACGCCCATCAAAAAAACGCAACTACAACTCAAAAAACCGTAACCAATACAATGCCATCTACACCCCCGATAAACACAATAACTGATCCGCATATTTCAAAAACCATAAAACCAACAAATGAAACAACAACTATAAATTATTCCAACCAATCTCCCATTACGCGCTTAACCCAAGAACTGTTGAACAACAATAACTATTACAGCTCACCAACCCGAACGGATTCGGATTGCGAAATATTTCAATCGGAAGATGTAGCGATGAAAAATACATTAGAACAAGATGACATTTAACATTCTTCAATGGAATATCCACGGTCTATACAACAACATCAACGAATTAAAACTATTAATAAAAGAAAAATCCCCATCCATAATCTCCTTACAGGAAACCCACATCCCTTTCAACAAAACCACACACATCTCCAACTCATTCCACACCTATTTCCACAATCTCCCTCAAAACCACACATCCAAACAAGGCATATGTGTAATGGTCAAAAAAGGTATTCCGCACAAACTGATCGATATTCAATCCCCGATATCTGTGATAGCCATCGAAGTAAACATTGGCTTAAAGTTTACAATCATATCCCTGTACATTCCCCCACAACAACAGATAAACCTTAAGAACCTGATCGATATAACGTCTAGTATTTCCACTGAGATACTAATCATAGGAGACGTTAACGCCTGGAGTCCAATTTGGGGCTCCTCGTCAACGAACCTAAGAGGGAAAATCATAGAAGACTTCATCCTGCTCAATAACTATATCGTCCTGAACGATATGGCCCCAACCCACTTTACCACCCATCAAACTTTTACGAATGTTGACGTTTCCATTTGCTCCGCCAATCTAGGACCGAAACTCTCATGCTCTACAGCCTCTCAGCTCCACGGTAGCGACCATTTCTATCTTCTCACAAAAATGACCAGCCCGATCTCCAATCCAGGCATCCCGAAACCGAAATTTATCACTGACAGAGCCAACTGGCCACTTTTCCAAAGTTTGACCAACGAATTTGTAAATAAACACCCTGCCTCCATCAACATCAACACAGAAACTAGGCAAATAACAAAAATTATTCGCGAGGCTGCACACTTATCCATACCTCAAACCCAACATAAATACCACAAAACCATCGTCCCATACTGGTCCCCGGCTCTTGCTACCCTCCGAGACAAAAAACAAATGCTGTGGCATAGATATAAAAGACATCAGTCTACAGACAACCTACTGGAATACAAAACAACAAATGCACACTTCAAGAAAAAACTAAGAGAAGCCAAAAACCAAAGCTTAGAGAAATTGACCTCTGCTATTACCCCGAATTGCAATCCCAAGAAAATTTGGTCCAATATAAAGCGACTTACAGGTACCTATTCCCCAACATATATCAAAGTTTTAGACACGTCCAATGGACCCATTCACTCCTCAGCAGGTATTGCCAACCACCTGGGTTCCATGTGGTCAAATTACTCCGAAGACTCCAACTTTCATACTGATTTCCTAGTTAAAAAGAACCAATTATTACTTGAAGTGTATACATGCCACAACCTTTGCCCGAAAGCGCAGAAAATCGAGACAAATATTTCCCTCTTTGAGTTTGAAATAACCCTCAATTCAATGTCAGGAAAAACACCAGGTCGGGATCGGATATCATACCCCTTATTAAAAAACTTACCCTCCAAAGCTAAAAATAGAATAGTCGATCTCTACAACACAATTCTCAATGAAGGTAAATTACCTCATGTATGGAAAAATGCATCAGTAATCCCTATAGCCAAACCGAACCAGTGCAATACCCTCCCCGGTAGTTACAGGCCAATTTCTCTCCTCCCATGTCTAAGTAAAACATTAGAAAAAATTATAGCCAATCGAATTACATGGTTCGCCCTTTCCAAAAATCTCCTGGATCCACACCAAGTAGCATTTAAAGAAGGTCAGGGTACAATGGACGCCCTCCTGGTATTTGAAAACTTTGCCGTTTCGGCGCTATCCAAAAGTAACCACGTATCAATTCTCAGTATAGACTTCGAAAAAGCATATGATAGAATCGGTCCACACGTCATACTCCAAAAACTAGCTAGCTGGAAGATTGGTAAAAGAATCTATAACTTCGTTAAAGATTTTTTAACCAACCGTTCCTTTGCAGTCAAAGTAAATAATAAGTATTCAAATACCTGCAGATTATTTAACGGCGTTCCACAAGGATCACCATTATCAGTAGTATTATTTATGTTAGCTTTCGATGAAATAAGCAAAATATTAGCCAAATACAAAAGAATTAACCATACAATTTATGCAGATGATTTGTTACTTTTCACTAAATGTAAAGATTTATCGGTGGTTCAAAGCGACTTTATTCATATTTTATCAGATATCACATGCTGGTCCAATACTTCTGGGGCCAAAGTATCATTTACCAAATGTAAAAATTTGCACATATGCAATAAAAAGCGTTGCCCACCATTGAATCTACTCTTTAATAATAACATGATTACGAACTGTAAGACACTAAAAATCTTAGGAATTGTATTTGATACCAAACTCACATATAAAGATCATTGCACATATGTAAAATCAGCTATTAATAAGAGATTAGATATAATAAAATACCTCTCGTCAAAACATTGCCTAGTTCATCCAACAACGCTTATTAACGCAACTAAAGCCCTCATATTGTCCAAAATTGACTACGGACTCCCTATCTATGGTCACTGTGCAAAAACCAATATCAAACTTGTCCTACCACCATACCACGCAGCCGCTAAAAGATGTTTAAGAGCATTTCCCACCTCACCAACATTATCTACGTTAACAGAAGCTGGTCTACCCTCGATCAAGGAAAGAACTATGCTCACCACATTAAAACTGATTCCGAAACTGATACAATGCAGAAATTCGATGTTATATAACACGATTAATGCCGTAATTAAAAGAAAACCTACAACATCCCGACAATCAGCTATTGGTAGATGTATTAATGCAGCTAAAGAGTTGGGAATCTCAGTCAAAATGGAAAGATTTAATTTCAAACGCCCGGAACCATGGTTCCAACCTGACAAATTTCTGGTCCTCGACATGCAAGTATACAAGAAAAATACACCCGCAGAGGTATACCATAAAAACTTCAAAGAAATAACTGAAAGTTTTAAACAACTAGGGTGGCAATTTCTCTATACGGACGGAACAAAAACGAAAAACGCAACAGCGTATGCAGTAGTCGACGCTAACCACGAAACCATCGCAGTTGGGCACCTATCCAACTTCTGCTCAGTTTTTACTGCTGAAGCCAGCGCAATTCTACAAGCAATTCAACACGCTCTTCAAACTGGAAAAAAACACATCATATGCACTGATAGTATGTCTACCATCAAATCTATTGCTAACATTTCTAGTAACGATTTTATCAACTCTGCAATCCGGAATTACATTGCGTCAGCTCACAACACAATCAAAATAATGTGGGTCCCAAGCCACGTAGGAATCCCAGGTAACGAAGCTGCGGATGAAAGAGCAAAACTAGCCTCTACCCAACCGCTAATAACAACAAACACCATGCTAAAACAAGACATATACAGATTAGCAAAACAAGAAGTTTTCAAAAACAAAATTAACAGTTGGGGTAGTCATCGCAATCACTATTCAACAATCAATCCGGAATGTCAGAATCCCAATTTTCCGAGGGGAGTAAATTGCAAGATTCTGAAATCATATTGCCGGCTAAGGATAGGTCATACGATTATAACGCACAACCACATATATAAGGGACAAGAAATTTCACAGTGTCAATTCTGTAACACCGCTCCAATTTCTATCACCCACCTACTGGATTCTTGTCAACATTTTGCGACAATAAGGGCAAACATATTCGGTTGCACCATCCCATCTACAACTCTAAAAAGTTTCAAAATCGAAGACATCGACAACATCAACAAATATTTAATAGCAAAAAATCTAAAAAAATTTATTTAACCACAAACATATGTATGTAAATCTAAATAACAAATATTGTACATACAAAATACACACACCAAATAACCACTTATACTGTAAATGATGTAAATAGTAACAACACAATAAATTAACCAACGGGTCGAAGGCTTAAAGCTAGTACCCTAAAACAGTGTAAGGTAGTGGACTGTCACTACTTTTCCAATTAATAATAATAATAATAATATATGTATGTACATACATATTTTCATAAACACACATCCAGACGTTGTGTTCAGCAAAATTACGCTGCTAGTGTGAGTGTGTGTATGTGCATATGCATACACACTAGGGCGGGTCTATTGGTAGGGGCCAAAAAAAATTAACAGGGACACATCGCAATTATTAAAAATTTGGGTAATTTCAAGCTTTTTTGCCCAAGAAACCACATGTCTAAAATAAATTTCGAACCAGACCTTTTTACGATCTACATATTTCCAACTGTTCTATATATTTTAAAATAACTCGGTAGCCAATACTTCGATTCTTTTGATTTTTTCGGCATTAGTTAGGAAACTTATTTGGCATATTAAGGTGGTTTTACGAAGGAAATAAAGTTCTCCCGAAATTCGCGGAACAACCCGATTTTCATGCGAATATAATACGGAAATCTATACCTAAAATTTTTCCTTAATATATTAAAATTTAGAGGTCATGCAAAATGCCTCCAAATTTCTTTCTCCTTTTATATCAGTGATGATACATAATTTTTTTCAAAGTCCTTAATGTACAAGAAAAACATTTCTTATCATTAAAAAATGGAACATATGTTTGTTGGGCTTTTATTTTTTGGTCCACCTTAATGCCATATGCACATTAAATAAACAAACAAACCAAAGAAGCAACAAGGTTTTGCGAATACTTCATAACATGGTTATTATTATGTTCTATTCTATCGTGGCGAATAGTGTACACTAATCGCTCCAACAGAGCAAATATAAATAGTATTTGTATTCCAAATGAAAAGTATGGGTTATATTCGTATCTGCATTGAAATTGTGCTGTGACTAATTGTACAATGCATAGAGTATTCGCAAATATAGAAGAGGCAAATGGTATTGTGCAGAGGTCTAATACATACATATATTTGTATGTTCATTGGGGTGGTTCAAAGGTGTATGCAGAAAATAAAGTTCTCCCGAAATCCGCGCAACAACCCACATATCATGCGACTGTACTACGGAAATCTATATCGGACATTTGCTTTAAAATAAAGTTTAGAGGTCGCGAAAATGCCTCAAAATTTCCTTCTCCTTTTACATTACATTACATGATGACACATAATTTCTTGGACTTTAACTTTTTTTTGGTGCCATTTTTCGAGTTTTTAGGGGTGTCTGGCAGGGGTTTCCCCACATGGAAAGTGTCTGGCTGAAGAGATATCGTCTTTCTAGAGTCTTCTAAATGATATATCCAAATTTCAGCCTTTATAAAATGACGTAAGTAAGGTGCCATTTTTCGAGTTTTTAGGGGTGTCTGGCAGGGGTTTCCCCAGATGGAAAGTGTCTGGCTGAAGAGATATCGTCTTTTTAGAGTCTCCTAAATGATATATCCAAATTTCAGCCTTTATAAAATGACGTAAGTAAGGTGCCATTTTTCGAGTTTTTAGGGGTGTCTGGCAGGGGTTTCCCCACATGGAAAGTGTCTGACTGAAGAGATATCGTCTTTTTAGAGTCTTCTAAATGATATATCCAAATTTCAGCCTTTATAAAATGACGTAAGTAAGGTGTTATTTTTGGCGCCTTTGGGGCCTAATATCTCCGAAACCCCACATGACCCAAATTTCATATTGCACCATCATTCATAGTTGCGTTGGAGGTATGCGCTGAGAAACTTTCAGCCTTTATAAAATGACGTAGGTCTGGCAGTCACGGGCTCTCGCTCTATAAAGGATGTTCTCTCTCTGTAATTTTGGCCTGGCAAATTTGCCGAGATGACATAAGTGTGATAAATTTGCCGAGCACAACAACAAAATACACGTCTTGTCAAATTTGGAGCTTCGGCAAATTTCTCATACCCCAACCCGTGATATGTGATATCATGAGAAAAATATCACGGGAAATGCAACCATGTTATTACATTCACAATGGTCTTCTATGAGAAGTGAGTTTGAATTTATGTTTCTAGTTCTTTTTTTTAAGTATTTTATTTTATTCAGATATAAAATTAATTAATTCGAAATTGAAGCAAGCAAAGCAAAGCGACAACAGTTGTATAAAGAGTGGAAAGAATATGACTAACATGCTAGTTCACAATGAAGTCAGTTAGAATTTAATTTTCTTAAAGGTGCGCTCTCTCTGTGTGGCAAATTTCTCAAGATATGATATCTCGGCAAAAATATTAGACACAGAGAACAACCTTATAGTAAACAAGTCGTTTAGTCGAGCCAATTAGTCGATTTCCGACTGACTCACACACAACAATCGATTGTAGAAGTCGATTTTTTTTTAGCAAAAAGTCGATAATCGATTAAAGTCGAAGTCGACTTACCCAGCCCTAGTGCAGACAAACAATTTCGATTTGATAACTTCTTTTAAATAATTACAAACATTTCGTCAATAAAAATGAGCGATTTACAAGAACCTGATAAAAAGGAAGAACATGTACGTATTACTGCATTTATTTAATTTCAATAAGCTGTTTATTTAAAAATAATGATTAATAAATGTCCATGTGACTCCACACGCACAGGAGCAGAATCAACCACCGTCAAAGAAATTGCGTATTACCGATGTAGAAAACGGGAACGAAGACAAAAACAAGGTTTTGCTAAAATTGGTTACAAGTACGTTTAAATTAAAGTTACACATTCGGTTTAAGCCGTAATAAACTTAGTATGCATGTATTATTTTTCAGATGCATTACTCTATGATTCCAGCGATAGTGATAGCGATAGCGATGATGACGATTTGGAATCATTACTCTCATACTACATGACTAAAAAAATTCAAAAAAGAAAGAGAAATTCACTGCTAAAACGGCTGTTAAAGTCTGGAAGACAAAGTGCTGATGAATATGAAAAAAAAGACTATCTAGAGGATGTTGTGCCCTCGTATACAGAGAAACAATTTTTAGAAAACTTCCGAATTACACGCAGCTTATACCAACAACTATGCAAGAGTTATGCAGAAAGTGATTGGTATACTAAACTTGATCCAAGCAAGCGTACACCCGCAAATCAGCATATGGCTGTATTCTTGTTGTTTGCTGGCCAACCGGACAATAATATAAAACGATTGTGTGAAGTTTTTGATGTGGAAACCGGCACAATAAATTTGATTTTGAAACGTGTTACATATTACATAAGCAGTCTAAGACAGCAATATATTAAGTGGCCAGGCGAGGAGGAGAAATTAAAAGCGAGTAAACATTTTGAAGAATGTGGATTTACCAAAGCTATAGGTAAGTTTTAAACATTTGCATGTACATACATTCGTGCATAAATATGATTTATGAATTCTAGGTTGTATTGGTTGTACATATATCACTTTACGAACATCGGAGTACTTAGAGGATGAGTGCATCGACAGGCATGGTAATATTAGTTTATGCCTGCAAGGCGCTTGTGATGAAAGAAAGAAGTTCATAGATGTGTTCTGCGGCTATAGGGGTTCATCAAGTGCCAATTGGGTATATGTGAATTCAACCATTTGCCAAAATCTAGAAGAAAAGTGCGGAGGTAAGAAAATTGCACATTTAAATTCGTCCCTATAATACTCTTCAAAGCTAAATAAACAAAGTTCCTTTTTCTAGATTATTACTTGTTGGGCAATTCTGCATATCCTTGTGGTGCACATTTAATTACACCGTATTTCAGAAATCGTAAGTTAAGCGAAAAAGAAGATACGTTTAATACAATTCTACTTGGCGAACATCTTAATATACGCACGGCCTTCTGCATGTTAAAACAACGCTTCAGACAACTACAATTTTGCCGTCTTTTGAGTCACCAATTGCAAGTTCATTTCATACTTGCATGTTGTGTTCTCCACAACATGGCAAATGACGATGATTTTGATTTTGGTTTAACATACAAATCAGAAGAATACGACCCGAGCTTTGAAGAATATCGAAGCGATAAAAATTTTGATGAGGAAAATAAATTAAGGGATGCTATAGCCGAAGAATTTGAGTAATGATAATTTCGTATAAAATTTGAATTTTTTATATGTATGTGGGTATAATAATTTGAATTCCATGGCCAAACTATAGTTGCATCATGTTGAATTCCTATTTTTTTATGTTAATATCATGGCTTTGTTCAGAAACTCAGTTTGAAGCGCAACCAGATTTTGTAGTACAAGCAGAGCGTTCATAAACGTAAATTTTGCATGAAGCGTCGCTCATCACAATCATCAAAAAAATAATTACTGCCGCTGTTGCGTTTCATGCTGCGTTTCTTATTTCAGTCAATATTATTGTTCCAATATCTGCATTGAATTCTGGAACCCGCTTAAGTAAATTTTGTTACATCTCAATACAACTAATGTTAATAACTTTCTTGTGTAACAGTTTAAGTTATGAGAATTTGAATTCACATTTTTTATGTTAATCTCATGTATTTTTTTTTTTTGTAATTTTCCGTATTTCTGTGCATTCATATGAATATATTTTATGAAAATATTATATATATAATATAATATGTATTTTATTACAGCTTACCTTATTAAAAATTTTAAAAATTGAATTCTGGAACCCGCTTTAGTAAATTTTGTTGCATCTCAATGCAACTAATGTTAATAACTTTCTTATGTAACAGTTTAAGTTATGAGAATTTGAATTCACACTTTTTATGCTAATCTCATGTATTTTTTTTGTTCACTTTCCGTATTTCTGTGCATTCATATGAACATATGTACATATTTTATGAAATATATATATCTATTATATAAAAATAAGTCGCGTTTTCCTCTCTGATGATATAACTCCAGAACGGCTGGACTGAATGAAATTTTGCACGTAGTTTTCGATTGAGACCGACATGGTTTATGACCAAAAAAAGTATAAGAATCCGGGAAGGTTTTGGAGATATTCCACAAAATGTGGGCCTAGGTAACCCTATAAGGGGTTCGTACGATATGGGTATCAAATGAAAGGTGTTGACGAATATGGTGTAGTGAGTATTTAAAAAACAGGTGATTTTCTAGACTATACGACCTGTTTTCCGAGATATCGACCAAAATGTGGACCAGGGGTGACCCTAGAAGGTGTGGAGGGATTTGGGATAGGGATATGTAGGTATATGGATAGGGATTAGAGATAGAGATAGGTATATGGATAGGGTAGGGATAGGGATTAGGGATATGGCTAGATATATGGATAGGGATTCAGGATTAGAGATAAGAGATAGGGATATAATGTTGAGCAACACGGTAATATAGGTCTTTTCCTTTAGGCTTTATAGGAATAAATTTTAGGCAGAACAACGTCTGGCAGGTCAGCTAGTTATATTTTTTTTTTTTGGGGTTTTGGTGTTAATGAAGGAACTTTAGTTCCACACTCCAGGATCTGCCTCCATTTTAAGTGTTCTATTCCATAAAGTCAGCTAATTTTAAATAAAAATTTAAAAATTGCGTTTAAATGCGCGGCGTAGTTTGTTTGATAGTTGGCAATGCGAACGATTTCCCTCGCTAGAGTTGCCGTATTGCAAGAAAGGTTTCGATGAAAAAATTCAATTCTGAGCCCCGTAGCGAAAGACTTTTCGTTTGACACGGTCTCAAATTTTTTTGCTCTAGCTCCGGTCTAAGCACAACTGTTTTTGCTTCGCTCACGCTCCGATAAACAAAAAACGTTAAATAATTATATACCAGTGAAGGAAAATTACTCGGTCCTGTGCACTTTTGAGACGCATCTTGGCATCACAATCGACAATACTGTCTTAAATCAGATAAGAAAATTTTGAATGATGGTATTTTTACCTCCAGCTCCGCTCCTGCTCATGATACAAACAGTCAAGGTAGTTCCATTTCACTTTGACTTTGTCATTTTTGATTATAATATGGATTATTGACGTCTCATTTTAAGTCAAAAATTTAGGATAGCGTTGCCCAATCAAAAGTTTTTGGCTGAGGGTATATTAGAACAAAATATTGGGTATTTTAAATGAAATGGTGTTTTTCACATATCGCTAGCTTAGAGTGCAAATTGTGTAAGTCCTTTTTTCAAACTTTGTAGGAGAGACAAAAAACAAAAAATAAAAAAATTTCGAAATGAAAAAAAATTTTATGTTCATGTAAAATTTCGGACTTACACAATTTTCTTCTTTTTTTGGACTTACACAATTTGCGTATCACAGAATAACAACGAGTAGAAATATGACAAGTATCAGAGACTTGTTTAGCGTGGTGCGTATTTGAGTTTTCTAGCGTTCCACATAAAAATACACTTTTCCATAAAAATGGACTTATACTATGTTCATGCTGGATTTGAAACGCAACATTTTGCATTTTCGAAGATGGCTTTTCGAAAAGTGTTCATGCTGCCGCGTTTTGTAAATGCGCATTTGAGATGTTCGAAACAAACGGAGCTAATATCCCTGATTACGCAATCAGGTGTTGAGGTTTATTTTTTTGTTTTGTCTAATTAAAACAATAGAACAAGAATTTGCAAAATATGTAATAATATAATACACTAATTTTGCAAACCAAACGTACCAACCGCTTTGGTATTAATTTTGATCTCTGTTTTGTTTACTTTCGTTCATTACATGTAAAGTGACGTCATCATGGAGCTCGTGTGCCCATGCTCATGCTACTCTATATGCGTAATCTTGTAGGTATTTCGTTCTTGTATTGCCAGAGTGTTGCCACTATTTTCCATTCGAATGGCAAATTTTTTCGAAGATTTCAGGGTTGCTTTCTGCGTTAGCATTCAAAACGCAAAAAAATAGTTGCGTTAAGTTGCATTTTGGTGGTGGCATTTGTATGGAGAAATGTAACATTTAATGTTGCGTTTTGGAATAAATGCAAAAATGCCTCCGAAACGCAAAACGCAGGCTCACCATGAACATGCTATTACACAGTTTGCACTCTAAGCTAGCGATATGCTAATCAACAAAACAAATGAGCCGATGTATTGAGCTTTTCAAAGAAAATAAAATATAAGTTATTCATAAAAAATTAAATAGATTTATGCAGTTATTAAAGTCGAAAAATGGTATCAAAACGTCCTTTATACAATATTTGAAAACTGTTCGATTTTTTATGAATAAGGTAAGGGCTTTTGATTTTCTTTATATGTATTATTTATTGCGTACGTATAAATATATATATTCATATTTGGTTTCAATGTTTTATACAAGAATATTTCCACATTTAAAAAATATATTTATTAAAAAATTTGTTTAGCAGTTATATAAGAATGTAAATTTAGTTTAAATTTTTATGTTGCAGTTTTCTTTAGTTTTTACTTACGTTACTAAATTTATTTTCCCTTATTTTATTATTTACCCAATTCTGAAATAGATTCTTCGCAAAAAAATCTTTTTAGTACCTTTTCATCTAAATTAAATTTTGTATTTACTAATAAATTTTGCATATCACCATGCCATCGACCGCACTTGTTTTTTCGGTTGCAAGTTCATAAGTCGTGCCAATATTCATAATTTCTAAACCACTGAAATTTTTCAATGAAATTCACAGTAGGTGTAGTGGGAATGTAGTATGTACTATATTCCACAAACTTGCCGCAATTTATTTTAAGAATAAATCTTATTTTTTATATAATTATTTTTGATCTGATGTTATGAAGAATTTAACACGTAAATGTGCGTATATATATATCAATATTTAAATTTAAAAAATTCGTTTTGTTGCAATCGATACCATGATTACCATGGAAATAAAAAATAACATAAATGGAGGATTTTTAGCACTGAATATGGCAGCACGAAATGTCATAATCCATATAATTGTCAGGTGGTTAATAGGGGCGTCAGAATGAATACTTTTCCGTCAATCCAGCAATCCGTTTAACTGACAGCAGAGTGGAATTACATGTATTTGAATGACGATCGACACATTCAGTACTTCAACTTTGCCGTAACAAATATATGAAATTGAAGTATGCGTCAGTTGAACGGAGCTGGATTGCCGGAAAAGTATTCATTCTGACGGGCCCATAATATCATGGTTTATATCTATAAGTTGCGACACTCTCAGCTGATCGTTTGGCATGTTGTGCCTGTCACCATGCAGTGCTGTGCAAAAGTTACAGAAAAAAAATTCAAATGAATTTTGAAATCTTTAAATCTTTAAATTTATTGGATGAATTGAATTTGTAATGCTATATTTCTAGCAATAATAACAAAAAATTAACATATTTTTGAGTTTTAATTGATTTTATTAGGAATTTTGGCTATTTTCTTGTGAAGATTTTGCTACGTTTGAATACAACACTGTGGTCGATTCTTCTTCACATTTGGTTTATTTAGTTTCCCATTCTCCCATTGACACATAATGTGCCTGTCACTTTTTGCAACAACAATTTCCATGGTTGAAGTTTGTTTTGATGGGAATACAGTGAGTCACAGTGAAAGTGAGCCATCATTTCTTCAGAAATTTTTAATATTAAATATCTTTGTTAACAATTACTTGATTTTCCTAATTTTTTTGCGAAGGAAAACTTTCAACAACATGCCACAAATGATGAAAAACAAACACATACACATATATACGCGTCACAATCAAAGCAAGCTTTCTGGCAATTCCAATTTAATACTTAAAGTTTCTCTCTAGAACACCGATTATTATGTTTCTCTTATACTATATTTTTACAGTTCACATTTTACATTATGTGTTAATTATATTAAAAAAAAACCAGATCAGGCAATTTTTTTTCCGTTTTTAAAAGGTGTACTTATCATACAACATACGCTAGAGCGCGTAAAAATCGTGTTTTATTAGTTGAATAAATCACATTGCTTACTAATAAAATTTGTATTATATTTAATTCAGGTGCGCCAACAGATGCATTAGTTGTATTTTTGAGATCTATGTGCAAAGATGGGCCAATAAACAAGTTTAGATATTAGGGATAGAGTAATTGAACTGTTGAAACAAGGCAACAGAGTATTGAAACCGTTTTAGGGCATATTCCTCTTAGTGGCTAACTTTCACTGTTAGCCCGTTTCATGAACTTTTCCGGTTTTAACTATTATTTTTATAACTAAAAAATAATGTTCATCAAATATTTTTTGAAATACTAAATTGTGGTTTATTCTAAAATATACCTAAGTACATAATTTTGTTTTTCAATCGGTTTGTATATAATTTTTTATTTTCATAAGCCTTCGGACAACATTGCATGGCTCATTTTCACTGCGACTCACTGTATGTGTCAAAAATATGGATACACATTTATTTTTTCAAAACAAAAATGAAATATCCATCATAGTTTATATCTATAAGTTGCGACACTCTTTGACATGTTGTGCCTGTCACCCTGCAGTGCTGTGCAAAAGTTACAGAAAAAAAAATTCATATAAATTTTGAAATCTTTAAATCTTTAAAATTATTGGGTGAATTGAATTTGTAATGCTATATTTGTAGCGATAATAACAAAAAATTTTTGAGTTTTAATTGATTTTATTCGGAATTTTGGCTATTTTCTTGTGAAGATTTTGCTACGTTTGAATACAACACTGTGGGCGATTCTTCTTCACATTTGGTTTATTTAGTTTCCCATTCTCCCATTGACACATAATGTGCCTGTCACTTTTTGCAACAACATGGTTGAAGTTTGTTTTGATGGGGATACAGTGAGTCACAGAGAAAGTGAGCCATTATTTATTCAGACATTTTTATTATTAAATATCTTTGTTAACAATTACTTGACTTTCCTAATTTTTTGCGACGGAAAAGTTTCAACAACATTCCAGAAATGATGAAAAACAAAAGCATACACGTATATACGCGTCACAATCAAAGCAAGCTTTCTGGCAACTCCAATTTAAATACTTAAACTTTCTCTCTAGAACACCGATTTCTCTCTTATATATTTTTACAGTTCACATTTTACATTATGTGTTAATTATATAAAAAAAAACAGATCAGGCAATTTTTTTCCATTTTTAAAAGGTGTACTTATCATAAAACACACGCTAGAGCGCGTAAAAATCGTGTTTTGTTAGTTGAATAAAACACATTGGTTGCTAATAAAATTTGTATTATATTTAATTCAAGTGCGCCAATAGATGCATTAGTTGTATTTTGGATGTCAATGTGCAAAGATGGGCCGACAAACAAGTTTAGATATTAGGGATAGAGTAATTGAACTGTTGAAACAAGGCAAAAAAGTATTAAAACCGTTTTAGGGCATATTCCTCTTAGTGGCTAACCTTCACTGTGAGCCCGTTTCATGAACTTTTCCGGTTTTAACTATTATTTTTATAACTAAAAAATAATGTTCATCAAATATTTTTTGAAATTCTAAATTGTGGTTTATTCTAAAATATACCTAAGTACATAAATTTATTTTTCAATCTGTTTTTGTATAATTTTTTATTTGCATAAAACTTCGGACAACATAACGTGGGTCATTTTCACTTCGACTTACTGTATGAATCAAAAATATAGATACACATTTATTTTTTCAAAACAAAAATGAAATATCCATGACGCAAATCGTTGCTACCCAATAAGCATTTTTGAATGCATTTGAATTTCATTGAGATCAAATCCATTTTCCAATTTCCAACAATAATTTTTAACTTGAATTCAGAAACAGCCCATTTTTCGATATGAAAATGTTTCTGTTTCTCCACTTCAAAAAAATATTGGAATTTGACTTGAACTTTATCGATATTCTCCAACCAAAATCAAACGTCAGAATAAAGCTTTTGAGCAACAAACTCTCATCCGATTGAAATAAAGGAATAAAAATGTAACAATTATGATTGTCTGCTTGACTTATTTGCTCACTTTTTTGTTATGCATTTAACAATAATAACAATATTTTATACACAAAAATTAGTTGAATTATACATTCCTCTTTAAATTTTATTCTTCACTCACTTTTTCGTTTACTTATTGCTAATATGATTGAATTTAATTAATACTAGGTCTGTTCGGTGAGTGCACTGAAAGTGTAGAACAGTGTAGGGCAGAACAACATCTGACAGTTGTCAGAGCAATTTAGTGCAAACGCTTCAACGAACGAAAACTAACGAAAATGTTGACTTAGTGCAAACCAGCTGATTTATGTAAACAAACAATTCTCAAGGATAAAATTTACAGCTATTAAATTTACACAAATTTTCTATTTTTGATCGGATAACTTCCCAAATTCTTTGCTTTGTTTTCACTCGTAAACTTTTCCCCAATTGCGGTTTGTGCTCCTTCAAAAATTTATGAGCAATTTCGTTTGGTTGCCTACCCATTTGGCTTTGACCACGCAATGAATATAATCTGCCATACAGAGAAGAAAACCCCATATTTTTTTAATTTACTTTTGGTTTTCTATTATTTTGCCTCCTTAACTTTTAAAAACAGCTGTTTTCATATGCTGCACTAACTTACACTAGCTATGAAGGTGGTGTAGTTTAGTGCAGTAAAGTGTAAGTTGGTGCTAACTCAAAAAACAGAGTTCTGAACAGTTTAGTGCAAAAAAATGCTTATCGAACGCTTTTTTCTGCACTAGAGTACTCTAGTGCGTTTATCAAACAGACCTACTAAATATGCACTCAGTTCAGTTTGGAAAAGTATTGTACCTTAAGTGTAAAAACATGTTGGATATAAACTTGATAATTGAGACTTTTTCCCCACATTGGATTCGTGCTAATTGGGAAATATCCAAATGTAGAAGAATGTAGAGTTTCCAAAGCAACCAAAGCGTTCGAAGGCATCCAGGCATTAATCAAAAAGTATGAATTGGTACAGCGTTTTATCAGCGAACACAATCTGAGAGTGTTAGAGAGGGCTAGTTCTCGAGTCATTCTCTAACCGATATCTAACCTAAATGTTTGTTGGGTTTTCACCATCAAAATGGCCGTTTGAATTTAAATTTTTTTATTTCCTTTTGAACATTTTCGTATAAGCAGGGTTGCTCTTTCTCGTACTGTTCTGTTAATACATTTTTCCAGAAATATAGAAAAGGGAATATACGGATACCATTGCCTTTACTACTTCATTCGCGTATATGCAAATTTTATTTCATGTAAGATTAACATGATCGATCTTAACACATAGAAGAGCAACAATTTTTTTCAAATTACACGATTTTTCAAACGTGATTTTAGCTTTTTAAACATCATTTGACATTTTGGTAAATGCAACCAAATTTTAGTGTTGATGCAACATAGAGCAATTTTAAAATATACGCTATGAATTAAATATAAAATTTTATTCTTAAATGTCATTTGGAATTTGGTTTCTTTAACATGATGATAGTGTCAATATAAACAAAAAAAATGTTAAAAAAAGAACTTCAAAACTATTTTGAAACATACACAATTTTTTTGAACATTTGGAGTTCTGCTGTTCGTGAAAAACGCAATTATTATTCTTTTTTTTAAATAAAAAGAAAATCTGGTGTCGTGGGAAGAGTTTACCATCAGTGGAAGTGCGTGATAATGGCGTTTCCACTTATATTTTCAGTTTTCAGGTGAATTAAAAGTGAAATGCATTTTTATTTCTAAAAGTTTTTAATGTAAAATATTTTCTTTTTTCTCCTCAAAGTTTGCAATTCTACCACGAGGAAGTCCTTCCATATCTCGCAATACCGAAGCACCTTTTTTTTTATTGAATGTACATATCGCACCCTAAATCATAAGGTGACACAACTCAAAATTTTTTGAAATCGAGTTTTTTCATAAATGTTACACAGAACATATCTCTAGCGATTGCCAAAAAAGCTTTTCACTAAGTGTCTCCTTTGACCGAAAAATTACCATAATACGTGGTCTTTTGCCATACGATTGCTTGTAAAGAAAAACAGTTTTTTGGCTCTCCTGAAAATATTTGAATTTTGAGTGGTGTCACTTTATGATTTAGGGTGCGATATATTTTTATTAAAATCGTTTTCGTAGTGAAGAAAAAAATTCAGTAAAAACGAAGTAAATCCTAACGACTTTGCTCCCATTTTGGTAGTAACAGCAATTATACGAAATTGCACAGCATTGATTCCTTCATTCTCTTCATTTTCGCACAAACACATACGCATTTTTTAAATTGAAGAAGAAGAAGACTATTTGAGTGACCAAACTATTTAGTATAAACAATGATATCCATGATGCCAATCGTTGCTACCCAATAGGCATTTTTGAATGTATTTGAATTTCATTGAGATCAAATCCATTTTCCAATTTCCAACAATAATTTTTAACTTGAAATCAGAAACAGCCCATTCTCTGGAAAAAGGGTGCTTTTTCGATATGAAAATGTTTCTGTTTCTCCACTTGAAAAAAATATTGGAATTTGGCTTGAATTCTACGATATTTTCCAACCAAAAATCAAACGTCAGAATAAAGCTTTTGAGCAACAAACTCTCATCCGATTGAAATAAAGGAACAAAAATGTAACAATTATTTGTCTGCCTGAATTATTTGCTCACTTTTTTGTTATGCATTTAACAATAATAACAATATTTTATACACAAAAATTAGTTGAATTATACATTCCTCTTTAAATTTTATTCTGCACTCACTTTTTAGTTTACTTATTGCTAATATGATTGAATTTAATTAATACTAATTATGATCTCAGTTCAGTTTAGAAAAGTGTTGTACCTTAAGTGTAAAAACATGTTGGATATAAACTTGAGAATTGAGACTTTTTCCCCACATTGGATTCGTGCTAATTGGGAAATATCCAAATGTAGGAGAATGTAGAGTTTCCAAAGCAACCAAAGCGTTCAAAGGCATCCAGGCATTAATCAAAAAGTATGAATTGGCACACCGTTTTATTAGCAAACACAATCTCTAACGTTAGAGAGTGTAATTCTCAAACTTATCTCTAATTCAAAGCGAAGGTAGAAAACTAAACTAGAAATCAATTGGAGACAGTAGAAAAATAAATATTTGAAAACTCTCATTAGAAAACTAAATTGGATTTCAATTAGGAAATTATAATTTTCTCCATTTGAGAGTTATGTCCCATTTTGTTTGAGATCGATATGATTCTCGATAGCTTCTCGAGTCGTCCTCTAACGTTAAAGATTTAAGAAAAGGGCTAGTTCTCGAGTCATTCTCAAATCGATATCTAACCTAAATGTTTGTTGGGTTTTCGCCATCAAAATGGCCGTTTGAATTTAAATTTTTTTCTTTCCTTTTGAACATTTTCGTATAAACAGGGTTGCACTTTCTCGTACTGTTCTATTAATACATTTTTCCCAGAAATATAGAAAAGGGGATATACGGATACCATTGCCTTTACTACTTCGTTCGCGTATATGCAAATTTTAATTCATGTAAGATTAACATGATCGATCTTTACACATAGAAAAGCAACAATTTTTTTTTTCAAATTACACGATTTTTGAAATGTGATTTTAGCTTTTTAAACATCATTTGACATTTTGGTAAATTCAACCAAATTTTAGTGTTGTCGCAACATGGAGCAATTTTAAAATATACGCTATGATTCAAATATAAAATTTTATTCTTAAATGTCATTTGGAATTTGGTTTATTTAACATAATGATAGTGTCAGTATAAACAAAAAATGTTAAAAAAAAGAACGTCAAAACTATTTTGAAACATACACAATTTTTTTGAATATTTGGAGTTGTTCGTGCAAAACGAAATTATTATTTTTTTTTTAAATAAAAAGAAAATCTGGTGTCGTGGGAAGAGTTTAGTATCATTGGAAGTGCGTGATAATAGCGTTTCCATTTATATTTTCAGTTTGCAGGTGAATTAAAAGTATGAAAGTGAAATGCATTTTGATTTCTAAAAGTTTTTAATCTAAAATATTTTCTTTTTTCTCCTCAAAGTTTGAAATTTTACCACGAGGAGGTCCTCCCATATCTCGCAATACCGAAGCACTTTTTTATTGAATGTACATATCGCACCCTAAATCATAAGGTGACATAACTCAAAATTTTTTGAAATCGAGTTTTTTCATAAATGTTACACAGAACATATCTCTAGCGATTGCCAAAAAAAAACTTTTCAATAAGTGTCTCTTTTGACCGAAAAATTACCATTATACGTGGTCTTTTGCCATACGATTGCTTGTAAAGAAAAAAAGTTGTTTGGCTCTCCTGAAAATATTTGAACTTTGAGTTGTGTCACTTTATGATTTAGGGTGCGATATATTGTATTTTTTTAATTGTGAAATCAGTCCAGTTAATTTAACAATAAATTTAAGGTAAAATCAAAAAAAAATCCATGTTAATTTAACTAGCTGAAATTGCAAAATTATCTAGTTAAAAATGTAAAATCAACAGGAAAACATTTATCTGTTATTTTGTGCGCACGTGGGCCGATATGAGGAAAAAATTAGTATTTTATTTATTTATTTATTTATAATATCAGGAGCCAAAAAACTTTTTTTTCCTGACAACCAATGACATGGCAAAAGGCCACGTATTTTTCAATCAAAAGAGCCTCCGAATGAAAAGTCGATTTAAAAAAATTTTGAGTTGTGTCACTTTATGATTTAGGGTGCGATATATTTTTATTAAAATCGTTTTCGTAGTGAAGAAAAAAATTCAGTAGAAACGGAGTAAATCCTAAGTACTTTGCTCCCATTTTGGTAGTAACAGCAATTCTATGAAATTGCACAGCATTGATTCCTTCATTCTCTCCAGTTTCGCACAAACACATACGCATTTTTTAAATTGAAGAAGAAGAAGACCATTTGAGTGACCAAACTATTTAGTATAAACAATGGTTAATATGGCGACAAAAATTTGACGTTTACACTACCTTCTTTCTTGTATCATGCTCCTGCTAATGATTTGAGCTCCGAGTCGCGGCCCTGCTTCGGTGGTAAAATCTATTGCAAGAGTGCATGGCTTTGTTCAGAAAATCAGTTTGAAGCAGGGACCGAAAATAAAAATTATTTTTTTTTTCGATGCTATAAAACTCCAGGGCTAGATTGTGTTCTTGGGCAAAATTATTAACTTTACTTTCATCCAAGGACCTCCAGGATCAATAACCTGGGCTCTATTAATTTTACTGATTTTTTTTTAAAAAACGCCAGCGATAAAATGTTTTAGTTTTTAGCACCAGCGATAAAATAAATACTTGGTGTTTTATTTTTTAGCTCCATCGATAAAACAAAAACGTGGAGTTTTATTTTTTAACTCCAAAATAAAACTCCAGGGCCAATAACTAGCGAGCCCCTTAACCAAATTGCATAAATTTGGTATCAGATCACCACCATAGATCATCTTTTGTTATTACTGCTCATTTGAGTTGGCTCACTAAAAACTAAAAGGAACGTTTCAGGCCAAGGTTGATGCATAAGAGCCTATACACACTTGCGACTCAATCGATTTGGTCGAATTGGACTGTTGTATTCACACTACTCCAACTATTTAGTCGAATCGGTGGCAGCTATTCACACTTGAGACTAAATAGTCGTGCGATTGACAATGACATAGTGTTGCCAATGTTCACATTTTACTCAGCAAATTTTACATTAGTGGTCTTCATATAAAGTGTTGAAGTATTAAATTGTTAAAGTTTATCTGCATTCTTACGTGAAAGCACCTTCTTGTCAGCTGTCAACTTGATTAATAAATAAAAAACAATAAAATAAACAAAAAGTGCATACATTGTTTGGCTTTGTTTCTTATTAAACTAGCAACTAGCTGTCAAGTAAATGAAAAGAGAAAAACGGAAGGAATTACGCTCATAAAGGCGAAACGAACAGAAGTACAAGAAACGGAAAAATAGTAAAAATCAGCCATTAATAATTTTCATGAAATTTCATTTTCATTATTTCTATTTTAAAATGCGATTAATGACATTTGAAGAGAACAACAATATCAAGAAACATATGAAAACGGAAGTAAATATCCTTAGTTAGATAATTCTTGTCTATAACTACACCATTTCCAGATGGATTTTAGAAAGCGTCAACTGGATTTTAGAAAGGGGAAATTGGATCTTAGAAATGTCAATTGGATTTTAGAAAGGGGAAATTGGATTTTAGAAATGTCAATTGGATTTTAGAAA
Organism: Urophora cardui; assembly: GCA_960531455.1. Classification (NCBI taxonomy): domain Eukaryota; kingdom Metazoa; phylum Arthropoda; class Insecta; order Diptera; family Tephritidae; genus Urophora; species Urophora cardui. The sequence continues at coordinate 16,839,444 of OY482670.1, read as the reverse complement.
GGGGAAATTAGATTTTAGAAATGTCAATTGGATTTTAGAAAGGGGAAATTAGATTTTAGAATAGCCAAATGGATTTTAGAAAGGGAAAATTGGATTTTAGAAATGTCGATTTGATTTTAGAAAAGGGAAATTGGACTTTAGAAACTGTAAATTGGATTTTTGAAAATTTATATAATTATTAATTTATACTTTCATACGCAATAAAGAATTTCTATTCTAAAAATTCTGTGTAAAATTTATTTTAAACGCACATTCTGAAATCCAATTCACGCTTTCAAAAATCCAATTTTGTTTTCTAAAATCCTTTTAACGCTTTCTAAAATCCAATTGACATTTCTAAAATCCAATTTCCCCTTTCTAAAATCCAATTGACATTTCTAAAATCCAATTTCCCCTTTCTAAAATCCAGTTAACGCTTTCTAAAATCCATCTGGAAATGATGTAGTTAATAAGAAACGAACCTTTTGTTTTTAAACATTTTGAAAATATTAATTGAAATATTCAATCTCTACAATTTACCAAAAGTGAAATAAAAGTAGTGCTGTCAGCATGGCAACTCTTTCCACTACGAATATCACTGTTTTTGTTGTAGTCGTTCGACTAAATTGTCTCAAGTGTGAATACGTAGAAGGGCGCCTTGCTGATCAAGCAGTTGTACAACTGTTTCAGTTGGAATGAAATTGGGCTGCAAATCCAACTGTTTCAGTTGTACAACTAATTGAATGTAGTGTGAATGCTTCCATACATTCCCATGCAAATCAACATTCGACTAAATCGATTGAGTCGCAAGTGTGTATAGGCTCTAAGGTTACCGAAGTTCGAAACAGCAACCCTGCAATACATTTTGTTATTGCCCGGTTTGCTATCTCAATTGTCAAACGTCCGTTTTCAACTGGCCAAGCCACACATGCATACAAGAAAAGCAACACATACATACAAGAAAAGCCAAAAACACATAAAATTTGACAATTTAAGAGCGCTTTCACATTACTCGGTGCGGTATCGGATCGACATTTTTGGTTTTTACCGAAAGTATACCGAAACCTTACTGACCACATGTATTTCAATTGGCACTTTCACATTAGTGTTGCATACATGAAGGTAAAATTTTAGACGTCGATACCCCGGCTAGAAAAAAACGGTTTTTTTAGGAGGGTAGGGGGGGCGGAGGGGATGACAAAACTGAAGACCCCACCCTCCGGAGGCCTATGGTTCCCGAGATATACGTCGTTAAAGTTCCGAAGTTTCACCGAACACTCGCCAGGGTTGCCGTTGGGTGTTGTGTTGGGTCTTGCCGTTTGGGGGAAAAATGGTGTAACACCAAATTTAAATAAAAATTATCAAAAACTTTTCTGCGTTGGCGGCCTTCGGCCGCGCTTATTTAAAATAACCCTGGGCTACGCCACCAAAGTCCGGATATACAACCTAACCGTGGCTACCGCCACGGTGATGTCCTCCTGCGTAATACACCGCGCGATTTTTATAAAGTTTTGGTATTTTTAAATAAAAATTGTCAAACAATTTTCTGCGTTGGCGGCCTTCGGCCGCGCTTATTTAAAATAACCCTGGGCTACGCCACCAAAGTCCGGATATACAACCTAACCGTGGCTACCGCCACGGTGATGTCCTTCTGCGTAGTAAGTTTTGGTATTTTTAAATAAAAATTGTCAAACACTTTTCTGCGTTGGCGGCCTTCGGCCGCGCTTATTTAAAATAACCCTGGGCTACGCCACCAAAGTCCGGATATACAACCTAACCGTGGCTACCGCCACGGTGATGTCCTGCGTACTGTTATTAAAAATTTTCATATTTAGGTGCCTTTTTCTTACTTACTTACCTCGATATGGCAACACAAAAAGTACTGTATAATACAACCCTACATGTAGTCAGAAACACAGAAGCACACATAACTCGCCGCGGTTAGTGAAAAAATTTAAACAAATTAATTAATTAAAAGCGAGTTTTTTATAATAAAAACGTAAAATTCTCCCGAAAATATAAATAAAATCAATGTTTAAATGTAATAAAAGTTATAAAAGTGAAAACTTGTATAAAAAGTATCGTTCCAAAGGCAGTTGAATCAATTTTCCCACATGAAATTTTGCTTTTGGGAAGGGTGAATTTAACAATAAATTACATGAATTGTGTAATTAAAAAATCTGTGAAAACGATTTATTTAGTTAAATTAAAGCTAGGACTTGCATTTTAGTCACATTGTAACTGATTTTCGTGGTGAAATTGCCATTATTTCGCATTTTCAAAAAGTGGATATCGACGTCGAAACTCTAGCCTACATGAAATCGGAGCGGATTAATTTCGGTATACCGCAACGCGGTAAGACCGGTCAGTAAAATTTGAGGAATTACTGCATACATTTTTGCGGCGTAAGAAAAGAAGAAGAACAAAGTCAGTAAAAAACTCGTTTCGGTTATAAATGTAGCAAGTTATAATGTCTTCGTCTTCGCTAGAAGACATTATTGTTATTATTGAGTGATTTGTTGACGTTAAAAATTTTGTTTTGCAAAATCGATGTTTGTTTTCCTATTTTCTGCCGATTACGCACCGAAAGTATTCCCACAAATGTGAAAAACACAGCAACGCGGAATCGTTTCGGTAAGCTGAAAATACCGAGCAAAAAATGTCGATCCGATGTCGTACCGAGTAATGTGAAAAGGCCCTTAGTAATGTAAAAAAAAAAATAGTCAGCTGTTTCTACCAAGGCAACAGGTCCGTTTATTATTAGCTAGTTATGAAAAGTATTCCCAAGTGGCGCCATGCTGCACGAAACAGAAGCAATTGGCGCGCTCTGTTGGACTCGGCCAGAATCTTCTAGACGGTTAAGCGCCAATCATGAAGAAGAAGTTATGAATAGTTAGCCAAGTTTTGGCTGGCAAATCGTTTCTTGAGTCAAAAAAATAGCAGAAGAGAGCCATTGACAGCTCCAAATTTCAGCTAGTAAAATTTTGGAACAAGTGCAGAATAGCTACATTTTAGCTAGAAAAAAATAAAAAAGTGGGCGTGGTCCGCCTTTTTTTCTGATTTTAGTGGTCTATTTTTTTTTTTGGTGCAAGCCAAAGGGGAGGGTGTTAGGGAGGGGTAAAGATGGAAGTCAAAATTTTTTCAAAGGCGTATATCTGGAAAAGTACTAATCCAATCTTAAAAAACTTTATACCGGTGAATAGGTAATTAAACGGTCTTTCATTTGGTGCCCATATTTATATAAAGTTTTATACAAATTTTGAAAAAAACACTTAAAAAACATAATTTTCATATTTTTTTTATAAAACACATGCTTTTTTCGTAAAAATGCCTTACTAACTATATGTAACTGTATTATTGTCAGAAAGAGCTTTAAAATACCTTTAATTTGGTGTATAACTTGTTGGAAAATACCACAGAGTTCTCCTTCTAGAGTAGAATATATGGACCGATCCACAGTACTTTTGTGTGGAACACCTTTCTGCATTGGCGGCCTTCGGCCGCGCTCTACAAAAATAACCCTCAGCCGGCAGAATTCTCTTTCTGGAATAGTATCTTAGGACCGATCCACAGTACTTTTGGGTGGAACACCTTTCTGCGTTGGCGGCCTTCGGCCGCGCTCTACAAAAATAACTCTCAGCCGGCAGAATTCTCTTTCTGGAATAGTAGCTAAGGACCGATCCACAGTACTTTTGGGTGGAACACCTTTCTGCGTTGGCGGCCTTCGGCCGCGCTCTACAAAAATAACCCTCAGCCGGCAGAATTCTCTTTCTGGAATAGTATCTAAGGACCGATCCACAGTACTTTTGGGTGGAACACCTTTCTGCGCTAGCGGCCTTCGGCCGCACTCTACAAAAAGAACCCTCAGCCGGCAGAATTCACTTTCTGGAATAGTATCTAAGGACCGATACACAGTAGCGGAATGTTCGAGAACTATAAGCCTCCGGCAGGTGGGGTCTTCAGTTTTTTGATCAGAGGGCCCTCCCCTACCCCCCTAAAAAACCGTTTTTTTCTAGGCGTGGTGGAGAGGTGTAACCCCGACCCAATTTCTCCTTTTTATATTAATTCGTGAGAAAGTGGTTACTTAATCGCACTATTTTACATAACACTTAAATATTACCTAACAATGTTATACACCAAAATGAAGGTAATTTTGTCGCTTTATTTTAAGATAATTTTAGCAGTTTCTTTATAACGAATTTTTTTAAGAAAACACACATTTTCCTAAATTAAATGTTTATAATTTCGTTTTTCGCTTTTTTTTTTACAAAAATATTAATTTTTTGGTAAAGTATGTATATCGCCTGAAAGGCAATTAAATTATTTTTTTAACGACGTAAAATTTTTGAAAATAGACCCAATACTTTCTGAAATATAAGCATTTAAAGATATTTAATTTTGAAACTTTTCCCCCCTCAAACTCCCCACCTATATATTTGCACCAAAAAAAAATTATATTTTTAAACTCACCTTGAGAAGCTTTATCGATCCCAATATAAATTTTGTCGATTTGCAAAATGTAGCTATTCTGCACTTATGCCAAAATTTTCCCTAGCTGAAATTATTTGCTGCCAATGTAAGGAACAGCTGTTGAAAAAATATACGAATACTTTTGATTTTATTACTTTTGAATTTTTCTGAATTTTTGAAATAGAAATAAAGAAAATTAAATGTTTTTTTTAGAAAAAATAACCATTAACAGTCAAAAATAGCATTCAAATTACTAATCGCTAATTTTTACTATTATTCCGTTTCATGATTTTCTGTGCGTTTCGCTCTTTATGAGCGCAATTCTTTCCGTTTTGCTCACTTTACAGCTAGCTGCTAGTTTAATAAAGCCCATATGACACTACGTTTTTTTTTCTGGTATTCTACCAGGTTTTTTGTGTGAAGGAGATGGTCAAATACAGTTTTGCGTTGGTGTAAGCGAGCAAGCTATATTGAAAAAAACCAAACAAAATACCATCTAGGCGATTAAAAACCAACGAACCAGCTTGTATTTCGGTAGGTTTTTTGGCATTCGGTCATTTTTTCTGACAATTTTTCCAATTTGACAACCTTAAAATAAATTATATTTAAAATAAAAAATATATGGAAATACAAATTTTAAATTTGCCTCTTGTAAGCTTCTGCTTTGGCCGTAAGGGTAAAGAAGAAGTCCGCAAGAAAAAATATATTGCGTACTGGCTTCCCTTCATAACATGGAATACACAGCTATCCTGCCCTTTGGGTTTCATAACTTTTTTATTTCAGAAATTTAAATCAAATTTCCAAAAAAAATAATTTTTGAAATAAATATTATTTTCATTTAGTTTGAAGTTTAATGTCAATCAAATTATTTTTTAGGGAGTATTTGTCTCTTTTCAACCTATAGAAGAATTGTTTTTGTATTTTGACTTTCGGTGGGTTTTCAAAACCAAAAAAACCAGGGAAAAAATGTAGTGTCATATAGGCATAAGAAACAAACCTATTATAAAAATCAACCTTGTTTCAGGCACTCAGTGACACTCAGTGATTGCGTAGAGTTGGCAAGTCTAACGGCAGACGACCAACAGCTGATTTACAATTTCCTAATTGGAATGTTATCTATGATTGGAATTTTAATTTGACAAAACATACCTACCTATCGTAAATGTCGTGTTGAAGGGCTTAGAAAATTAGCCAATTTTAAATGTAATTAACATGTTTTCATTTCTAAGAATAAAATAAGACTATAACTTCATTTACAGCCAAAACATGGATAGTTTGGGCGACGATTGTACACAATTAAAAAAGCAATACGATGCTTGCTTCAACACCTGGTTCTCGGAGCACTTTCTCAAAGGTCGTCATGACGATTCGCAGTGTGCACCATTATTCAAGGTTTATCAGGAATGCGTAAAGGTTATTTGTTTAATTAAACACAAAAGTAGTGGTTCAAATAAAAAAAATCTAAAGGTTATTTTTTCGTCTTTTTGTTTTTTTTTTGGCAGCGCGCCATGCATGAACAGAAAATTGAACTGCGAGAAATCGAGAGTGAAATTAACACCGGTGAACATCACCAACAAGAACAACAACAACAACAAAAGCCTGAACATACAAAAAGCTGACCAATATTAAATAGCGAGTACTCCAACTTTGCGTCGACAACAACAACAGCAAAAGCATGCGGCTCAGCTGCCACAGCGCTACCAAATGCTTGGTTGGGTGGCTATGATGAGGCGCAGGCAAACAGCTATAAAGGCGACTCATACAAGCGTGACAATTGTGTATCGTAAGGATAAAGTAAAATAAAAACATTAACATTCAAAACATTGAAAATATTGTGGCGTACAAATGACGATAACATTCTTTAATAAATTATCTTTTTAAGGATATAAGGATATACATACATAATATGTACATATGCAACAGCTTGCCTTTAGTAATGGGCTGCATATGTACATACACACATATGTATAAAGTTGTGCATATACATACCAAGTAATCAATAAGATTCAGAAAGTTATATAATTTAGAAAATAAATAGCAATTCATACTTATATATTATGTTATACATACCGCACGTTTTATGCAATAGGGGTTTAACTCAAAAAAATTTTCTTTTGGCAAAACGCAAACAAACTTATAATTCCAAATACTTTCCTTCTACGGCTAACTATAAAATCACTTTTATTTACGCCATATTTATCTTTTTGAGTATTTTATAAGACTAGACTGAAAGGCATGCCCCAGATATTGAAATATATGGCAAAATCCCAGAAATCGAAAATTTCGAGTTAAATCCCTATTGCATAAAACGTGCGATACATTGAACTTCGCTTTAAACTTAAGTATTAAATAAACTTTGCTTTCGTTGCTTAGCTAATAAAGCTAAGGAAACATAGTTTTTTTTTACAAAGGCACAATAGCGCATTTCCTTTCATTTTAGAAATTTAATTATAGTGTTAAGTTAATTTAAAATTAGTGAACTTTCACTATGAAAACATATGCATACAACAATAACTATTAACATACAGATACAGATGTACATACCAGAGGGAAAATAACTACGGTTTTTCAATTCAATATCATTGAAGGATGCTACTTAGTAGCACTTAAGCATTTAATACTACGCAGATATGCAGACCAACAGTTAGCCAATTGTAAATTAATTTCTCCGTTATTTAAACTTAACTTCCGTTACGCCCAAAAATGTGCACTCCTCCAAATACTTGCCACGATCCGGACAATTGCGCTCATTGTGACCTCTGCGCTGGCACAACAAACAAACGATCACCTTATTTTCATCACCCCAATCCACAACTGCGGTACGCTTAGAATGCGTACGCCATTCCTCGCACTCATACTCCGTATGTCCTTTACGTAAACAAATCCAACAACGTTGATTTGCTTGATACATTTTACATTCGTGTTCCTCTACCTGCGTACAACGTCTACAATTCTTACAATGCACATAATTTGGCTTTACACAACAATCACAGAGATCGCAGTGCTGGTAAGTGCTGCCATTCTTGGATGGACATGTGTCGCATTTGTTGCAATGCTGATTCTCCAGCGCCGTATAACGCTCGCACGAAGCACAATATTTATATGCCTCTGCGACGGGTAAATGCATTAGCTCTAATGGTACATTGGTAAAAATGCGCACAGGGGAGCCTAATTTGCGACTCTTCTGACCCACATATGTGTATGACAAGTGATTGGTGTAGTTGACTTTGTAGTCACACATGCGCATATGTGGCATTTCTTGTTGGATGTGTGGCTCGGAGAAGTATGGGAATATCCAGAAGATGGGTAAAGGTTGATGAGGCAATTGATTGATTTGATTGAAGAGACGTGTGATTTTGCGTAAAGTGGCTGCAATGGGTTCGGTGCGGCAGCCAAATGGTGGATCGGTGAATATTAGCAGGCGTTCGTTTCTGGCGAGAGAAGAAGCGAAAGAGAATTAATAGGAAAATTACTTTATCATTCTTCTTTTGCCTCTACACTTACTTTCTGCACAGCAGAAACTCCTCAAACTCCTGACGTTGTGCATCATCAAAGAAATAATTATTACACATATTATACCATGCAAAGCAATCATCATCATAGAAATGAAACATGCGATAATCAAAATCCAGCAGAAAACTATGTACAGCATTACCGGAGTTACGTAGGTGTGCATGCAGGCGTGGTGCACCAATGCATACCACTTTACTGAAATGAATGAGGAATAACAATTATAGACTTTCAACTTAAAGCTGTACATACATATTTACCTTATACTCAAATTCCGCAAACTATTTGTAAAAAATTCCAATGCTTTACCATCGAAAAAGTACTGCGCTTGTACTTTATCATCGTCCAATGGACGCAGAAAATGTGTGGGATCCTGCAAAAATGCTTCATTGACATCCCAAATCGCCGTTGCATGACTGACATGCTGCGTCCTTTCCTCCGGCAGCAGCGGCACATTGCATTGGAGACAATAGTGAAGCTGGTCGCCTCTATATGCCTGCATTAACTACACGCATTGCATTAGTAAAAACCAAAATACATGCTTAATACTCACTCACCTTTAGGCGCTGCTCCCTCCACATAGTCGTGTAATTATCCAATTCGTAACGTTTGGCTAATATCTTAGGTGTCACCTCCTCCATCGGCTGATGGTAACTGCATAATCGTTTATCGCGATGTGCTGCACAAGCGTAATATCCATTAAATTCTGCTTTGCATATGCCTTCCTGGTGACTGTTGTGCACTTTAAATAGTAGTGTTGGTCCATGCGGACAATGTGGATGTGGCGTTGTTGTTTCTTCATCTGTGTCCTCGGGATAGATGATTTGTAGCTTGTTGGGAGAACTATCCATATTTTAATAACTTTATGGATATTTTATTTTTGATTTTATAGAATTTTTTATTTATTTTCACTTTAAAACTGGCGCGGTTTTATTTGCCGAAATCAACTAGGATTGGGCGATATATGTCGAAATATCAATTAATCGATATATTTAAAATAGTGTGTCGAATATAATCTGTTCTACTCTCACATCACTCAATGACTGAACACATCTCTAAGGAAACTGCCAGAACTAGAAGAAGAGACCAGATAATTTCCAGTGTTGCCAGAATTTTCCAGATTGCGTTTGACAGACTATATAAGGCGGCGAGCAGGCGCTCCGCAGTCAGTCGTAACTTAACAGTAGAAGTGTTAACATCAAGTCAAGTAAAACAAGTGTAGACTTTTTTAGTCGTGAAATAAAGCGGTGTGAATTAAGAAGTAAATAAAGACTTTTATTTAACAATTTAGTGATACGAACCCGATAGAAATAATCGAGCTATCGACAAATACGTAACAATTGGTGTCAGAATTGGAATTGTTAAATAAATTCCAGGACCAAGGATAACGAAGCAAGGATAACAAAACAAGGATAACGAGACAAGGATAACGAAATAAGGATAATGGCAAAGTTAAATGATCTGAAAATCCAAGAGCTTAAAAGGGAGTTAGAAAAGAGAAACCTGAGTACAGCCGGCAATAAAATTGAACTACAGGCAAGGTTAAGAGTAGCTATGGAAGCATATAACATTAATGTAGATGAGTTTGATTTCGACGATGATGTGGAAGAGGTCCACAAGGAAGAAACTCAGAAGGAAGAGGCTCCACAGTCAGTAGCAAACGTAGACATGAACTCGATATTGGCTGTACTGACACAGATGTCGGCAAAAATGGAACAACATGCACGGAGTTCATCGAAGATTGAGGAAACATTATCCGGCATTGCAGCTCAGTTCGAGGCACAAGAAGAACGCATATCCTTACAATTTAAGGCACAGGATGCGAAAATTATACAAGTTAAAGAGGTCCTTGAGGAAAGGCAAGACAAAATTGAGGACAATGTAAAAAAGTTGGAAGCCCGTCTTCAGGATATTCAACTAATAGGGCCCTTCCACGATCAAATATTTGATCAAATCGTGTATATGTGGTAGTAAAATTGTCTATGTGTTTTTCACACGTACGTGTTTGATGCCGATTTGACCGAAATCAAAAATTTTTGTTTTCCATCAAATTGGATGGCTATTTGACGTTCGTTGTGGATGCGTGTAATATCATGTTCAGACATAAAAATTAATTAAGTCAATTGGGCTTGATTGAACATCTCTAGATTTGGTGTTCAGACATATTTAATTTACTTGGCCCATTTAACAGGTCGGCTCAAGATACATACACACATACACGCCGTGAGCTGAATATCAAACTCTCGTGACCTAAATGTCAAAATTCAAGGAGGACGAAATAATTTGACATTCATCTCACAATTTTTACCAATCGTAAACACGAATGCATGTATAAAATAAGCAGAAATAAAAACAAATTTGATAGGTGATGAAGAAGAACAAGAATGCAGCTGATCTGACGAACCAACCTATTTAGTGGACACTGACGCTAATCACATTTCTCTTTTCATGACATTTCATTTTACTTATGAAACAAGCCTTTTAACAGGGTTGCATGCAGAATTGTTCTTCATTAACAACTCATTAATTTGTAATGAAGCATTAACTTGGCCAATTTTTGTATGGTAAATTGAGAATCATTGGGCTTGAAAATTGAATGAAGGCTCTTAATGTTCAATTAAGGTTGTGTCTGAACATAACATAAGGTGCTGTTTGATCAAATTTCAGTGCCAAATTAGCATTTGACGTGTGTTGAAACCATTTGATCAAATTTCAAATGTAAATAAACGTGTGTTGCATTATATGCTAACGCAATATATGCAATGCAATCCTCAGTGTCACTCATTTTGTGCTCCAAAATTTAATTCTATAAACAAATTAAAAGAAATGTCAGCATTAATACGTGATAAAATATCTATTGTAAATAATAGAAAGCTAGAATGAAATTTGATGGACTATTTGATGAGCTATTTGACAACGATTTGATCAAATTACACAGACACGCGATTTGATCAAATGATTTGATCGTGTAAGGGCCCTATAAGTCGTCCAATCGCTTCAACTGCTACACAGAAGATAAAACCTCCGTCGTTTGATGGAAGTGGTCCATTTCAAGTATTCAAGCTACAGTTTGAGAAAACAGCAATTGCAAATAATTGGAGTGCGGAGGACAAAGTCGCTGCCCTGTTCGTAGCATTGAAAGGACCTGCAGCAGAAATATTACAGACTGTTAGCGAGGGCGAAAGGAACAGCTATGACGCAATTATGGGTGCCATTGAAAGACGTTATGGTAGCGAGCACAGGAAGCAGATATACCAAATGGAGTTGCAGAATCGCTTCCAGAAACCAAATGAGACGTTACAAGAATTTTCTTCTGAGATTGAGAGGCTAGCTCATTTGGCAAACGCAGGAGCACCTCAAGAATTCATCGAAAGAATGAAAATTCAAAGCTTCATCAATGGAATATGAGATATTGAAACGAAGCGGGCTACCTATGCAAACCCAAAAGGAACTTTCGCTGAAACAGTCTCATATGCGTTGACGTAGGAAACAGCATCATTTTTGAGTAAGCCCACTTACAAAGCTCATCGGGTGGAAGTGGATGCGCAAGACCTGCTAACTAAGATATTGGAGGTGTTGAATGAATTGCAGAAAAAGAGGAATAGAGCTGTGAAATGCTTCAGGTGCAGGAAAACAGGACACATAGCACGTCATTGTAGCAAGGGCTCCAGTAATTTCAGCACTGTGGACAAGCGAAAGCGCAAGGTTGACGGGCATGAGCAGATGTCCAAATCAATAGATCGCCAGAAAGGAACCATACAAGGAAATACTGATGCAATATTGCGAAAACCATGTAACCTCGAACGAAAGAATTCCTCCAGAGCTGAGCGGAAGGAAGTCGTCGTAAATGTTCGGCGAATGACAATAACATCCACAGACGAATGGGACGCGGAACAGCTAAGGAAGTGTCAGCTTGAAGATCCAGATCTGACACGTGTAATGATCGGTTTGGAGCAAAATGAACGACCATCAAAAGAAGAGATGTCAGCAGAGAGTCCTGTTGCCAAATCATATTGGGCACAGTGGAATAGTTTGCAATTGGTAAATGGTTGCCTACATCGTGTTTGGGAGAGTGAAGATGGTCAAAGTTCTAAAACATTGATAGTTGTTCCAAGGAAAAGAATACCGGATGTGCTAAATGAACTACACAATGGTCCAAGTGGAGGTCACCTTGGAGTAACAAAGACGGTAGAGAAAATCAAGAAGAGGTTTTATTGGGTCGGATGCCGTCAGACAGTTGTTGAGTGGATTGCGAACTGCGATGTATGCATAAAGGCTAAGGGTCCCAAATCCAGGAGTCATGGGTCGATGAAACAATACAAATCAGGAGCACCATTTGAGAGAATTGCCATGGATGTAGCTGGGCCATTTCCTACTAGCAAACTTGGAAACAAATATGTTCTGGTGGTCATGGATTACTTCAGCAAATGGCCGGAAGTGTACCCGATTCCAAATCAAGAAGCAGAAACTATAGCCGAAGTATTCACCAACAATTGGGTGGCGAGATATGGTGCACCTATAGAGCTACATTCTGACCAAGGAAGGAACTTCGAATCAGTAGTGTTTCAGGAGATGTGCAAGACACTGTGTATTAGAAAAACCCGAACAACTGCGTTGCATCCACAATCAGACGGCATGGTAGAAAGATTTAACAGAACATTAGAGGACCATTTACGAAAGGTGGTGGACAAGTTCCAGAGAGATTGGGACACTCATATTCCTCTGTTCCTGATGGCATATCGATCGGCCGTACGCGATACAACAGGTCAGACTCCTGCAAAAGTAATCTTTGGTAGTGATCTTCGATTACCAGCTGACTTGAAATTCGGGATAAATGCCGATACGGGAATAAATGCCAGACAGTCTAACAACGTTCTGGAAGAGGAAATGAGAGAAATACATGAACTTGTAAGACAGCGAACAAAGATCATGAGTGACAAGATGAAGGCCAGATACGACAAGGCGATGAACTCAGAAGGTTTTGTTGAGGGAGATCTAGTTTTGCTATACAACCCGCAGCGAAAGAAAGGTTTGTCCCCGAAATTGCAGTGTACTTGGGAAGGGCCATACAAAGTGATTAAACGGCTCAACGATGTTGTGTATCGCATACAAACGATTGGAAGACCGAGGAATAAAATGAAGGTGGCTAGCAGCATTTGGAACGAGTAATGTGTCAGATCGGGACGATCAGACTTAGAGCGCTTTCACATTAATCGGTGCGGTATCGGATCGACATTTTTGGTTTTTACCGAAAGTATACCGAATCCTTACTGACCACATGTATTTCAATTGGCACTTTCACATTAGTGTTGCATACGTGAAATCGGAGCGGATTAATTTCGGTATACCGCAACGCGGTAAGACCGGTCAGTAAAATTTGAGGAATTACTGCATACATTTTTGCGGCGTGATAAAAGAAGAAGAACAAAGTCAGTACAAAACTCCTTTCGGTAATAAATGTAGCAAGTTATAATGTCTTCGTCTTCCCTAGAAGACATTATTGTTATTATTGAGTGATTTGTTGAAGTTAAAAATTTTGTTTTGCAAATTTCGATGTTTGTTTTGCTATTTTCTGCCGATTACGCACCGAAAGTATTCCCACAAGTGTGAAAAACACAGCAACGCGGAATCGTTTCGGTAAGCTGAAAATACCGAGCAAAAAATGTCGATCCGATGTCGTACCGAGTAATGTGAAAAGGCCCTTAGGTGGAGGGCAGTGTGGCGAATATAATCGGTTCCACTCTCACATAATTAAATGACTGAACACATATCTAAGGAAACTGCCAGAACTAGAAGAAGAGACCAGATAATTTCCAGTGTTGCCAGAATTTTCCAGATTGCGTTTGACAGACTATATAAGGCGGCGAGCAGGCGCTCCGCAGTCAGTCGTAACTTAACAGTAGAAGTGTTAACATCACGTCAAGTAAAACAAGTGTAGACTTTTTTAGTCGTGAAATAAAGCGGTGTGAATTAAGAAGTAAATAAAGACTTTTATTTAACAATTTAGTGATACGAACCCGATAGAAATAATCGAGCTATCGACAAATACGTAACAATAGTACAGCCCATAAGACCGTTCAGTAAAATTTGAGGAATTACTGCAGACATTTTTGCGGCGTAATAAAAGAAGAAGAACAAAGTCAGTAAAAAACTCGTTTCGGCTATAAATGTAGCAAGTTATAATGTCTTCGTCTTCGCTAGAAAACATTATTGTTATTATTGAGTGATTTGTTGAAGTTAAAAATTTTGTTTTGCAAATTTCGATGTTTGTTTTCCTATTTTCTGCCGATTACGCACCGAAAGTATTCCCACAAGTGTGAAAAACACAGCAACGCGGAATCGTTTCGGCAAGCTGAAAATACCGAGCAAAAAATGTCGATCCGATGTCGTACCGAGTAATGTGAAAAGGCCCTAAATCACCTGGAACAAATGAAAAAATGCATAAATAGGTGACCACCCCAATACCAAAAACCACCAAAATACACCAAGTGCCATATAAAGCAAGCATGCACAAGATGACACTTAAATAAGAGGCGAAATCGAACGTGCCAGCGGAGTCGAGTGTGATACTGAGTTAACATGCTATAAACGTGCCAACGGAGTCAAGTGTGCTACTGAGTTATCATTTTATCGTGAGGTGAGCTTGAGCGTGCAGCTCACTGATGGGAGTTGACACAGAGTCATGACTCAGTGCTGAGTTACCCAAGCCTACAAAACAGCTGACCTTGAAAATTCAAAATTCAATATAGCTATCGACAAATTCTTAACAATATCGATACTATCGATGTTAGTACCATCGATAATTTCCCATTTCTATCTATTTAAAAGTTTGTTTTCAACAGCCGGAAAAAAAAATTATAGATGGAATTAGATTGGCAAATTGATTTTAAGTCCATTAAGGAGCGCGGTCTACATTTGTGGCAATTAGAAAAGTGGTGTGACTGTAAATTTCTGGTAGGAAACTCACCCAGCAATCAACGCTTGTTTACTGCACATAAACTTATTTTGGCCATGTCCTCACCCGTCTTCGAACGAATGTTCTATGGCAGTGTATCCGATGAGAGTGATACCATTTTAATACCCGACATCCAGCCCGATGCATTTCAAGCAATGTTGCAGTATATATACTCGGATGCCATTTGCATAAATTTATTAGACGAAGCTTTCCAATTGTGCTATGTAGCAAGGAAGTACATGTTAAATCATCTCATGCAAGAGTGTTTAAAAATTGTCAAAGAAAAACTAAGTTCAACAAATGCTTGCCGTGTGTATGAGTTTGCTAAGTTTTTTGATGAGCCCGCCTTAATGGAAGACAGCATGGAAGTAAGTAGTACATTGGAAGGAAAAATTTGTATATAATGACCCACGATCCGATAAAAAATGACTTCCCGGGGGTAGAGGGGGTCTCACATATCACAAAAAAAAAGTGATACCTGACGGACGCCTAAAATTCCGAAGATATTCCTTGTTACAGTAATGTGTGTGTGTAGAACAGCCTTTTGCCGGCAGAATTCTCTTTCTGGATTGATATCCAAGGAGAATTCCACAGTGCTTTTGTATAGAACACCTTTTGCGTAGGCGGAATTCGGTCGCGCTTTAAAAAAAAGCCGCGTGTAGCACAGTACACGTGATAGAAGTTAACTTCTTACATTAAGCATAATTATAAAGAAAACATCTGAAATGATGCATAAGCTTGTTACTTTGTGTTATTTTTATGAAATTGTTTAAGCCATGTTCAATTTATTCAAATTGAATTGGCGTTTGCTATACAAATATAAAGCTTATGGTTTCAGAAAAATTGCATAATTGCATTGTTAATATGTTTGCATAATTTTAGGCTATGATGAAATTAAATACATAAATACATACAGGACCCGCATTCCAAAAATCGCTATCGCCAAATGAGCGCCAAAAATCTAAATTTATATCAGACCCGCCTAAAAGTATGTATCTCCTTTATTTATATCGTCTCAAGCTACAGCATGCTGGCCGCATTGATGAGTCAGTTTTGTATGTCAGACATTTTACCAGATATTGCATATTTTTAGGTGCGTCTGATATAAATTTAGCAAATTTTGGCGATCTAATTTAGCGCTAGCGATTTCTAGAATCCGGGTACAGGTGAAGCTAATAAAAGCGTGTTAAAAACCACTGATATTTCTGTGTAGAATAACAAACGAATGAATCAGGGGAAAGTATGGTCTGTTTAAAAGGACAATATTTGCAGTGATAAACATAAAATTTAAATTGCTTTTCCCCCCTTTTCCGTCAGCAACTGTCATTTGATAACAATATTGCTCAGAAATATTTCTGGGTTATCCAGGTTCACATTTTGACCCATATATGGGGATCCGACCTAGAAATCATAATCGGTACATATCTATGTAAAAGCCGTGCTCAACACCTTTCGTTTGATGCCAGAGATGGAATATATGAGTTATTTTTGAAATTTCAACTCAAAAAGTCAATAGGAAAGAGTTAATATTTTTAATAGGGCTCTAGATACCCGGGTATCGAGCAATTCGATCTGATCGTTTTTGTTTGAAGCCCGTTTGTTGTTCAAATGCCCGTACAAACATACGGGTAATAAACAAACAAACAACTGTTCGAGCATTTGAACAGCAATTGTTCGAGCTACTCGAAAATGTTCAAAAAAATCGAGAGCTCTAATTTTTAACATTTATACATGACATCATATCATTACATGACATGATATCACATCATGACATCACATCATGGCATCGAATCATGACATCACATCATGACATCATATCATGGCATCACGTCATGACATCATATCATGGCATTGCATCATGACATCACATCGTGACATCACTTCATGATACCACATCATGACATCACATCATGGCATCACGTCATGACCCATATCTGGGGACCCGACCTAGAACTCATAATCAGTACCTACATCTCTATGTGAAAGCTGTGCTCAGCACCTTTCATTTGATACCAATATTGCTCAGAAATATTCCGGGGTCATCACCTGGGAATCATAACGAGTAAATCTCTATGTAAAAGTCATGTTCAATACCTTTTATTTGATACCAATATCGTCTAAAACATTCAGGGGAAAGCCGGGTAAACGTTTTTATCTTTTGCTGTTTCCTGTTTGCTATTTCCGTGCAACGGAAGTGTACCTGCTATTTTCTTTTTAAAATTTTACTCACCATAAAAACTCTGTCAGGACTAGTTTTTGAATGGCGATATCAAGGGTCTTGGTACGGGGATATTATGGGAGACTATTTTTTGGACAATCATACGTGTAACAAATGCAGAAAATCGCAAAAGAGTAGTCAAAAGTACTTACTCACATCGCTCATTATTTATCCTCTCTTTAAAATCGCGGAATGTAGATATTTTTTTATTCAATTAATTTTTTTTCCTATTAATCGCTGTTTTGAGAGATATTGTGCACTTAAAAACACGTAATAAATAGAATGAAATAATCTTGAGTATTACTCCTTAATAAAGTTTAATGAATAACCCCAATTTTATTGTTGAAATTTTACTCTTCCGGAAAATTTTTTGTTAAGGTCTTTCAATAAAAATAGGTAAATATAAAGAATGGTACATCCGATTATTGCGCAATTAGTCTTGAAATGTTCACAATTAAATTCTCTATAGGATAGGGGGGCTAACTTTTTGTCCCCCATACAATTTTTCTGATTTTAGGACAGTGGAATCTGAAATTTCTTTAAAAAAGTTCGATTTTTTTTTCAAATTTTTTTCATTATTTTTGCCATTGTAACCAAACTACTTGAGCAATTTTGCAGTGTGAAGGCAAAAAATGTTTGTTGGAGCTCCCTCTACCAGCACTTCCTAGATGTCAAATCGCCACGATGTCTAATAAAACATTTTGATGCACTTATGTGATGCAATGTCTTGCAATATGGCTTTTTCCACATTTTTACCAATATCTCAAAAACTGGGTCTGCCACAAAAAAATGGAGATGATATTCGGAATCAGCGTAAAATTTCGCTTTAGAAAAGTATTATTTTATTCTTGGTGATTTTTGGTGTCGAGTAGTGTTATCATCCACAGAATAATTCATAATTCATAAGCAAGCTTTTTGATTCTTCTTAACATATGATCACAACCTCTTAACGTTTAGGTCTCTGTAGCTGCCTCAACTCAAATAGATCGAATTGTACATACTAAACGTATGCCCACGTCCTCCCCCCACACCAAACACATCTCCGCTTGCTCGCTTAAACCAATATAACAACCCTCTCCTTCTAACGTAATCCCAAGAAGAAACCATCGTTTCCCGGCCCTTACGTTAAAACATGTTTACTTAAATTTAGGAGGGCCAGCGACTGCTTAAAAACACCAATGCAATTGTATATACATGTATATACATACATAGGTGTACTTATTTCAGATAATAGCTGATGAAACGGAAGATGTACTGAACGCTGATAGTTTCCTTGAGATCGAGGTGTCAACATTAATGGATATACTGGAGCAAGATAGTCTGAGGATAAATTCCGAACTGGACCTATTTCAAGCCTTGGTTACATATGCAATAGGAAGAGGTCTAATCACAGAAACGAATAGAAATCGCATAACCAACGCAAAAACCACTACCGAGAATGATTCAGAAAACCCCATAGCACAAGATAATAAGCACGTCATCGTCGCAAACAATAATAATGCTGACAGTAATTCAGACCACCCTTTAGGGGATGCAGAGAAAAACGGAAAAGAAATCCGTAAGTATTTATATGCGAATACCGAAGCAGTTTGATTATTTATGTACACTTACGGTCAAAATAATAACTTTTTTTGACAGCCTTATAGTATTTACAATTAAAACAAAGCTTTCATTAATTGAATTTCTGTCCGCTTCACTCTTTGTGGGCGTAATTCTTTTCGTTTTTCGCTTTTCATATCACTTGACAGATAGCTGCTAGTTTTATAATGCCATTGTTATTGTTACGAGCAAGCTCACCAATCAAATTCCTACACATTTCCGTCATCGGTGAGAGGTGGTTACGCTGAGATCGATGATTGGTGAGCACATACATAACATATCACATTATTACCCCCGAAACAACGGCGTGCTGGGTGCTCGTTTCACCCCCAGCAAATGTGATCGGTGTGGGTCCGAAAATACTCTCACAATTGCATGGTGATCGGTGAGCCAGCTCGTCAGCATAAACTAGGCATGGGACTATTCGAATAAAAATTATTCGAATAAAAAATCCTTTTATTCGAAAGGTATTCGTAATTCGAATAATATTTATTCGAATAATTTATTCGTATATTCGAATAATTATTCGAATACTACTATTCGAATAGTATTATTCGAATAGTATTATTCGGATAGCATTATTCGAATAGTATTATTCGAATAGCATTATTCGAATAGTGTGATATATATATATATGTGCACACGTGCTCGCTGTTTGTGCATAGACGTGTAGATCTTGTTTTTATGTTATTGTAAATATGTGGATACATACATACGTGTGAAGGGAAGTGGTAGTTTTTTGTTATTGTATGTATGTATGCATGCATGTACATATGTATGCTTTTGCTTTTGGAAGTACATATAAACATATGTATGTACGTACGCTGGCACTACAAGTACCTACAAATTCTACAGTTTTACATCTGCCGCTTAAGTACATTTCATGCACGTGGCTCGATGGTCGACTGGCTAACGCATGTGCCTTTCAATCTGAGGGTCGCGGGTTCGAATCCTGTCGGTGTCAAGGGGGATGATAATTTTTTTTAACTAATATTTTTTATTTATTTATTTAATAAAAATTTCCAATAATATTTAAAAAGCAATAAAATAAAAAAAATTAAAAATAAGCTTGAGGGATCGGAAAAGCATAATTAGGGGAACATTTCATTTCATACAAGATGCAAATAGAAAACTCTTTATATAAAATGCTTCACTAAACATCTGAGAATTGCAGAAATGTACAAAGGCGACGGCAATTGAACGAACGAAAAATTTTGTCACTTCGAAATTGCATACAAATGAAAGTGTGTCTTATAATGGTCACTCAATTCACTCCTTTTGAACTGGTGAGGGTCTAACTACAATTGATCTAGTTCCCTTTTGACACCTGTTCGCTAGTTCGGAACTAGAAGTTTGGCTCACTAGTTATTGAGTTCCCTGCAGGGTACTAACTAGGCACTACAAAAACCAAAAGCATATGTACCTACATGCATATATACAAACAATAACAAAAAAACATCCACTTCCATTCGCGCTAGCCAGAGTACGTACTAGAAGGCTGCACGAATGGATTCGAAACGGCCAACAAAATATTCGCGGCCGTCCAATTACAGCACCTACTTGTTTCTGTCGTTTTAGAATAAACGCAAGTAGAGCACAACCATAAACAGAACCAATACAATTACTTATTCGTAGCGACAATTACATGACCTTAAAAAGGTTCTGCAAATAGTGTACACTACTTGCGAATACTTCGAATATAATCGAAATATATGTATGTACATACATATTTTGATAAACACACATCCAGACGTTGTGTTCAGCAAAATTACGCTGCTAGTGTGAGTGTGTGTATGTGCATATGCATACACACTAGGGCGGGTCGATTGGTAGGGGCAAAAAAAAAAAATTAACAGGGACACATCGCAATTATAAAAATTTGGGTAATTTCAAGCTTTTTTGCCCAAGAAACCATATGTCTAAAATAAATTTCGAACCAGAGCTTTTTACGATCTACATATTTCCAACTGTTCTATATATTTTAAAATAACTCGGTAACCAATACTTCGATTCTTTTGATTTTTTAGGCATTAGTTAGTAAACTTATTTGTCATATTAAGGTGGTTTTATGAAGAAATAAAGTTCTCCCGAAATTCGCGGAACAACCCGATTTGGAATATAATACGGAAATCTATACCTAAAATTTTTCCTTAATATATTGAAGTTTAGAGGTCGTGCAAATGCCTCTAAATTTGTTTCTCCTTTTATATCAGTGATGATACATAATTTTTTTCAAAGTCCTTAATGAACAACAAAAACATTTCTTATCATTAAAAAATGGAACATATGTTTGTTGGGCTTTTATTTTTTGGTCCACCTTAATGCCATATGCACATTAAATAAACAAACAAACCAAAGAAGCAACAAGGTTTTGTGAATACTTCATAACATGGTTATTATTATGTTCTATTCTATCGTGGCGAATAGTGTACACTAATCGCTCCAACAGAGCAAATAGAAATAGTATTTGTATTCCAAATGAAAAGTATGGGTTATATTCGTATCTGCATTGAAATTGTGCTGTGACTAATTGTACAATGCATAGAGTATTCGAAAATATAGAAGAGGTAAATGGTATTGTGCAGAGGTCTAGTACGTACATATACATATATGTACATATGTACTTACAAAAGCATATATGTATATGTACATGCAATAACAAAAAACCATCCACCTCCTTTCACACGTACATATGGGCTAATCCTGAAAAAGTCAACCAAGAGCATGAAAGTTAAAATGGTCCGAACTTTTTTTTTGGTATTTATTAGTAAAGATAATACATGTATATCTTAGAAAAACATAAGCATTTTCTATTCGTTCTTAAACTCGAGCTGAGAAAAATCGCCAAAAAAATAATTTTCACTAAGGCTTTTTTATTAGCAAAGTATCATTTTTTTTCTTCGCGCGTTTAGTTTATTGAAAAGAGAGTTATATTATTGTTACACGCTCTAATCATTCTACATAGAACGTAATTTAATTTAAGAGTATAAAATTTGCGAAGCTAGTAAGAATAAAGGAGTTTTTTTACTTTAAAAATTCGCTTATCCTTTTGTCGCGTGCGTTACCAAAAAACTATATAAATAGTTATTAAATCTAGGAAACCACGTGAAATAAAAAGAAATTTCAGTGACAAAGTAAGCTTGTGTACCTTTTTCCAAAAACAAAGTCAGTGTTGTCCGAAAGCTGAATGTTACAACTTTATGTGGGTTTTAAATTTGTCGCGTGCGTTACCGTAAGTGAAAAAATTCAATCTATATATGTATATAAAAATGGATCACTCTTTCCTTGGTTATCGCATCACGCCTGAACGGTTGGAACGATTTCGATAATTCTTTTTTTGTTGTGTTTAGTATTGTCTGGAGAAGGTTCTATTGGAAAATAATTTCAAAAAAGTTAAAAGGGCGTGGCACCTCCCATACAAACAAAACGTTTTATACTGTATACGTATTTCTGAAAATATTCTTTGTAAGGCTTAGAACTTGGGACGATATAATAACGTGATTCCAAGTTCACAAATAGAGATGAGCGTTATTACAAAAAGGGGCGTGGCACCTCCCATATACCCCAAATTTTTTATACTCAATATCTCTGGAAGTGTTCATGGTTGGACACTGGGAATTGGTACAGAGATAAACAATATCAATACCATACTTACGAAAGAAAAGGGGGCGTGGCATCTCCGATACAAACTTAATCTCTCTAAGTTATGGAAAAGTGCTCCAAACATTATCGGAATTAAAAGTTTGCATTGGGTTCATACATCGATGGCGACTTTATTGAGGTTGCTCGAACAGCTTATTCGCCGAAGAAGAAAATTAAAGTACAACGTACCTAGTTTTAAGTTATCTTTTATTTATTCTATCAAAATACTTTAAAGTACTTTTTTACTCATTGTTTGCTAAAAATTCATTAAAAATTAGAATTTAAAAAAATTTGTTTTATATTTTTTCATTGGGAAATTTTGTCGCGTGCGTTACTGTCGCGTGAGTTCTACTATTATAGTTCATAAACAAAATTAGAGAAATACTTTTAAAATTTCGTAAATCTACGAACCTAGGGTATTCTTCGAACTTCATTTCCTCATTTTAAGTAAATATGTTATCGTGCAAAATTCGCAAAATTTTGCATACTTCCAGACGCTTTAAAAAAAAGCTTCTATTTTTTGTCGCGTGCGTTACCGCTATAAATTTGCGTATATATCAGAACTTAACTGTTACTCCAGCATAAATTTTCTCGTGAATGTAGTACTCTGGTAGTGCTTTGCATTAAATAAAATAAACATGTAATCCTCTCGTTGTTTCCCTCCTTTAGCATTGATTATATGCGTACGAATGTCGCGTGCGTTACCCAGGATTAGCCCATATGTCTCCACATACATACATATTTATAATAACATAAAAACACATGTACCTACATGTCTATGCACAAAAACGAGCACGTGTGCACA
The DNA here is from genome assembly GCA_960531455.1 of Urophora cardui. Lineage (NCBI taxonomy): Eukaryota > Metazoa > Arthropoda > Insecta > Diptera > Tephritidae > Urophora > Urophora cardui. The sequence continues at coordinate 16,816,266 of OY482670.1, read as the reverse complement.
TTAAGCCGTATCACGAAAATAAAGTTTGCGTGTGTCAGTTTTATTTGAACACTTACGTCGAAAAAATATTTATGGTGTAAAAATTTTTTTTTTAGGCCCGCGTTAAAAACAGCTAAATCGCGTTTTTTGTAATAACTTCCTTATTTGATGTCCGATCTCTATGATCTTAATGTCGCAGAAAAGGTCTCGCTCAGCACTATATTTGGCCCATATAAAGTTTCGACCTCAAAGGTTGTTCTGAGTTTTACCTTTAAAAATTTTGGAGTTACTATCCCTAGATTTTTTTATTTTTATCACTAATACAAAGCTCTCAAAAAACCATGAGGACTCCGCTAAAAAAGTTGTAGCCTTTACTCACAAACAAAAAAGTTATACCGTTTTAAAATCAGAGAACCTGTTTTTTGAAAAATTATCCCAAGTTCTTATTTATATGAGGCAGTAACGCCATATAGTATGAGTTTTTGATTAACAAGTATTCTAAGTCCTCGCTTGACTTGAGAATCTTGTACCGCGATGGAACAGCTACCAATACTGGATACATGATATGCCAAAAATTATTGATGATTGGACTATTCGTGCTGATCAACGTTATTTATATTGAATGATAATGGCTGTAGTGAAGATTTGGTAAGTATTCAGGTGGGATCTCTAAGCACAACGCGCTGGCTTACAACGGCTTCACGATTTCTGCATCCGTGCGTATCGTAAAATCATCCAAGTTATTTAGAAAAACTGCTATAGTTCGTTGTAAAATTATACGCGCCTAAGAAGAGACAACGGAAGTCTAAATGTATTATCAATACTTGCGCTGGATGCGTCGTCTGCCCTAGAAATGCAGTTAATTATTCAGCCTACAATTGAAAACAACGCACTTTACTTTAATCCCCAAAACATCTTCTTATCTATGATAACCGAGACCAAAAATGACGATGTCCTCCAAATTTAGAGATATTTATGAAAGCAGTTTCAGAGCTCTGAAAGTGAATTCTTCGTCGCTTATATTACTTTGCTCACACTCAAAAAAAAATTACTCAGATTATGGAAAAATGAGAATGATTCGCCGCTAATGACATATTTTCATTGTTTTGAATAAAATTTTCTTTCAAAACGTTGTTTTTATTCCTTGATTTAAAGAAAGTTGTACATCAAAACAATGAAAATGTGTCTTAAGCGCCGAAACATTCCCATTTTTCCATAATCTGGGTAAGTTGTTTTTTCAGTGCAGGTTTCGAACGTTTAAAACAAATTGGAATTTATGTGCAGGGAATTCTCTTCCTTCTCATATGCATTTTATATACATATATGTACGTATAGTTTTTTCCCCTTTTCTTTATTTTTATTACCTCAACAATAGTTACTCATACGCCCCCACATCGGATCGCTTTGTATGTGAAAACTGAAAATGTTTTCTTAAATATCTCGAAAATGGGAGTGCATACACTGCACTTCTAAAAACGCCATCGTAATCTGGAGCAAAAAATTAAGTTGACGTATTTCGTCGTTTCTCTGTGGTAATTTTTTATAAAAAAACAAGTGTTTCATTTTACAACGTTATAACTTTTTTGTTTGTGAATAAAGGCTAGAATTTCTTTGGGGGATTCCTCATGGTTTTTTGAGAGCTTTGTATTAGTGATAAAAATAAAAAAATCTAGGGATAGTAACTCCAAAATTTTTAAAGGTAAAACTCAGGCCAACCTTTGAGGTCGAAACTTTATATGGGCCAAATATAGTGCTGAGCGAGACCTTTTCTGCGACATTAAGATCATAGAGATCCGACATCAAATAAGGAAGTTATTACAAAAAACGCGATTTAGCTGTTTTTAACGCGGGCCTAAAAAAAAATTTTTTACACCAAAAATATTTTTTCGACATAAGTGTTCAAATAAAACTGACACACACTAAACTTTTTTTTTGTCCATATAATGTGATACGGCTTAGTGCACATATATATATGTATAACACTATTCGAAAAATACTATTCGAATAATACTATTCGAATAACTACTATTCGAATAATACTATTCGAATAACACTATTCGAATAATACTATTCGAATAATACTATTCGAATAGTACTATTCGAATTTTTTCCCACGAATAATATAATTCGTTTATTCGAATAATGTTTATTCGAATATTATTCGAAAAAAGTCCCACTACTAGCATAAACACGGCATAAGAAACAAAGCTTAAACATATGTTATTAGTAGGGCATAGAATTTCATGTACTAAAAAATAAAAAATATGCGCATAAGGGCCTTTTCACATTACTCGGTACGACATCGGATCGACATTTTTTGCTCGGTATTTTCAGCTTACCGAAACGATTCCGCGTTGCAGTGTTTTTCACACTTGTGGGAATACTTTCGGTGCGTAATCGGCAGAAAATATGAAAACAAACATCGAAATTTGCAAAACAAAATTTTTAACTTCAACAAATCACTCAATAATAACAATAATGTCTTCAAGCGAAGACGAAGGCATTATATAATGCTACATTTATAGCCGAAACGAGTTTTTTACTGACTTTGTTCTTCTTCTTTTATTACGCTGTAAAAATGTATGCAGTAATTCCTCAAATTTTACTGACCGGTCTTACCGCGTTGCGGTATACCGAAATTAATCCGCTCCGATTTCATGTATGCAACACTAATGTGAAAGTGCCAATTGAAATACATGTGGTCGGTAAGGTTTCGGTATACTTTCGGTAAAAACCAAAAATGTCGATCCGATACCGCACCGAGTAATGTGAAAGCGCTCTAAAAAATGCAACAAAAACTGAGAAATATGCATGAAAAATAAAAAAAATGCATTAATTCAAATTTTTTCAACTTCAGATAATTCATGTTTATTGAAGCTACAATAGTTAAATAAATTAGGTACAAACATTTTTTAATTCAATTTTGCTCTTACGTTGTACGTTTATACATATCGTTAGCTTAGAGTGCAAACTGTGTAAGTCCACTTTTTATGAAAAACTGTATTTTTATGTAGAACGCTAGAAAAATCAAATACGTACCACGCTAAACAAGTCTGTGATACGTGTCATATTTCTAATCGTTGTTATTCAGCGATACGCAAATTGTGTAAGTCCAAAAAGCGAAGAAAATTGTGTAAGTCCAAAATATTTACATGAACAGAAATTTTTTTTTTTTTCATTTCGAAATTTGTTAATTTTTTGTTTTTTGTCTCTCCTACAATGTTTGAAAAAAGGACTTACACAATTTGCACTCTAAGCTAGCAATATGTATGTATGTTTTTATAGATATGTACATAAATTCAGTCTTGAACATTTCATAATTTGTAAAGGTTAATCCTTATTTAACGATTCATTAGCGTACACAATGAAATATTTTTTCATATTCTCAAAAAGAAAACTTTGCCGATTCGGTCGAAAAAAGCAGGAGCATGTTTGAAAACGGCTCTTTGTCGACAGGTATGCACCGTATCGAAAATACTAATAATAGCCGTGTTCACACGAAACTCTATTCGTCGTCAGATGGCTGTTATGCATGAATTTCGTTTGTATAAAACTGTCAACTAGCAAATTACAAAAATAGGCAATATAATGCGAAATATGTAATAAAAAAATGCAAACAACGCAAAATATGTAAAAATATGCATATATGACCAAAATATGCAAAATATGCAAAAACATTTGAATGCCATTTTTAAGACAATTTCACTATTCGCAAAGATTGTTTATTTATTTTGCTCTACCTAAATCTAAGAAAAACATGTATTTGCATAGATTTCCATGCCCTAGTTATTAGCTTTTTAAAACAAATTATCGAAACACAAAAAAAATTTCATAAACATTTCAGATCAAGACGAAGGGAATATTACACCTACGCCCTCCACATCAACAGCGGATACAAGTGCGTCCACTTCGTTTTCGAGCAACTCAATGGAAACATACGAAGTTGCCATACGTCAAGCTGTAAAAAAAATTCGTTTTCTCTCGATGACTTTAGAGGAGTTTTCGCAAGGTCCTGCACTTTCAAAATTGCTTAAAGAACACGAAGCCTTAGCCATTCTGCTAAATATTGTAAAACCTAATAGAAAGGATTGTCCAATGCCCGAAGGCTTCCACAAATCGAAACGAAAATGTGGATTTGAAAACTCACCTCAATACCACGATAGATATTCGCCACAGTACTTTCCTGTGTCACCGCCTTATGTACAACGTCCCTCCCACGTAGTTGCCCGTTCGCACCAATTCAATAGATTTAATAACCAGAGGTCCAATCCCTACGATTAGTATGAAGATGAATATGAACCATAAAATGAAAATTTTTGATATGTAAACAAAATCATTTCAACAAATAAAAATATTTATAAACTATGTACATTGGTATATCCCTGCAGTGAATTAAATCACCATGCAAAGCTCGAGAAATAGGCAATAATCGTATATGGCAACAAATTTGCGGCTCGCCGATTTATTGCCTTTGTGAGTAATCGGCAAAATGTTAATGTCTTGCAGTAACACATCGATTTCTTATTACCAGAGTATCTTAAACGTACACCGAGGGCAACTTGCTTGTTGGAGTCGTTTTCCAATTACTTGAGTGATCGCCGTCGTATCGATTTCTTATCATCAGCCGCCCAATCGCTCTGGTGATAAGAAATGCATATATGAACCGTTTTCTTATAACCTTACTGAAGGAAGCCTAAGTTCTAGTGGAATCGAACATTAGATAATCAGCTGTACACGGTAGGCAGGAAGCGACGATAGGTTGCATGAAAATGTCGAGAAAAAAGGAAAGTGGGGTTGTGTTATGTGATGTTTATAGATAAAACATCCGTTGAAATTAAAATCCGAGCTGCTCCTTTTTCAAGGATATCCACATTTTTTGTTTTTTTTTGAAAGGATCAAATATTGAGGAAATCGAAAATTCGCCACCGTCCAAATTTTTCCGATTTCAATACATTATCTGGTCGCTAAGGGATACAAAAAAAGGTATTAAAAAGAAAAAAGGACACCTGTAGTAGGAAAATCCAATGTGAACAGGACCTAAAGGATAACCACTGAAATATAAAATAACACAAAAATTACCCACTTTAATTTGCGTATAACTCCTAAAATGTTAACTCTACGTGAAAATTCCTTATAATATGTTTCATTCAGAATAAATAAAGGAATATTTCTTTGATATACAATCTTGATGTACCTGCAGTGGTTAATGCACTTTGGTCCATCTAAAGCAGTGTTGTCCAATGCAATAGTATGTAATTTTCACTTGTGTGCGTAAAGCGTTGCTGCAAACTGTGTTGTGTTGTTGTAATTAGCTTCGCAATACGCTGCTGCCGAACCAAGCTATTAATAATAGATATACGAGCAGTTTACTGGCTCTTTCGTTTTTTCTGAAGCTGGCAGAAGAGTATACGTGTGAGTATACGTGTTTGACGTCGCAGCAGCTAGCCTATGCCCCGGGCATAGGAAAAATGCATTTTGGCCGACACTGATCTAAAGTGAAAATTTAAAAAAAAATGTACTTTTTTTATGGTGCTATTTTAAGTTCAAATATTTTGCAAGTTTATGTAAATATTTTAATCTAATGATCCAATTCCCATTCATACATATTTATACAGCAATATTAAAAAAAATTAGAGCTGAAATACGCGCTAGCTGTGCACGGTGGGCGGGAAGCAACAATAGGTTGCATGAAAATATCGAAAAAAAAAACGATGGCCTAACGAATATGTGCCTAGCTGTGCGCCGGTATTAATTTTCGGTTAAAAAAAAGTATTGGACATGTCATTCACGCTTGCTGTGTGTTTATGCAGTAGGTTAGAATATAATTTCACGTAAGTTTTAGCCGGTTTTAAACGTTTCCAAGGTGCACCACGTGGAGGCAACTTACTTTGCACCTCTTTTTTTTGTTTTCTTTTCGTTTTTTGGTTTTTTTGCAAGTTTTTTTTGTTTATTTTGTTTTGTTTTTGTTTTTTTTTATTTTTTTTATTTTATTTTTGTTTTTTTTTATTTTTTTTATTTTTTTTACGGGATTTTAGTATTTTTTAAATAGGAAACTTAAATATGCTGTGATGAAATGCAAAAATTTTTGGAAAAAAAAAGTATTTATTTCTGTATTTCAAAATAGTTGATCTAATCAAATTTAATCAAAACTAATCGAGAAATCTAATTGGTTTTATTTTTGATTAGTTTTGATTAGATATGCCATTCGTCACTAATCGTGATTAAATTTTTGAGTAGTTCTAATCTAATCAAAAAGTAATCGATTAGAATAGCCGTCTGATCCTAATTAATCAATTAGGATTAAAAAAAAAGTTTCTATTCTGATTAGTAATCATTAGGATTACTAATTATTATTCCCCAGCTATGGATAGTTCGCTAGCAAATAATATATCTATCTCGAATATTTCATGTTGTTACAAATCACCAATTATAATACTCTGCGCAAATCAAAATTATAATACTCTGTACAGCTGAGTATAAAAATTAAAAAAAAAATTAAAGGGTGAATAACGGGTATTCATGAATATTGTTGTGTAAACTGTTTCGAAATCGGATATTTATTACCTTTTCCTTATTCCTTTTTTCCTGGTTTTCTATGGATTAAAAGGCGACTATCGTTTTTGTAATTTTTTGTTGGCATTGTGACTGCTACTATTTTGTTGCTTTTGTTTGTTTTGGTTTTTGGTTTTTGACTTTTGATTTTTTATGTTGTTTTGTTTTGTATTGCTCAGAAACATGCAAGATCATCCGAGTCCACGTTTGACCCATATCTGGAGACCCGGCCTAGGGGTCACAATGAAAAGAGCTTCATATCGAAGTCCTGCTCAAAACCTTTCATTTGATACCAATATTGCTCAGAAACATTCAAGGATCATCCGGGTCCTTCTTTTGACCCATATCTTGAGACCCAGCCTAGGGTTCACAATGAAAAGAGTTTCATATCGAAGTCCTGCTCAAAACCTTTGATTTGATACCAATATTGCTCAGAAACATTCAAGGATCATCCGGGTCCTCGTTTTGACCCATATCTGGAGACCCGGTCTAGGGGTCACAATGAAAAGAGCTTCATATCGAAGTCCTGCTCAAAACCTTTCATTTGATACCAATATTGCTCAGAAACATTCAAGGATCATCCGGGTCCTTCTTTTGACCCATATCTTGAGACCCAGCCTAGGGTTCACAATGAAAAGAGTTTCATATCGAAGTCCTGCTCAAAACCTTTGATTTGATACCAATATTGCTCAGAAACATTCAAGGATCATCCGGGTCCTCGTTTTGACCCATATCTGGAGACCCGGTCTAGGGGTCACAATGAAAAGAGCTTCATATCGAAGTCCTGCTCAAAACCTTTCATTTGATACCAATATTGCTCAGAAACATTCAAGGATCATCCGGGTCCTCCTTTTGACCCATATCTGGAGACCCGGCCTAGGGGTCACAATGAAAAGAGCTTCATATCGAAGTCCTGCTCAAAACCTTTCATTTGATACCAATATTGCTCAGAAACATTCAAGGATCATCCGGGTCCTCGTTTTGACCCATATCTGTAGACCCGGTCTAGGGGTCACAATGAAAAGAGCTTCATATCGAAGTCCTGCTCAAAACCTTTCATTTGATACCAATATTGCTCAGAAACATTCAAGGATCATCCGGGTCCTCGTTTTGACCCATATCTGGAGACCCGGTCTAGGGGTCACAATGAAAAGAGCTTCATATCGAAGTCCTGCTCAAAACCTTTCATTCGATACCAATATTGCTCAGAAACATTCAAGGATCATCCGGGTCCTCCTTTTGACCCATATCTTGAGACCCAGCCTAGGGGTCACAATGAAATGAGCTTCATATCGAAGTCCTGCTCAAAACCTTTCATTTGATACCAATATTGCTCAGAAACATTCAAGGATCATCCGGGTCCTCGTTTTGACCCATATCTGGAGACCCGGCCTAGGGGTCACAATGAAAAGAGCTTCATATCGAAGTCCTGCTCAAAACCTTTCATTTGATACCAATATTGCTCAGAAACATTCAAGGATCATCCGGGTCCTCGTTTTGACCCATATCTGGAGACCTGGCCTAGGGGTCACAATGAAAAGAGCTTCATATCGAAGTCCTGCTCAAAACCTTTCATTTGATACCAATATTGCTAAGAAACATTCAAGGATCATCCGGGTCCTCGTTTTGACCCATATCTGGAGACCCGGTCTAGGGGTCACAATGAAAAGAGCTTCATATCGAAGTCCTGCTCAAAACCTTTCATTCGATACCAATATTGCTCAGAAACATTCAAGGATCATCCGGGTCCTCCTTTTGACCCATATCTTGAGACCCGGCCTAGGGGTCACAATGAAAAGAGCTTCATATCGAAGTCCTGCTCAAAACCTTTCATTTGATACCAATATTGCTCAGAAACATTCAAGGATCATCCGGGTCCTCGTTTTGACCCATATCTCGAGACCCGGCCTAGGGGTCACAATGAAAAGAGCTTCATATCGAAGTCCTGCTCAAACCCTTTCATTTGATACCAATATTGCATAGAAAATTAGATAGGTAGATGTAGGTGTGCATATCCATACATTTGCATACATGTTCAAACAGGTTGGTCCTTTTTATTTTGCCTATTTGTCGCATTGTTGCAGAAAACAACAACAACAACAACTTCACTTCGCTTCGTTGCTGTTGTTGTTGATATTTGCATTTGCACGGCTATGCATGCAAGCATTTGTAAGTGCATGTCTATCTACCTACCTACCACTGACAGTGCCAAGCGATTCACACGGACGCAGCAGTGCACTAACACAAAGGTCATTTACGTTTACGCGTAAACTTTACCTGTTTTTCGAAATCACTCGTAGCTACAGCAAAGATGTTTACACATCAAAAATCCGAAAATAAAAATTTAAAAAATATGCTCACGGTGCAAATTGCGACAACGATTCGGTCACAAAATAATTTACAGAATCCCTGCACAGGTATGCAGGTATATTTTTTACTTGTTTCAATATAAACCTCAGTCCATATAAGCTATAATTTTTCATTAAATTTATATCTGCAATAAACGCTTAAGTCGATATGGGATCTGCCTAGTAATCTTCCTGTACTATATCACATCATCAAAAGAAATCACGCGATAAGCATTTGCTCCTCGCTATCTTTGTGCAAAGAATCGCCAAATCATATGATATCACATCACCATATGACATCATCACAAGGAGATATGTATTGCGATAATCAAATGATCTACATATCAACCGGTTCTTTCAGCAAATGATTGTCAATTGAAACAAGGTGTTTATAGTCCGTGCATAATTGGCTTTATCCGCATCAACTTTGATAGAAAAAACTCTAAAGCAAAGCGAAATTCCAGATGCTTGCTACAATTGATACTTTGACAATTTTCACTTCACTTTTTTGATTCGATATATGGCTTTGTTCAGAAACTCAGTTTGAGGCGCAAACTGCTTTTGTAGTACAATCAGAGCGTTCATAGACGTAAATTTTTCATCCAGCGTCGTTCATCACAATCATCAAAAAAATATGTACTGCGGCTGTTGCGTTTCATGCTGCGTTTCTGAACATACCGTATAAAACTGATTTTGTGCAAACTTCTTCGAGATTTACATATGTAGATGTGCGATAATTCCACCATGTGATACAAGTGGACTCAAACGATGTTGGCATAAAGTTTGACTGAACACAACCTCACCGACAGCATTTCTCAAATGCCAGCACGAGAGCTTTTCGTCAATATCCAATAATCCTTCATACTAGACTGCTGCATGAGTACATTCATATGTCCAAACGAGTTATTCGTTTGGTTTTCTTGTAGTGAAGTACAACAACTCGCTTTATTATGAGTACTATGCTACTCGTACACGAACCACAATGAATAGTGTGCGTACACTATCCGTTCGTCATGAGACATTGCTGTACTGCTCGGAAGTACACGAAACACAGCAAATCAACACTTGTACACTTGTACAACAACAGCAGCAACAAGCGTGTGTGCACAAACAAAAGTGTACATATGTATGTAGGTATATGTGCGTATGTAGCTAAATGTGCGAAATGAAGTAAGTAAACGAGTAAACGAATAGAGAACTGTAGCAACAGCTATCAAACTTGTACTTGTACTACCACTTCTCATTTGAAATGAATACGAGTAGTACAGTAGTCAAAAGCAAAAACTACACGAATCTGCACTTGTACGAATGTCTCATTGCAGGGCTCTACTTCATACAAATAAAAGAAATCAAGTTTTGTTTTACTTATTTAAAAAAGCACTTTATTTATTAAAATTTTACGAAAAAAATTCCAATTGCAACAACGAGCAAAACGTGATCGTTTAAACGCTTTTGCTTTGGCTTTACAAAAGAACAGCCCAAAAGGTGGGGGCTTGTATATCTCGTATGTAAAGAAAGATATAAATCTTTCTTTATAAAAACCATTTCAAAATTTTAAAAACGATCACAAAACCATGTGCTCGTTGTTTTAATCAAAACTTAAAAAAAAAAAAAAAAAATTATCACATTTTTTTTCGCTTGCTTAAAAGTGATACTCGTATTATTATTATGATACGCTTTAAGGACTAAAATTTTAAAATTTGCTTAAAAATGCTTATATTACAACAACGCAACAAACATGCTGTGCATATGCGTATGAATGTATAAAACATAATTGGTAGACGTAGACTTAATTAAACTTATTTAAAAAAAAAATTGTTCTCTTTTATATTTATGTTATAGTTATACATAAGCATCTGACTTAAATTCAAATTTTTTTAGCAACTTAAACTAATAGCTTAGAAACTATTTTTTTTTTTTAACTTTTTTTGTAATTTTTTAATGTATGTACATATATGTATACGTATGTATAAAATATATTTATACATATATATTATATAAAATATATACATATATTTATGTATTACACGTAATAGCACTTATTTACTACATTATTAAAAAAAATAAAAATATTCCTTAAACGGACGGACTAACTTAAAATTTGTTACACATATTTATTTATTAATACACTTAACTATTTTTATTTGTTTGTATGTGGTAAGTCTATGTTAGAAAAATATATCCTTTTCTGCTATATGTATATATTTTCTGCTTCTAATTGTAAGCATTATAATTTGTTTTGTAAGGCTATGCAAATTGTCAATTAGAAAATCCGTTTGATTTGTGTGTGATTTGTTTGTTCGTTAAATACAGGGTGTCTCGTGTGAGGAAATATGACTTCCAAAGCGTTGCCATACTTGGTTTTTTTAACTATTAATTTTTTTTCTTTCTTAAATCGTTTTCGATTATTTACTTCTAATTTCTTTTTATTTATCAAATGTCCAAATATTGTTTATCTCAATTTTAAATCGTTTTTTTTTTCACAAAATTTTCAAAGGCAACAATTTTTGCTACGCATAAATATTTTTTTAGCATATTTCATTAGTATAAAAAATTTAAAATTTTGCAGCTAAATTTCCTTTATTTTTTCTTTGACCTTTGTTTTCGCACGCTCTTTTTTTATTAAATGTAAAATTTGGAGCTAAATTTGTTTTAATTTCTTTTTTGTTCTTTCTTTTCGCATGCCCTTTTTTATTTTTTATTAAATTCTTTCGCTAATGCTAATGTACCAAGTACCAATTCAATGCAATTCCTAACTAATTGAGCTTCTTGTACATATCATTTCTTGTTTGTTTGTTACCTTTTTAGGTTAGTTTTGTTTTTTTAGGTTAGTAATTGTGTGTATGTATATGTGCATTATTTTGAAAATTTATTCGATTTTTGTTAAAAAAAGCAAACAATATAGCATTAATGTAAAAGAGACTTTATTTATTTTTTGTTGTTGTTTGATGAACATGGAAGATGAAACAATTCTTATACTTCTTTTTTAACACGCTTTTATTAGTTTCACCTGTATGTATGTATGTATGTATGTATGTAATTTCTAGCTGCTGTCTAAATATATGCAACACATTTTACTAATGAGATTAGATTATAACCCCCGCTATGTTCCAACAGATGGCGTGCGTGTATTTATATTTTTAAAATATTCACTTATTGTTACTTGTAAGTGGGCCGACTTTACATTATGTCAGCCAATCATATTGACACAAAAGAAGAGATACATATTGCAAGGGCTACGAATGGAAACTGATAAGGCAGATGACTTGTTTTTAGATCTTTTAGACCTTGAGTCTTCGATCGCTATGCAGTAAACCAACATAAAACTTTTGTAAAGAAGACTCAAGCACCAATCTTTAATATAAAAAATACGCAAATTTTAGACTTTATAGGCATCTGATTGTGCGCCACTTGAGTAGCTAACTAGTCTCCTAAGGCGGCCAAAGCAGTGACTTAGTGATAAAATTTACCAAAAGCTGTGACTTTCAAAGCCTCTTCTCTGCTTCAAAATGCTTTCCAAAACGACCTGCAGGCTGCAGCTATTCAGCAGAAAATACATTTTCTCTTAATTGTCTCAAGTGGTTATTGTAGTTTGCGCTCTAAAAGCATGTATGAATGCGTTATCGTACAATTTAAAAAACTTCTTTCAAGGAATGTGTTAATGCATGTTTTTTTTTAATAAGAAAAATGTGCATGAAAAGGTATGCAAGTTACATATGTATGTATATGAAAATGTAATTATGATTAAGTGAAAGTGTTAAGAGTACAATGGTGAGGTACTTGAGAGAGTAGAAGAAAAAAAAAGATGAAAACTTGTGATAAAAAGCATCTTTTTAGCATCTTTATACAAAAGCCTGTGTTGTGTATGATTGTCAAGTTCAAAATTCAAGTGTTGACATTGTATGATTGTAAGAAAATACATATGTGTGTAAGTATGTGCGCCGGCACGCGTACAAAATGCCATAAGCACGTAACATAATAATGGGAAGAAAATGCCAGCTAGAGAAGTGTTTTTTATTATTATTGTAACTATACCAAGCGTACAAGTACACTAATGCAAACAAGCGCTTGATGGGCTAAATATAAAATCTTTCAGACACAGTGTTTTGCGCTTGCTTGAATTGTAAATTGTATGCGCATTCTTTCTTCCATCGATCACACATACTACTCGTACATACATTTGTACGCTCATAGTTTACAATTTAAATACAAAAGAAATATGTAATTGACTTTAGCAAATCATAAATAATCTCAGGCTCATTTTTCTTCTTAATCCCTCTTCGTTAATTTTTTTTTTTTGTTGGAATTCAGTCTAAATTGCATTAATACTTGTGTTTGCTTTTGCAAGTTTTTCTTTTTTTTAAATTTAGTTACAATTATTTTTATAATTATGTATCTACTATTATTTATTAATTGAACATAATCAAATCGTTTTTTGTGCGTTTTCGGTGTTTTTTTTTAATATCAATTAAACTTCATGTAGCATGTGCTTGTGTGCAGCCGCGAAGGTAGCAAAAAGCAATTTAAAGGCGCATTAATAGTGAGTATGCCTCTTTGAGCTGCAAGTTGCCCAGTGGCTGATAGACGCACATACACTAGTGTTGTTATTTTTGTAGCAGTCACACTAATTGCTTAGACTTTTTAGTTTCGTAAAATTCTGTATATTGTAAATTATAATCCGTTATATTTCATCGCTTTAAAGAGCGTTTGTATGTATCATTTGTAAACATTCGATATGTTTGTAGTACGCAGGCGTAAATGAAGGGCGCTTTAAGGTGGTAAAGAAAATTTAATGCCGGTTTCTTTTCTTGAAAAAATGTTGCCCTGTTTGATTTTCTTAGCCATTTTGTAAGCTTGTGTGGTGATTTCAACGAATGTTGTCCTCTGACTAAGTAAGAGGGAACCATTAACTACAAATTCAGCCATTTTATAGAAAGTCATGTTACGTAATTCGATAATTGAGATATTAAAGGGCAACATTTTTTGTCAGAAAAGAAAACGCCATAAGTTTATTGTTGTTGTTGCAATAAGAAAATGCTTTACGAGAACTTTTTGAAAAGCATTGCATCAACAACAGTATTCGGCTTGTTATAAATTCGAATCGTTAGTGAAAAGCAACGACAAGTCGATAATCGATATTTTCAACGCTTTATACATAGCGATAAAAAAAATCGATAATTTGCTCAACGATGTTTTTAATGCTGTAAATAAGCAAATGATTTCTTTTTACTGATATATCGATAAAATAATCGATAATTTTCTTGAATAATCGATAAGTCTGTTTGGTAAGTGTAATTGATTGACCTTGTGATTTCTTCTCTTAAGCAATGTAATGCACATCGAGAAAACAAAATAATCGATATTTCTTGATGCAATAAACATTGCAAATTGGCATATTACGGCAACAACAGTGTATCGAGAAAAATCGATAATTTTAATGAATAATCGATTTGCTTGCGTGATCGTATATCGATAATTTGTTCAACGATGTTTCTAACGATCTAAATGGGCGATTGATTTTTCGCTGCTGACATATCGATAAAATACTCGATAATTTTGTTGAATAATCGATAGCCCTGCATGTTTGGTACGTGTGATTGATTGATCTTTCGACATCTTCTATTGTGCAATGTAATGTATATCGAAAATGAAAAAAGATAATCGATATTTTTTTGATACAATATGCAGGTTGATTGACGTATTAAAGCAATAACAGAAGTGTATCGAGAAAAATCGATAATTTTAATGAATAATCGATTTGCTTGCGTGATGGTATATCGAAAAGTAATCGATATTTCATACACACCCAATTTGTTCTTTTAAAAAGCAATAAACAATTTTAATGGCAAGGTTTTTTTTTCTTCTTAATTTGAGTATCAAACATTTTTCCATACCTTAAAGCTGCTCATCAGCAACGCTCTCCTCTACACCTGCGCTACATAATGACATTTGTACTTATTCGATATTGTACTTATTCTGCAGAAAATATATAAAATACCTTGCTAACTACCACTGCTAGACGTTTACTTAATATAAATTCTCATACAATATTTTGTTTCTAAACAAGCTTAAGCAACTAAAATATTTTTGTAAAACTAAAGACTACAAAAATTATGTGTAAAAATTAAGACTCGCATTAGCAGACATACATATGTACATTATTAGTGAGCCATGGTCGGGTGAGTATGATTGAATTGTGCGCTTAAACACCCGTTTTTAGCAGCTTTTGTCTGCATAATGCCTTTAGACGGCTTATGTTGAACATATATATGTACATATACATACATGCATATATGCAAAAATATTCCTCTTTCGTTATAATTGTAATTTTACGCTAAACTAAAGCAATCAGTCATTCACGCTTCCTTTTTCATTCGCTACACTTTACTTATGTAAATACATACAGACACATAGTGGCTCAATACAATTCATGCATACAGACATTCTAGCAACAAAAATAGTCTTAATATAGCTAGCAAAATGAAAATAAAAAAAGCAAGGAAATGAAAATGTATAATTAAATATAAACTAATTTAAGCTAATCTAAGAAAAAATTCCACTAGTTTTTTTTTTTGTAATTTAGCAACACAATGCCTTGCAATGCATTGCAGTTCAAGCCATTAATTATTAAATGTATGTACGTTTGACCTTTGTTAACGTAGACGTTTTGCAGGGTATTTCTTTTTCCAGATTCTCTGTAGAGTTTTTACATTCATGACTGCGATCTTTTTCCAAATCGAGATTTGGTTTTTTGTGATTGGTATAGTGATTCGGATTCATTAATAAATTAATATCTTTGCCGGTATTGTGATGTTTGACGCCGAATTGTCTGGAAAATTAAATCAGTTTGTAAAAATGTCAGATAAATGTAAAAAAAATGTAAATAGTAATGGCAATTTCAAAAATTTTCCAAGTTCGAATTTTTTGAAACAATTTTTTTTTTTCAAAATTTGAAATAAATTTTGAAGTTCAAATTGTTCGAAACTATTTTTTTTTTTCAAAACTCGAAATACATTTATATGTTAGAATTTTCGAAACTAATTTTATTTCAAATGTCGTTATACATTTTCAAGTTAGAAATTTTCGAAACTACATACATATTTTTCAAAACGAAATTTATTTTGAAGTTCAAATTTTTCGAAACTATTTTTTGTTTTTAAATACGAAATACATTTGGAAGTTCGAATATTTCGTAACCACTTTTTTTTTCTTTGAAAAATTTGAAATACATTTCGATCGAATGTAGTTTCAAAACTTTTTTAAAACTCGCAATGTAATTTGAAGTTCGAGTTTTTCGAAACTCATTTTTTTTCATACACGAAATACATTTTGAAGTTCAAATCCTTCAAAACCACATTTTTCTCAAAACTTGAAACACATTTTGAAGTTCGAATCCTTCAAAACCACATTTTTTTCAAAACTTGAAATACACTTTGAAGTTTGAATTTTTCGAAACTCCATTTTTTTCAAACCTCGAAACTTCATTTATTTTAACTCGAAATACTTTTCGAAGTTCGAATTTCTAATACTACACTTTTTTCAAAACACGCAATACATTTTGAAGTTCGAATTTAAATTTTTTTCATAGCACGAAATACATTTTGAAATTTTTCGAAACTAATTTTTTTTTCAATACATGAAATACATTTTGAAGTTCGAATCTTTCGAGACTACAGTTTTTTCGAAACTTGAAGTAAATTTCGAAGTGCAAATATTTCGAAACTACATTTTATTCAAAACTAGAAATATGTATATTTCGAAGTTCAAATATTTTCGAAACCGTTTTTTTCAAAACTCGAAATACATTTTGAAATTCTAAGTTTTCCAACCTACATTTTTTTCAAAACTTGAAATACTTTATTTCGAATTTTTCGAACTGCCTTTTTTTTCAAAACTTGAAATACATTCCAAAGCTCGGATTTTTTCAAATTGCATTTATTTAAAACCCGAAATGGGTTTCGAAGTTCAAGTTTTTCGAAACTACATTATCTTCGAAAAAAATAATAAATATTTACAAAAAAACTTACGCGTTGGAAGTAAACTGATTGCGATGGTTAGCCTGCAACGATGCTGGCTTGCACATGCGCCGCGTGGTGTAATGGCCCACCATAATGCCAACAATGAAGGTGATGAGCGCAAGTGCCCAATACAAACTTTTGCCAGCAACTCTGATTTTTTTCTCATTTATTGTAGCTTGCGATAGTAAGGGATCTAAAAAGAGACAAGAAACACATAATTAATTAATTCAACAAAGCAAATCTTTTTGCAAAAAAAAATATGCTCATTTGGCCACCAACTCACCACTCAAACTATGCATTAATTCATCGGGATCCACAGAGTGTAACGTAATTTTATTCTCATCACCAAAACTATTCAACAAATAATCATTACCCACACCAGTACTGGCATCCAAATCACCACCACCACCGCCGCCGCCGTCTGTGGGCACTTCAACCGTAGCAATGCTGCTTTCAGCCACACCATTACTAGCGCCACCAATATCAACATGACTCACACCGACTTTGGTATAATGGAATTTCTTACTCAAATCCTCATCAGCTTGTGGTTGTTGGTTGTGTTGTTGTGCGGTAACCAAATCAATGCCAACACTTGCCGTAACAACGCCATCAGCCATCAATGTGCCACGTGTGTATTTGGGACACAGAGCTGCAGCTGCTTTCTTTGTGGTGTTGAGGCTTTGTAGAAAAGCTTTGGTGCCGAGTTTTAGATTTTTGGCGACCAAACTTTTACATTCATGATTTTGTTGATCCCATGCACAATTCGGATCTTGCAGGCTCAAGCAGCCCAAACAATCGACAATGTGGGCACAATGATGCAGTGGTACGGTTACCAAACTGCCATCGCTAACCACCAACAAACGATTTGATTTGGAGAATACAACCAATTCACGTATTGGCACACCAACTGGCAAAACTTGCATTTCGGAGATTAAAATCGTTTTTAGCTTATCAACGGTGCCACCTGTCGTCTGTGCCGTGCGTTGACTGGGTGTTGGTATATTAATAAATTTCGTTATGCGTCCATCATCGGTGCCCGCATACACAACATCATAATATTCACCATTTAGACCCATTATTTGTGCATCGATGGCGATTGTGGTGAGACGATGATGCAAATTGACTTTGGTGAGTAAGGGACGTCCATAAACCGAGGTGACAGCAGTTTGCATTAGCGGATGTGTTTTGGCAAAATTTACCGCTATGCTCGATAACATGCGTGAGTCCTCGACACATTTGCCTGGACGCGGTTCGGGCACTTGTTCATCCTCTATGGGCAACCATTGTGATTGACTATCTTTTTGGGATTTGAATGTGCCCTCGAAGGCATCCAAAATATCGTCTACATTGAAAGCGCATACAGCAGAGCCGGGTATGGCATTTATGGATGTGGTGAAAACGGCATAGATAAGGGAATTCGGACCGCTTTCGACAATGGGTGAGATGGACTCTGCGAGGTGTGTAAGAGGAGTTAAAATTTATGAAAAATTTCGAATAATAAAATGTGAATAAAAAGTAAAGTGAGCAACAACGATTTTTCAAAGTTCAAATTATGTTCGAAATATTTTCCAATTTAATTTTTTCGAAGAATTTGAATTTTTTAAGGTTCTTATAATTTTCGAAGTTCGAAAAATTTTCGCAGTTTAATTTTTTAGTGAAGATTTTGAGTTTTAAGGTTGAAGACAAATTTTCAGACAAATTATAGTTATATTCTTCGTTCGAAGTTCGAATTATGTTCGAGATGTTTTCAAAATTATTTTTTGATATTTTGAAAGTTTGAGATTTTTTAAAGGTTCTTATAATTTTCGGGTTTCAAATGATTTTCGAAGTTCGATTATTTTCAGTTAGATTTTTTAGTGAAAAATTTTAGTTTTAAGGTTGAAAAAAGTATATTTTCAGTTATACTCACATATTTTATCAAAGTTAACGAAACATCTTCGTTCGAATTATGTTGCAAATGTTTTCGAAATTAATATTTTTTCTTTTGTTTTGAAGAATTTAAAGTTTTTGAAAGGTTCTCATCATTTTCGAATTTCGAACCATTTTCGAAGTTCGAAAAATTTTCGTATTTAATTTTTTGGCGAAGAATTTGAGTTCTAAGATTGAAAAAAAGTAAATTTTCAAACAAATTAAAGTAATACTTACGTATTTCATCAAAGTAAAATGGAAAATCTCCGGGTACTGAGCAATTCAGACGTGCCTTCAAAAATGAGGTCCAACTCTTAGAAAGTGTATAGGGACCGCCGCGATCATTTTTGCAAACGCGACCAACGCGTGAATAAATTGTCTGGAAAGTATGAGTTGAAAAAAGAGGTAAAAATAGCAGCAAATATGGCTAAGAAATAAATTAAACATGGACTCAAAACTCGCATGCCCTAGTATACAACGTAGAACAACATACACAGTATGAATAATCAAACTTTCAAGCTGCATAATCTCTCACTAACTCACCTTGCCAAAATTCATATACTCCATTGATATCTCACGAAAGAAGAACAACACATATTGATCACGCTCCACCGCACCCACGAAGTCCGGCTGATTCAACTGTTTCAAATCATATTGTTCGGTACGTAAATTTTCGCGATAAATCAACGGATCACTACCCGAAAAGTCTGCCACGGTAGCGCTATACAATTGTCCCTCCGCATAGGCATAAGTGCTATTGTGAGCCGGGCTGTATGGACATAGCCCCTGCGCCTCCACATCACGCGCTATCTCATAGCGTTGCCCAGAACCGGCGGCGGCGCTCAATTCACTTGTGGCGGGCGCATAATGACGACAACGCGGCTTGTACGAATTGGTGCCACACAACAGCAGCTGTTGATCGTCGAGCCGCGCAAAAACGCGTATGTAATTGTGACAATCCGTTTCATGTTTACCCTTGAGTGCGCACAGCTCACGATCGGCATCGGAAGAATACCATTCCAAGCGACTAATTTCACGTAAGCCATCCAATGTGATGTTGTACATAATATCCCTAAATGAGAGTGGGGAGGAGGAGAAGGAGCGGTTAGTGAGGTAAAAGTAAATGTTTTGTAAATTATTGCTGTTTTGTTCGAAATGAGGTTAGTGACTTTTCTGTTGGTTTGCCGCTACTTACTTTGCTCCCACCAATATGGTGGCATCGTCATAGGCCAATATTTTAAAATAATCAGTGCTGTTGCCCAGAAACTTGGCAATGATTTTATCTTGTTCTGCGCGCGGTGGCATGGAAAATAAATGAGATGGGAAAAAAATGTAGACAAAATATTTATATACAGAGGAAGTGAGTAAATAAACTGTAATGTATTTAAATTAGTTTATAAGAATTAAATTTGCATAAAACAGACTTACATAAAACAGACTATGTTATACCCAGTTGTAGATTGTGATATTAAACACTTATTGCCAATTTTAAATAATAACATCTATCACATCAAAGAGATCAATGCACCTTTCAGGCGTGTTAAACGGAACTTACTCAAACTTAAATCGGGTCGGCTTTCCATTAAGGAACCACGCCCCGAGAAAAATCACTACTTCAGCATGGTAGAGGGTCTCTTACACATCTTAAAACTGAGATCAAAATTTGCCGCAGTCTTATAGTTTAAGATACATATATTTTTTGTTAAAGCTTGATGGATCCATAGAAAGAAAGGGTTATTTTTTTAAAGCGCGGCCAACGCAGAAAGGTGGGCTTGTTTTTATACGTACTTTTCCTCGGTACTAGTGCGTAATTTTGGTGTTTTGTTTGGTAAATAAATTACAACTTTAACAAGAAATATCTCGTAAACTAAAAGTCTCCGGCAAGTTTTGATTTGAGTTCTGAGATCTGTGAGAGCCCCTCTACACCCCTGAAAAAATGATTTTTCTCGAGGCGTGCTACCTTAATGGAAAGTCGACCCCAAATCTGTTGTGTTTTCTATACAAATCGCTCTATAAAAGATAATAACTTGCCTATTACAAACAACTGGGTATAACAAGAATATTTACATTATAAAAAAAAAACAGAAAAAGTTCAACTTTCAACAAAAAACGGAAATGCTCATCAATCGTGCACTAAGTACAAATACATACATATGTATATAGAACACAGAATTCACACAAACTTACTCGGTTGCAAATCTGGGCGCACGTCGGGCATCCAAGCATGCATGGCATGCGGCAGTAAAGCCATCAGCAGCAGCACCAACAACGGTAGTCGCGTCTGCAGCGACGGCGAGTGGCATGACGTGCCGCAGCTAATTAGCGTTTTGATGGCAAACACGCTTTTATTGTTGGTTGTTTTTGTGGTTGATTTTTTTCGCAGCTTTTGCATTGCAAATAATTTAACAATTATTATTATTTGTTGGTAAGTGTATGTGTATATTTTTTTTTGTTGCAATTTTTACGAGCACAATTTTTAATTGCTTATTATTTCTGGCACACCAAACAAACGGTTACGGTAACATGGTAGGTTATAGTTATAGATGTATGTATGTTGGTTTATATGTAATTAGTTAATTGTTATGCTTAAATATTTTCAGCTTGAATATATAATTTAATATATATTTTTTAATTTTTTTCAATTAATTGTTTTTATTTTTGGCAACATCAACGTTGTTGTAACGGCGGCAACGGCGCGCAGGCGAACACTTTTTGTTTCAAGTTTTGCACTTGTTGCTTTGCTGCTTTTATGCTTGTTGCTTTTTGTTTAAAGCGGCTTTTATTTTTGTTGCTTTTTGTTTAAAGCAGCTTTTATTTTTGTTGCTGCTGTTTAAAACAGCTTTTATTGTGCTTGTTGTTGTAGCATGTAAATTGACACATATTGAATAAACCGCTATTTAGCCAAAGAGCAGGAAAATCCAGCGTGTTACCACCAACAAAGCTCGCAGCGTTCCAAATAGCAACTGAAATGGCACGATCGTTGGCTGTAGCAGAAGCTTGTGCAATGTGGATGGCTGTCTGTGGCTCTGTGATATGTGATGTGCGCCTCCCTAGCTGCACGCTGGACTGCAGGCGTTTGTGCGCGTGTTTACTGCGCTGATTGTTATACAATTAGTTTTTTATTTTACTTTTTTTATTTTTTATGTGTATTTCCTTTTCCTTTCAGCTTCAAATCCAATGCTTTGCGTATATTCAGACGTTGACGACAACAACAACACAATGGAAATTAAATACCTGCAAAATGGATAAGGGAAAAAACCCAGACACGGCAAATTAATAAACAAAATTCATCTATGTATATGTTTGTTTGTATGTACAAATGTAATTAGCATTAGAATTAGCAGTGGATTTGAAATATTTAACGCAAATGACAATTGTTGCAGCAAAACAGCCACACTGCGCAGCAAAATGAGGTTATGTATCTACATACATACATAAATTTTTTTTATCTCATTATTGTAGTAAAGTAATCTTTTTTTGAACGCCGCCAATCTAAAATATTGCACATGTCAACTAGTATGCACATTTTGTCCGCTCTTGTTTGCAGTAGGTACGTGCACTATTCAATGGCAAATGTTAGGTACTCGCCGTTAGCACAGCTTAAGTAATGACTTTATGGCTGACATGCCTCTAGGTCGGCGATCGGCAGCTGGGCCATTTAGGGCCACTCGTTTCTCATGTATAGATCGGGTGTGCGCTGCTAGCAAGCTATCGCTGAGCTGGCCGCGAACCAGTTTGCACTTGTACGTTGAAAGGTGCGGATGGTATGCGGATAAATGTTTTTCAGTGCTCTGCTTTTGCACGCACACTACCACAAATATTTTGCGAGTGTGTTGGTTGCTCTGCCAGCGGTGCCGATCGCTGCTCTAGGTACACGAGCTAAATACCAAACGACAATTGGCAGATCCTTTTGCCTTGTGTGAACAAGTAACAGTCAACAGTCCAGTAAGTAGCCTTCATTCGTTCGCTTTCGCTTTGTAATCGGAAAATTTATTTTTCTTATTTGTTCTTGTTGTTGCTGTGACAACACAAACAGTACTGTGCTAGTCCTTTTACCTGCTTCGGCATTGGCTGCCGCGTTACACATGTGTTTTGACACATTTCCTTTGATTAGCAGAAATGTGTGGAAAGCACGTACGGGTTTTCCCGAAACAAATATGTATAATGTACAGTTGTGAGAAGGAAAATTGAAATGATGGAAAATTATTATTATTCAAGGTTTTCTTAATTACATAATGGTATTAATTACCCACCAAATATTCAGAGTCAGATAGGAATCCTAAACTGGTGCATTAACACTCCTTATGAGCTCATTTTGAAGTCCGAAATGTATGTATTTTTGTTCCTAAGGTGGTCATAAAAGACTCCTATTCGGCTCATATTTATGACTATTTTTGACTTCTTCTATGATTAGCAAAAAAAATCGTAAAAAAAATTCTTAAGCTCATATTTCACACATATTCGGTTTCATATCGGACTCCAAATTATGAGGCTCATGTTTCACACATATTTCGGTGTAATATATGATTTCAAAAGTTTAGGACTCATACACATATTTCGGACTCATAATGTGCTCCAAATTATGAGTAATCCGAGAATGTTGGCTGGGTAAGGGCTAGTTCTATTGCTTGCAAGTTTATATAAGCGTTGTCGGCTGTTAGAATATAATAGAATTGGTGTCAAGGATTGTACGTCGATCCATTTTAAACTCTCTTAATCCCCATACATCATCTAAGCAAAGCTCCTCCAAAAAGAGGAGCATGTCGCTTGGCTTTAGAGATTGAATGTGCCCTTGTACTGGCCAAGGCATGCTAAGAAACCTTTCACGTTTCCTGGCAATATCATCACACTCAGCCAGTACTATGTGTTCTGCAGACTCATCAACCATAACACAGCAGCGACATAGGCTGCGCTATACACGATGCCTAGCCTCTTCATATGTTTTTTGAGCCTGTAGTGCTCTGTCAGAATTCCTGTCAATATCATACGTGTGTTCTTTGAGAGGTACCTAATCGCGTCTAAGCGTCTAAAAAATTTAAGATTTCAAATTAGTGACTCATTTTGAGACTTCAGAATATTTGCCTAAGTATTCAGTAAGTCCCTTAAAGATCAAAAGGTTGCAATGGCAGAGTGTGAAGGGTACGAGAATTCCAAACAAAAGACGTTTCCTCTCGTTTCTCTCAATTAATGATCATTTGCATGGAAAATATTTTTTTTTTGGTTTGTTGTAAATAAGCGACAATGCTGCTATTTCTTCACTCACAACTGTATTACATACATATTTATATCGTGGTAATTATATTGATAAACCGAAGAATTTAGTTTACCACCAAAAGGTTTTTACATACAAGAAAAGAAAAAAAGAAAAGGTGAATTCCATTGGAACGGGTGTGACCATGATGCGTAAGAGCAAATTAACTAGAGTGCAGCGAATGGCTTCCATGCTTATTAGCGGAGCCCTTCCCTCCACCCCAACTAAAGCTCTCGAAACCATCCTATTTCTTCTCCCCACGGATATACAGGGGAAACTCATTGCCAGCTGCAACGCGGCAAGGCTCAATGCAACCGAACCCTGGAGGGACACCAGATTCGGGCACGCTCAAATTCTTAGTAACGTCCCTGCCAATTTTCTAAAGCTGGACTATGCAATACCAGCCTTTTGTTGGGATAACAAATTCTCCACAAGAATCCCGGAGAGGAGCGAGTGGAAGAACTTAGGGGATCCCGACCCTAATACACTGCACATTTACACGGACGGCTCTAAATTGAACAATAGATTTGGAAGTGGGTTTTTCTGCGAAAAGCTTCATCTGAAAGTAAGTTTGCGCCTACCTGATCACTGCAGCGTCTATCAGGCTGAGCTCATAGCCATATGGGAAGCAGCTCGTCGCCTGACAGATCTGCCAGACATAAATTCTATCAAAATCTTCTCTGACAGCCAAGCTGCCATAAAATCCTTACAGAGTAACAATGCTACATCTATAGTTGCAATGAAATGTAGGGAGTCTTTGAACAAACTAGCCGAAAGGTGCGACCTGAACGTCATTTGGGTTCCAGGCCATAGCAACGTTCGGGGCAACTGCATTGCAGATGAGTTGGCAAGGGAAGGCACAAGCTTGCAGGATATCACATCTGCGGCATGGGTTGGCCCCCCGCTTAACTCATGCAAGCATTGGTTGAGATCTCGCTCCATTGAACAGGCTAACGCTAGATGGGCCAAGGAGTCAACTTGTGTGATTTCTAGGCAAATCTGGCCTAGACTGGATGAGGCTAGGTCTGTATCGGTGCTGCATCTGAATCGGCTCTCTATAGGTCCGCTGGTGGGACTTCTAACAGGCCATTGTCTTATGGGCACTCACGCCTCTCGCATGGGCCTATATAAAAACGACTTCTGCCGCAGCTGTAGGGACGTGGAGGAAATAGAGAGTGTTGAGCACTATCTATGCCACTGCCCCGCACTGTCGCTATCCAGGTACCGCTTCCTCCATAAACACTTTTTCGAGTGCCTGGCGGAGATGGAAAATGCAAGGACACTAGATTTTCTGCGCTTCATGAAACAAACGCGCTGGTTTAGCTTCACGGGCATCTAATCTTATCATACTTTTGAATCTAATTTTTCCGGAAAGGTTTGTAAACAGGGATAAGGAAGCTAGGGCTCCCGTGTGGTATCACAATGGGCCACCTCGGCCTAAGTGTGTCCCCGCTTTCATGAATTGCGGAGACAGCCACCTCAACCTAACCTAACCTAACCTAACCATGATGCGCAGATATTAGTTTTTTATTTGAAATTCAAAACTTGCATTTAAAAAAAACACCGTTAATCCCAGCAATTGAAATTTCAAAACCGTTGGATAACAGATATGCACATGAAGGACACAATTTCTGACCAGAGTGACTATTTGAATACTGGGAAAGGTATGACCTTATAAATTTGGCTTTCCAACAAATCTTACTTTTCGTATAGATTCTATAAAACTTTTCACAGAACGCATATAAACAATTTAGTGCAGCACATTGTCTGAAGTCTTTTTGATTATATGGCATACTTACTATTTTTAAGATCGCGTTTTTCTTACAAAAAAAATAACTGTTTAAAAAATGGTACGGGTGTGACCTCACCATACAAAAAACGTGAATTGATTATTCAGTATAACAACCGCAAGTCAAAGTGTTGCCAAACATATAAAATTTGACACAAATACACATTCATTAATTCATCCATAAGTTACATGCTTCTGTGCATATTAATTAATTGAATTTAATTAATAAAAGGGAGGTAGATAAATTCTTATTTTTCTGGATAAAGCCGTTTTGGGTGGAATTGACCAAAAGCAAAAGGCAAAGAAGAAAAACAAAACAAATAAAAAAAAAACAAAAAAAAAAAACCGTAAAGGAAAACAAAGAAAACCAAACGTGACTCTATAGTTACTTATCACAAGCTGCATTTGAGATTTTGTAAATTTCCCAAACACGCATAGAAGCACGCAATGCACGATTAAAACAACAAAACCAACAACAAATGAAAAACTGCTGAAAAACTCCAATCTCGATAATCTAGTACGCCGGTGATTGTAACAATCACAATCCACTTTCTCACACTTGAAACGCTTCCATTGATAACACTGCTCTACAGCCAAAAAATACTCTGAACGCGACCATCCTATTTATATGTAAAATCGGTCGCTGATTCCGAAAATCGGGCTCATTTTTAATTCTATGGGAAGGTTTTTGAGATATCGGCAATTTACCGTTATTTGGCCAATGGCTCCACTTAATCCTGTATACCTCTTTAACGCAGTGAGCTATCTTCTTTGGAGTGACCCTCAACGAAAGAAAATTAAATTTCCTTTTCATCGCTGCTACAACATTTTTCTGTAACTCTTATGGTTTCTGAAATATTGACGATACAATTTGAATTTTTTCGATTTTTTACGATTTTTTGAAGAAAAAATTGACTTTGTCAGGCAATATCTTTTAAACCAATGTCTTCACCTTCGGTTTTACTCCTTTACGTGAAGCTCCATTCTATTGGGAAAAAGATAAGCTATCAACGAAGAAAATCCATGGTAAAATAGAAAAGTTATAGGCGATCAAGTAAATACATCCAAGTCGCGCAATGCCTCTGCACGGGTATATTCTATGCATGTTATACCAATACCTACACATCTGCAGTAGCAGCACATTGGCAGCGCAGTAGATAAAAGCCCATTTACGGGTATAACATGCATAGAATATACCCGTGCAGAGGCATTGCGCGACTTGGATGTATTTACTTGATCGCCTATAACTTTTCCATTTTACCATGGATTTTCTTCGTTGATAGCTTATATTTTTCCCAATAGAATGGAGCTTCATGTAAAGGAGTAAAACCGAAGGTGAAGACATTGGTTTAAAAGATATTGCCTGACAAATTCAATTTTTTCTTCAAAAAATCGTAAAAAATCGAAAAAATTCAAATTGAATCGTCAATATTTCAGAAACTATAAGAGTTACAGAAAAATGTTATAGCAGCGATGAAAAGGAAATTTAATTTTCTTTCGTTTAGTGTCACTCCAAGGAAGATAGCTCACTGCGTTAAAAAGGTATACAGGATTAAGTGGAGCCAGTGGCCAAATAACGGTAAATTGCCGATATCTCAAAAACCTTCCCATAGAATTAAAAATGAGCCCGATTTTCGGAATCAGCGACCGATTTTACATATAGATAGGATGGTCACGTCCAAAGTACAGACAAAAAATTTCATTTTGTGATCCAGTGTAATTAAGCAAAAATGTGACAGGAATTGACGCGCTAAATACAAGTCTTTGCTTGTTTGTTTGTTTGTAAAGCTGAGCTGATTTGAGCTGAGCACTGAGCTGAGCTGTTGGCCACTGAAAACAACAAAACTGACTGAAAGCAACAAATCAGCCACAAGCAGCGCATAGAAAACGCCCATTGTACGGAGAGTCTGACAACGAAGCAGACATCCAAATAGCCAGAGGAGATACGAGCGTTGTTTGATAGGTATGTATGTGACATTTTGAATAAGAAATAATTTTTTTCGGCAAAAATGCATTTTATTTTTCAACGTAATCTCCTTTCAGCTCGATACTCTTGGTGTAGCTTTTTTCCAATTTTTTTTTTTATTCCTTCCAACAACAGGATTTTTCAAGGCTCTCAAAATAGGCTTTTGTTTCTGTGATGGCCTTTTCATTTGAGCCGAATCTCTTCCCACCCAACCATTTCTTCAAGTTTATGCACAGCAAATAATCGGAGGTGGCTAAATCTGGAGAATATGGTCGGTTAGGTAGCAATTCTTAACCTAATATATGAACTTTTGCCATGTTGACTAGATACACACTTGTGCGGTCGTGCATTGTCATGATTAAACTGAATTTTTTTCCTGCCAAATCAGGTCGTTTTTGCTTCAAATTAAGATCGAATCTGTCCAAAATCTCCGAGTAATTTTCGCCGGTAATTGTGTTACCCTTTTCAAGATAATTGATTTGAATGACAGCTTGTGCATCCCAAAATTATGTGGTCTTAACCTTATTGGCCGACAAACCCGCTTTAGCCTCCTTTGGTGCACGCACACCCGGAGAAACCAAAAGTTTTGATTGTTCCTTGGCTGCTGGTTGTTGTGATGGATCCAAATTTCATCTACGGTAATAAAACGGCACAAAACTTCGTTCGGATTACGGCTGAATATCATCAAACAATCCTTTGAAGTTGTCACCCGTTTACGCTTATTATCGAATATAAGCAATCGCGGCAGCCATCGCGCGGATAGCTTTTTTATGTCGAAATATTCATGCAACATGTGATGTATGTGCTCAGTTGAGGTGCCTATGGTCTCAGCAATTTCATTCTCCGATCGTCCAATATCACTCCATGGATTTTATCGACGATTTCTGACGTGACTACTTCTTTTGGGAGACTGAACGATCGGCATCACTTGTGCTATTACGGCCACAATGGAATTCAGAGCAGAATCGCCATAGTATTTATCAAGCTTTTCCTTTGTTTCCTTCATGTTTCTTTTACGAAAAAAAATTGTGCTTAATCAGCACACGAAATTCATTTTTTTTTTTTTGTTTTCATTTTTGTTACAACCCGCGAGGTTTACGATTTTAAATAAATGGCGCAGGTTGCTCTCACTTTTACAGTAGGCTTTTAAGAGATGGTAGTTGACGTCAGCAGTGTTGAATTCAAAATTACTGGTCGCCAAGTACAAAATGTTACGGACTTATCAAACAACCCTCGTATGGACATACCCAATAAACATCAGGCCCAAAAATCTCAAACATTTGAGAAAACCCTAATTCTCAATTTGCTAATAATTTTCTCAAAAATTCCACCAACGTTTGAGAAAAAATGTGCCTTTTTGTTTGAGAATGCTATCAAGGGAAATTTGAGGTGCATTTGATAACAATCGTTTGAGGTTTGAGAATAAGGTTAGTTCACAAATGCATCTCAAATTGAGAATTAAGAAAAATGTTTATGGGGTACATATGTGCACATTGTGTGACACGTCGCGTCGCACAATGGGTGATTGCGGCCAAAATTAATGTATGAGTAAAACCATTTTTTTAAATAGAGATCGACAGATACATCAAATTGTAATAAAAAAGCTTATATAAAAATTTTGGAGTCTCTTTTCGTTTAGCCGTACAGGGTGCCCAAAGTTGAGCAAAAAATAGGTCCTTTTATTTCTCAATGAACACACCTCATACAAAACGCTCTTTCTCATTTAACTGTTAACCTACATACACGAATGATACATCGTTACATAGATAATGATTTTCTCTTTCAGAAAAAATAACTTAGTTGTAAATAGCGTTCACTGTTGAATTTATAAGAATTTTCAAATATGTATTCACAAAAAATGTCGATGATAAAAAAATTTTCCTCGACTTTGAATAAAAAAATTAAAAAAAAACAAAAAATATTACCTCCTCATTTTTTTTTTATGCTTTGAAATAATATATTCTTAATCAAACTGCATTTTCATTTTAAAAATCCACTTGCTCCATTTGCTTTTATAATTTTTTTCCCATCTGCCTAAAACTGCGTTATTGTAAATGCATTAATTATGTTACTTTTGACATTATGAAAAACGTTTATATTTAGGCGACTAATCGAATATTTCTCTATCGTCTTTCAGCAAATGGTCCATACTTTAAAATTATGAGGTAATTTTTTTTATCAGCGTTAATTATTATCTTTGGCAGCTTTTTTATTTTAGAATAAAAAAAAAAAATTGTAAAAATTGTAAAATTTTAAAATGAAATTAAAAAAAAAAACAAAAAATATTACCTCCTCAATTTTTTAATATTTGATGCTCCTGAATGTCTTTTATAAACTGGCGATAAAATTGTAAAAATTCGTTTGCTCCATTTTGTTTTATGAACATTTTTATGGAAGGTGTTTTTTTGAGTTTTGGTACATTTTTCCCATACAAAATTCCCAGAAGTATGCTTCAAAAAGTTTAATTTTTTTTGTATGGGGAATATTTGTCAAAATGGTGAAACTTAAATATCGATATTTCCAATTCTAATTAAGATATTCGAAGAAACTAAACGCTGTTTTCAAGGGTAATGATTGTGCTTTCAACTGGTTTTATCGAATTTGAGTGGAAGGTAATTACATAAAAGATATTAAGCAGGGAATAGAGCCAAAAAACGTGTTTTTTGCCTATTTGGGCATGAATATCTCAGAAACTAGAAACAATTTGGAAAATCTGACTTCAGGTTTAGCACACTGAAATCCTTTAGAAAAGTGTAATTTCATTTCTGGTATAAAATTTTTTTGAAATGCGATTTTTTTGTATGAAAGTTTTATGATATATGCTTATAACATACTTAAAAGTGCATATATTTTTAATTTAAAAACGGTGAAGTGCTTTACCCCTTTTCAAAAATTATTACCACATTTGATTTATATTTCAAAAATGTATACACTAATCAAAATGGAGCATTTTAGCTATAATAAGTAGTTAGGAAAATGCTGAAATTTCAAAAATACCTTTATATGGGAGGTGGGCGTATTTGTGGGTGGATTTTGTTCAAATTTTCACAGTTTACTAATTTCAACCAAAAAAGCTTAAGTTCCGAGTTTCAAGATTCTAGCTTAATTATTACTATTTTTGGTTTGTATGGAGGTGCCCCCACTGTGCGTCGCCTGTTAATCAGTTGGATTTGCTTTGTGCTTGTTTGATTTCCAGCACCAGCATTCGCAGAGACTAATACATTTGTGGCATCTTTTTTTGTGAATCTCTTTTAAAATATTATTAACTACAAATAGCTACAAAAATCAACAAGCGAAACATGAAAATGTGTCCGCATACTTTGTTTTGGTTGAGATTTAAATATGTTTACATTGTGATTGGATTGTGATTTTTGTGTGATTTTTTGTTTGGTGTGTGAAAATTTGGTGCAGCCAACATTTTCCTCAGCGTCTTCCAAAAACACAAAGCAAGGGCAGCATAGAGGTCTTGGTTAATTTAGAGAAAGAAGTAGATACAAGTAAAATAAGAACAAGTAAGGAAGCCTAAGTTCGAGTGGAATCGAAAATTAGATACTCAGCTGTATGCTTTCATTGTTTGTTTGCGTTTGATGGAAACACGGTGCACTTAATATAAAGCGAGTGCTGCATAAAGTGGGCGTAGTCACGCCCATTTTCTAAATTTGTATCAGTCATCCAACTAAGCATATCAGTATTATACTTTGTGCAAAATTTCATTCCTTTATGGCTTCTAGTTACAAAGATGTCACGTTACAAATTCCAAAAGGGTGTTCCAGAAATATCTTTGTTAAAAAGTAGGCGTGGTCATAAACCGATTTCAATAAATTTTTGCGTGGCTATTAACACAAGTTATAAAAGTGTATAAACCAAGTTTCGTCATAATATCTCAATTATTTGTGTGAATTATTATTTCAATGAATTATCTTTATATTTGACAAAGATATCGCTTAAAATGTTTTTATTAGGCCCTTTTATAGTTCTCATATATAAAAGTGGGCGTGGTCGTCAACCGATTTCGCTAAAATTTTGAGCGTGTATTACCACAAGTAATGAAAGTGTACACACCAAGTTTCGTCATTATATATAAATTATTTGTTGAGTTATGGGCTCAGAAATCTCGTATATTCCTGTTTATAAAAAGAGGCGGTGCCACGCCCATTTTCCAAAATTTTTGTGTTTTTCGTTTTATGTCCGCAGTTGGACTCCTGCTATAAAATTTTAATGATATATCTTTATATTTGACAGAGATATCGCTTAAAATGTTTTTATTAGGTCACTTTATAAGACCCATATATAAAAGTGGGCGTGGCCCTCAACCGATTTCGGAAATTTTTCGTCCAAATATTTGACTAAGTAAGTATATCACACGTACCAAATTTCATCGATATATCTTCAACGGTTTCTGATTTATGACTCATAAAACTTTCAATGTTTGCCCCTTAATAAGTGGGCGTGGCACCGCCCATTTTCCAAAATTTTTGTGTTTTTCGTTTTATGTCCGCAGTTGGACTCACGCGACAAAATTTCAATGATAGATCTTTATATTTGACAGAGATATCGCTTAAAATGTTTTTATTAGGCCCCTTTATAGTTCTCATATATAAAAGTGGGCGTGGCCGTCAACCGATTTCAACTATTTTCCGTCCAAACGTATGTCTAAGTAAGTAAATCACGCGTACCAAATTTTGTCGATATATCTTCAATGGTTTCTGAGTTATGACATATAAAACTTTCAAGGTTTGACCCTTAATAAGTGGGCGTGGCACCGCCCATTTTCCAAAATTTCATCAAATTTCTTCCTAGGGGCCTGAGCTCAACACGTGGGTAAAATTTCATCGCTCCAGCTATATTAGTGACTGAGATACCAATTTTCCGATTATTTCTATATAGGAAAAATGGGCGTGGTCATGGTCCGATTTCGCCCATTTTCAATACCAACCGTCCCAGTCTCGATACCAACTTGCATTTCAAATTTCATCAAAATATCTCAATTTTTGCGCGAGTTAGAGTGTTTACAGACGGACGGACAGACGGACGGACGGACGGACGGACGGACATGGCTAAATCGATTTCTCTTTTCACCCTGATCATTTTGATATATATAAGTCTATATCTATCTCGATTATTTCACTCTGTTACAATCCACCGTTATGTGATGAAAACTATAATACTCTGTGTACTAGTACAGCTGAGTATAAAAAAGAAAAGATAAGTACTTAGTTAATTGCTTCTAAAAACAAAGTCACTACTACGAAACAAAGGTAAAAAAAGACAGCGTTGGCCGCTCTTGACTTTTGGAGATTGTTTCATAACTTTTTTCGACAAATAATTTTATGCAATAAAATTGACTAACCGATACATATTTCACCCTTGAAACTGCATACAATGGATGAAGAGAGTATCTCTTGTAATTATTATCAGGTTACAGAAACTACAATGAAGTTATACTATGTAGTTTTTCATGAATCTCAAGCAAAACTTGTACTTCCTTCTCTACCACACATGACGGTTTCGTAACTGCTGACAGTTGTTGAAGATTCATTACATCTTTGGGTAGTCAGTTCGGTTTTAAAGAGGAACCTACTGAGCTGTTAACTCTGTCGACAACTCAGTTGGTATTTTCTACAAAAATAAATGGCGTTCTTTCTGACTTTCCCCAGCATTCAAAAAGTCAGCCAGCTAAACACTCACTGCACTAACTTGAGCTACCAGCTGCTGCACACTGCTGTTTTTTATAGCACCTCCCCTTCAACACTATTCATTTTCTAAAAGCACTTAGCTCAACATTTTTTGGTTAGCTGGAAAATTTGATTTTAATTGCCGCTACAAATTTGGTATAAATATAGAATTGGAAAAAAAATTTAAAAAAAAAAACAACAACAACCATAGCAGCAACGTTTACATGCACATTTACCAAATAAATCAGCTCACAAGTAGTGCAACAAAAAAAAATTAATTATTACCTACATATGTACCTATGTATACACTTGTATACAATGTAATGCATGTTTGTAACATACACATATGTATGTATTATTTGTATTTATTTAAACCGCGTGTGAAAATATGGTCAATATATTTTTTTTTGTTTAGCGGAAGAACGGATACACGCTATTTTGTAAGATACAAACATACATGCGTACATATACTAGGGTGGTCCTTAAAAATCGAATTTGTGTTTTTCTTCGGTCTCACCCCCTACACCGATAACAACACAGTCATAAATTTTATATATAAATTTTGGTCCCGATGGGAGTGGTGTCGCACGGGGGTTAAAGTTCAAAAAACTCTATGAATATCCAACAAATTAAATAAGTTTTTTTTATATCTAATGCCTGAAATCGATAGTTATAGATATACATATATGATATGAAATTTGACCCCTGTGGGACAACCCTTAACTGTCTCTGATCGGGTCCAAAATTTATAAGTATGTGGTATTTTCGACTATATTACCATCCACCTGGGGGGTGAGGTTGAAGATAT
Source organism: Urophora cardui (assembly GCA_960531455.1). Classification (NCBI taxonomy): domain Eukaryota; kingdom Metazoa; phylum Arthropoda; class Insecta; order Diptera; family Tephritidae; genus Urophora; species Urophora cardui. The sequence goes on along the minus strand of OY482670.1, from coordinate 16,781,972 downwards.
CTATTATTTAAAAATGAATGTATGTGTGTCCTCTATAGACTACCAAAGTAATCAACCGATCTTCATGAAATTTTCATAGTAAATTCATGTGATATTAGTGCACATAGTAGGGTATATACTATTTTCGAAAAGTGGAAGCTTCCGCGATAATGGTTTCAAATAAAAGGTATTTAGGTAGGGCATGAACATTGAGCTATTACCATGATGATGTCGAGGCCCGGTTCCCAGTGCAGGGATTCTGTAACCACCTTGCGACAATTTTCGCATCGATATCGTAAATTTGCGATCAGTTTTCCGAATTATGCAGAAGTATCGAGGGAAATTTTGGTGTCGTTAGACTTTGCGATTTTCGATTGCAAAATAAGTTACAGAATCCCTGTACATTTATCGGTAAAAACGTGAACCTGGATAATCCTGGAATGTTTTTTTTGGCGATATTGGTATCAAGTCAAATGCAGAAATCGGGGCTTCTATATAAAGCTCTCTTCGATGTAATGCCCAAACCGGTTCCTTAGGAAAAGGAAAAAGAAAGTAAAATGGGAAAGAAAGGGAAATGGTGGAGGAAGGGAAAAGGAAAGGAAATAGGGCAGAAAACGGAGTGGGAATAGGAGTCGAAAAGAGGTTAGGAGGGGGAAGGGAGTCAAATGAGGAGAAAGACTAGGGGCCGTCACCATCTCCGGTAATCAGAGATTTTTGCTGGCTTAAGCAATTTATTCGACAGCTCGCCATACAATTTACGTCAAACTAAACAGCGATTAAATTAACCGGAGATGGTGAAACCGGACCTAGGAGAGGAAAAGTAATGTGAGGTAAGATAGGGCGATAGAGAACGGGAAAGGGATAGGGAAAGCAAAGAAAAGATGAAGGGAACTTAAATGAAAGGTAAAGGGAGGTATGGTGGGAAGGGAAGTGAAAGGTAAATGTAAAGACTCATTATAACTTAAAAACATTTTTCGTCGCTGCAAAGCGGTAAGGGTATTTGCTAGTATGATATACAATTTGTCTACATACACTTTGGGGAACATCCTAATGTATACATACATATTTATGTATGTACCTATTTATGTACATACATATGTCTAGGTATATAGATTAACTATAAACGCTTCAGTTTAAGCAAAAAGTTACTCATTTTATCTTTTTTGTTTGCTTCTTCCGCCATTATATCAAAAAGCCAGTTTACCTAGAGCGTGTTATTTATGTATTTTAAGTATTTATTATTTATAAGTGATCTAGTTTTAGTTATTTCATGTGAATAAAAAATTTATTGAATTTTTATTACCGTTAACTTGCACACAAAAACTGTTTATTTAACAATGAATTTTTGAATTTATTAGAACACGGAATAGTTTGATAGAACAACTGTAGAATATATCATCGTTTAAACTTAATAACCGTCTAAGTGAAGCTTTCATAAATAATCGCCTATGTCAAAATTGAGATTTGCCAAACTTTAACTCCTTGCGCCCAGCCATACATTTGGTCTTTGGGGAAGCTCTAGATTTCCTACTACTGTCCCTTTCCGCTCTGAAGTCGTAGAGTGGTGCGAGAAGGAATTAAATTTTAATTTTTTGGCACAAATGTCGGTTAGGCGGTTATGAAAGTCTCATTTAGGCGGTAATGAAGTTTAAAAAGCGATATGTAAGTTTAAGCCTAAGTTAGATCAACTAAAATTAGTGACTACCTATATTGAGAAAATGTGAGAATATGCAAAAATATGAAAATCTTCCTAAACCTTTAACCCCTCCGGCGTTAGCTCTAATTACACTACCGGTTATATTAATTCACACAAACTTGGCTTTGACTTAATCTTTTTTTTTATTAAACAGTTTTTTTGTTTACTCAAATTTAATACGCTACAAATTTTTATTATCGAGCAGCAGCAGCTTCTTTTCAGAGTTTATTGAATGATATTTTTGGTAAATCCAAGGAACCGGTTCATTAAATACTTAAATATTAATAGCTCACTTAATAAGCCATTCTTCTACGCGCAAAAAAAAACAACCAAAAAACTCTTCACTTCGTGGCCTGTCAAAGAAGACGAGTTTAAGGAAATACGAGAGAATATATGAGAAAAACACGAAATTCAATAAATATGTATACACAGACATACTAATAAATAGCAAAAATATCAATCGATTTCAATGTCAAGTTTCAAAAGTGTCAATCACAATTTAAATAAATAATATTTCATTCTCACGGTTTAAATTACACACTACATACTACTTCAACGCTTCACTAAATCAAATACTAAGTAACAATAGCTAGTTTCCATTCATTACACGCCTTTCTTAGCGCTATCATAGATGGGCACTACTCAAGTAGCAAACGAATGGAACAAAAAAAAAACTTTCTTTACCCAATGCAACTAACCACCTCAACCACAATAGAGTCCCGAGCAGACAGAGAAAGAGTGATAGAAACCAGCAAGTAGAACAGAGGAAAGGGGAAAAATCAACCACAAATGAAGAAATGTTAAAGAGATTACCTCTCACACCACACCAAATTGAAACGAAACGAAATGACGTATGACTCATGTAATTTTACGCCTTTCGTAGCGTTTTGTGGGCAAAACATAGAGAAAAAAGGGCGAATAAGAAAAAAGGGGGAAGAAGAGAAGAGGAAAATGCAAAAAAAAAGTAGTAAATTCAAAAAGCAAAAACAAAAAATAAAAAAAAACAAAAAATTAAAAAAAAAAAAAACAAAAAAAAGTAAACCTAAGTACGTTATAATTGCTTCAACTTTTCACTGCGTCGCTTGTTTGAAGGTGTTTTTAACGCTGATTAGTTAAAAGTAAAATGAAGCATAGCATTGACGGTGGTTACTTAATTTCACAGTAGCGTTAAATAGCGCTTTATCATATTACGTACTTGTACATATACACATACATATGTATATAATATAAATAAAAATTAAAACTCAAATATGAGCGTGAAACATCGATAACAGCGAGTCAACGGAAAGGGCGGTAACTTTTATTGTAATGCTGAAAGCGGAAAAATCCAGAATAAAACGAAAATATAGTACAAATATGATGTTACACAATATGAATATATCAAAAGAATTTGAAAATTCTATAAATTATGAAAATACACGTCAAAAATATGCAAAATATATGACCATATGAAACAATATGAAAATATGCTAAAATTGGGAATATATGGAATATGAAAATATGCAGAATATATGAACATAAAGAAATATGAAAATATGCTAACATTAGGAAAATATGCACACAATCTAGGTAACCATATGTAAGAAATATGAAAATATGCATAATATATGACTATATGAAGAAATATGACATATGCAAAAACTCTGACCATATGTAAAAATATACCTATGTATGTATAACTAATAATAATAATATAATACAATGGCGCTATTATAACTCTGACGCGTTTTATGGCCGAGCTTCTCTCCCAATTCGAGGTGTGCTCCTTTTGTTTTTCCTACTAATTGGGTGGACTTACAGTTTTATGCCGGCTCCGAACGGCGAATGCATTTTTTGTGAGAAGCTTTTTCATGGCAGAAATACTCTCGGAGGGTATGCCGCCCACTGCCGAGAGGTGACCACTGCTCTTAAAAAACCCAATAATTGGATTTTTACTAATTAGAAAAATTTTTTTTGGTGTTTGTCCGGACTGGGGTTTGAACCCGAGACCTCTGGTATAGCAGGCGAGTACTCTACCCACTGCACCACAGCGGCCACTATGTATGTATAACTAGAAGATGAAATATGAAAATATTCCAAACAAATACGAAAATATGCAAAAAATCTAACCATATGGAAAATATGCAAAATATACATATGACCATATGGAGAAATATGAAAATATTCCAAACAAATATGAAATATATATATGCGTAAATATGAAAATATGCAGTAAATATAACCATATGGAAAATATATGAAAATATGCAAAATATATGACCATATGAAGAAATATGAAAATATTCCAAACAAATATGAAGTAAATATGATCATAATGAAAATATATGCAAAATACATGACCATATGAAGAAATATTAAAATATTTCAAACAAAAATGCAAAAAATCTGACATGTCGAAAATATGAAAATATGCATAATATATGATTATATGAAGTAGTATGAAAATATGCAAAAATCTGACTAAGCAAAAAGAAACCATCGAAATCTGTAGGTTCACAGATTCCCGAATTAGTACATTTTATTGATTTTTTAAATTTGATTCTTACTATAAAATAACAGAATATCTGCAAGGTGTAATAGATAATCGTTAACTGTTTTCAAGCAAAGTCCTTCTTTTCACTCTGCTTAAATCACCTGTCGGGTCTAAGTACCTTAACCCATTAGTGGTTGCCGTGCCAATTTGGGAACACCCAATGATATATTTTATATTTACAGTACGTTGGCTTCGACCACTAATGGGTTAATGAAACGGATTTAGACATATTCCAGTCAAGGACTTTCACTACGACTACACAACTTAGAAACAACGGAGAGGTGCCGTAAACAAAAAACCTTAACATATTTTTTTTATCTTTTCTCTTGCTTTTTAATGCCTTTTTGGAAAGATAAACACTATAAAAAAAGCTTTTAAATTTCTTGTTTTCCCCCCCACACACAAATAAACACACACACACACACTAAAGTTGTTCGAAAAACCAAATTTGGCGAAATTTTTTTGCAAATCGGTTTGATTTCTTTTCCAACTAATTTACAAGTAAAACAAAACGAAAAATAATAACAAAAAAATAACAAAAACAAAGCATTCGCACATTGCGCAGCGCCGTTTTTTTTTTGCTAAAAGCTTTATGTAAATAAATCGCATTTGTTTGGCTTTTGTTTAAAAAAGCAGACGCGACTAGGTACCTGCAAAATATATGAATTCGCATTTTTCTTCCTCTGGTTTAAACAAATAAAGTATTTATATTTATGTATGTACATATATGCATACACATGTGTTTATTTGTATGAATTTGTTGTTGACTGAGCGCGAATAAAAATATGCATGTTTTCTACGAATTTTATTTATTTTTATTGCGCTGCGTTGTATTTTTTGCATTTGCCGATTTACAAGTAATTAATTTGCTTTTCTAGATAAAACCGATTGCGTCAATGAATAGCAGTTTTTAAAGTAAGGGATTTACATACATACTATGTATGAACACACGAATAGGTACAAATGCACATATGTATATGCATATGTATTATGTATGTATATATTTACCTATGTGTTATTTGTAAATTCTTGACCTTGTAGCGGTCTTTAGTCTCCACCTTAGTGTTAAAGGTTCTAGAAGTCAAGTTGTTAGAAGTAAGATCTCTCGCTTTGATTGAGTTTTTCTAGCCGACTTGTTGTAGACTATCCTACACAAGTTTAAACTTTACGAGATAGATGAAACGGAATTACGTATGTATGTATTTATGTAGTTCTATTAATGCTCGATATGATAACATTGTATACTATGTACCTAAGACCTTGTTAAATCGATACAAAAACCACAAACAACAAAATGCACTTCATCAATACCCTGTAGGGAAAATCTCTAGTTCCGAACTAGGTCGCTTCTAGTGCATTTTTCGACACTACTAGTGCGAGCTAAATCTCTTTTGCATGTTATCAACTGGCGAATTTAACACGGAGATGTCCTAGGCGGTGTCAATTGTCCCTCTCTGCACTACATTTTCGATAGTTCCGAACTAGTACTAAATTCTACAGTTTACACTAGTTCATTTATTGGCACAATTTCGATAGTTCTGAACTAGCTACAAGTACCTACAAATTCTACAGTTTTAGATCTGCCGCTTAAGTGCAGCATTTGACCCACTTCATGCAAGTGGCGCGATGGCCGACTGGCTAGCGCATGTGCCTTTCAATCTGAGGGGCGCAGGTTCGAATCCTGTCGGTGTCAAGGTGGATGATAATTTTTTTTTTAATAAAAAATTTTTTTTTTATTCATTTATCTAATTAAAATTTACAATAATATTTAAAAAGTAATAAAATAAAAAAAATTAAAAATAAGCCTGAGGGATCGGAAAAGCATAATTAGGGGAACATTTCATTTCATACAAGATGCAAATAGAAAACTCTTTATACAAAATGCTTCACTAAACATCTGAGAATTGCTGAAATATACAAAGCCGACAGCAATTGAACGAACGAAAAATTTTCATAGAATTTGTGTCACTTCGAAATTGCATACAAATCAAAGTGTGTCTTATAATAGTCACTCAATTTACTCCTTCTGAACTGGTGAGGGTCTAACTACAATTGATCTAGTTACCCTTTGACACCTTTTCGCTAGTTCTGAACTAGAAATTTTGCTCACTAGTTATTGAGTTCCCTGCAGGGTAGTAGCAATCAAAACAACTACAACAAGTACAAACAAGAAAAATCTAATCTATTATATAAAAATGAATGTGTGTGTGTGTGTGTCCTTTATGGACTCCCAAAGTAATCAACCGATCTTTTTGAAATTTTCACAGTAGATTCACGTGGTACTAGCGCACATAATAGGGTATATAGAATTTCGAAAAAGTGGGAACTTCCCGGAATATAGGCCCAAATGTGGACCCAGCAAGTGTTTGAGCAATATGGGTATCAAACGAAAGGTGCTGAGCAGGCCTTCAACATAGAGTTATTTTCATTGCGATGCCTAGGCCGGGTCCCCAAATATGGGTCAAAACGTGGACCCGGATGACCCACGAATGCTTCTAGGCGATATTGGTATCAAATGAAAGGTGTCGAGCAGGGCTTCAAAATACAGATATTTTCATTGTTATTTTTTGAGTCGGTTTCCCAGAAATGGTTCAAGTAGTGAGCTCGGATGGTGATGGGTGGTCCCGATAAAGGTAAAGGTAAGGGTAAAGGTAAAGGTAAAGGAAAAGGTAAAAGTAAAGGTAAATGTAAAGGCAAAGGTAAAGGTAACGGTAAAGGTAAAGGTAAAGGTAAAGGTAAAGCTAAAGGTAAAGGTAAAGGTAAAAGTAAAGGTAAAGGTAAAGGTAAAGGGAGAGACCCATTATAACATAAAAGCTTTTGTTTGTCGCTGCGAAGCGGGACGGGTATTTGCTAGTACTAAATATATTGGTTTAACCGCAGAAATTTCTATAATGTGGTATTTGTATCTCACATACATATGTATATGTAATAGCAAATCTTCCATCTTGATCTTGAACTTTTAATAAATTCTGACAGAGCGAAATTATAGTCTACTGTTTCATATTAAAGTGCTTAATAATAATACACTGGCGCTATTATAACTGTGACGTGTTTTATGGCCGAGCTTCTCTCCCAATTCGAGAATTGGAGTGCTTAAGTACAGTTAAATTGGATATGGACACAAACATTCGTTTACGATCAGCTCTTGATTTTACTAAAGGGGAGCGAGGAGTTATTACTCGATTATACCCTTTCAAAACATGGCGAGGCGAGAGTTCAGCTAGCATTATCTCAGTTACCAAAGGACGATATAACCAAGCACATAGTTTGATAAAAAATTTAAAATTTAGCTGTGAGATATGTAAATCAACCTGCGAAGATTCCAGGATAAATGTATCTATTCTTGAGAAACAGCACGTTAGTGAGGGAAGTGATGTGATTAGGTGGAGTGCACAATAGATCAATAGATCGCAGTGCGATATGCATACATATCCTTCTAGAATATGTATATCCATCTATCTGTCTATTTACTAAAGGAGTTCAGTAAATGTTCTCACCAATCTAGATTATACAAATGTATTTAGAACCAACAGTGGTCTAGTCCATCAATGTATAACCCATTATAAAATGATTAGTTTTACGACTGGAAAATTTGACATTCCATACACGATTCTCCCTATATTTTCATGTTTCTCTACACTCAAAAAAAAAAAAAAAAATTACTTAGATTATGGAAAAGTGGGAATGATTCGGCGCTAAAGACAATTTTCATTGTTTTGATGTACAATTTTCTTTAAAATATGGTTTTTAATCCTTGATTTGAAGAAAATTGTACATCAAAACAATGAAAATTGTCTTTAGCGCCGAATCATTCCCACTTTTCCATAATCTGTGTAATTTTTTTTTTTTTGAGTGTATACCCCTTCCCTTTGCCTAACCTAAAAGGCAACTAATTTAATATTCCCTCAGTATGCACTAATAAATATTAATCATTCTGATAAATAAATATTTCAAACACGATTCACGAACACTAAATTAAATGGGTGGAAGATGCCACAAGGCATAATCCATATGATTCATTTCCTCTACTTGCAATGATTTAAATAAATGAAAAAATCTGTAAATAAGTATTATTGTATATTCATATAAGTACTTTTCTGATATCGAAGGAATAAATGCATAACTAAATGCATTTACGTCAAAATGCACAGGTGTTTGCAATAAATTGTAAATGATTTTGCAAAAAGGCAAAAAAAAAACCTGTGATATTTACAGCGCAATAATAAAAAACGAAAAGAGAAAACGAAAATTGATCGCAAAAAGTTCTAGCAAACAGTACCTCGTATGTATGAGATGCACATATGATCAATTATTCAATAACAAAACGATTCTACAACAATTACAATAATATGTCGTGTAAAGTAGAAACATCAAACGTCAATGGATGTTGCAGCATTTGGTTACAAAAAATAAAAAAAAAAAAACAACAAGATGATCGCATGCCATTGACTGTCGGTTTTAATTGTCCAATAAATTATGCGCATATATATGTATGTATTTACATAGTCATACATTAATTTTATAAGTACACTATGTACTATGTACCTCTGATCTCTATAAATATACATATGTACATACATACTACTTATATAACGAGCATCATCAGAGTTGGATAAAAAAAATACTAAAACAATTTGCGGTTTTCTATACAAAAAGAAATAACTTAAATAAGTTTACTACTCATAGAGTATGTTTATATGTACATATGTATGTGTGTATGTTGAATCAGCCAGCGCCCACTTTATAACGCCCTGACCCGATAAGGTATCGACAACCACAAGATGCTGTGCTCTACTCTGCTCTACTACACAAAAACCATGAATGAAATATGTAAATTAATTAGTACATATGTATGTATGTATGTACGTATATTTGCTATTGTAGGTTTCTTTTCTTTATTTTGGAGATCAAAATTCGTTTAATTTTTAAGCGCAATAGTTTGAATTTGTACTTGAAATAAATAGTATAATAATAAAGCAATCATACATCCGTTCTTTGATAAAAACGCTAAAAAAAGGAAAGGAAAAAATGATAATAATTGGAATTTTTTTGTGCATTTATAAATACATACTTACATTATATATACAAAATGTGAGTGAATAAATATAAGATTCTGATTCGGCCGATTCCGACAAATGAAGTTTCTCCTAAAAAGACACCCACATACCGACTTTCAAGCAGATATCTCAAAACTGAGGGACTAGTTTGCGTTCACACAGACAGACAGACGGGCATGGCTTAATCGACTCAGCTCATGATTTTGATAAAATTGTGTATATATTTTGGTGGGTCTGCAATGCCTTCTTCTGGTACTTTCACCATTCGTGTTTCGGCACAAAGTTATAATACCATTTCATGCTCAGGAAAGATATAAAAATGAAATATTTGAGACAAATTTTGCACATGCCTTAATAAGTAACTTATATAGTTGCTTATAAGAATATCGAAGCTTCTGACAATTGGAAGTGGCAGTAATATACCTAACTAAAGCTAAACTTCCCACCACAGCATTGATATTTTCTTTATCGTAGTCCAGTCCAGTCTTCCTCCAGTGATTCATTGCTTCATTCCTCATTTAAATCGTTCACAAGTATGTATTTTAAACAGCCAACCGACCAACGTGCGAACGCTAGACAAATTGTAGTCTATTCGCCAACGCTTGTTTAGATTTAATTACGTATGTACATTAGGGTGGTCCCTAAATGTATGTAAACAAATTGTATAAGTACATATCATATTTCGTGAACATCACCGCCTAGGTAGATGCTAATACAGCCGAATATACCACATATAAATTTTTGGAGACTGAAAAAATTTAATTTAATTTTTTATATATGGGACATTCCAGCCAAAAGAGGAAAACGACATAAAATTTAAAATGCTACTAATCATTCCTATTTATTCAGTTACCTGTAACTAAATGTGTATATTTTCCTAATCTGGTAACAGAAATATAGAAAAATATGTAAAAACGCAAAATCTTTTCCATAGAACTTTGACTTCACACCTAACTATTTTGCGGAAAAAGTTTGGTCATGTTTGCATTGCTATATTAGCTATATTTTCATTTGTAAAAAACAATTTGCAAGTCATTCAAGTAAAGCGAGGAAAAATTTAAATAATTGCATAACAAAAAATTAAAAAAAGGTATGTGATTTTTGTGTATATCTTCATAAAATTGATTCATATGGGGTGTCCCAGGAGTCACACGAAAAGGCATAAAAATTGGTCTGGTAACTTCAGGTATGACCCTACGAAACCAGATATTTATGGAAGTAAGGATTAAGAGGCTGTTCACCGTCTAAATACATTTTTTAAGTTAATAGGGTCATACTGTGGTTTCTAGACTATTTTTAAATGTGTCCCAGGAGTCACACGAGTCTGAACTCTAATGTATTATTCAGATGAATGCCGCACAGAGGAAAAGGAAACAGCGAGTTTTAAATACTTGTTTCGAGAGATGTTGAATTAGACTTGTTTTAAATAAATATTTAATCAGAACTTTGAAGTAAATATAAATATTATTTTGCATTCACTTAATTTTTTTTTTTTATTTAATTGGCTTGGTTTCAATTCTGCTGGGAGAAATTTATGAATAACTTGGTCAAAAAGGGCTAAAACAATAATAAAACTGATTTCAATAATCTAGTATATTACATATTTCGCACTTGTCCCAGGAGTCACAAGTTTAAATATTTGAAAATAGTTAATTGAATTTGAATATATAAAATATTTTAATAGAATATGGTACTATGCAGTGTGTTTTTTCGACCATATACAAATTGTAGGTGAAAGTTGAAAAGTTGAACTAAAATTCGTATTCGTGCTCATAAAGGTGAAGCAAAGGGATTTTTCGGTGTCCCAGGAGTCACACTCATTTACTGACTAGTTACAAAGCTATTTGTTATTATTTAGCTAATCCTTTTAATGCATTTGTTGTATTGGATATTTATCGATGTCGATAAATATATTTCATAGCAATTTAAGTTCCGATGTCAGTTTTATAATTCAAAGTTGACTCAGTGATGCCACATTTTTTTCCTCCAAAATCCCTACAAATGAGGTAAAACTCCCAAGATTACCCTACGCGTTAAAAAAAAGTACCTACAAAAATCCCTACATTTTTTCCTTGCGGAAATATTGAAACCCGCATATAATTTATTGAAATTTTTTAATAGGACAATTAATATACATAAATAATCAAAAATAGGTATTTTTTCAGATACTTTTATTAGCTTTACAAAACTTTAACGAGGTTTTTATACATATACGTATGTGTGTAGATATCTTCATCTAAATTTTAATTCAATGTTACACAAAAATGTATATAAAAAGAGAAATAAATCGTAAGAGCACATGCTCATTTATAAAAAAAAAAAGTAAAACAAAAGTTAATTCTTGAATATAAAGACAAAATTATTACTTACTTAAATTTACACACAGCTTTTATAAATCAGTTCAATTTAAAAAGCTGTCAACACAATGTATAATAGAGATGTATTTATACATACATAAGGCGTACCACATTTAATCGATATGTAATGCCAATGATGTACAGAGTTGGCAAAAATTTTGTTGGTCAACACAGGGCGCATGTTGGGAAACATTTTGTTAGTCAACACAGGGCACATTTTGCGCCTTGAATGCTTTCCGTGTAAAAAAACCCTACATTTCCATGTAAAAAAAACCCTACATGAAAAAGTGGACCTTTTACCCTACATGCACATTTTTTAACCAAAAGACCTACAAGTAGGGATAAAACCCTACGTGTGGCAACACTGAGTTGACTAAGCTTTGGAGTCAAATGTCCCAGGAGTCACGATGGAATGTCTCATATATGTATGTACATACATATGTATATCTAATGCTAAAAATTCGATAGCACTGCACTCAAAGATAATAAATATAAATGTTGATCGCGATCGGAGACGATTAAGTGTTGTCGCACAGGCGGAAAAGTTACTATATGTGATCCCTGTGCGGCAACCTTTAACCGTCTACCATCGGGACCAAAATTTGTATTTAATATCTTTGAATGCAGGGCTATTGATTTCGGGCATTAGAGATAACATAAGTGAATATATTAAAAATATAAATACACGCGCGCCATCTGCTGGAACATAGCGCTGGTTATATGTAAGTTATAACTTAATCTCATTATGTAGTAAATATGTTGCATATATTTAGGCAGCAGCTAGAAATTACATACATATATACAGGTGAAATTAATAAAAGCGTTTTAAAAATAGATTAATTTTTGAAACTCCATAGAGTTTTTCGAAATTTGACCCCTGTGCGACACATCTTAACCATCTCCGATCAAAACCAAAATTTATATGTGACTATCATGTTACCGAAGAGATGATTTTAGAAAATCGCTAATTCGATTTTAAGTACAATCCTAATGCACATACATATGTATGTACTTAAAGATTGATTTTATTTTACTAGCACAGCAAGAAGTGGCTTAAAGTAGTAAGAGGCTCCATCGTGATATTGAATTGACAACTTCTTAATGCGTCGACTCATATCGATTTCAACTATGTACATACATACATATATATCGCCGCTTGAATAACAAAACGACGTATAATGTATAGAGCAGTCATATAATACATACATACATATGTACATAATTTTTTATCAACAGGGGTATATGAGTAATTACATGCTTAGCACTAACATTTATAGAATGCTAAAACCAAAAGTTGGCTTTGGCAGACAAAATATCACAGTTACCCTTGAAATTGTATGAAATGGTAATTCAACACAAAACTGTTGCAATCAAAAAGTAATTAATTAAGAATAATCACGTTTTTGGTTATAACTGAAAGTCTATACCTTTTATGGATGTATAAACAGTTTTGTAGTTCTAATAGCAAACACTAAGGCCCGGTTTCACCAACCGGTCTCAACTTAGTTAAGCCGATTTTTTTACGTTTTCAGTTTCACCATGCAAATAAGCTAAGTCACAAGTTAGTCAGCTTTTACCTTGACTAAAACTAAACTAAGAATTTGAGTCGCTTTAGCAAATTCCACTACCAAAAGAGCGGATATGACAAAAAATGAGCAAATACAGCAACCAAAACAACCAAAAAACCCAGTATTCGCCATAAAAGGTTGGTTACAAAGCTATAAACTTAGTTTTGACTTAGTTTAGCCCAGATTTGAGGCTAACTTACTTTTGGGTTTCACCAAATAGTCTAAGAAAATAGTTTTGCAACCAGCAACCCTGCCAGATTTTTTGCCAAATACTGGTTTTTTTGGTTGTTTTGGTTGCTGTATTTGCTCATATTTTTGACATATTCGCTCTTTTGGTTGTTAAATTTGCTAAAGCGACTCAAATTTTTAGTTTAGTTTTAGTCAAGGCAAAAGCTGACTAACTTGTGACTTAGCTCAGTTGCATGGTGAAACTGAAAACGTAAAAAAATCGGCCTTAGGCCCGGTTTCACCAACCGGTCTCAACTTAGTTAAGCCGATTTTTTTACGCTTTCAGTTTCACCATGCAACTAAGCTAAGTCACTAATGAGCGCTCTTTAAGGCCAGTATAACCTATTATCGAAGCTAAGGTGGGCCGGCTTTACATTAAGGAAGCACGCCACGAAAAAAATCATTTTATCAGGGGGGTAAAGGGACGCTAACTGATCTGAAAACTGAAATCAAAACATGCCGGAGGCTTATAGTTTAAGACATATTTGATGTTAAAGTTTGATGGGTGCATATATATTGCCCCAGAAAGAGAATTCTACCGGCTGAGGTTTATTTTTTAAAGCGACAAGGCAAACTCTGTAGAGATGAATGATAATACCTACAGCATGAGTTTAGAATTATGTGAATAGAAGCAAAGTGGGTTTCTGGTAGCTTGTCCAACGATTGAGGTGTGAAAAGCGTTAAATTGTAATAATTTTGGTATCGTAGGTACATATAGCATGATAGTTTTATGAGGGGTATAAATATTAGTAAATATGTACATATGTATGTATGTACATACATACTTAGTATATGTACAAGTGTCCAGTTATTAAGATTTTCAAAATACTAGCTGTACCTATAAGCAATTGTCAATGAACAATAAACGTATGTACGTATACATATGTACATTGTCTATACATACATACCTAGTACAGAATATGTACCCTGCAAAAAATGCGATTAATCCGGGAAGTGTCCGGGATCAATCGCAAGGGAGCATGCGACTAATACAATTTTACATCCCTTTATATGGAGTGAATTGATCGCATTTGTTCGAGCATGTCCTATGAAGAGATTAATTGTTCAACTTGTATACCCGAACGGGTACCAATGTAGATTAATCACTAACATACCAAGCGGGTACAAATGTAGATCAATCGCTTTCATCCCGAAAGGGTACAAATGTAGATCAATCGCTTACATCCCGTACGGGTACAAATGTAGATTAATCGCTTTCATCCCCAACGGGTACAAATGTAGATCAATCGCTTCCAGCACGAACGGGTACAAATGTAGATTTTTCCAAGTTGTTCGCCAAGACAATTTTTAATAACAATCTTTAAAAAATTGTAAATGTTCATGCATATATAAATAAAGATTATATAATGTTTTACTTTTGAAAAAAAATCTTAATAAATAAATAAAAAAATTGTAAGTTTTGAGTATGCATTATATGAGCGTAATGTAAAGGATTTTTTCATAGAATATTTTAGGCAACATTTTGTTAAAATTATTATTCATCATTGTTATTAAAAGAAAGGGTGTTCAATTCGTTTTACCGGTTGTTCTACAATTTTTTAAATACATTGCATATTTTTGTAAAATTTCTACATTTAAGGAATCTAGATTTGTACCCGTTCGGAATAAAAGCGATTTATCTATATTTATACCCGTTCGGGATGAATGCGATTAATCTACATTTATACCCGTTCGGGATGAAAGCGATTAATCTACATTTATACCCGTTCGGGAACAATTGGTCTACATTAGTCTACATTTATACCCGTACGGGAACAATCGGGGACTAATTGTGGACCGATTGTTCTCGAAAGAGATCAATCCGGAACAAATATCTTTCGGTATTAATCGCACATTTTTTTGCAGGGTACATATGTACATATGTATGTCATTAAGCTTTCAGTATCACGTACTGCCAAAAGTTAATTCTTGATCACAACCGCCAACACTTGCAAACCAGACAAGAAATTGCTGGCTTTCGCTAGACTTTTTGTCTTCATTGCACGTTACTTGTTCAATTGTTTTATTAATTCTTATTTTTTTTTACTTTCAACAATATATTCTAGTTTTTTTTAGCTTTTGTTTGAATTCTAGTTTGCTAGATTTGTAACTACATATGTATGTACAAAAGTAAGTGGGTATTGCTGCTGCTGGTGGTGTTCAATGGCTGCTAAGCAAACTAGCGAATGGACGATTGAACAAGCGAGCCAGTCAAACAGGCAAAGCGACAAAATGAGCGCACTAAACTTGTATGTGAATAAGGAAAGAGTTTAGAAACTTGTGAAGTCTAATACCATATACCCAAATGTGAGTTTTGGGAATGTAATTGAAAGATTTTATTTGTACTCAGCGGTTTGGGAGACTTAGAATATAGCCGTGGTAAGGAATGCTTGTCGTAAGAGGCGCGACTGAAATCCACCAGCCTGGCAGGGTAATGGCCAAAAAATGGCTAGTGTCAGAAGGGTCTAGTACCCGAGGGTAACGGATTTATCAGGCAAAGGACTGTCACTTAACCTCCACTCCCCAAAACCTTCGCGAGTGTCTTGGTGGCTACAACAACAACAACAACAGCAACAACATTTGCACCTAAGGACATTTGGGTTGTTTTTGTGCCGGCAAAATAGTCCCCACTTGTTTTTAGGGGTCGGCTTTCCAATAATGCCGCACGCCCCCAAAAAAATGACTTTTACTGGATGGTAGGGGAGGGGAAGTAGGTTCTGAATTTGTTAAATTTGGGCGCCGGACGTACCTGGTTTTCCCGGAATTTGTTAAAGTTGTTAAATTTTTACCTATTTTTACACACACACACACACAACTGACATAGGTACAAGGTAAGTATTTGTACAATTTTGCGAGTTGAAATGGCCGCAAAAGTACTGTTGACCGGGCCATAGATATTACGCTGAAGGGTGTACTACGCAGAAGGACATCACCGTGGCGGTAGCCACGGTTAGGTTGTATATCCGGACTTTGGTGGCGTAGCCCAGGGTTATTTTAAATAAGCGCGGCCAAAGGCCGCCAACGCAGAAAAGTGTTCTGCGCAAAAGCACTGTGTTTTTTCTTTATCTATCGAATTTATATGGAGTTACTAAACTTTAACCATAAATTCCTCGAAAACGATGTACGTCCGGCGCCTAAATTTTACGGATTCAGAACACCCTTCCCCTCCCCTAACCCACGGTACAAATCGTTTTTTTGGGGGCGTGCGGCATTATTGGAAAATTTCCCAGTTTTTAGGAGTCCAGCCGGACTGTCAGGTTGGATACAAATACCGGTTGTTATGGTGCTTAGCATAAACTGCCGAGTGAATAATTCAGACGTTCTCTGGTGATGCATTTTAACAAATCTGCCAGTAAGTGGCAGGTAGTGCCTTTTTTTCGGTTGGCGATTCTTTCTCGCGAGACTTTGACATGGTTACAAAGTAATGTTATGTGAACAAAATACATGTAGATATACATACATACATACATATTACGAAAGCACAGCTGGTTATAATAATCGAAACCACAAATATCGCATATGTGGGTCCCGCCTTAAAAATCCACTCCAATTCACCTGTGGCCCCACTTTTGACAATTTTTATTTATTAATTTGTTTTTCTTTTATCTTTTGTGTGAGTGTGTGTATTATGTCTTTTTAAATTCTGGTTTGTCACTTCAAATTTTATTCCCCCCAACTGTTTAATGATACCCACAAAAACAACTTACAAGCACTAACAATATATATGACTAAACATACATAAAGCTAAACAACCAGCAATGTCGACGTCCAAACACGGAGACACGAAGTTGAGCAACCCGCTGCTTTTGTTCGTTTGTTGGTGAGAAGGCGACGAGGAAAGGAGGGGGGCACCAAGTCGTCGGTGCTCGGACAACACGCTTTGTGCAGCAATTCTTATCGCCAGTGACCAATCAGAGCGTTCGAAGAATGCCAGAACAAAACATAATGAACAAAAGTTGGCCAGCGACGAGTTGATGTGTTTGGACAAATGGAAGACAGAACAGCGGCACAAAAGAGAATCGTTGGATAATTTCGCGGCAGAGTTGCTGTGTTTGGACACGGACAATGGAGTTAACGCCGACAGCAACGCAGACGGCGACGTCATTGTTTTGTCGTCGATAATGATGTAGTGTTGTTGTTCTTGCTATTGTTGACGTTACTTCTTGTTCTTATTGTTGCTTTTTATATACATACAAAACTTCGTTGTTGTTATTGTTTTTATATATTATATATATCCACAAATATATATATACTACGACGCTGTTCCTGCACTCGACCACATACCAGCTATATACATATACGTTGCCTGCTTGCTAGAATTGGCGTTTGCTGTTGCTTTTTATGTTTAGCCCAAAGCGTATACTCCAGCAAAACCTGTTTGCTTCATCATAAATACAAAAGCACAAAAACAAATAAAAAAAAAATGCTGAGCAAAGAAAAAAAACGACGATGCTGGCGTGCATACACAAGTACACACGTTTATATGCTTATGCTGGCTTATGCGAGTAGGCAGCGCTGCTGCAGCGCCTATTTTCAGCAGCACAAAGTAGCATATGTATGTAAGTATGTATGTACAATAGGAAAACGGGTAATGAGCCCCAATTTCCTGCATTTTTAAACCAGTTTTTACACTTAAATTTGCACTAATTTCCACTTTAATTTTTACATAATATGAAAATTACATACTTTAAAACACATTAAACTCACCAAAAATTAGGGGAAACTTGTAAATTATTTAATTAAAACAACAAATAAACAAAACACAAATCTTTTCAAAGACACAATTCACTCATTCAATGTGTCGGCGGCCATAGCTAAAATCGCTCTCAGCGACTTCTGTATGTATACATAAAGTGGATGAATTTTGCTTTTGCCCAGAAAACAGCAGAGGGTTGCCATTTTATCAGCGCATGGTTGCATTGGCGGTGTATTTAATATTAAACTTTTTTTTATAAATAATTTTATCTAAAATAATTGGAAAAGTGCTTAAGTTTTAGCTTTTTATATTAATATACGGCCACGAATAATGTGGTTTGTTATTATAACAACAACAGCAACTGCTTAGCTCTCTAGTAAACGTTCGATCATCTCAAGCGCTGGTTATAATAGCCGGGACGGGACGGAAGCCGTACCGATATAGAACGGTGACAAACTTAAGGCAGTTATAATAATGCGTTAACTGCCGTCTTTGACATTTGCCACAGCTGTAAATATTGTGCTTTATTTACCTATTTAAAACAGAAAACTTTCAATTTGTTGGTGATTTCATGACGACGCACGCCGTTATTAAGTCTTTCCTGGAATTCGGTCATTTTTATTTTATAAAATGTTTAAATAAATTGTTTGATAACATTCCGTCTGTTTGTCACAGCAAAGAGAACTGTCAAATTGCCGTAAGAATACGGAAGAAATCTAAAATCAACAGATGCTTACGGTTCTCGCCGTTTTCTACCGTTCATTGTAATCAATCACATGCCTTTCACATACAATAGATATTAAAGTGACAGCTCCATCCGTTGCGTTACGGCTATTATAACCAGCGAGTCATGCACATTCATTCTTTTCAAGGTATTGCCGAATACAGCAATATTCGCCTTTACTGTATCGCAGTTTGACACACACTGAATTAAAAAAATTCATTGTGCATTCAAACTGCTTTTAAAAATCGATTATTTCCGTATTTTGCCATTCCTCACAAGGCAAACAAAATTTTTGCACTGATAACGAAAATTCCAACCCTCTTGAATACGTCCAGCGGTGCAGTGTAGTGGAATTTCAAAGTGGAACATTTTTCTATACAACAGCAAAGTTTAATAATTTTATGTTTGAATAAAAAAATGTATTTGCATCAAAGAAGAAATCGAAATACATAAGCAAAGAGTACGCAGTGAAAAGCCCAATCCCTTGGAGTGAAGCGAAATTCAAAGGAGCCAACATGTCCAAGTAAGTAATGGTGCTTTGCATGGATGTTTGTATGTACATGTATTTCCGCAGGCACACCTTGTAGAAGATAATTAAAACAAAATTTAACATCGAGTTTATTTATAGCAGGAAAGTGGTTGCTGCTTTCATCACTTGGGGGAAAATTTGGTGAATCGCCTGCAGACTATATGGATGCACATTAACTATATGCATACATACATATGTATGTAGGTACATATGCACAAAAATAGATTTTCGTTTCAAGCAGACAGGAACAATAGTGCTATTGATTGTTGCTATTGTAGCGGTAGTGGCGGCCGACCCCATGCCTTGTATTCGCCTCCTTATGTATGTTGTTTTTTTTTTTTGTAACGTCAAATGTTTCACAATTTTCCTTGCATATAAATGTATATACACACACGCACCCATCTCAATCCATTTCCATTTTCTCCTTCTGTTTACAATTCTTAAGTGCACATCGCAATAACGGCAACAATAACATCGACTATAAAAAACACACAATGAAATTTAATGTTTGCATTGAAACCATAGATGTACAGATATACATATGTACATATGTTGGTATGCACCCACTGACCCACCTCGGCGACAAGCAACCACATCAACGCAGACATCAACGTTCAGCGGCATCAAATGAAATCAACAAACAGCAATTCAACTCGTCTGCCATTTGAATTCAATTCCACTATCTCTCATGCATATACCTTCTCATATTTCCATCGACTATCTCTAATTGCTTGCTGTTTGTTTTACCCACCACCCTCACTGCACTTAACGCATGTGTGCCGCTTCTCATATTTTCTAGTAGTTTTAAGTATAAAAACACGTAACTACGATTCTAAATTTATATAATTAGTTTAACTGTATGCCAATATGTTTGGTACATATACCCAGTTGCGGTTTTATGAATTTTTGGCTCGGATTTCCATTAAGTAAGCACGGCCAGAGAAAAATCACTTTTTCAGGGGGTATAGGGGCTCTCAGAGATCTCAAAACTGAAATCAAAACTTGCCGTAGGCTTACAGTTTGTTGTTAAAATTGGATTTGTCGGTAGATATTACCCCAGAAAGAGAACACTGCCGGCCGAGGATGCGGCCGATTTTAGTTCTGAGATCTGTGAGAGCCACTCTACCCCGCTAAAAAATTAGTTTTCTTGTTTGGTACAATTTAGAAATTTAACAACAAATATCTCGTAAACTTCAAGCCTGCGGCAAGTTTTGATTTCAGTTTTGAGATCTCTGAGAGCACCTCTATCCCCCCGAAAAAGTTATTTTTCCCGGGGCATGCTTCATTAATGCAAAGCCGACCCAAAAAAATTCCACAATTGGCTATATAACGCCACTCTTATTTCGCTTGTTTAAAATGCATTTTGAGCAAACATACATACATATGTATACTCATATCAACAACAACACACTTAGCAACGAGCTTCTATATCACGTTGATTAATACTTACATACAAACATACGCTCTCTGTTAGCGCTTTATGAATGATGGGTGTGGTGGTGCAGTCTACAACGGAAATGTTATCAGTTTCATTTTTGGTGCAATACGTGCTGCCATGTAATTGGCAGTTACGCTTTATCACTCAAAAAAAATGTTGATAAGTAGTTACATATTAGACTTACTTGCGCCAAATTGACTGCCAACTAAACATATAAGGGCAAAGCTAGAAAGCTAGTAAAAGTACTTTTTAAGCAATTAGAAGTGCTTTGTATTTCCCAGTTGTAAAATATTAAAAAAAAAAATGCTTAAAAGGTTACTAAAGTTTAAACAATTGCGCTGGTCGCAAATAGAACGTCTACATAGCAGATTAATGCAAGAAGGGTATTGGCTAATTTTAGTTTTGCTAGTTCAATTTTGCCTTAAAACGCAATTTGTTGTGCTTAAATAAACAATACTAATTTCAATCACTTATTTGCAGAGAAACAATGATTGTTTTTGTCTATGACACTGAGTGTCTACAAGATGAAGCCGATGATCCAGTCAAAGCTGTGCTCTACTTTCATCCCAGTTGGGTATCGGACACACAGAAAGTGGCCTTATGTGGCCAATTGATGGGTATTTCATATTTTTTAAAGGATTGTTTCTTTAAGCCAAAAATTATGGCGCTGCAAAATGGCAAATTTGTATTGAAGGAATTTGGTCGATTTACGTTGGTGAGTAATATGTGTGTAATTGAAGCTAAATTGCAATTTCATATTTAAGTCGCTTGTAACTTAATTTTATCTCGTAACTTAATTTTATCTTGCAACTTAATTTTATCTCGTAACTTAATTTCATCTCTCGTAACTTAATTTTATCTTATCTCTTTACTTTCAGGCCGTTGGCACCGATCGCAATCTCTCCGATTATTTGCTTGAGCAACGCGCTGATTTGCTTGCTTCATTGGTCACCTTTTTCCATCGTGATTTGCAAAGCGTTTACGATCAATTTCCAGAACAAACGCAATATAAGAATTTAACAGCAAAGCTCTATCATATATTTGAAACATATCTGCCGATTTTGCAGCGTAATGGTCACGTTTATCAAAATGTACCCAAGCTGCGCATGCCGAAGGTAATTTTTATAAAAAAAAAAAATGTATTTTAAATTGTTATGCTAGCCATACACGGTGCGACCGTTGACCCAACTCGGTTGCAATCGAGTTGGACTGTTTGCCTACATACAGTGCAATTTATTGTACAACCTTGTTGTACAATCTCATTTTGTAAAAAATTACTTTGAGTGAAGATGGAATAGGATAATATTGCGCTTGTAGGAAGAAGAAGAACGTACAGCAAAAGTACGATTAATTAAAAGTAAACAAAATTGTAAAAAAGTGGTTCCTGCGAGCTTTCCATTTTGCGTTATTTATTCTACAAATATTTATGTTTTTTGTGTTGAATTCGCTTATTTTTACTTATTTTAATTTGATGTGTTCACTTAAAGAATTCTCGTAAAATGAAATGTTGAACAACATACCCCCAAACGATGCAACCAAGTTGTACAACTTGCCAAAAAATCAAAAATTTTTGATTTTTCGTACAACCGATACACAACTTCATACAACAGCCCCAAAAACGTTGCGATTTCGACCGCAACTGGCGCAAGTTGTATAAAAAATTGCAAGGTGTGTGGCTAGCATTATAGTTGTAGCCACCAAGACACTCCCCGAAGGTTTTGGGGTGTGTAGGGAAAGTGACAGTCCTTTACCGCATAAATCCGGTACGCCCGGGTATTAGTCCCTTCCGACACTAGCCCGACTGTCGTGCGAACGATTTTTTTGGCCATTATCAAACCTTCTAGGCCGGTGGATTTTAGCTGAGTCTCACTATAGTCATTCCTTACCACGGGTATATTCTAAGCCCCCTAACCCGCTGGGGTTACTAGTTATCGTCTGTTACTAGTATTGTCCGTTGTCGAATATTCTTTGCTTTCCTTTCTTTCTTCTAGCGAAAAACTTTCAAGCAAATTTTTTAAATAGGTGGCAACCTTTTGATAAAAATTAAATTTTTTTTATCCATCTGCGGAGCATGACACCTAAAATTAAAAAAATAAGTATTGTGTAGCGTAAAAATTGATTTCAATACAGCCGGCAACCCTTTTTGCAAAAATTATGATAATTTACTTATTTTGAAGCCAACACCCTTTCATATGGCAATTGAAATTTAGAAATCAAACAATTTATACCGCAAAATGAAATTTTTAAGCAGGTGGCAATACTTTTTTGTAAAATTTAGAAAAAATTACTCATTTTCAAGTCAAAGCCCTCTCATATGGCACCTGTAATTTAAAAATCAAATAAACTATACCGGAAAATTAAATTTTTTAACAGGTCGCAAACCCTTTTTTTGTAAAAATTATAATAAATTAATAATTTTCAAGCCAAAGCCCTTGCATATGGCTCCTGAAATTTAAAAATCAAACAAACTATGCCGGTAAATGAAATTGTTCAACAGATGGCAACCCTTTTTGTAAAAATTATAATAAAAAATTCTAATTTTCAACTCAAAGCCCTCTCATATGGCACCGGAAAATTAAATTTTTTAACAGATGGCAACCCTTTTTTGTAAGAATTATAATAAATTAATAATTTTCAAGCCAAAGACCTTGCATATGGCACCTGAAATTTAAAAATCAAACAAACTATGCGGGTAAATTAAATTGTTGAACAGGTGGCAACCCTTTTTTTTTGTAAAAATTATAATAAAAAATTCTCATTTTGAAGTCAAAGCCCTCTCATATGGCACATGAAATTTAAAAATCAAACAAACTATACCGAAATGTTAAATTTTTTAACAGGTGGCAACACTTTTTTTCTAAATTTACAATAAGTTACTCATTTCCAAGCCAAAGCTCCTTCATGGGACACTTGAAATTTAAAAATCAAACAATTTATACCGGAAAATGAAATTTTTAAGAGGTGGCAACCCTTTTTTGTAAAAATTATATTTAAAAAATCTTATTTTCAAGCCAAAGCCTTTTCATACATCTGAAATTTAAAAATCAAATAAACGTACCTGAAAATTAAATTTTTTAATAGGTGGCAACCCTTTATTGTAAAAATTATAATAACTTACTCATTTTCTAGTCAAAGCGCTTTCACATGGCATCTCATCGAACAAACTATACCGGAAAATTAAATTTGTAAACAGGTGGCAACACTTTTTATGGAAAAATTATATTTAAAAAAATTTCGTATTCAAGCTAAGCCCTTTCGTACGACACCTGAAATTTAAAAATAAAAGAAACTACCGGAAAATTAATTTTTGTTAACAGGTGGCAACCCTTGTACAAACAAACCCTTAGCGAATTATATATAGAGATATCACTTACTTTAAATTTTCTTCACTTTGCAGATGGCTAGCAATATATTTTTGGATGCCATACAAACCTTGCAATGTTGCCAGCAAACGAAGGGTGTACTCGGTGGCGCTGTGCTCTATCACAATAAGTGAGTTCTAGCCATTATATGTACTTTGTTTGTGAATCAATCTTAACCTCCGTTTTCCTTAACTTTCGCCCTCAGAGTCGTTGCTACACAGCTGGGTGATGCCTTAACCAAACAACTTGTACTCACCGATCCGCTACACATACGCACCACCGCCGAGCAAATACTTAGCAATGATTTTCACATACCCAATGGCGTACAAATGATAATTGTTTATGTGGATGCTATGCAATATAAACGCTTAGCTGCTGAAGCACAACGCGCACAATCATTGCAAACCACGCAGCTGTCACAGGGCAGTGCAGGTGTGCTGCCATTTCAATTTGCAAAGCGTAAAATGAAGCGTGACAAGTCGTTGATATTCACGAATATACCAGAAGAGGGCAGCAGCACAACTGCTGCTGGAGGTGGAGGTGGTGGTGGTGATAGTGGTGGTGGAGGTGGTGATAGTGGCAGTGCAGGTGGAGGTGGAGAGGAAGCCGGTACGAGTGTTGGTGAGCAAGTGGGTGAGGGCGTAGCAGCAGCCGCCAATGCCGCACAAACACCTGTCACCACCACCACCACCAACGCTGTGCGCCCAAAATCCTTGCTAATACGGCCAAATCATTTGCCGTTGCGTCAGCGCACCAGCATAGGCAGCATTTCTAATAAAGAGTTACCCGAATCGGGTATTGCTTCGATTAATTTCGATGAAACAGATTCGTATCCGGAGTTTATTGGACGCACCAGCGTTTGTTCTACACCCATGACAGAGAATAAAGTGTTGCCAGTGGCGCATATTATGTCGATTTGTATGGATCCCGAGGTGAGTGTGAGTCGTTGGAAACTAAAGAAAACTTTTTCCATTAAAAACTTCAAATTTTTGCAGAACGAAAGCAACTCGAATAAGCAAAAATCGCAAAACTCATCAAGCAGTCGACGTAATTCGTTGAAATTCGATATTGAGAAATTCTTTCAAAATTTCATTGCCAATCCAAATAAGCATATTGAGCGCAGCAATTCGTTTACCGATTTGCAAGATTCATTTAAAAAAATTTCAAAGAAATTATCACTCAAGCAATTTAGTTTTAATAAGACTGATGTAAATCGTAATGGAGGCGGCGGCGGCGGCGCGTTAAGTGGTGGCGTGGAACTCACTGAACCGGCTGATTTTATAGAGAATGATGGTGATGCTGATGGCAATGTAGCTGACGAAGCCGAAGCCGATGCCGATGCTGAGCAGAATTCTGTCAACTCCGATGAAAATAATAGCACCTCACGCACCATCAGCGATCCCACCTATCCGGTATTCAATGAGAAGGGACAACCGATATCGCGTAGCCTTTTTCAGGAATTCATTGAAAAATACTATCGTCTATGGGCGGAGCATAAAGAGCAAAGTGGCAGCGACAGCAGCGCTAAGAAAGATGTAGAAATTGCGCAGCTGATTGAAGAATTCAAGGAGTTTGATAAAGAGTTGAAAAAGTTGGATGAAACGCTGCGACCGGAGGCGGTATTGAACAGTGCAACTAAAATAAAAACAAATAACGCATCGACTGCTGATAGTAAGACAAAAACAAATACCACCGCAGCTGCTGATAGCAATTCAAATACTGAAACACAGACACCAGCAAAAGCAGCTGCAGCAAAAGCAACCGCAGCAGCATTTACCGCTAAAACTCCAATGGATAAGAAATCGCTAAGTCTGCCATTAAAACCACTCACCGATGCGACACCGACAACCAACAATGAGCGTAGCACCACCGCCACCGAGCTTTCATTTGCTTTGCCGCCAACGCAACGCAAGCTGCCACCGCCTGTCGGTGTGCCACTTACGCCCTTAATGGCTAAACTGTCTGTGTTGGCGTTGTGTGAAGAGCATGGTGGCGGCGGCGGTGGTGGTTGGGATGCTAATGCTGTGGAAGTACAAACACCGTTGACTACGTCTAAAGCCTTTTCACGTCGCAGCTCGCTGAAATGTGATGATGCTTTGGATGCGTTGTCAACGTTACCCACCAACAGCACCGCCGCCGGTAGTCAAGCGCAGCCAAAGTGTCCGTCGGGTAGTTTGAAGCGTTTGGAATTGTATATGTGCGGCCAGCAGAATATGACATTGTTGCTGTTGATGGAGGAGGGCACGGCGCGTCAAAAGCCGGTGGTGCAGCAAATGGTGGGTTTTTTATTGTACGGTGTGGTATCTGTTATACTGTTATACTTTTATACCGTTATACTGTTATACTCTTAAACCGTTATACTGTAAATAATTGTGTACTGTTATACAGTTATACTGTTATACTATTCTACTACTATACTATTATACGATGTATTGTGGAACGATTTTCCGTCATCCCTTGTCAAGTCGGAAAAGCAAACAACAAAAAAGAAATACTATTATACTATTATACTATTGTACTATTATACTATTATGGTATTATTGGATTAGACTATTATACTATTATGCCATTATACTATTATACTATTGTACTATTATCCTGTTATAGTATTATACCATTAGACTATTATACTATTATACTATTATGCTATTATACTATTTTACTATTATGCTATTATACTATTATGCTATTATACTATTATGCTATTATACTAATATACTATTATGCTATTATACTATTATGCTATTATACTATTATACTATTATGCTATTATACTATTATACTATTATGCTATTATACTAATATACTATTATATTATCCTATTATACTACTATACTATTATACCATTATACTATTATACCATTATACTATTATACTAATATACTATTATACTATTATGCTATTATACTATTATACTATTATACTAATATACTATTATACTATTATGCTATTATACTATTATGCTACTATACTATTATGCCATTATACTATTATACCATTATACTATTAGACTAATATACTGTTATACTATTATGCTATTATACTGTTAATCTGTTGTACTGTTGAACTGTTTTACTGTTATACTATTAAATATTGTACCTTTATACATTCATATTATTATACTGTTATACTGCTAAACTGTTATACTGCTAAATTGGTATACTGTTAAACTGTTGTACTGTTAAACTATTATACTGCTAAACTATTATACTGCTATACTGTTAAACTGTTGTACTCTTTACTGCCATACCATTATACTTTTAAACTCTTAAACTGTTATACTGTTGCTTATTGTAATTATTTTTATAATTTTTTTTATAATTTTTTCCTCTTTACATTTTCCAGTTTGACATTTGCGTTGCCAAATTCCCACACATGGAATCTCACTTAAATCAAGCACTCAATGTCAATGTGGATGGTGATAAGCGTGAGGGTGGCTATAGTTTTATGTGCATCGATGACAAATGGGATACGTTGGAGCGGCATGGACCATGGAATCCATTAGAGCTTAATACAATGGAGTATATGCATCAAGATATGCAATCAAACAATAAAATCACCGATCTGACATTAAGGTAAGGCATTGGAATTTGAGATGATCATATGGGAGTTGTGTACTAAAAGTAAATTTTTATTTTATTTTTCTAGAACATACGATGCCGCCTTTTACGGCTACCACTCGGGGCGCACTGAATTCTGCTACAAAAGAGCAGCAAATCCCATCAGCGGCATACCGCCACCTTCAGATGCAGTGGGCAGCGTAGCGATGCGTGCCAAAACGCAGCTAGAGCGTGATCATTCGTATATATTGTTTTAAAAAAAAAAGTGGAAAATCAATGGAGTGTAACGTGTTTAACAAGTTTTTTTAGCTTGTTTACTTTTGGTTTTTGTTTTGAGTTGGGTGTTTTTATTCTTATAATATTTATATAGTAACTATGTAGTGATACTCAATTAGCATTCCGTAGCAAAAAGAAAAAAAAAAAACTTTGCACAGTAGCTTAGCGCCTTATAAATACATTATCACAAGTTATTCTATGTATGTACTAAAATATCATAAGCATTTTTAAAGTATAATAATTTGTAAACAGACGAAAAAATGTGTAAAGCGCGTATTGATTGCAATTTGTTATGCACGCGACTGTATTTAGCTCTATTTTTTTTATATCTTTTTTATCTTTTAGAATTTGTTGCACATTTCCTATTAAAAATTTACATATATATAAACATATCTATATACATTAAGTACTTAAGCCTAACGTCTAGCTTAAATAAATTTGTTAAATTAATTTTGTAATAACATAAGTTTTAGCAAACATACATATTTTTTATGCCACTTTGCTTAGCCAAACAAACATGCATACATAACTTTTTTTATGCAATAATTACCTGAAAAGCTTTCCTTGTGCAATTTCTGCTTATATATGTATGTAGTTAAAATCATTTTACTTTTAGCACATTATTTAGCATAAGCGCAAAAAACAGAAGGAGAGAAAATATCAACTTGTAATTTAGTTAAAAATATTGTACCTTAAAAAGTAACATTTGTCCATCAATGCTTAAATTTTTTATTGCAAAAAAACACGCATACATTCATTGCATTTTTTTTATTAAACTTCATTGACAAACTAGACATGATTTTGAGATTGAAAAAGAAAAAGTATTTATTAAACAAAACCAAAAACAAAAACCGAATAATATACATACCTAAATACTCACATGCTAAATGATGCTAAATAAAAAATACTTAGTTGTAGCTAAAGAAATCAAAATGACGCAAATAAGTTAAGATTGACGTGCCAATTAACAATGCCATTCCATTGTAACTATTACATAGTAATTGAATAAGTTTTATTTGTAAAAAACAAAAGTGCAAAACTCGCTTTTTCGTGGCAACAGATTTTAAACATTATTATTAGCATAAAAAAAATTCTTTAATGAAGAGTAGAGAAAACACGAAGCTTTTTAGGCTTGATAATGCAATTTTCTCTTTTGACAATTACTTAGCCGCCCGAATGTAACGCCGTGCAATTAGCTGTAAGTAAATACAAGAGAAAATGAATGAAGAGACAGAGGTAGAGATAATAGGTAAGTATAAGAGATGGGAAGAGAGTAGTCATAAGAGAAGGTAATAGAGAGAGAGAGAGAGAGAGAAAGCGAGGTGTAAGGGTAGAGAAGATAAGTTTATATTATGAAGAAAAACGAGGAAGAAAATAGATGAAGGTAAATACAAAGTTAAAGATAAAGATTAAGATTAAGATTAAGATTAAGATAAAGATAAAGATAAAGATAAAGATAAAGATTAAGATTAAGATAAAGATAAAGATAAAGATAAAGATAAAGATAAAGATAAAGATAAAGATAAAGATAAAGATAAAGATAAAGATAAAGATAAAGATAAAGATAAAGATAAAGATAAAGATAAAGATAAAGATAAAGATAAAGATAAAGATAAAGATAAAGATAAAGATAAAGATAAAGATAAAGATAAAGATAAAGATAAAGATAAAGATAAAGATAAAGATAAAGATAAAGATAAAGATAAAGATAAAGATAAAGATAAAGATAAAGATAAAGATAAAGATAAAGATAAAGATAAAGATAAAGATAAAGATAAAGATAAAGATAAAGATAAAGATAAAGATAAAGATAAAGATAAAGATAAAGATAAAGATAAAGATAAAGATAAAGATAAAGATAAAGATAAAGATAAAGATAAAGATAAAGATAAAGATAAAGATAAAGATAAAGATAAAGATAAAGATAAAGATAAAGATAAAGATAAAGATAAAGATAAAGATAAAGATAAAGATAAAGATAAAGATAAAGATAAAGATAAAGATAAAGATAAAGATAAAGATAAAGATAAAGATAAAGATAAAGATAAAGATAAAGATAAAGATAAAGATAAAGATAAAGATAAAGATAAAGATAAAGATAAAGATAAAGATAAAGATAAAGATAAAGATAAAGATAAAGATAAAGATAAAGATAAAGATAAAGATAAAGATAAAGATAAAGATAAAGATAAAGATAAAGATAAAGATAAAGATAAAGATAAAGATAAAGATAAAGATAAAGATAAAGATAAAGATAAAGATAAAGATAAAGATAAAGATAAAGATAAAGATAAAGATAAAGATAAAGATAAAGATAAAGATAAAGATAAAGATAAAGATAAAGATAAAGATAAAGATAAAGATAAAGATAAAGATAAAGATAAAGATAAAGATAAAGATAAAGATAAAGATAAAGATAAAGATAAAGATAAAGATAAAGATAAAGATAAAGATAAAGATAAAGATAAAGATAAAGATAAAGATAAAGATAAAGATAAAGATAAAGATAAAGATAAAGATAAAGATAAAGATAAAGATAAAGATAAAGATAAAGATAAAGATAAAGATAAAGATAAAGATAAAGATAAAGATAAAGATAAAGATAAAGATAAAGATAAAGATAAAGATAAAGATAAAGATAAAGATAAAGATAAAGATAAAGATAAAGATAAAGATAAAGATAAAGATAAAGATAAAGATAAAGATAAAGATAAAGATAAAGATAAAGATAAAGATAAAGATAAAGATAAAGATAAAGATAAAGATAAAGATAAAGATAAAGATAAAGATAAAGATAAAGATAAAGATAAAGATAAAGATAAAGATAAAGATAAAGATAAAGATAAAGATAAAGATAAAGATAAAGATAAAGATAAAGATAAAGATAAAGATAAAGATAAAGATAAAGATAAAGATAAAGATAAAGATAAAGATAAAGATAAAGATAAAGATAAAGATAAAGATAAAGATAAAGATAAAGATAAAGATAAAGATAAAGATAAAGATAAAGATAAAGATAAAGATAAAGATAAAGATAAAGATAAAGATAAAGATAAAGATAAAGATAAAGATAAAGATAAAGATAAAGATAAAGATAAAGATAAAGATAAAGATAAAGATAAAGATAAAGATAAAGATAAAGATAAAGATAAAGATAAAGATAAAGATAAAGATAAAGATAAAGATAAAGATAAAGATAAAGATAAAGATAAAGATAAAGATAAAGATAAAGATAAAGATAAAGATAAAGATAAAGATAAAGATAAAGATAAAGATAAAGATAAAGATAAAGATAAAGATAAAGATAAAGATAAAGATAAAGATAAAGATAAAGATAAAGATAAAGATAAAGATAAAGATAAAGATAAAGATAAAGATAAAGATAAAGATAAAGATAAAGATAAAGATAAAGATAAAGATAAAGATAAAGATAAAGATAAAGATAAAGATAAAGATAAAGATAAAGATAAAGATAAAGATAAAGATAAAGATAAAGATAAAGATAAAGATAAAGATAAAGATAAAGATAAAGATAAAGATAAAGATAAAGATAAAGATAAAGATAAAGATAAAGATAAAGATAAAGATAAAGATAAGGTGAAGAGAGAAAAAATATAACCAAGAAATGGAAGGAAAGGAATAAAGAGATGAGAGCAAAAGGATAAGAGGAGAGCAGATTTAGAGTTAAAATAGAGAGAAAAAGTATTTAAAGTGATATAATGGAATATAGAGAGAAGAGGAAGTCACGGGGGGATGATAAAGGGAGAGATGAGAGAAGGAAAAAGAACAAGCAGATCTCACGCTGAAGAATTTCTATTCAATGTATGAATATACACGCTTCCGCCTAAAAGTATGCAATCTTTCATTAAAACGTGAAGCTAATAAGAGCGTGTTCAAAAGCGAGAAGTAGACAAAGGCCCTTATGCATAAAAACTGAGCTCTTGCTCAGTGGACTCAACTCAAAATCAATCTGAAGAAATAAACAAGTAATGTTAATTGATTTGATGAGAGCAAAGAAAAGTTATTGGGCAAACTCAAATAATTTCCATAAGTTTTGTGCCATCTTTATATAGAAAACGGGGATGAGCTACAGCTCGCTTTTTATGCATTAGGCCCAAAGACTTGTTAGATAGAGGGAAATGAGATATTTAGTAGCTAGATAGAGATTGATCAACACATTGACGGTATATAGAGTGAGAGGTAGAGAAGTTTGAAATTAAAATGAGAGAGATAGAGAGAAGAAAAATTAAAATTTAGGAACATAAAGGAATACAATTTTAATTAAGACCAAAGCCAAAATAAATACCATTTGTATGTGCAGAAATCATCAGCCACTAGCAACTTAACTGAAATTGTAAATTAAAAAGTGCAGTTTTTGTAATATTTTTCTTAAATTTTATTTCATTTAATTTTTAACTGCACTCAAATGCTTGAGAGCTTACTTAAATGCTTAGTAGTGTAACAATTGTTGACTTGTGTAATACTTGACTAAGCTTGTTTTTACATTTTAAGAAAATTTATAAATATTTGGTGTAAGCGAATAATACTTTATGTGGGACATTTGTATGTAATATAATATACATATTATTTACAATTAAACATGCTTACTATTCATTTCATATGAAATTTAAGTTTTTCGAATTGTGTAATTGTTTTAAATTAAAAATTCTTAAAAGGTTAAGATCCAAAAAAAAAAAAACAAAACCAATGTAATATAATCCTAAGCAGTTTAAACGCGGTTTAAAAAGATATTTGATACATGCATAGAGGCATTAGATAAAGATACGTTTATAAATCCAAATGGGTTATACACTTGTGGTGTTTTAATATAATAAAAGCATAAAAAAATAATAGTAACAGTTTTTTTCTTCTTGTGTATATGTGGAATATATATTTGAGATGCAAGATATGTAGTTCAAAGAGCGACAAAAAAATATATATGATACGCAGATTATGTTTATTCTAGTTTCGTTGTGAGCGGTTTTCTTTTTTTTTTGTGTATGTTTCACCTTTTTTGTATAAATAAAACTTGCTGCGGAATTTATACTTTCTAACACAACATAACATTTCCATATAACCTAAAATCTTAACAAAGTCCAGCATTCCAACAATCTTACATTTCGTTATAAACTAACTAATCTTAATAATTAAACATAACCTAAAATTTTGTGTAACAAAACCTAAAATTTGGTGTAACGTAACCTAAAATTTCGACTTAACCTAACATTTGAACATAACCGAACATTTGAACAAAACCTAACATTTCAACTTAGGCACTCTGCACACGAGGCGTATCGTCATAGACGCGTACGAGACATTTCATGTAGCATCGATTTCTCTACGCCTTAAGATCTGCACACGAAGCGACATGAAACTTCGCTGCACAAAACAAACAAAGAAATTAATAATACGGTATTTGCTTTAAATTTCGAAGCTTTAAATAGAAAAGATGAAAAATTTTACGGAATCTTCCATTTTCTTTCATTATACACTCATTTTTTCCGATTTTTTACACAAATTTTACTGCTTTCATAAATTCCACCAAGTGGAAAAATGTAAACAAACATCTTCTTCTTCCTGTTTTCTAAGCGTAGTACGCCTAGCTACCAGCACTGCTTTACGACAAGCGACATGTAGCCAGCATACTTTGACGAATGCATGAAGCTGACGACTCGTGTGCAGCCCTCAATTGAAATATACGTGCGCGACATCAAAGCGTACAGCTTTCGTCTGTAGTATCTAATACGCGTCTAAAGCAGTACGCTCCGTGTGCAGAGTGCCTTAACCTAACATTTGAACATAACCTAACATTTGAGCATAACCTCAACTTGTAACCTAACTTAACTTAATTAACTACATAAATCACTAAATACCACAAATCACACCAATTTAAGCATATCATTGTCCTTCAAATCATCACGGCAACTTCATCACAATCCACGGCACACGCCCATAATTCTTATAGAAATAATAATCCCATGCCAATTTACTCAAAATCAATACAATCAATAGCGCCAGCACACCATTCAACCAATCCAAAAAATATATTTTCGATTCCTCGCCCTCCTCCGCTTCCGTCTTGCACACATCCTGGCGCGTTATGGCCAACACTTTGGCGCGACGCAACGGTTGAATGTGCTTATAAATGCATGTAATGTTGTTGGCATCGCGCATAATGCCAATATATTTCATCAAAATCTCACGAAAGCGCATTGTAAAAATGCAAGTGCATTGCCAAGGATTGCCGCTGAGCAGCAGCAGATTGGCATTGGGATTATGATCTAAGGCATTGTCGAGCGCATAGACGGGCATCTTTTTTATTTGATTGTCACGTAAACTGAATAAGCGAAAATTCTCAAACCAAAAGCCACCTTCCAGCACATCAATGCTCTCAATGCGATTGTTGTCCAAATGCACGTCGACCACGTGACGATAGTTGGGGTTGTTGAGTAGCGGTAGAACGTCGGTGATCTGGAAAGAGAAAGAGAGTGCGAGAGAGGGGGAAGGAATTGTAAAAAATAAAGATTTCTGTAGGATAAGAGATAAGAGGAGAAGTGATAGTGCGAACAGCCTAGTAAAAGTTGGCTTTTGTAGATCACTACTACTGACTTCATTTTGTTTACTCATTGGACCATTCTGCACTTAACGGTATTTTACTCGCCGCCAATTTGTAACGATTTGAGCATAAATGCTCTCTGAAGTGTCTTAAAAGCCCGTCTCCACATAACTTTATTCACCAGAGAAACATGTAGCAAAACATATCGCTCAATAACCCGTCTCCACGTGGCTGATCGTGATTCAGTTTAACATTTCTGTTTCTTGCTCTTCTTAAATGTTTGTATGTTTGCTTATTTTTGCGTCTTTGTTTTGGTCTGTGTGAGATTTCGATAGATTTTCGATATAAAATTAGAGAAGACATCGATATCATCGAGGTTGGCAAGATGATTCAGAATGAAACAGTGTTTCAATCTTCACTCGCTCTCAGAAATTTGTATGGAAATTGGCGATTTTCGGCACTGGTTTCCGTGTCGAAACAAGATTGAGAGAGAAAATGCAGAAAAAAAGAGCGAAACACGTTATGTGGAGACATGGTATAAAATATTTCTTAAGACTATTTACCATGATTTACCTCATTATTATTCAAATACAAAGTCGTCGTATTTTCTGGTATATAATCGGGCATCGTTTTAAATTGTAAATTACTACAGTTGATCGTATAAAGTGGTATGTGCGTCTTTGGTATAATATGATGCATGATGCAGGTGCAATTCTGCAGATCCGCATGCGATTGACATTCGGCGGCCAGCATCTGAAGAAGAAGAGAGAAAGTCAAGCAATAGCTTATATAGCAAGTTTAACACTTGAAGACATTTTTGAGGCGTGTTGCCAGCAATTTTTTTTTCCACATAAAAATATGTACACACATTTATGAAGATCACACAACTCACCACTTTATAATTCATCACCGTCAACATATTACGCTCCTTATACTCTTTATCAGCACAAATAATCTCATCACGATCCACCACCATGGCGCCCTTCTGCGGTATTAGCAACCATTTAAAATTGCGCGTGCAATTCCATGGATTACCTAAGGAAAAACTAATGAACATTAGCAAAATAAAAGGAAAACAAATTTCAAAAAATAAAAAAAAACCGTTGAAAAAAACTATTTAAGACTTACCAGCCAAGTAGAGCTTTTCAAAATAACGTGGCAATGAGAGTGGACCATCCAACTGCGTCAACTGATTCCAACGCAAATCGACGACACGCAAAGAGTAGACACGCTTGAATGTGCGTGGATTGATGTGTGAGAGATTTGTCCATGAAATGTTAATGCTCTGTAATTAAAGTTAAAAAATAGGCAAAGTATAGGATTACATTAATAACAGTGAATAACTTTTTATAACAGAAAAAAATATTTTACTTAAAAACAATGCTCACACACCTGCAAATAAAGCATTTCGGGAAAATCAAAATCAATTTCACGCATATCACTATACTCAATGGTTAGCGAGCGTATACGCGGAAATGGTTGCAGATCGATGAGCGGATTGAAAGCGCGTTCAGGCCAACCGCAAAAGATGATTTCCTCGAGGCGACGCACTTTGAGTTCGCTTTTTTAAGCAGAAGAAAGTGTAAATTTGTAAATAAAAAACAAACAAAACATTCTTTATTACTAAGAAATTCACTTTCAACTTACGGTATTGCGGGCAAATTATTTATGCCGCCGTAACAACGCAGCGCGCCGTAACGTCCGTAACGTGTGCAATTGCCCACCGTTGCCTCTGGCGCACGTTTCCAATCCACACAAGTGAAATTGTGTTGATAGCTGTGCGATATATATTCGGCATTTGTGGGACTAGGAAATAAAAAAAGTTGGGAGAAATTATAAATAAAACAACTAAATAGTATAAAAATAAAATAGCGCCCGCCCGACGTGATATATATTCTCATTTTTTTGCGGGGGTACGAAGAAAATAGTATTTGAGAATTCGCTAGTGAGTTAAGAAAATGTTTTGTGGCTAGGGTATTATTCAAGACTAGGGTACTCTTAAAGACTAAATACACTGTGAGGCAGCACTTTTGGGGGCGGAATAATTTCACACAGAAGGAAAGGCCACTGTCTATATATGTAGTAAAATCCCCAAACCGTTTTGCCCGCTGAGGTCAAATTTTTTTATTGCCATTTTAAATTTGTACAATTTTGTCTGAGTGATTTTTAAGTTAAGTAAAAAATGGGTTAAAATACGTACGTATAGAAATATGTTTTTAGGAAACATATAGTAAAATTGTACGAGGCTTAATTTCGTAGAATACTTTAACCCTCTAACACCTCCACGAAGAAGTCGTTGTGATCCCTTTTTATAAAGTCTGAAAAAATTGTATTTTGAAGATCGCTAGAGGGTTAAATGTTCTAGAAAATTATTCGCCATAATTGCTGGGGGTCTCCTCAGACAAAATCTTTGTACAAAAAACGCAAAAGATCAAGAAAAACGGTACGGCAACTCTCAATTTTTGTCACAGCGATATTTATACAAAGATCTTAAAAAGCAACAGGAAATCCAGTAAAAAAACATATAAAGCGCCTTGAAATATGCAAACAATTTTCAAATTATGTTTGTACCAAAAAACAATTTGACCGAAAGGCGTTCTAAAATACATATCGCTAGCTTAGAGTGCAAACTGTGTAAGTCCATTTTTATGAAAAAGTGTTTTTAAGTGTAGAAAGTTAGAAAAATCAAATACGCACCACGCTAAACAAGTCTGTGGTACTTGTCATATTTCTAATCGTTGTTATTCAGTGATACGCAAATTGTGTAAGTCCAAAAGCGGAGAAAATTGTGTAAGTCCAAAATATTTACATGAACGGAAAATTTTGTTTTTTCATTTTGAAATTTTTTTATTTTTTGTTTTTTGTCTCTCCTACAAAGTTTGAAAAAAGGACTTACACAATTTGCGCTCTAAGCTAGCGATATATCATATTTCGTCGTACCATACGAAAACTAACATATTTAAAATTTCTGGCGAAAGCTATCAATAAAAAAATTCTGTACGAAAAGTAACAAGTTCGACTTTTGGCCGACGAAAAATAACAAAATCGACTTTTGGCAATTACTTATATACTGTTTTTACATTAAAATTGTTGTTGTTTAAACGAAATTGATAGTTTTCGTCAGCCAAAAGTCGAACTTGTTACTTTTCGTCAGCCAAAAGTCGAACTTGTTACTTTTCGTCAGCCACAAAAAATATGATGTTAGTTTTCGTATGGTACGACGATTTGTGATAATTTTAGCACTCTTTGACAGTGAAGGTTCTAAAAACGGGTTACAGGTAACACAACCAACGCTACCACCCAGAAGCTGAGGCACACAAGTTACCCACAAGGAGACACAGTGCTACCTCTTCAGTGTTCACAATTTACATAATTTCAATAATTATGGCATTTGGTGACTTATTTTTACAATGTAATTTGACATGCATACGCATACACATATCTAAATGCATATCTTATCACAATAACATCCATCACACGTTACAGTGATAATTTCTTTTCACGCTCGCAAATTATTTGCATACACAGCCAAGTACAAATTCAGAGCAAATTTGCACACATGTACATTGGATAGGGTCGAAAAAAAAAGTTGTAAAAGTCCGCCCCTAAAATTGAAGCTTACAGATGTTGAGAGGGTTAAGGGAAAATTTTTTTTATTGTTTTTTTTTTTTGACCCCGCGAAATACCGCCGAAATTGTAACTTTGCTATTTTATTCGCAGATATCGACATTGTTCAGCGAATAAAGATCCAGCGGCTGCGCTGGGCAGGTCATGTCGTGAGAATGGACGAAGGTGCTCCGGCCAAGAAAGTATTTCTGTCGAAACCCGATGAACGCAGAAGAAAGGGTAGACCTCCACTGCGTTGGGAAGATCAGGTGGACAGTGACGCTGACTCCCTAGGTATTCCCAAGTGGCGCCATGCTGCGCGAAACAGAAATAGCTGGCGCGCTTTATTGAACTCGGCCAGAATCGTCTAGATGGTTACGTGCCAATTAAGTAAGTAAGTAAGTAACAGATTAAGCTTCGGCGGTATTTCCCGGCACCAAAAAAATTTTTTTTTGTCCCTTAACCCTCTCAACATTAGCTTCAAATTAAGGAGCGGACTTTTACAACTTTTTTTTTGACCCTATCTAATGTACATACATACATGTTTTTGCTTGTTACAGTTCAAAAGGTGTTAAAAGCAGCTTAACTGCATAATATACAATAAATAAATGGAAAAACGTTAAATATTTACTCTGCTGACACAGAGATTATAATCAAATGTAATCTCTAGCGCTGTTTGTTTGTTTAACTAATAACGCGGCTAAAATACATGCCAACAACGCAGCGATAAGTTGATGCAGAGCAAAAAAAAAAAAAAAATAACGGAAAAAATGTTGTGCAAATTAGTGATACATGCGATTAAACGCGAATTATCATGTTTCGGGATTTTGGAATACAAATTTCATATGCGTGTTAGTAGATTAGTCATCAGCTGATCTATTCTGAATGTGCTTAAAAGGTCTGAAGTTGAGCTTTATTGCAACAGTTCCAATCATAGTGCAGCTGCACTTGTTTGCTTTTCTTCATTTTGGAATTTATCTATACGCTAATTAAAAGTTAAATGATTTGTTTATACAAAAATTAAGACTAAATGAACGTAGGAAGGGGTTGTTTGTGTATCGGAATTTTTTTAAGCTACTAACTTAGTTCATAGTTCGGAAAGATACAACACTTAGAGACCAACCACCACCAATAGAGACCAACCACCACCAATAGCTGTAGAAGAATTGGAGTTGCCAAGAGAAACCCGAGTCACCTTATCATAATTAAGATCGGGATTCCGCAGTAGGCTCAATTCCTACAGGGCCAGAATCGATCCAAACATACCTAACGTATGTCCGGAATGTGGAGAGACGCCGCATGACACACAGCACCTCTTTGCATGCCGCCTCAAACCAACCAACTTAACACCCTTGTCCCTCTGGACAAGCCCAAAAGAAGCTGCAACATTCTTGGGCCTTCCGTTAAGTGAAATTGATGACAATTTGTGAGCAGAACTCATCGGCTAAGCAGGGCTTAGTACCGCTACGACAACAACAACAACATACAACACTGTTTTTACTTTACATACATACATACATACATACATACATATGTATTACTTCAGTGCTCATGTGCCCTACTGTGCTGGCTTTTGTCTCTTTACCACCATTGCGTTGCCAACAGCCAGAAATATTTAAAAATAACAATTCTTCATACATACATACATACATATGTACATACATACATATCAGTGGCGGATCCACGGGGGGTTTTGGGGGTTCAAACCCGCCCCCCCTTGTGGTTTATCATAGATCCCAAATTAATGCCTTTATAGATTCTGCGCCCAAATTTCCCAAACTGATCAAGGAAAACTATCATTCCAAAAGCAATGATTGGATCACATAACATCCAAAATATGTACCTACATGCGAAAAAAATTCATGTAGGTAAGTTTGGACGCACGTGCATAAAATCAAATTTGTCAAATGCTATTCGCAAATTGCCAAATCGCAAATTTATTTTCTTTTTTTTCTTATCCCTATTTTTATCGGGATTGTACAGAATTAATTTGGTCAGAAATGTCTGAATCGTTGGAGAAATTGCCTTTTTCAGAGGCATTTCGCAATTCTTGTTTAAATTAATCTTTTAAAAATTTGAGTATATAAAAACAAGAACTTCAATAAAGTAAAAATTCTATTAAAAATATAAATATAACCAAAAAGTACTACATATGTACATATATTCTTATTTATTTTGGCTTTAAATGCAAGGGTAAGTGAAATTGATGATCAATTTGCCACCAATACCATACGATACTCATTCGCACGTACCAATGCAAAAATATACATACATACGTTATACATGTTATTTAGAACTTCAATTGAAATCTCCTGCACTTTATGTGATGACATACATATTGTTAATTTGGAGGGTTTTGATTTTGTTGTGTTTAAGGTGCGGGAAATGGCGCAACTAGTATATAGAATAATAATAGTAGGTGGTATTAGTCCATATTTTCACCAGCGCACATAGGTAGATTTTCAAGTTTTATGCGGCCAAAAATATTTTATTGTCTACATCTATTCCAAATTGCTTGTTTAATGCAAAATTTTAATAATTTGAGTTAAAAGTCGATTTTATTGAAAAATATATACAGTGACTCAAAAAAAAAATCATACGCCAAAGTTTTTAAATTTATTTCAAAGAGTTCTGTCGAAAATTTTACTTTCTTATTTTAGTTTAAAAATATAGAAAATCCTTCAATAAAAATCGTTTTAAGCAGGATTTCTGAGCTTATAGAAAAAATCTGAAAAATCGTAGAAATTTCTGTAAGTGGATTAAAAATTTTCAAAGCAAGGCCATAATTTATAGAAGATTTTGAGGAGATTTCTAAGAGTACTGTTATGTAGCCAACCAATTTTAGTGCAAAAATTAAATTCTCAATGCTGTGAAAAATTCCGTCAATTTTAGAAGTTTTTTTCTGTAGGGTGTAGGGTGAGACCGGTCCAATTAAAATTTCCGAAAAGCCAATGAAAATTTTCAAAAAGTTGAATGTTGCATATTGTTATATTAAAATTGAATGAGCTGCAAAATTGCATACTCAAAACTCTTCT
Source organism: Urophora cardui (assembly GCA_960531455.1). Lineage (NCBI taxonomy): Eukaryota > Metazoa > Arthropoda > Insecta > Diptera > Tephritidae > Urophora > Urophora cardui. Next base: position 16,740,772 of record OY482670.1, on the reverse strand, counting down.
AAAAATGTAGCTTTAGGATTCTTAGCCCCTTTTTATGATAAGTATTTCCTTGACTTTGAAAAATTGGAAACACTAAAAATACGAAAGCAGGTAATTTTCCAAATAGGCCAATTTTTAATCCATTGTTGATAATTTCTGGCTTTGCATTTTTCCGTAGAGAAATTGACGGGTAATCGATCGGAGGCGATAATATAACTAAAATGCTTTTGAATTAAAAAATTAACAATATTTTTTCAAGAAAGGCCGATATGCTTAAAAGCTTCAAAATGGTGGGTCTTTTATTATGCTAGGTTGACGATTTCTTCAATAAATAATGATATTTACCTGAAGCACCCGAATCCATGATGTTTACTTTGATAACTGTCTTAAAACTGAAAATATTGACGTTTAAAAATGGGTTACTTAAAATACGTAAAAAAAAAAATCGAAAAAGTGAGAGAATAATAAGTTTCGACTAGCGGCAGGGACACCCCCGTTGTCTATAAAAGCCGAGAAGACCGGTTTATTATCGCCCGGTCTTTTATAAACGTAGAGCGATTTTGGATTTTGTATTTGCACCAATTTTAAAATTTTCAATTTGGCCGCATAAATTCGTAAAATCTATGTGCAGCGTCTGCCCTTAAAAAACATCTTCCAAAAAAAGAAATTTTCAAAACCCCCCCTTGCCGAAATCCTGGATCCGCGCCTGATACATATGTATGTGTGTATTGCAAAATGGCTACACATTAATTGACAATATGATTAAGAATGGAACTTGTGACATATGAATTAACACCTTAATGACGAACTTGTACAAATATACAAACATACGTAGGTACTAAATATAAATATGTATGGATGTAAATAGAAACATATTGTTGTATACATATATACAAGTTCGTATAAAAGCAAAAGTAAATATTTATTTTTGCGTTTATTTAGAGTGATAAATGTAATCGGAGCTTGACAGAGAACCATGCGCGTAATAGCTGATCAAGGAGCCGGTAAAAGAGAAGAAGAAGAAGCATAGCTTCAATGGAAACCTTTTTAGGTTAGGAAATTCTATACATGGACTGGGCCTAATTCTTTGCAAGCTTTTAGCAAAATTTGTTGTTATTACTATCTGTTGCGAAAATGTATGGCATGCAAATTTGGTTATCAAGCAATAAGAGTTAATTATTTCGATAATTTAGTAAGCTTTTAGGCGCGTCTAGTAATATATTGTTCATCTGAGTTATACTAGAAAAATTAATAATGAAGGATAATCAATTTTAAAGGACTAGTTACCGTGACGAATATTTTCAAAAAATGTACGTAAAAGATCGCAGGAAAAAAAGCAATTTGACGCTTTAAAATATGTTTAAAATATGCAGAAGGATGTACATAATATTTTAATATATTTATTTACGTTTTTATGTAAGTAGGTATATAATTTTGGCTGTTTTTAAGGGCGATTATTCGGTGGTATCACAATCATCGCTGTCATTCGAACCTGAGTCGTCCCATGCGACTGCGCTGTTGTTTTCTATTTCTGCAATGTTCAGTTTTGTGATAAAAATTATCTCTTCATTGAAAAAATAACCAATTTAAAATGGGACCTACCAAAGCGTAAGTATGATCATGCTAAATTTTTTGCCATTTTTACCAAACAATGAAAACAATAAATATTTGCGCTCTCTCCATTAAACACATATTTGCATATATATTAAATATTGGTCTTGTATATAAAATTTCTTTTGCTTAAATATTTGTCAAGCCCAAAATAATTACCAAAGTTGTCTGTTCTTGTTACGCAGAGCTTACGACTCAACCGCCTTCTGCGTAGTTATTGTGTAGAAAAAAGTTTTATTTATTAGATAAATTAGTTTGTATAGAAGGTAGATACCGTGTGTAAATATTTGCTACTATCTACTAAGGAATATTCATATAAGATAACCTATTGTTTTATTACATATGTACATACATATGTATGTACATACATGCATACATTATGAGCTCTAGCAGTTTCGGTTATATGATCTCTATGTCTAGAAAAGATAAATTAAGTCTATAATAGTGTTTAAGGTTGTATGAACACCTTTAAGACACCTAGAGTATGTTAATATGGATTTTTGAATGTGATATGGTTTATAACAAGTGGTCTTTTTTGAAATGTTAGGGTTTACGGGAGAAATAATAACCTAAATTATAATAATCATTTAATTAACTACTAAAAGTAGTGGTAGCTAAAACAAAGTAGCTAAATTGATAAAAAAAACTTCGCCAACGACAATTTTAATAATTATTTGATTATTTATAAAAGTTACGGTATAATTAAAAATTCAGCTTAGACATGATGAACCCAGCAATAGTGGCAGTGTCGCTATGGTGTAGTGGGTAGAGTGATCACTTGCCAAAAATGAATGAAAGTCGTGTGCTCCTTTCACTTAATACATGCATACAATTTACTTTTTTCTTAGCTTGAGTTAGAGAAAAATGAATGTATGTAGTACATATAGTAGATATTTTACAATAAATTTCTATTCATGGCTTAAGCAAACTAAAACACTTGAACCATTATACACACTTTATTATATGCGCAGCAGTTGAAGTCTTTTCGGCGAACCCTTGCACTCTAGCAAAACATGTGTTGCCAAATATTTATTTAAAAAAAATAAAGCTCTTATATGTATGTATGTATCTACTAGCCAAGCAAAACATGAAAATATTAATTTGAAAGAGTTTTTAGTGCTTAGCACGAAATTTTTATTTTATTTCATTTTTTTTCCACTTACCCCAACCATGAAAATATTAAATTGCATTGCATGAAATAATTTATGCAAAATTGGCTTACTAACAACACCAAATTATCGGTCAGTAGCAGAAAATAAAACAGTGGTGAACACAGTGGTGAAAACTGCAAGTTTGGTGGAAAGCGCCTTGTATTCGTATGATTTGTCTTGATTTAATTGTAAATGGCATTAATCCCCTTATACACAAATATGTACATATGTACATATGCACATTCATACATACAATGAAAGTCAATTTACATGCATACATAATTTAATGTGTTTTGTTAATAAATCATTGCATTTTTTATTTGTTCCCAATGTCTGTCTGTTTGTTTGTTTATTTATTCACCTTTTTAATGCATGTTTTTTATAGTAATCAAAATTTGGCTGACTTTTTTATTAGCAGCTTTCTTTTGATCCTCCAAAAATATGTACTGGAAAATTTAGCATGAAAATAAACACAATATCAGAAAATACTTTTTATTATTTTGTGTCTATTTTTTAGTAAATAAAAGTGAACATTAAAATTTGATTACAAATTCACATTCAGTTTCCTAAAGAAGAAATTAACACTTACTATGCGATGTATGAGTATATATGTATATACATATGTATGTATCACGGTGTAAGGAGGGAAAAAAAGTTGAAAATGTTCCCCCCCAGTTCGAACACTTACCTTATGAGGTTTTCAAAAAAAAAAAAATTTTAATTTTTTTGTCACCCTGTAAAAACAGCGAAATTTGTTTTTTCTATAATTTCTATATTTTCGTTCGATTTCCAAAAGTGATACATTTTTAGAAAGGTATTCACCAAGGCAATATTTCATCCATAGAAACTCTTAGCCCATCACGCCAAATTCAGCTTTTATTCTATTTTTACTAAAACCAGCACCCTGTATTTGAAAAAAAAAATCTTTTCCTGAAAACTAAGAAAAAAAAAACATTTACCTGCATATAATGAGGAAATAAATGTAATGCATTATTGCTTTCCTTGGCTCTAATTTGCTGTAATGTTGTCGGCTATTTAGTTTAGCGAATATATAACCTAGGCATTCCTCATCGGCAACTTCTGTACAAGAATCACTTACTACGTGGACAAATCGCTCAGTATTTTGAGAATGGCATAGAAAATCTAAGTAAATTAATAGGTTATAATTAGCATAATTAGTATCAATCACTGCTGTTTGGAAATATTAACCAGGTATTTTTATAACATCATTAGAATTTTGTAGTTCCTGCAAGTGCGTATCAGAATAAAATTGCAAGCATGGTAGCTCTGTAATTCTAAATGACCTCCAATCGATCATTTGAGTGTACGATGTACTATATAGCTGCCCTACTCTGCTCTGCTCTAACTGCTTTGAACTTTTATTTCTTCATTAAACAGACGTAATATTAATAAGTAATACTCTTTTTACTCATATAATGATGTCAAAATTATATTCAAGGCTATATTTACTTTATTAAATTTTTTTTTTGTAATACAGGGTGTTAAATAAATTTGAATAAAAGCTAAAGTTGGCGTCGCAGGTTAATGGCTTATATGGAGGAAATATGACACGGGTTAAAATTTTTACAACAATGTATTGCTCGTTGAAATGAAAGACCAAATAGAAAAGTTATAAGCAACAAGTAAACATTCGAACCAGGGGGAACATTTTAAACTTTTTTTGGCGATACGCTCTAATGTACATATGCATATTACGGTGCCAACTTTATGAAGATGAAATGGTATTATAACTTTGGTTCAATACACGATTCTCTCAAGTATCAGAAGAATAGGTGTACAAAAAGTGATGTGATCGGAATCACGACCTGAGACGATTAAACCATGTCTGTCTGCCTGTTTGATATAGAGATTTTGGTGTATAATTTCTCAATATAAAGTGAAAGGAATGGAGTCTTCGAGAAAGCCAAATATGACACCAATTTACTTCTTTTAATACGTGATGTGCAAATACTAGGCATTTATGCACAGGAACGCTGCACTAAATATTCTACCATTTTGTTTTACAACAGACTTTCAGATTAACCAGGGCGTATGAGTAACATTTATTTGGCTTGTTTTAGAATTGTTTGTAGCCGAATATGTATCTGCTTAATTGCTGGAAAAAATATGGAACTATAAAATAATCAGTATGAACTATGAAGAGTTGAAAAGCAAGATTTTCCTTTTACATGAGTTTCAATCTTAAGCCAATTTGGTTTAAAAACGATAAACCTTATTTTGATCTTAACGGATGAAGAATCTTAAGCCTATATACTCGTATATATACATCTATATGTATATTAAGAAGTACAGCTCTCTGGTAGCGCATCAAACAAATTTTAAATAAATTAAAATTAAGTAAAATTACACACACACACACCGAATCACTCCGCTGCATAATGTAAGTAAGAGCAAAGTTACCGGCAACTCCAACGATCGGCGTTCGAAGGAAAGCGCGCGTAAAGCAAATGGCCACGCGAGAATCCACGATGTTTCTTGCGGCATTTTTACTGCGAATAAACTTGAATGTAATACTAACGGCAGATATATCAGTGAATGGCTAATATATTGAGATTATCGCACTGGAAAACTTCACAGCAATTTTTTGATTTTTTTCTTTTTTAATATTTTTAGCGCCGTTAATTTGCGCTTAACACTTATTGCTAATAAACACAAAAGGCTACACAATTTTTTAAGAAGAGCAATTAAGTAAACACGCGCAATTTACAAATAAGTAGAAACAAAAAAATCATTTTTTTAGGTATTTTTTCTTGTATCCAAAAAATCGACGCGCTCCTTACGAACGCCAACAGGTAAATGCGATTTGATCGCGAGCATTTGCCAAAAAATACATATATTACCTACCAAGCGGCTAACTCTCGCATATGTACTTACATATTTACATACCTAGATAGCTTAGCATCTAACAATAAGCGCTAAGCTTTTACGTCAACATCAGCGCTACTACCAATCTCAACACGATAACTTTGTTTGTGACACTGACATTGATGCTGCTGCTGTGGCGCGCGCATACGCTGCTCCATCACTTTTATTTATCACAGCAGAGAAGCTAATTTCTGCGGTAACAAGCTTTTTTATTGCCGGCGTAAGTAGAAAGCGGCGGACGGCCGTGCGTTTCGACTTGTTTCGACGCGTTCTGATATCAAGCAACAGCCAACGACGACGTTTCGTGCAGCGTTTAACGTGACTTGAGTAGTCCATTGATATTATGGTACCACGAACGCTTTGGTATGAGTATGATTCTGATCCTCGCTGCGGCACTAAAATATACATAGTTAGGCCGATAGCAAGGTTGTAGCTAATATTTGAGTGCATTATTTGTAGTAATTTTTTACCGTGCATGTTCATAAATTTATTTACATACATTTTATACTATACATACATACTTATATATGTATTATGACTAAGTGAATTGAATCAATATTCATTTGGAGTAGTAAATTAATAATTCAATAAAGGAACATAATATTTACTTGATTTATTAACAACTTTTATTAATAAAACTTTAATGGATATTTCAGGGAAAAAATAAGTAAATAAATTTAAAAAGACGTACAATGAAAAAGTACATACTACATATCGCCCGTTTTATGCAATAGGGATTTAACTCGAAATTTTCGATTTCTGGGATTTTGCCATATTGTTCAATAACTGGGTCGTGCCTTTGAGTCTAGCCTTATAAAATACTCAAAAGGATAAAAATGGCGGAAAAAAAAGTGATTTTGTAGTTAGCCGTAGAAGGAAACTATTTGAAATTATAAAAGTTTATTTGCGTTTTCCCAAAAAAAATTTTTTTTGAGTTAAATCCCTATTGCATAAAACGTGCGATATGTAAGTAAAACTTAATAAATACCTACCTAGTATACTGCATATGAGTAGTCCACTTTTAAAAGTGTCTACGTGAAATTTTTTTCTATATTGAGTTTTTGATTGATTGAGTACGAGGTATTAAAGATGTACATTTTCCATTAAATATTTATTTTAAAAGCTTTCCGTATTCTAAAAAAAAACATTAATTAAAAGCTCATTTTCAAAAGTCTCTTTCTAAAATAGGTCACTCATACGCCCCGGCACACATTTTTTTCGCCTCATACCTACATACATATCGCACCCTAAATCAAAAAGTGGCACAACTCAAAATTTTTCAAAATCGAGTTTTTTTCATAAACGGGTATACGGAACATATCTATCATAACCATTATACCTGGCCCTATGCCATACGATTGCTTATAATGAAAAAAAGTTTTTTGGCTCTCCTGAAAATTTTTGAATTTTGAGTTGTGCCACTTTATGATTTAGGGTGCGATATGTATAAGGGATGTACAAATTTCTAAAACGAAAATTATTAAAACCATTTTATTTCCATCAGAATCGCCTGGTCTATACTAAATATAAGAATAAATTTTAAGCGTCTTAATCCATTAATGTCCGTGTTTTAACCCACTGATCACTCTCTGGTTTGAAGAGGTATTATAATATTGGCGCGTAACCGTCTACACCCATAGAAAAGAAATCAAAAATAAAATATTTATTTTTATAATGCACATTTTAAACCAGATAATTTTTACGCTGAACATTTTTAAAATAAAAATGTTTGTATGTACATCAATATATGAATGTATCCATAATATATAAAATTTGTTGCATATTTCATGGCGTTAATATAAAATTTGTTGAATATTTCCAGGCGTTATCATCAACTTATCGAAAAAAGCTAAAAATATTTGTAAACAATACAAGGCGACTAATTTACTGCATATTTTAAGGCGTCATTATGGTTTTATTTTAGACTTCCTATCGTTGCTTGTATAAAATTTTAGTTTGGGGATGCCGCTAATAAAATTTTCCGCAGAACAATTTTCTAGAACATTTAACCCACTAATGATATCTTATTTAAAATCGCTGAAATGTAGAGGAAAATGCTGCCTTCATTTAGCTAAGGGATCAAATTCAAAAAAATTTATATGCGTATAATTTTACTAACCCGAATGTTTACGGAGTCATAAAAGAATTCGAAAGAAATCCTAAGGCCAAGCGTTCGCACTCATTATGAGCTCATTTTGGAGTCCGAAATGTATGTATGTATTTCTGTTAAGTTGCTCACCCGATATGAGCCTAATTTCATGCATCATATGAGCTTGAATAATAGTCATAAAAGACTCCTATTGGACTCATACTGATGACTCTTTTCCTTTTTCTATAAGTAGCTTAACCAAAAAATGTAAATAGTTGTTGAATTTTTTCCACTTACCCCCAACAATTAAAAAATTATTTTCTTTTTCCATTTTCCTTCCCCCGATCCAGTTCCCTTCAAATGCAGCTTCACACCGCTTGTTCTCCTCTTTTCCAGTCTTTCGGCGCCTACACTGCTTGCTTTATAGTGTTGTTTATTTTGTATTCTCCTCCGGACTCGAACCGCAACCATCAACCTGAAATTCAATCCAATGCCATCATATAGTGGGACATTCAATATAATACTAAACTTTAGTGATACTTTTATACTTCCCCTTTTTGAAACAGCATCTATGAATTACAATTATTAATTTAAAAAACAAAAAAAAATCATAAGAAAATTCTTAAGCTCATATTTCACGCATATTTCGAGTTCATATCGGATTCTAAAATTCTCAGGCTCATGTTTAGCACATATTTCGGAGTAATGAACATTTTATATTGTATATGTATAAGTATTAACCCTTTATTTCACGCTTTATACTTTTTTTTTTAACACGCATTCCAAAAATTTGCAATTTTAAAGTGGCGATGGTATATTTTCTTACTTAAATTAAGCGAATATTGGATTTTTGACTTTTTTTTTTAATTTTCTCTGGTATCCATTATCCGCATGGTAGTTAAAGCGTTAAAATGACAATCAAAAAATTTAACCTACATTTGAATTATGAAAAAGATTTATGTTGCATGTCATTAATTAATGTTTAATGCTGAGTTATTAGCATTCAGTTTCAGTGCTGTTGTGTACAATCTATTCTGCACAAAGCTATAATTAGAAGACCTGTTTTTTTTTGTTTTTTTGTGGTAAAATGACGTCAACGCAATGATAGAGTTCAAATCGCACAAGCTTGTCTTCTGATCAAAAAGAAAAACAACAAGTAAGGAAGCCTAAGTTCGAGTGGAATCGAACATTAGATACTCAGCTGTATGCTTTCATTGTTTGTTTGCGTTTGATGGAAACACGGATTATTTTATATAAAGTGAGTGCCGCATAAAGTGGGCGTGGCCACGCCCATTTTCAACATTTTTATCAGTCATCCAAATAAGCATATGAATATTATTATTTGTGCAAAATTTCATTCCTTTATGACTTCTAGTCACGTTACAAATTCCCAAAGGGTGTTCCAGAAATATCTTTGTTAAAAAGTAGGCGTGGTCATAATCCAATTTCAATAAATTTTTGCGTGTCTATTAACACAAGATATAAAAGTGTATAAACCAAGTTTCGTTATATCACAATTATTTATCGAGTTATAGGCCCAGAAATTTCGTATATTCCTGTTTCTAAAAAGAGGCGGTGCCACGCCCATTTTCCAAAATTTTTGTGTTTTTCGTTTTATGTCCGCAGTTGGACTCCTGCTATAAAATTTCAATGATATATCTTTATATTTGACAGAGATATCGCTTAAAATGTTTTTATTAGGTCACTTTATAAGACCCATATATAAAAGTGGGCGTGGCCGTCAACCGATTTTGGAAATTTTCCGTCCACGTATTTGCCTAAGTAAATATATCAAGCTTACCGAATTTCGTCGATATATCTTAAACGGTTTCTGAGTTATGACTCATAAAACTTTCAATGTTTGCCCCTTAATAAGTGGGCGTGGCACCGCCCATTTTCCAAAAATTTTGTGTTTTTTGTTTTATGTCCATAGTTGGACTCATGCAACAAAATTTCAATGATATATCTTTATATTTGACAGAGATATGGCTTAAAATGTTTTTATTAGGTCACTTTATAATATACATATATAAAAGTGGGCGTGGCCGTCAACCGATTTTAACTATTTTCCGTTCTAAACGTTTTCCTAAGTAAGTAAATCACGCGTACCAAATTTCATCGATATATCTTCAATGGTTTCTGAGTTATGACATATAAAACTTTCAAGGTTTGACCCTTAATAAGTGGGCGTGGCACCGCCCATTTTCCAAAATTTCATCAAATTTCTTCCTAGGGGCCTGAGCTCAACACGTGGGTAAAATTTCATCGCTCCAGCTATATTAGTGACTGAGATACCAAATTTCCGATTTTTTCTATATAGGAAAAGTGGGCGTGGTCATGGTCCGATTTCGCCCATTTTCAATACCAACCGTCCCAGTCTCGATACCAACTTCAATTTTTTCACGAGTTAGAGTGTTTACAGACGGACGGACGGACGGACATGGCTCAATCGATTTCTCTTTTCACCCTGATCATTTTGATATATATAAGTCTATATCTATCTCGATTATTTCATTCTGTTACAATCCACCGTTATGTGATTAAAACTATAATACTCTGTGTACTAGTACAGCTGAGTATAAAAACAAATAAACAAAAGTTATTTTTTCTTTCTTTAATTGCATTGCAAGTCTTTTATTTATTTTTAACTAATTAATTTTTCTAACACTTATGATGTTTTTTTTTGCTTTTTTTTGCTTTTTTTTTTAATTTATACAGGAACATTTTGACAACAACTAATGTGTGTGTGTGTACTTTGCCAGATATTTGTTTTTTAAGGCTTACACTATATACAAAATTATGCTGCAACGTATGTAGTTTGAAGCAAAGAAATTAGCAGCTGCTTTTACAAATAAATTCTTAAAATAATAAATAGCAAAGCATTGCTGCTAATGCAGCTTTGAAAGCAGCTGAGAAAAGAGTGTGCAAATTTTGTTGTATTAAATTTAAATATATGTATTTATAAGTATAAATTGTATTTAACAAAATTTAAAAACAACACAAGTAGTTAGTAAATTCGTACTAATATTCCACAAAAAAAAAAAAATTAGACACAATAATATTCGCTGGTATTAATGTACATGCACACATACATATGTACACATTTAAATGCAATCTTTAAGCAGTCAAATATATATATATATATATATATATATATATATATATATATGATTATAATCATGAAACAAAACATTTTTCTTATTTTGACTTTTGTGGTGGTAACACTTTGTTTTAATTCCTACATATGTATGTATATGCAAGGAAGTTTAATTTTATCTCTGACGTCTTGGAATATTCCTGAGTTTACTGAGTACATGCCTATATTTCCTGCTTCGCTAAATAAATTTCTATTACAAACTATTCAATTTTTAAAGGACTAGCATTAGCATTTGCTTATTTGATATTTTTTCGCTCTAATTCTCCTTTCTTAAATAATAATTTTTGAAATCGAGTGGTTGCCCAAAAGCTGGTTTGCAGTTTCAGCATTTGCGACATACAAAATACTCGGTTTACAGTTTTTTAAGTCGCCTAAAAGGTTTATCCAAATAGGTTTATCTTTAGATAATTCTTGGTCGCCTCTTTTCTTCTTATTCTCCTCATATTTTCCCTTCATCACTTGTTGTTGTTGTTGTTGTTGCAGTAGCCACAACATCTCCTCATATTTTCCCCTTCCTCACTTGTTGTTGTTGCAGTAGCCACAAGCTCACTTCATTCCTTTTACTGCTCAGCCGCTCCCTTTAACTTCTCATTTGTTTCCTCCTGTTTTAGTTTTTCAAATGCGCGCACATCTTCCAGCGTCATGCCATACCATTCATCAATCCATGTAAATGCTTGCCGATGACCAAGTAATAGCACATCACGTATGCTGCGTTGTATAAAATCTTCAACTCTTGTCTGTAGGCCCCAAACTTCGAAGGAGGCATTCACCAGTTTGTAGGAACACATTATGGGTTTGTCGGTGGTGCGCCAACCTTCGATGAGTGGACCGCGAGCTGCCGCCAAAAAAAAAAAAAAAGACAAAGAGATTGAAGGAGATAAAAGTGAAAGAAAAAAGCTTTAAAATATTAGTTTATTGTAATAAAAAAAACGCCTTCCTATACCTGTTTTCTTTGACTTAAAGAATTTTGGATCTTCTTCCTTTTTATAGTGATTTTGATTGGATAATTCATCGAAAGCAATATCTACTTCTTCCAGTAAGCGTGTTTGCAATTCAGACTCGTTGAGCTCCAAACACTGTGGTGGAGTTGAGTAGTATAAAAAGAGGTCAAAAAAATGTGTTTACTTATTTATGTATATTAATAAGTTTTCTGTGTTTACTTGCTATAAAAAACTTACATTTTCTGAACAGCCATTATTATTTTCATATTTAGTCTTTATTGATATGCTCAATTTGGGTACAAAGGAACACTGTAATTATAAAAAATGATAAATTATAGATAAGAACACTACGATAATTAAAACGCATATTACTCACTGTATATTCTTTGGTTGGGGTGACACAAAGCGACCAATGCGTGGACATAAAATACGGCGATTACAAAAACAAGGACACGAAAAAGGATAAAATGTTTATATATGAATGTATATATGTATATATTTGATTAGTTTAACAGTGAACTATATACATATATCTACGCTAATTGTGTAGATAAAATAGATGATTGTGTATAATAATAAAATACTAAAACTTTAACTTCATTGATGTTTGAATAGCCTTAAAGTACTTAAGAAGAAAACTTAGAAAAAAGTAACAATATTATAATAAAAATATCACAAAGAAGATAAGTAATTTCCGGCATAAATGTGCCAGTGAAAGTATGCAGTAGCTACTATGCCGCTTCACCCGCCCCCTTTACGCGACAAATTACAATTTATGGATAGTTGAGCAGCTATCAAGATCATCAATGTGAGTCGCCCACCTCCCACCAACTGTTTGATGCGTACAAATGGGCAACACGTGTGGTGCTAACGTAAATCGTGTCAATTGGGTCAAGCACAGCGGTATACAAATGCAACGGAAATGGCGTGGGGGGAATTAGCTTATTTCTATAGCTTAAAACTTAAGTTATTAAAGCTATATCTATGTATGTACGTTAATGAATAGCGTGTATATTAAAAAAAAGCTAACATTTATAAAGTTTCGTTTGTGCATCATGATAAAACAAAAATAAAAAACGCACGCGATATATTTCTTTTTTTTTTTCTTAAAGCCAAATGTGCGTAGCAAGTTTTTATATTGCGTCAGCAGAGTGGGTGTATGGGTGGTTCGGCGGTTGAGAATGTTTTGAACTAAATATAGACGGCTACAAAAAAAAAAACGCGCCATGCACATGTGTATAACTACACTTAATACTTTTAGCTGACCCTTAATGCGACTATATTAATAACTTAATTGGAACAAACTTCCCAAAGATAATAACAGCGTACTTAAATGCGTTTAATTAAACTGTAAAGCTAGTGGCTAGGGAAATATGAATGGAAAATTTGTGTACCTAAAAATAAATATATATTTACATACATTTATTGATTAACAACTAATTTTCCTTAAATAACAAACACCTACCAGTAATTGTAAATGGATAGTAATTCCAAGATTTTTCCGTAACATAGAATACACGTGGACAAATGGCTTGTATCCAATATGGCAAACGGCTGTTGGGGAAATGCAAAAAAAAAACATTAAGCATTAAACAAATAAAATACAATTGAAACAATTTATTTCTTAAAACATGTTCACTCTGCGCACTCTTCTACACTCCCAAAAACCTTCGGGGAGTGCCTTCGTGGCTACAACAACAACAACAACAACCACTACACACTCCACAACTCTTTCTACACACCTCGATAAATGTATACGCTTCTCTGTATATTGTCCTTTGCCATGCACCGGATCCTCACATTCATAACTTTCTACCACTTCAACGCCCTCACCCTCGCCGGATTGTTCCAAGCTGTGCCGCGCTATCATATACAGCTGTCCAATGCGATACTAAAGTGATAACTTATGAGAAGTATGTTCATATTTGAAATTAAGCTAACTTACCTCTTCCACAGTTAGCGGCATGCAGATGCGATATTCTTTGCATAACACCATTTTTTTTTTTGGTTATTACCGTTGATAATCAAAAGTTAACCGTTTTAACTAATCAAAAATTATATATATTTTCTGCCTGTTTTTGTTACGAAATACACGGCACACCTAGCTGTTTGCCGTCACGTATTTTATGTGCGCTATGCAACTGTGCTCCAAAAAAATACCAAATATCCACATCCGTGCTCCACCACAAATTCTTTATCAATCCTCTTTGCTGTATTTGTTTTGTTTTTGTATGGTTTTTGTCAATAATCATCAGCTGTTGGGGTTGCTCGCATGCACGTTTAAAAGGCAATGTACTGTTGTATATTTTACAAACCCTCGACAGTTTGTAGTGCACTGTATCACTTACCATATAAAAGAAAATAATGAAATGGCAACATTGATATTCCATAGACAAATTTGAAAGTTGGCAACACTTACACTATTATCAAACGGGAGCAACCCTGCTTTTCGAGTTTTTTGTTGCTTTTTTGCCTTTTCACACTGTGATTTGGGCATATTTTTCTGTATTGCGTTTTCTGCACTACGAGTGAAAATTTGTGAATTACATATTAGCGCTGTTTAAACTACAAATACTAAATATATATTGTGAAAAAAGACAAAAAGAAATTTAATTTTGTTAAAACTCATGAAATTAGTAAAAGGTAAGTAACACAAGGTGCTTTACAACAAATACTAATGGAATAAAGTTACTTGGTCGGGGCGATTGAAGTGCGTACATAGTGCGTAGGCAGTTTTCAGTTTTATTTTGTTTGCAAAATTTTCCCCATTTCCCAAGTCTTTCAGTGTCCAGATTTTGGCTAAAAAAAATCTGTTAAAATACTTATGTATGTATTATATTTGCTTATCTTTTGTTTGTTTTTAGAGTAAATTTGCGTGCGTGTGTTTCTTTTTTGAGTACCTACATCATCTTTTAACTGCAATAACTACCTGAAACGAAGATCTCGAATACAAAATACCACAAAACAGGCATTTGGGCCTTTCAATGCTAAGGATCCGCTTCAAAATGGGTCCCCATCAACAACGGAATAAGGAATGGGCATGTGTCTTTGGTACAATGCATGTTCATACGGCTACCATATTGATTGGCCTTTGGCATTTGGTGAGTGTTTTATTGTTAGTACTCATGTACATACATATGTTTAAAATACCTATATCTACCTTTTTATTTATAGTTATTTGTTTACTGCTTTTATAGCATACACATTACTTTGTTATTGTTATGATATCAAGCTTGTAAGCTTAACACGTTGGCTGCCAGTGTATCACCGGTGATCACGACGAAAAACCACCCCCAGGTGCCAGTGTATCACCGGTGATACACGCCTAGGCGCTTAAAATTTAAATAACATTTTAAAATGAAAAAGCAGATGTTCGCGTGGTCATCACAGCTTAAAAGCATGCTCAGATGCGTCGCCAGCATGGCTTTTACTCTGGGTGAAAAATCCCGTTATAATACAAAAAAGCAAAAGTAATGTTCTTCCTGGCACCTGTGAGTGGTTTTTTGTTGTGATCACCGGTGATACACTGGCAGCCAACGTGTTAATTATAAATGATATATGTATCATGGCTGGTGGTTAGCAGGTAGTTATGTAGAACCAATGTATGCATATAACCACCTGTAAAGAACGCAAGTTGAGCAGGAAAGGTGCCGCATGGAAGTAAATAGTGGAGATTATCCGCACAAGGAAGAACAATTGCTTTTACAATCTACTAACGGCTTAGGATAGGCGTTTGGGCCTAAAACTCAGTGACTACTGAAATGACTTCATTGAAGAATACATACCTATGTATATGGATGCACATATGAACGAGCTTATATCGTCGTACCATACGAAAACTAACATATTTAAAATTTCTGGCGAAAGCTATCAATAAAAAAATTCTGTACGAAAAGTAGAACATTTGACTTTTGGCCGACGAAAAATAATAAAATCGACTTTTGGCTGACGAAAAGTAATAAAATCGACTTTTGGCTGACGAAAAGTATCAGTAATTATATACTGTTTTTACATTAAAATTGTTGTTGTTTAAACGAAATTGATAGTTTTCGTCAGCCAAAAGTCGATTTTATTACTTTTCGTCATCCAAAACTCGATTTTATTACTCTTCGTCGGCCAAAAGTTGAACATTTTACTTTTCGTCAGCCACAAAAAATCTGATGTTAGTTTTCGTATGGTGCGACGATATATGCATGCAAGTTAATTGATGCAATGACGTTGATATTTAATTAATTTTATATGTACACTTAAATTATGGATTTGACAGAATAACATAACTCAAGTTAGCACATTTTAAACAAGCGCATGACTATACTATATGCGATATTTAATAGAGAGGTCTTTTTCCAAACCATACATACTGTATAGGCTTTAAATAGAAACATTTAAGTGGTTAAGTGGCTATGCATATCGGCATATCGCATATACTATGTATGTACATACATATGTACAAGTATACATACATATTACTTAGCTTATTGTTCACAGCTGGTATGCTGTGGTACATATTAAATGTTATTAAAGCACAAAGCCACATGGAAAGTGAATGAATGCGTGGTAAACATAAAAACGTTGAAGTACATATATATGTACATATGTATCTGTATGTAAATTTCTATGTATTTGTTTATTTATATGCACTAGGTACATGGGTGATGCTTTCAATTTTGCTTGGTTTTGCCTTATTGCTATTTCCAACATAAACAATACTTAATTAAGCGAATAATGTACAAAAAAGAGATTACTAGGAAGCAAACTCGATAAATGCTAAGGTCAGAAAGATATTGTGCATGGTATGTAGAGGTTTTTATATGTATATATATATATAAGGAAATGCAATGACGCACCAAAAATATGTATGTAAACTGTTTTTGCATTATAATTTAATTTTTTGCATTTTTTGTTTGGTATTTTGCAAAGTTGTCTTATTTTTTGTTTATTTTTTTTTGATACAAAAACGATGTTCTTATTAATGTTTTTGTTTAAATTGCAAACAAAAATAAGCAATCATGTCCCAGTTTAAATTCACTAACTAACGCGTCAGAGCACATTTGGCAAGCGAGCACAAAAAAAAACTATGAAACAGATATAAAATCATATGTACATAAGTATGTACATACAATTAATAAGCGATGACTCAGTTGATAACTAGGTAAGTAATAGAATTCAATACAATAAACAGCACACCGAAATATCAAATCAAGCGCTGCACATCAATGCTCACAGCATGGAGGTTGGGTAGATCATCTCAACAACTAGATTACGTATATTTATGACTTGAGTGATAACCGTAATGAACTTTTTATTATTGCATTTACTTTAATCATACGCAGATGAATACGTACATATGTATGTTTACATACATACATATGTAGATGATCATATGTTTATATTTAGCTAATGGAGCAGCTGTGCAAAGTTTCTGAAGCTAATATGCCTTGTTTCTGTTTTATGATCAAAATTTGTATGCTCGACTGGCATAATTTATGTAATTTCCAATGTAGGTTTGCTTGCTGTGCTATCTGGCTGTGTATGCCAGATTCAATTAGCACACTGGGCGCCATTTTGATGCACTCTCCAATGTAGTAGCCAAATAAAGATCGCATAAGTTGCATGAAACGTTTGCGCTCGACAAAAAGCTGAGACATCGATCAACAACAACAAGGACTTTGCAACAATACGTGTCGCTCTTATGTTTGTATTGCATGCACATACCTACAACAACTTGGTGAATAAACGCTTCCATTGTCAATTAATTTTTTATTTTATTTCTGAGCTATAATTTCACGTTGCTATCAAGTTCAAACCACACATAAAAACATAAGTATGTATAAGCAGAGCTTTTGTTTTTTTTTTACATTTTTAATGCTTACTTATGGATTTTTAGCGTTTACTTAAACAGCTGACCGCTGTTTGTTTATTGACTTTTATTATATACATATATGTATGTATGTATTATATTTTTTTGTTTCGCTTATATGCAATTCAGTTGGTGTTGTTGCCGTTAGCGCGCTGCATAATTCATTGCTGCTGTGTTTGATAGAACATCGAAATTTAAAAAAAAGATTGTGCACACAGTAGGTAGATAGCAGAAATTTGATTTCAATGTCGGCGTTAAATACATACATACATTCACTGATAGACTGTCAGTGACAGACTGTCATGATTTCAAAGTCCATGTTACTTGATGAGGCAATTTCTTAATAATATGTATAATATTAATATAATATACTGGCGCAGATATAACGTTAAACGTGTTTTAAGACCGATCTTCTCTCCAAATTCGAGGCGTGCTCCTTAATTTTTGTTTTTCCTACTTAACCTCAAACTCAACTCAAACTTAATATTAACCTCAAATTTAACTTTAGCCTCAAACTTAACCTTAACCTCAAACTTAACCTTCCCTTCAACCTCAACCCTCCCCTTCAACCTCAACCTTAAACTTAATCTCAAACAACCTTAACCTTAACCTCAAATTTAACTTAGACCTCAAACTTAACCTTAACCTCAGCATTAACTTCAAACTTAACATTAACCTCAAACTTAAGCTTAACCTCAAACAACCTTAACCTCAAACTCAACCTTAACCTCAAACTTAACCTTAACCTCAAACCTAACCTTAACCTCAAAGATAAACTCAAACTCAATCTTAACCTCAAAGTTAACCCCAAACTCAACCTTAACTTCAACCTTAACTTCAAACTTAACCTCAAATTTAACTTTAGCCTCAAACTTAACCTTAACCTCAAACTTAACCTTCCCTTCAACCTCAACCTTCCCCTTCAACCTCAACCTTAAACTTAATCTCAAACTTAACCTTAACCTCAAATTTAACTTAGACCTCAAACTTAACCTTAACCTCAGCATTAACTTCAAACTTAACATTAACCTCAAACTTAAGCTTAACCTCAAACAACCTTAACCTCAAACTCAACCTTAACCTCAAACTTAACCTTAACCTCAAAGATAAACTCAAACTGAATCTTAACCTCAAAGTTAACCCCAAACTCAACCTTAACTTCAACCTTAACTTCAAACTTAACCTCAAATTTAACCTTAACCTTGACCTTAACCCTAACCTCAAAATTAACCTTAACTTTAATGATACCCTTACACTAACCCTATTTTAATACCTCCTGAGATGATAAATTTTTGCCTATTAGATGCTAATTTTATAGTATGGATGGATAAATAATTTTGCTTGCTTGTATTCAGATCCGATTTGTGTTTGTTTTTACTTTTATGCCTCAGACACACATGTGGTATGAATATTATAATATCAATACTATGATTTGGCTTTACTATGGAAATTTTCAATTAAACTACAATATGAGAGTGACACAGATGTGGTATAGATTGCAATATTTCTACTATACTACGATGTGTGTCTCTAGCATTACGTTGCCTAAGACGGTCCACGGGCACTTAAGACTGGTATAACATTAATGCTAATTGTCATACAGTAGTATTTATGTAGATATTGCTTGCTGATAATCTGCCCTTATGGAATTATCTTCATACTATAAGAGTTAAGAGTCTAAGCCCAAATCCATTTTATGTTACATTCTTGGAACCCTCCAAGGTTAGATACTATTATTCATAACTTATGAATCATAAGGCATCGGAGTTTATTTTTGTTAACAAATGAAACATGGTAAACATCTAAATAAACATTCGCATAAAATATGGCTTTTCGGCTAATTCTTTTGTCAACATTATTTTAATTATTGCCAAATATTTGCCACAAGTAAAGCGAGCGAAAAAATGGAGACATAAATCACGAGTTCTACTCTGCATAAATAAATGAAGCTACGTGATATATGTAGGTACCTATGTATGTATAAGCAAGAAACCGGTCATAAAGTACATATCATACACCCCACAATAAAGTCAACAACAAATATATACATACATAGTATAGCAAGCTAATGAGCTGCAAAATATATGCAAATGCAAATGATAGATTTATTTTTTTAAATATTTAGTAAAAAGTAATAAAAAAAAGAAAATGCAACAATTGCAATTGTATTGGCAGCTATTGCTTTGCTGGTTTTTGCTTTCTATTATATTAAGTATTTTTTGTGTTTTGTGTTTTGTTTTTTGCTTTTTTGTTACTTTTTTGTTACTTTTTATGCTTTTTTGTTACTTTTTTTGCTTTTTTGTTAATTTTTTTGCTTTTTTTAATTTTTGGTTACTTTTTTTTTTGCTTTTTTCAATTGCTTTTTTCTTGCATTGTTTTATTGCTTTATTATTGTAGTCAACGCCATAATACGGCACTTTCGAGCTTATCATTTGTTTAGTTGTATGGACACGTTTTTCTTCTGTATGTGCTGAGAAAGTGTTGAATGTACAGAAAATCTATCAGCAAGTAACGAACGAACTAACGAATGTAGTTTTATAAGCGAGTCGTTGATAAAATCAAAGTAGCACACAGAGATAGTAAGGTGTGTGTAAAGTAAATACTTAAAGAAAACTAAAAATAAAAAATATGTACATATGTGTGTATGTACAGTGGTGGCCTTATAATTAGAAACGACTTCACAGCTCACATATTTGGTCCTTTATTTCAAAAACTGGAGTGGGATTGAATTTAATATACACAAAGTTGCATGTATTCGCAAATCTTTAAAAAAAATAGACTCAACCCAAAATTCACTATATTCTGTTTGGTCACATAATTAGAAACGCCGAGCATTTTGGAGAAATTTTAGCAAAATCTTAAATTTTTTGAGAGTTATCACACATTCTTATAATCCTTGGATAATATTCGTCATATAACCTCCATTAGTATTTAGTATGGTCATACTGATATGGTTTGCCAAGCATGTTGAATCAACCTGAAGAGTTCATCACTAATGCAGGGATTTTTGAGCTTGGGATCTCTTCTGATATTTGCCAATAGACCTAAAATTGGTACGAGAAAATGCTCTTGCGAAAAACAACCCAAAAATACAAAATATTGGACCGATAACCCACTAACTTACTAATCTTGAGGAGGGTTTCCGTGTGGTATCATACCGAAAAACGTTATGAGTTGGCATATTCTGAAAGGAATGTGGCTCGATAGGGTTTACTAAATTGCTACTGTAATAGTTTTGATCCATTATCACCATTACAGCGATGACTGGACATGTCACAGGCCAAAAAAACACTCCCTACACCACAATCGACCCACCTCTGTATTTCACAATTCTCGAAGGACATCTGGGATATAAAATTTTGCTTGGAAATCGCCCGAAGTACACTTTAGCGTGAAATTGTAACAAATTAAGCTGAGTTTCATTGGTATAGCACATTTTTTTTTATAATAGTGGTGGTTCCGTAGTACTACATTTTTTACTCATCTGAGTTTTTTTTGTCCGATGCATTGCCTCCTTTACTTATGATTTTTTTCTACCGCGATAGTGATATTTTTTGCTCCTCACTTCTTGGATTAAATTACAGATAGGTTAATATTACGGAATATGTTAACTGCTCCAATTAACGTTTTATAGAAGCATCCAAACCCCTCTGCTACTATCAGTATCGACATTTTATCCATAAGACGGTGCTACGCTTTTAACTTTTAAATTTTTTAATGGGGGACTGGTCTTTGATCATTTAAATTGGTTTAATTTATTAATTCTTCACAATATATCCGTTGAGTAGTCAAAGGATACTATATTTCGAGAACAAAACAAAAAAACAGCGAAATATTCCAAGAGAATGTTGTCGTTTCTAATTATGTGACCAGCCAAAAACTTATGGGTCGGGATATAAAGAGATTTTTTAGAGAAAAGATTACCTCAATGGAAAACGTGTTTACGATATACGATAACAATGTCCATTGCCTAGTCTATCATAAAGTATGGCAATAATTCCCAACAATGCTCTTAGACAAAATTAGTGCATTGATTTTGATACCTGTGTGAATCATTTCTAATTATCAGGCCACCACTGTATGTTTGTAACAAAAACTGGCATGGAGGGTGGTGGGTGTACGATCACGTTAGTTGTTTGGGGTTTTTTTCTCTTATCTATCAGTTGTTTAATTTAATGCGAAAAACATTTGTGGTTAAGAATAGATTACATAGAAACGAAAAAGACCGGCTGGTTTTGTATATATTTGTAAATAAATAATTCTTTTTTTTTTCTTTCCACTGATCTTAATGTAGTCGTCAAAAGAGGAAAGTTCCAAATAAATGTAATTCAAAGAAATCATTCTAAATACATATGATGCTTTTGCATTTAAACAAAAATGTTTACGTCTAGTACGTGCTCTGCAGAAGATGATGGATGTATGTTTCTACTATTGTACATATAAAGACTTATACATATGTACATATGTGTGTAAGCATTCCAAGCTGATACGGGAGGTAGTGCATTTTGAAGTATACATAGAAGCTCAGAACTGATGTACCTACAGAGTTAACAGACCCAACAAATGCTGAGGTTAGATACCTATCGCGTCGAGAATGGACCGATCAGTAGCCCCTTTCTCAAATCTCTAACCTACGATTACGACCCGACCCTGGAAAAGTGTGGGGAATCATAGCGTTCTCAAAAATAATGGGTCATATGTACTTAGCTCTCAAATCTAGAAAATTATAGTTCTCGAATCGAATCGTAGTTGCACAAGGATGACGCGGGTTTCCCTAGGCAGCTCTAATTCCTCTGCTGCTATGGAGGATGGTTGGTCTTTCAATATTATATACATACATATACCTACACACAGGTGTATGTAGGTGTGTATTCTCTTTAGGGTCTGCCTGTAAGCCGCTGGGTCTAACGGTTGTTTTTTATATTTTTCAACCTCTGAGGAGAGGTTGAATATATGGCTCATGACGTGCCGTGGGAGGTTCTGATTGTAGCAGGTGGCCATTGAGAGGCATCGCAGCTGGAACTGCTTGTTTAGCATGATATGGTGTTTCCTCACAGGCAGAACGTATCTGTGCCTCAAGGTGTAGCTGGTGCTCTGGCGTCATCAGGAGATTAGCCGTGGCTGTCCTGAGAGCTGAGTTTTGGCAGGTCCGGAATTTCTGCCATTGGCTTCTGGAGGTTCCCGACGACCACACTTGCGATGCATAGTTCAGGACCGGCCGGCCGGCCGATAGCTTTATATGTTGCATTCATGGTTTCTTGTCTTTTCCCCAAGTGCTGCCAGCTAGCGACTTGAGGATTTTTTTACAGCTTTGGGCCTTGTTAGCAATCGCGGTCTTATGCGCGGAGAAGCAGCCAAAACTGTCGAAGGTAACACTCAAAATCTTTGGTTATTTACGATAGGGATGGGTATATTCCAGGGACCGTAACGATTATCATTTTTATAAAAAAAATCATTTTTAATCGTTATAATTTGATTTTTATTTTTTCGATAAAATTTGATCTATATTTTATGATTTATATTTTTTCGATCAAAAATAATTGTTATTACTGGATTTAAATTTTTCTTATGAAACTTGATCGATATTTTATGATTTTCATTTTTTCGATCAAAAATAATTTTTATTATTGGATTTAAATTTTTCCGATCATAATAAACTCTAAAAACTTGTTTTTTTTTTTGCAAATTTTGTTCTCAAATAGAACTGCGCCAATGTTGGCACTATCGTCAACTTCAAGCCATCAAATATAGGATTCACTAACGTTTGAAAAAGTGTACTTGATCGGAGAAAAAATAAAAAAATATTGATTAAAGTTGATCGGAAAAATTTAAATCCAATTATAACAATTATTTTTGATCGAAAAAATAAAAATCATAAAATATCGATCAAGTTTCATCGGAAAAATTTAAATCCAATAATAAAAATTATTTTTGATCGAAAAAATAAAAATCGTAAATAATGGTTATTTAAAATTTAAAAAATAAAAATCTTTAGAATAAAGATGAGCTCATATTTGGATAGAATGTGCTAAAATCATTGTATCGGCATACTTGCATTTTATTGTTAACGAAGTTTTCATAATGATTTTTTCATCCGAAGAAATGAAAATAACGATTAAAATCGGTCCCTGGTATATTCCCTAAGCATATGCATAAGTGCAGAATTTCTTTATAAGCTTTTATGTTTATCCATGTCGTAAATATGGTCGCGGAGGACTTCGAAAGTTTTTATTCTAGGAAACGGGATATGAAGAAAGAGCAGAGATCAGAGAGATATCTCTTAATACGTGACCACAGGTTGTTGTTGTAGTAGTCACCAAGCCACTCCCCGAAGGTTTTGGGTAGTGTAGGGGAAGTAACAGTCCTTTGCCGGATAAATCCGGTACGCTCGGGTACTAGTCCCTTCTGACGCTAGCCCGACTGTCGTGCGAACGATTTTTTTTGGCCATTATCAAACCTTCTAAGCCGGTGGATTTTAGTCGCCTCTTACGACAGGCATTCCTTACCATGGGTATATTCTAAGCCTCCTAACCCGCCGGGGTCATGGTCGTTTATGTCGGCCATGATCGAGCAGTCATCGGCGTAGGAGCTCAAGTCGGCTCCTTCAAGTGGGGGGTGGGAGGCAGGAGAGATAATAGGTGACTAGCAGGGGGGACAACACACCACCCTGCGGGACCCCTGCCTTATTTTCCTAGGCTTTGAGATCTGGTTCCTAAAGTCCACCGATTAGTGATAGGCGAGTCCGAGATGTTTAGACAATCGAGAGAATCGCCATCGTTGCAAAATCACAATCGAGTCAAAAGTTGACTCGCTCCTCGACTACACAAGCGAGATGTTTTTGCGAGTCGGCGAGTCGTAGGTTGTTTCGATGACATCTCGACTACACAAGCGAGATGTCTTTGCGATTGTTCCGAGTCGGCGGGCCGGCTGTTGTTTTGATGATATGTTTTAGTTGATAAAATAAACTGAATGAGGTTTGTTGATAAAGAAAGTGGGATTTTTAATGGAAGTGAGGCAAATACATAAATAAATTAACCAAATTGAAAAATATGCTATACATAGACGCTGCATTTTTGCAATCACAACGAAAGTGTCGTGCATAATAATAATAATTAATTATTTAAACATTAATAAATTTTCTGAAGTGAGACGCTCATGAAACAAATGAATTTTACGAGTAGCAACAACGGCAATAGATTTGTACCACTCTGTATGTTTTTTAAATCAATTTTATATATTATGTATTTTTTGCAGCGAGTCCGAGATGTTGTAGGGTTGCTTTGAAAACGAGAGGAATCGTTGGCGAGTCCGAGATGTTTTAGCGATTGTTCCGACTGACGGAAATTTACGACTTGACTCGAATACGAATGAAAACCATCGAGAGCATTCGAGATGTTTCAACAATCGAGAGAATCGAATAAAACATCTCGGACTCGCCCATCACTACCACCGATGCCTACCGACCACTCAGATAGTTTGCGTCCACGTTTTTGGTCTCTGTGAGAAACTCGATTTGTCAAGGTTCTCCAATAGGGTGGCGTGGTTAACTGTGTCGAAGCTTTTCGACAGGAAAAATAGTGACCGGTATTCTCACAGGTATCTGCAGAGTGAAGCAGCCATATACACAAACTTGGCATTTACTCTAGTAGAGAATGCCGGTTCTGACGGCCGTGGAAGATGAGACTGCTGAGCACATACTGCTCGAGTGCACTGTAGTATCTAGAATAACACTGTGGAACAAATTCAGGTCAACAAAAGTTAACTCGGTTCTGAAAGTTAGGGGTGAAAATAGAGGCTAAATTAGAAGACCCGTATCGCGGCGTTTGCTTAGGTTAGTTCGAATTTGTTTTTAATCGACCTTTGAACTTTGCAGGCAAATGCCGATTGCGCGACTTGGCTGTATTTACTTGATCGCCTATAACTTTTCCATTTTACCATGGATTTTCTTCGTTGATAGCTTATTTTTTTGCTAATAGAATGTAGCTTCACGTAAAGAAGTAAAACCGAAGGTGAAAATATTGGTTTTAAAGATATTGCCTGACAAAGTCAATTTTTTCTTTAAAAAATCGAAAAAATTCAAATTGAATCATCAACATTTCAGAAACTATAAGAGGTAGGTAGAGAAAAATGTTATAGAACCCACGTATAGGAAATTTAATTTTATTTCGTTTGCTGTCACTCCAACAAAAAAATCTCAATTAGTCGACGAGTTATAGCCAAAAAACCATACAAACAATATGCTGAAAATCGGCATTTGCCTGCAAAGTTCAAAGGTCGATTAAAAACAAATTCGAACTAACCTAAACAAACGCCGCGATACGGGTCTTCTAATTTAGCCTCTATTTTCACCCCTAACTTTCAGAACCGAGTTAACTTTTGTTGACCTGAATTTGTTCCACAGTGTAATGGTCGGCGAAAGATTGTGTCGGAGAGCGCAGGGTAATTTCCGCTACATGGGTTCGTATGTACATATGCGTGAATCGACTCCACACAAAAGAGCTATGATCTGCCTATGTCTGATCAAAAAGGAGGCAGAGAATATTCGGCTCGCATCAGCGAAGAACAACCACATACCAAACCTAAGACCGGCCTCAATTCTTGAGTTCCTGAACGAGAAAGAACTTGGGAGGTGATGTGATGAGGTGGAGGGCATATTGAACATAAGGTCGCAGTGCAATCAATATATCCTCCTGTTATTTTCTATCTATCTATTACTACTATGCTGAGAGTGCGAGTCATTCGGCTTTAATACAATGACGCTGAAAGTTTTCACAGCGTGTTCTTACTTAGTAAGGATCAATTTAATATTCTGTTGAATTAGGTATACAATTATCACGAGGTGACCCAAAAAGAACAAAGAAATCGCTAAGCATTAGATATGTTTCAGCTTCAGCTAAATTAGAATACAACTCTACTATTTTTTGATCACAATCAACATCACTATCTCTAATTAATTAAAATAATTGATACAAACAACCTTTGTTTTACTCATCATGAATCAGCATATTTAGTTTCAGCAGCAATTTAACCAAATTTAAGTACATACTATATTAGCAAATGGTATTTCAATTATTGACAACAAGTCTTCGCTTTTCTCATTATCATGTTTCGGCGCTGGTCGCACTTATCTAGTACATACATTTTTCTTTCATCGGTCTGTTTGCTCTCGTCTGCTCTGGGGTGCTAATTATGCTAAACAATGACAAAGGTAAACAAGATAAAATTACAGTACTTAAACGTAAAAAGAACAAAGTAAATATGTAATTAGCAAATAAAAACAAAAACAAAAAACGTACACAATTTAACTTGATAAGTGTGATCAGTTACTAAATATGTATTTATGTATGTAATATAAGTGTCAGCAGGTTGACTCCCCTTTATTTATTACAACTGGCAACACGATTTTATATGCAAATTTTTTAATTCAATCATGACATGGTTTTGTTAGGCTATTTTTGTCAACAGTTTTTGTATAGAATTTCTTTATAAGCTTTTATGTATGTAGCTTGGTATGTGCATTATGTACATACATATGTATATTTCTTTAAAGTCTACGCCAGCTGCCAGCTGCCAGCTAAACAGGCGCTCGATCCTTCATATAGCAAATTCATGAGCATTTGACTTTTTTTGTATTTTTCTTTTTTAATTGAATTTTGACGCAGGAATTTGCGCTCAATTGCATTGTTGTTTGATTTGCTTGCAAAATTATATACATATGTACATACATATATTGTTTGCCCATTTGTTGTTTTTGTTCGTTTAAATAAATACATAGTTTACTTACTCCAATTTCCCACGTGCATAATGCAAAAAAATTATAAAATTAGCCGGAAATAGTTTATTTTTTATATTTTTACATTTTTTGTTGAAATATATCACACACAGTTTTTTTTTGCTTTGCATAGTGCGTCATTTAAAAAGTGTAGAGTTTCGGTAAATAATTGAAATTTCATAAAATGTTGTCTAAACAACGTTTTGCGTATTAGGAAGTCACATGGTGGTTTTTCTGGAAACTACAAAAAATGGAGACTTTTAAAAAACGCATTAAAGTCTACTTACCATTGATTTTTAGCATTATTTTTCATTTTTGGACACAATAAACGGAGTAAAACTGCTTTTACGAAATTGGAGACTGCAAAACAACTGTTAAACTATATTTTTTT
This sequence comes from Urophora cardui, assembly GCA_960531455.1. Taxonomy (NCBI): domain Eukaryota; kingdom Metazoa; phylum Arthropoda; class Insecta; order Diptera; family Tephritidae; genus Urophora; species Urophora cardui. The sequence goes on along the minus strand of OY482670.1, from coordinate 16,712,935 downwards.
TACAATTAACATTTTTTTTTTAATTTTGCGTCTCCGAAAACAAAAAAACTGTTTTTCAAATTCTCCAAAAAGTGTAGTTTTTGAGAATATTGAAAAATCGCAGAGAAAAAACATAGTTTTAAATAGAGACTGCAAAAAATACTGTGTACAGTTTAATTTTGCGTCTCCGAAAACAAAGAAAACTGTTTTTCAAATTCTCCAAAAAGTGTAATTTTTGAAAATATTGAAAAATCGCAAAAAATCTAGTTTTAAATAGATACTGCAAAAAAAATACAGTTAAAGAAGTTTTTTTTTACATTTTATATTTTTTTTTTAATTTTGCGTCTCCAAAAATAATAGCAAAAAACTGCTTATCAAATTCTACAAAAAGCGCAGTTTTCGAAAATATTGAGAAATCGCAAAAAACTAATTTTTAATCGTTTTTTAATTAAACACATTAATTTATTAATTAAAGTCGAGTAAAACTAAACTCCATCACATATCTGTTCATTTCTGTTCTCTCCACAGTTTCTAAACATCTTGGCACGAAGTCAACTCGCTGCCGTATGGCACAAGAACCTTTTTCAAATTGATTTCCGCATTCTTTTTCATTTTTGAACTCAAGAAACATCGAAAAACTTCTTTTACAAAATTGGAGACTTTTTAAAAAATGAAAATATGTACTAGTTTTTTTGACAATTTTAATTTTTTTTAATTTTGCGTCTTTAAACACACAAACGCCATATTTGCAAGCTCTCCAAAAAGTGTTTAGAGTTCTTGAAGAAAATATTGAAAAATCGCAAAAAGGCGATTTATAAATCGTTTTGTAATTACACAAAATTTCTGTGCTTTTCTGTTCTCTCCACAGTTTCTAAACATCATGGCACTTAGTCTACTCGCTGTCATATGGCGCAATCCGCATATGATGGAAGAGCTAGAAACTGGCTATGATTATACGGTTGACATGAATGCACCCGCATTGCCAACACCGCTCAGCAAGGTTGATCCACCCTATCCATATCGTGATCATTCGCTCAGTTATCGCCGGCAATATCGTAAGTGTTGAAGAAATTTGTATGTTTGTATGTGTATTTGATATTTATTGCCATTTTTTTTTTTTTTGGTTTCAATTATGCAGATAACTTTGATATGGGCGGCTTGGTTTGCAGTTGCATGATCGCGATTACGCTGATGATGATTTATGGTACACTCAAGGGCAAGCCCTCTCACATATTGCCATTTTTCTGTTTGCAGCTGTTCGATTTTGCCATAACAACGTAAGTTCTGTAATGATTTTGATTTCATAAATAAATCTTGATGGCATTGAGATTGCAGTGCGCTTGCTGTTTCGCAGATTTTAATACCAAAACTTCTCTCCCTTACATTTCAGTCTCACCGCTGCTGGTTATATTTGTTATCTACAAGCAATTCACCGCTTAGTGGCCGAATCACACCGTCTACCATGGCGTGAGAAGTTGCTTGAAATGTCCCAGGAGGAACTCATGATTGTCGTTTTGGTGGTTTTCATTTTAATTGTATTCCTGAAAGCTTATACAATTGGCATTGTCTGGCGTTGTTACAAATATCTTACTTTGCGTCAACAAAACTTACGTACTCTCCTGCCATGCGTTATGCCCGAACTGGGTGGCGCCGCTGGCGGTTTGGTAGGTGAGGAACGCGCCTATTCAACACTCTTGCCGAATTATGATGAAGCTATAGCTCAATATATGAAACAAGCGCCACCACCATCCTATCAAGTGGCCATGTCCAATTATCAGCGCGTCAATGCCGAGCTGGATAATGCGGCTAACAATGCTAATGGCGATGTAGCAGATGATAATGCTAATGGTGGTGTAGCAGCTAATATTGCTAATGGTGGTGTTGCTGGTAATGTTGCTGGCAATGCTGGTGTCGTTGCCGCTGCTTCTGCTCCTGCTGCTGATAGTGTTGTAATTCTTCCCGGTGCAGCTGTTGTCACCGTCGCCGATGCCATGGACAATAACAATGATGTATCAAATAATAATAATACAGTGCATGTGAATGCCAATACACCGCCAATGCGACGCAATGAGTTGTTGGCAGCACGTGGTAACGCTAGAGAGAATGTTGTTGCTGCTGCTATTGTTGGCGCTGCTGAAACAGCTGCTATTGAGGGTAATGAGGTAACTGTAAACGGTGCTACTGCTCCCGCCGCTGCTGCTTCAATTCCAACTGCTCCATCTGGTAGTTTGACGCCCCCACCACCCTACATCGATGGCAATGGCCGAGTTATTATTGGCATTGGCGAACAGCAGCAGCAGGCACGTAATAGCCATGAGAGTCAGGCTTAAGTTGTTTGGCTGAGGCAGTTCTGGACACACTGAAGCATTGTGCCTAAGTTAAATTGATTTGATTTGATGGTGGTTGTGGAGTTTTCTTTTTTTTTTTTGGAAAATTAATTTTTTTTGCTCGGAAAAATTAATTATATATTTAAAAATATTTAGGTGATTCACAAAGTGTCATAAAGTCATATGTCATATTAAAATATTTAAAGCTGATGCCACATAGAACTTTGTGTTGCGCTACGTGACACTTTCTGCGTGACAGCTGAGATTAAAATACATGTATCTATATGAGGTTTCTCACATAACAAAAAGTAACGCAACGCCGAAGTTACGTAAAGCACAAAGTTGCCCAAATCTCAACTTTTGGGGGCGTTGAAATTTTTTTTCAGTTTCACTTCAATTCAAATGTAAATAAACAAATTTACATTTCACACAATTGAAAAATAATTTAATAGATTTTTATTTTCTTATTTACTTTTTTGTAAATAAAACGGAGAATGAGAGATTTTTCAGAAAATAAATATTTTTTGAGTGATGTTGCAGCGTTCAATGTGGCATAGTTTTTCAGTTTTGCGTTGTTTGACATAGAAAGCGGCGTAACGCCAAGCGGAAAAAGTTTTATGTGGAATCAGCTTTACGGAAATAGTTATAAAAGACTTTTCCGAAGCCCTGTGAAGAAGTAAAGAAAAACAGATGATCAAATACGACGACCCAAAAACATATCGTGCAGAGTTGTATTTATTTAGTACACATATAGCATAGAATGCAACCACAAAATATTATGACTTATGACGATATGACGCAATATGACAGGTTGTGAATCCCCTAATTATAAATTTGTTACTATCTGCTTTGATATGATGATTTTTTATAGTGTAGAGATTTAAAAGAAAACGTTTAAATGCGTTTATTATGTAGGTTTTTAAACAATAGTCTTGAAAATATGCTCTCTCTGCCAAACGCAACGTTATTTATTAACTCAATTTTTCAAGTATAGAGTTTGAAATTTAAATCTTTGGCGACTTGGTTTTTAGCTTTGGCGTTTTATTATTTAGAAATATTTAGCTGTTGAAAATTTCAATCCAAATATATTTTTTTTGTTGAAAAATTTTCTGAACATATCTTTTTTAATATTTTCTAGCGTGTATTAGGCTGTTATAATTTTTTTCACTTTACGTAAAAATATTTGTTGCAAAATTTCAAAATTTGTAACTATTTTTCTTTTTTTGAAACAGAACTCTCCGCTTTGTTAGCCTGTGTTTTTGTTCGCATCACTGCAGATTTTTTAAATTTTATGCTAATTATGTAAGTGATAATATTTTCATCAGTGTAGAGTTTTTGAAGAGTTTGAATTTCTTTATATATTTAGTTTGAATTTTCTTTGTAGAGTTTCAAACATACATTTTTTGTGGAATTTGAATTTTTGGAGAGTTTGATATTCTGGGTAGATTTTCAAAACGGCACGTTTTTTCCTAATTCGGATATTTGGAGAGTTAATATTTACATAAATTTTAGCTGTTGAAAATTTCAATTTGAATAATTTTTTTTTTTGTTAAAAAATTTTCTAAAAATATGTATCCTCGGATATTTTATAGCATGCATTTAAAGCTGTTATAATTTTTTCAAATTTACCTTAAAATCTTTGTTAAAACAGCTTAGTATATTTTTTCGAAATACAAAGTCTCCGCTTCGCTAGCACGTGTTTTTGGTCGCATTAATGCAAATATTTTCAAATTTTATGCTAATTGTATGTTTTTTAATATTTTCATTAGTGTAGAGTTTTGGAGAGTTTTGCATTTTCCTTGTAGAGTTACGAAAACACGTTTTTGCTTAATTTGGATTTTCGGAGAGTTTGAATTTCTTTGTAGACTTTCACAAAATACATTTTTACGCAATTTCTGTTGAAATTTTCTATTTTCTGTAATTTTAGCGAGCTGTAAAATTCTCCATAAGTTTGAATTAATAGAAAGAAATTTTTTTCGCTATAACTAAGAAACAGCTAAGTTTTTGCTAAAGTCTCTTTCATTAGTGTAGAAGTTTTGGAGAGTTTTGTTTTTCTTGGAGAGTTTGAATTTTTTATAGTTAAAAAAAAACACGTATCTGCGGAATTTTTGTTAAATTCAAATTTTTTATGTTGCTAAAAATCTACATCGATATTATTTTAATTTCTAGCATCGCTGTATGAGTTACTGGGATTTTCCGCTTATCCAAGTGTTTTTTTTTATTTTTATTTTTTTTTTAATTTAAAAAAATTTTTTTTTATTTTATATTTCTTTTTTTTTTATTTTTTATTTTTTTGTTTTATTCTTTTTTTTATATAATACGTAGTTGTAATTTATCGAGCAGCAAAATTCTTCATATATTTTTATTTATATTTGTCCCTATAACTAAGATTTTTCTAACAAGCAGCAAGTGAAGAAAAAAAATTTAAAAAGGCTAAATAAATTTAAAATAGTAAAAGATTTTAATAAAAATATATGTAATGTATATCTACAAAACTAAACTAATAGAGAAGATACAAACAATTGTTAAACATTTAACACACACACGGAAAAAAAATAACTATGAAAACCGAAAAAAATTTACTTATGAAATTATGAAAAATTTAAATTTTAAATTAAATTAAAAACTATTGCAAATGTTGAAAGCAAATCAACAACTTACATACTTTTGTTGCTAAACATATTGTAATAGGTGCTAAAAGAATATAAGCAAAAAATGCCTACTGGGTATGTTTTCTAAAGCAGAAAAAAGAGATAAAGAAATTTTGTAAAAGAGACGTGTTAAGGCCACAAAAATTTGTATAAGAATAAAAGCAAAGTTTCAAATTGCTAAAACAAAGCTTAAGCCAAAAAAGGCACTTGACGTAAACCACTTGACCCTTTCAAATATCAGCAACAAAATAATTGCGTAAAATCTTGCGCAGAAATTCCAAAAAAAAATATATATATATAATTATTTATCACACACATTTTGATTTGCTTATATCGCACAATTAACACGTATTTTAATGTTTGTAGCTACACTCGGCATATAAGAAGGCACTTTCACACGCATTTTTTGTTTTAACCCACACTTGCACACATTTCTATGTGTTAATTACTTCAGCCATTTTGCCGTTATATGGTTGCCATTTCTTTTGGCTATGAATTATATTTTCTTATTTAAAGATGACATCTTCCTTTTTTTTAATCAAAAAATAACTTTTAGTACTAGTTGTAAGCATTTTATTAAAAGTACATATTCGTACATATGAAAACATACATGCAATTCATACATATACATACATACATATATACTTTATTTAATTACTCTCTCTTTTTTGTATTATCACATGAGCTTATTAATTAACGTATATTTATAATTATAATTCAAATTTGTTTATAAATATTTATATGTATATGTATGTAACAAATTATGCAAAATGAGTAATTATTATTGTGTCTCCATTCAAGCATATATTAAAATATATATAGTATCGCAAAAAAACTAAAGAAACTATGTATGTATGCAAAAATACTATCAAAAAAGCAGAAAAGAAAATTAAGTAAAATTATATGTATATCGAATGCAGTAGCTTAATGATAACACGATTTGTAATATGAGCGCCAAGTGAGCGTGGAACACAGCTGTACTGTACAAGTACTTGCACTTGTGAATAAATAAGGTATCTAAATGAAATAGTTTAAAATTTAAATATTAAATAAAAAAAAAAATAACCTTTGACTACGCTTTATTTTTTGTTAAACAGTTGGGAGGGGCGCACACTGGGTGATAGCGGCCAAAAATAAAATCGAAATTGAAGTATTAGCAAATCAATTTTTTTTAAGCAAATCAATTTTTTTTTAGTCTCGTTTTGCTTAGCCGTAGAGGGTGCCCAAAGCTGAGCAAAAAATAGGTCCTTTTATTTCTCAATAATTACACCTTATACAAAATGTTGTATCTCATTCAATTATTAACGTACGTAATCGAATGATACGTCATTACATAGATAATGATTTGGGCTTTTAGAAACAATAAGATTTTTGTAAATAGCGAACACTCGTGGATTTATGTATATGAACTTTCAAATATTGACAAAAAAAGCCGAAGAAAAATAAATGATCCTCAATTTTAAATAGAAAATAAAAAAAATATGACCTTCCCAGTTTTTTCATATGTTTTGAAACGATCTATTTTTTCTCAAACTGCATTTTAATTTTTGAAATCCAACTGCACGTTTGGCTTGAATAAAGTGCCTTTTTCAAAAAGCAATAATTAGGCTATCTTTGACATTATGAAAAATTGTATGCTTAGGCGACTATTTCTTCACCATATTGTAGCTAATAGTTCATACTTTCAAATTATGAGATAATTTTTTTTACCAGCATAAATATTTTTTTTGCAGCTTTTTCCTTTTCGAACAGAAATAAAAATTGTGTAAAAATTGCAAAACTTTAATATAAAAAAAAAAATAAAATAAATAAATAAAAAAATGACCACCCCCAATATTTAATATTTGGTGCTAGTGAATGTGCTTTATAAATAGGCGAAGAAATCTTAAAAATGCGTTTGCATGTTTTTGTTTTATGCACTTTTTTGTGGAGTGAGTTTTTTTAAGTTTTCATACATTTCTCCCATACAAAATGCCCAAAAGTATGCTTGAAAAAGTATTGATTTTTTTGTATGGAGAAAATTTATCAAATTAATGAAACTTAAACAAAAATTTTTCCAATTCTAACAAAGATATCTGAAAAATTAAAGCGCCATCTTCAAGGGTACGGACTCTAGAAATCGCCAACGCTAAAGGAGATCGCCAAAAATCGCTAAATCAGACGCGCCTAAAAATATGCAATAACTGGTAAAATGTCTGACATACAAAACTGACTGATCAATGCTGCCCCATGCTGTGTAACGATATATATTTGTGGGCCGATTATGTTCACAGTACGCGTTTGTATGGAAGTGCCCCCACTGTGGGGTGCTGCAATAATGTAATTTCTTTGCTTTTTGCTTTTGGACCGCAGAGAGTCTGTCGATGAAGGTAGGTTTGCTTATTTTTCATAGTTTGGGTATTGATCAAAATGCTACTTAAATAATGCTCGTACAGTATGACTAGGCTGACCATAAATATGAATCGAAAATGAGGGACAAAATTTCAAATGATATAAGTACGAACATACATTTATGAAACTTGAAATCGTAAAAAATATTTATTCATCAAATAATAGGCTTACTGCCTACTATTATTATTATGTATTATTACTATGTAATTCACATTCTCTTCAGACTTTTTGTTTTAACAAAAATAAACAAATTTGTAAGTTTAATTATAGGTATCCACAATCAAGCAAGTATAATGCTACGATAATAAAGAATTTGGTAACTTAGTTTAATATCCACAAATCAATTTTAATACGATTTACCAATTTCTTTCAAATTAATTTGCTACACAGCAGCCACAAAAATTACATTCCAACAAACATATAGTCAATGAGGATGCTAGTTATTATCGATAACTACTTAAATTCTGATGAGAAAAAGGGCTGCCACCTCAACCTTTTTAATATAAAACAGATTTTAAACAAAAAGGGGAATATTCATAGTCAAAATAAAATATTGATTTTAACTAACTTAAAATCAGCTTTTATCAAGACTATGAATATGCCCCAAAATAAATAAATGAGGGACAAATGAGGGACACTAGGAAAAAAAACAGAACATTTTGAGGTTTTCCGAAAAAATAAAAATAGGTAAAAAAACTTTTTAAGTTAAACGGTTTTATGTTATACATACATTGCAATGTTTAAGATAAATGTACTAAAAACCAAAAAATAATAAAATAGATACAGTCGTGGGAATTATAAACATTTGCATAGACTAGACTAAAATAAAACCGTGGGGCACGTCAATTGTCTACAATCGTTGATTAAAATGTTTGTTTTGTAATGTTACACTATAATTAGGCAGTTGTTCAACCGAAACGATGGACGTGTGATAAGTAGGGCTAGAATGTGGAAAAAAGCTAGCAAGCTCGATTATAAGCGAGTTTTAGGGTTTCATAGTGGTGAGCGAGTAGTACTTTTATCATATGTTTTGTCGATTAAAGACAAACTACGAGCAGTGAAACGATTCCTCGTGTGAATGTCCAACGATAAACTAGTTGAAACATCTCTTTTATTAACATGGAGTGTATAACTATTGGAATTTCCATGAGCAAGAAAATAGTAAGTATTTTCCTTACCGTCTGCGGGCCAACTGCCTAACGACGAATAAAACGATTCTTCTATCGCACATTAAGTCGATAATTTGTAGACAATTGACGTGCCCCCCGGTTTTATTTTAGTCTAGTCTATGCAAATGTTTATAATTCCCACGACTGTATCTATTTTATTATTTTTTGGTTTTTAGTACATTTATCTTAAACATTGCAATGTATGTATAACATAAAACCGTTTAACTTAAAAAGTTTTTTTACCTATTTTTATTTTCTAGTTTTTAGTTTTTATTTCGCATTCTGTTTAATTCATTTAGTGCTTCATTATTGCAAGGTTTCTTGCCCGTTAGTTTATTGCAGTCCAACGCCTCTATAGCGACCCACGCGCCACCTATCGGAAGTTTTTTTTAGGAAAATATTTCCTTTCAAGGTAGTAATACATGTTCCGAATTTCAGCCAAATCGGACCATAAATGCGATTTTTGTAAATATAGCGACCCACGCGCCACCTAGCGGAATTTTTTTTTTAAGAAAATATTTCTTTTCAAGGTAGTAATACATGTTCCGAATTTCAGCCAAATCGGACCATAAATGCGATTTTTGTAAATATAGCGACCCACGCGCCACCTAGCGGAATTTTTTTTTTAAGAAAATATTTCTTTTCAAGGTAGTAATACATGTTCCGAATTTCAGCCAAATAGGACCATAAATGCGATTTTTGTAAATATAGCGACCCACGCGCCACCTATCGGAATTTTTTTTTCATAATATTGCATTGTCATCGGGGTTATACATGCGTGCAAAATTTCAGGTTAATCGGTTGAAAGGAAGAGGGTGAAATTTGAATTACTAAATTTGACCCAACAATAAAACAAACGGGGTGAGCTAAATAAAACCGTTTAAAAAAAACAAACGGGGTGAGCTAAATAAAACCGTTTAAAAATACGAGGGACAGACGTCTGAAAAACAGAACGGTCCCTCAAAAAACAGAACGGATGGTCAGCCTAAGTATGACCATGAAGCTTTCGATGTTGTTGCTGTTTTTGTGATAGCCAAGAAGGCACTCCCCGGATGTTTCGGGTAGAAGTGACAGTGCTTTGTTGGATGAATCCGGTTGGCTCTGGTGCTAGTCCCTTCTGAAACTCTACACTAAAATTTACCATACTCTACACTATGCATAAAACATTGCAAACATATCTACACAAAATTATGGCCTGAGCAATACCATAATGTGCTCTACAACAAAACAGTTTGCAAGCAAGTCTCCTTTCGATTACGTAGCTAAAGCTTTTTATAGCTATAGCATTTTTGCGTTAACTGCCATTTCATTTGCACACATGCATGCACAGGAATTGGAGAATTATAGTAGTTTTCAAAGCCTTTTCAACTGTTATACAGGATGCTATAAAAAGCTCTCATATGTTTTTGCTAACAAATATCCTTAAATAAAGGGAAATGTGTATGTATACATACGAGTATGTTCTCAAACACTCCATAACCGAAGACAGGTTTGAAGTCACTTGTGAATTCGTGTTAAGTTCTCTGGTGTTAACTACACAACAGTTATTGCCAAACTGCTGTGAGTAAAAGCGCGAAAATAACATTTTTAAAAGAGAAATTGCATTCAAGGACTTGAAAGAGTGGTTGCAACTTGAGTTCGTGGCGTCCTGCAAAAACTGTGGCCTCACTGATCTAGCAAAAATATAAGCCAAAGGAATACAAATAAGCTAGAGCTGAACTCAAACACATTCCGATTTTTGCGCCGAACGTTGAAGTTTTAGCACAGAATTTGTTTTCGGCAAATAAGCAACTCAAAAATCGGTTGATGAGGGAAGTAGTAAGGAAAAGGCTTTATTTTTAAACTATAAGTATTTTACTAAGTTTCTAAATAACTGCTAGTTGCATTTTCATACTCCACGCTAGACTTTAGCTCGCCAATTGGACCATGTTCTAATCTCAGCAAATAAATTATTACCGGGACACTCCGTTGCGTCAACTTGACGATGTCCATGCAGAATATAACCATCACGTATTTGATTACGCACAACCGCCAGTGCAATGAGTTCCTTGGCTGCCGAAATCTGAGCTGCAGTTGGACGATCATCTATGTATGTATGAAAGGCGGGGCAATCCATTAACATAAGATTGGTGCACACTTCCGACTCATACACACGCATACTCACTATTATAATTGCCCATAAATGATATACCAATCGATTTAGCATTCCAACCTTTTGCATGCGCGCCCATTGTATTCCAGCCGCGTCCTTCATATACGTGTTCATCGCCACCAATCAAAAAATTATAACCAATATCAGCCCAATGCAATGAATCCATGTGATAACTTTGTATATTCCGCATTTGTTGGCTGCACGTCGACGGTGTGGCACAATAAGCGCCAGCGGTGTGATGTATAATGACGTAAGCCAATTGGTTAGCCAACGGAGTGGTTGAAGTGGGTGGACGACCGCCCCATTGCGATTTTATAATGATTTGCAGCGCGAGGATCGCTTGTACGTGCAAGAGTGCGGCGATGATGAGTGCTACTTCGAACGATTTACTGTGATTCATATTTATTTGCTTGTTGAAGGGTAATGCGCGAGTGATGGATTGTGTTCAATTTAACGGTATGCACATTTTTATATGCATTGAAGAGGGGACTTACATATGTGCATACTAGCATATACATACATACATACATACGTCAATAGATAGTCGCTGTTGGGCTATCTAACTTAATGATGGGGAATTTTTGTAGGCACTTAAGCACATGGGAAATAAATCAATGCATTATTTATTACACTGTTTATGCTTAAGCCTTTTGGGTAATTTCCTTTTGGTTTGCTTTAGTGAACAGTGGAATATAGTGAATAATATGAGTCATCTACATACATATATCTATATCTATATCTATATCTATATCTATATCTATATCTATATCTATATCTATATCTATATCTATATCTATATCTATATCTATATCTATATCTATATCTATATCTATATCTATATCTATATCTATATCTATATCTATATCTATATCTATATCTATATCTATATCTATATCTATATCTATATCTATATCTATATCTATATCTATATCTATATCTATATCTATATCTATATCTATATCTATATCTATATCTATATCTATATCTATATCTATATCTATATCTATATCTATATCTATATCTATATCTATATCTATATCTATATCTATATCTATATCTATATCTATATCTATATCTATATCTATATCTATATCTATATCTATATCTATATCTATATCTATATCTATATCTATATCTATATCTATATCTATATCTATATCTATATCTATATCTATATCTATATCTATATCTATATCTATATCTATATCTATATCTATATCTATATCTATATCTATATCTATATCTATATCTATATCTATATCTATATCTATATCTATATCTATATCTATATCTATATCTATATCTATATCTATATCTATATCTATATCTATATCTATATCTATATCTATATCTATATCTATATCTATATCTATATCTATATCTATATCTATATCTGAGCGATATTGGTATCAAATGAAAGGTCTTGATTAGGACTTCGACACAGAACTATTATAACTGTGGTGCATAGACCGGGTTCCCAGAAGCGAGACGAATTTACTTTTTTTCTGGATCTCACAAACGGCTTAAACAATTTTCATGAAAATTAGTATGCAAGGGGCATCTGGGGCAAATATCTGAAAAGTTTCATTCTTCTGTTAATTTTTTTTTTTTTTTTTACTTTTTATTTCGCTTGGGAAGACCTGCGAAAAAACGGCAGCCCGAGATAAGCTCGGTCATCCGGGTACTAGGGGTCTTAATTGTGATGCCTAGGTCGGTTCCCCAGATATGGGTAAAAACGTGGACTCGAATGACCCCGGAATATTTCTGAGTGATATTGGTATGAAATGAAGGGTGTTGAGCAGGGATTTTACACAGAGACGAACTCATTGTGATTCCTAGGTCGGGTACCCAGGTTTGTGTCAGAACGTGTACACGGATGACACGGGGATATTTCTCACTAATATTGGTATCAAATGAAAGGTGTTGATCGGGACGATATAAAAGATCCGTACCCAATATAATTCCTGGTCAAGTGCCCAGATGTGGTTCAAAACGCAGACCCGGAGGACCACGAAATATTTTCCAGCTATATTGGTATCAAATGAAGGGTGTTGAGCAGGGATTTTACACAGAGATGAACTCATTGTGATTCCTAGGTCGGGTACTCAGGTTTGTGTCAGAACGTCTACCCGGATGACACGGGGATATTTCTCACTAATATTGGTATCAAATGAAAGGTGTTGATCGGGACGATATAAAAGATCCGTACCCATTATAATTCCTGGTCAAGTGCCCAGATGTGGTTCAAAACGCAGACCCGGAAGACCACGAAATATTTTCCAGCTATATTGGTATTAAATGAAGGGTGTTGAGCAGGGATTTTACACAGAGATGAACTCATTGTGATTCCTAGGTCGGGTACTCAGGTTTGTGTCAGAACGTCTACCCGGATGACACGGGGATATTTCTCACTAATATTGGTATCAAATGAAAGGTGTTGATCGGGACGATATAAAAGATCCGTACCCATTATAATTCCTGGTCAAGTGCCCAGATGTGGTTCAAAACGCAGACCCGGAGGACCACGAAATATTTTCCAGCTATATTGGTATCAAATGAAGGGTGTTGAGCAGGGATTTTACACAGAGATGAACTCATTGTGATTCCTAGGTCGGGTACTCAGGTTTGTGTCAGAACGTCTACCCGGATGACACGGGGATATTTCTCACTAATATTGGTATCAAATGAAAGGTGTTGATCGGGACGATATAAAAGATCCGTACCCATTATAATTCCTGGTCAAGTGCCCAGATGTGGTTCAAAACGCGGACCCGGAGGACCACGAAATATTTTCCAGCTATATTGGTATTAAATGAAGGGTGTTGAGCAGGGATTTTACACAGAGATGAACTCATTGTGATTCCTAGGTCGGGTACTCAGGTTTGTGTCAGAACGTCTACCCGGATGACACGGGGATATTTCTCACTAATATTGGTATCAAATGAAAGGTGTTGATCGGGACGATATAAAAGATCCGTACCCATTATAATTCCTGGTCAAGTGCCCAGATGTGGTTCAAAACGCAGACCCGGAGGACCACGAAATATTTTCCAGCTATATTGGTATTAAATGAAGGGTGTTGAGCAGGGATTTTACACAGAGATGAACTCATTGTGATTCCTAGGTCGGGTACTCAGGTTTGTGTCAGAACGTCTACCCGGATGATACGGGGATATTTCTCACTAATATTGGTATCAAATGAAAGGTGTTGATCGGGACGATATAAAAGATCCGTACCCATTATAATTCCTGGTCAAGTGCCCAGATGTGGTTCAAAACGTAGACCCGGAGCACCACGAAATATTTTCCAGCTATATTGGTATCAAATGAAAGGTGTTGAGCAGGGATTTTACACAGAGATGAACTCATTGTGATTCCTAGGTCGGGTACCAGATGTGGTTCAAAACGTAGACCGAGATGACCACGAAATATTTTCCAGAGATATTGGTATCAAATGAAGGGTGATGAGCTAGGATTTTACATATGTAGGTATGAACACATTATTCCTAGGTCGGGTTCCCAGATATGGGGCAATACGTGGGCCGGATGACCCGGGATGCTGTCTAACAATACTGATATAAAATGAAAGGTGTTAAGCAGGGCTGCTAAGTAGACCATTTTCATAGTGATTCTTAAGCCCGGTACTCAATTATGAGTAAAAGAGTGGACCTGGATACCACGGAATGTGTTTAAGCAGCGATGATATCAAATGAGATGTGGAATATAGGGCTATGTTATGCTAAACCCGGTTCCGTAGGGAAAGGGAAAGTGGAAGGATAATGGGAATGGGAAAGGCAAAGGGACGGAAAAGGTGAGAAAAAATATAATGTAAGACAGGGAATGAGAGAAGGAATAAGAGGGGGACAAAAGGGAGAAAGACAGGAAAGTATAGGTAAGGGAGAGCGGTACAGGAAGGGAAAGGGAAGCGGAAATGTGACGGGAAAGGAAAAAGAAAACTGAAGCAGAAATGAAAGCAAAGGGAAAGATAAATGGAAAGGAAAGAGAAGGGGAGTAGTAGAGGAAAGGCAGTGCAAGATTAATAGGAAGCAAAAAAGGGATAAGGACATGAAGAGGGCAAACTTTTGAAAATATCAATTTTTTCCTTCACTTTTTTTTAAAGTTAACTGACTTTTGCTGAGGAGTGCAGCCTGAGGAAAGCTCGATTGCTAGATACTTCCAACTTATTTTAAAGTGTGTCAGTTTTCGCTTCTAATGCCTATAATAGGAAGTGGGTCAAAGCAAAGCTTGGCCGAGTACAGCTAGTATAATATAAAACCCGCTTGGCCATTGAATCAATATGATAGAGCGGTTAGTGAAAAACGTGTATATAGACCGCCTGTTTACGCAATCCCTAACTTTGAAAATCAAAACTTGTTTGATTTCTGCGACACAGCTGTCACTGTCACTCCTATAGCATAGATCGGATCAGCTGATACGGTATACGGGCTTGCGTCGTTGACTAACCATACTATTAGTCTTCCGTAATAATGTAAGTCAGTCTGAATTGACTTCTGGCAGTCTAAAATCTTGGATACGATTATATTCCCTTTGCTTTCTGTAACTATAATCGATTTATAACCACTTTTTTTAACTACTTACGAAGCTATCCTAATGGAACTCAAGCTTCTAATTATTGTTTGGCTGTGAACATCACCTGACTATTTCTAGTATCTTCTTAGTAATAGAAACTTGCCTAGATTAGGTTAGGTTAGACTGGCTAGCCATTAACAGCCTCACATTGACTAGATAAGTCCGTACACCCAGAAAAAAAATAGTGTGAAATCAACCAAAAATCAACAAATTTTGTGGTTAATTTTTTTCAACACGATGCTTAGTGTATGCCATCATGTAATCGTGTAAATTTAACACTACTGTCAAGTGTTAATTTAACAGGATGACAACTGTAGAATTAACACTAAAAAGTATTGAGTCTTCCTGTTGATTTTACAATTTTAACTAGTTAATATTACAATTTAAGCTGGTTAAATTAACACGAAATGGTCCTGTTGAATTAACAATAACATCTTTTTGATTTTACCTTAAATTTATTGTTAAATTAACTAGAAAGTCTTGTTGATTTTATAATTTATTTTTTTTTTAATAAAAAACATATAAAACAGAAAATATATAATCATCAGATCAATAAAGCATATTTGAGTACATCACCCGCACAACCGCCCAAATTGAAAGCGTCCTTTTCATACGAATAGTTTATACATGGGCAATAGTACTTATTATCACTGGCACCGAGTAATGTTTGGCTGCTAATGCAACGGTATATGCACCGCATGCTGCGTGAAAGAATCCATTCGCTAAACATCTCTTCGTGGTAAAAATTGCAAACTATGAAGAGGAAAAAGAAAATATTGAACATTAAAAACTTTTAGAAACAAAAATGCAACCCACTTTTAACTTACCTGCGAACTAAAAATATAAATTGAAAAACCATTATCACGCACTGCCAATGATGCTAAACTCCCATCATTGCCACGGGATAAAATTTTCTTTTTGTTAAAAAAAAAAATAATATTAGTTTGTGTTTTGCACGTACAGCAGAACTTCAAACGTTGAACAAATTTTGTATGTTTCAAAATAGTTTTGACGTTCTTTTTAACACTTTTTTAGATTATATTGACACTATCATCGTGTTGAATAAACCAAAATTCCAAATGACGTTTATGTTTGAACATTGTTTCGTGTTATATCAACCAACTTTTATTGTTAATTGTGGTTCTTGTTGTTTTAACATTTGTTTTCATGTTGTATTAACACTAAAATTGAGACGTCATTTTTCTAACATTTTTTTAGTTTATATTGACAAAATCATCATGTTAAATAAACCAAATTCCAAATGACATTTAGGAATAAAATTTTATATTTGAATCATCTTGTATATTTTATTCATGTTGTTTCAACAATAAAATTTGGTTGAATTTACCAAATTTTCAGATGACAGTTATAAAGCCAAAATCATGTTTCAAACATCGTGTAATTTGAAAAAATTGTTGCTGTTCTCTGTGTAAAGATCGATCGTGTTAATTTTACATGAATCGTGTTGATGATTTTTTTTCTGAGTGTAGTGTTACCAGAAAATTCATTGAACATGAACACCTCTACATTAAACGCCTGGACTCCAACTGAAGAACAACCCCGTCTTTTTGGCAAATACCAAGAGTTTCTTTGTCCTTACTTTGGATACAGATTCGAGATCACTGAACAAAACCTTCCCTAGCAACCGAAGTCTTATCCTGAAAAACGATGGACGGGAGCTGTGAACATGACTCACAGTTTCCTCCTGCAATCCGCATCCCCTACACTCACTTTCATCAACTAGTACCATTTTTAACACATGCGATGCTAAAAGGCAGTTTTCTGTGAGGATCGCGATTATAAGTCTGCATTCATCCCTTTTCAGGGATAGCAACAATTTATTTAGTTTTGGATCGTACGATTTAGACAAAATTTTGGACATTCTACGGCCCTGCGCTTTTTTTCACGACTTATCGGCCTGTTCCATGATATAAATACAGTACCTATGCTTAATTTCACTGAGTGGAATCGGAACGTCGATGGAGTGTTCTGCTCCGAGACCTGCACTCTTTTTTGCTACCTTTTTGCTCACATTTTCTACTCGGAAAGTATTGTAATGCTCACTTTCTAACTCACTGCTAAGTTGTGTTCTAGGAATTCTTAACCTCAATTCTCTTAATATGAAACTTTCTTTCTATCTCTCCCTCTCTCTTTCTTTCTTTTTCCGAACAGCAAAACAAATTGCGAATGCATAATTGTAAATCGCTTATCGATTTTATTCTAAACAAAAAAAATTAACACTGCTTGATTTAACAATTTAACATGAAATCACATGGGAGCTGTCACAATGCATAAAAAAAATACAGGCCGCAACGCAAAATTACACAAAAATTCCCAAACAATAATCTGACAGCAAACGTACAACTTTCTAACGTTCAACTGACAGTTCATACCAAAAGTCAAAGTTCAAATGCAACACGTGGGAATTCAAGCGAATTTAATACAAATTTTCATTCAAAATGGTAATAGAGTGTGAAGAAAGGAGCAGCTTCATAATCGCCTAAGTGAAACTTTCATAACCGGCTAACCGACATTTGTGCCAAAAATTAAAGGTTCGTTTATTATTAGCTAGTTATGAATAGTTAGCCAAGTTTCGGCTGGAAAATCGTTTCTTGAGTCAAAAAAAATAGCAGGAGAGAGCCATAGACAGCTCCAAATTTCAGCTAGTAAAATTTTCACTAGCTGAAATTATTTGCTGCCAAAGTAAGAAACAGCTGTTGAAAAAATAAACAAATATGATAGAGCGGTTAGTGAAAAACGTGTATATAGACCGCCTGTTTACGCAATCCCTAACTTTGAAAATCAAAACTTGTTTGATTTCTGCGACACAGCTGTCACTGTCACTCCTATAGCATAGATCGGATCAGCTGATACGGTATACGGGCTTGCGTCGTTGACTAACCATACTATTAGTCTTCCGTAATAATGTAAGTCAGTCTGAATTGACTTCTGGCAGTCTAAAATCTTGGATACGATTATATTCCCTTTGCTTTCTGTAACTATAATCGATTTATAACCACTTTTTTTAACTACTTACGAAGCTATCCTAATGGAACTCAAGCTTCTAATTATTGTTTGGCTGTGAACATCACCTGACTATTTCTAGTATCTTCTTAGTAATAGAAACTTGCCTAGATTAGGTTAGGTTAGACTGGCTAGCCATTAACAGCCTCACATTGACTAGATAAGTCCGTACACCCAGAAAAAAAATAGTGTGAAATCAACCAAAAATCAACAAATTTTGTGGTTAATTTTTTTCAACACGATGCTTAGTGTATGCCATCATGTAATCGTGTAAATTTAACACTACTGTCAAGTGTTAATTTAACAGGATGACAACTGTAGAATTAACACTAAAAAGTATTGAGTCTTCCTGTTGATTTTACAATTTTAACTAGTTAATATTACAATTTAAGCTGGTTAAATTAACACGAAATGGTCCTGTTGAATTAACAATAACATCTTTTTGATTTTACCTTAAATTTATTGTTAAATTAACTAGAAAGTCTTGTTGATTTTATAATTTATTTTTTTTTTAATAAAAAACATATAAAACAGAAAATATATAATCATCAGATCAATAAAGCATATTTGAGTACATCACCCGCACAACCGCCCAAATTGAAAGCGTCCTTTTCATACGAATAGTTTATACATGGGCAATAGTACTTATTATCACTGGCACCGAGTAATGTTTGGCTGCTAATGCAACGGTATATGCACCGCATGCTGCGTGAAAGAATCCATTCGCTAAACATCTCTTCGTGGTAAAAATTGCAAACTATGAAGAGGAAAAAGAAAATATTGAACATTAAAAACTTTTAGAAACAAAAATGCAACCCACTTTTAACTTACCTGCGAACTAAAAATATAAATTGAAAAACCATTATCACGCACTGCCAATGATGCTAAACTCCCATCATTGCCACGGGATAAAATTTTCTTTTTGTTAAAAAAAAAAATAATATTAGTTTGTGTTTTGCACGTACAGCAGAACTTCAAACGTTGAACAAATTTTGTATGTTTCAAAATAGTTTTGACGTTCTTTTTAACACTTTTTTAGATTATATTGACACTATCATCGTGTTGAATAAACCAAAATTCCAAATGACGTTTATGTTTGAACATTGTTTCGTGTTATATCAACCAACTTTTATTGTTAATTGTGGTTCTTGTTGTTTTAACATTTGTTTTCATGTTGTATTAACACTAAAATTGAGACGTCATTTTTCTAACATTTTTTTAGTTTATATTGACAAAATCATCATGTTAAATAAACCAAATTCCAAATGACATTTAGGAATAAAATTTTATATTTGAATCATCTTGTATATTTTATTCATGTTGTTTCAACAATAAAATTTGGTTGAATTTACCAAATTTTCAGATGACAGTTATAAAGCCAAAATCATGTTTCAAACATCGTGTAATTTGAAAAAATTGTTGCTGTTCTCTGTGTAAAGATCGATCGTGTTAATTTTACATGAATCGTGTTGATGATTTTTTTTCTGAGTGTAGTGTTACCAGAAAATTCATTGAACATGAACACCTCTACATTAAACGCCTGGACTCCAACTGAAGAACAACCCCGTCTTTTTGGCAAATACCAAGAGTTTCTTTGTCCTTACTTTGGATACAGATTCGAGATCACTGAACAAAACCTTCCCTAGCAACCGAAGTCTTATCCTGAAAAACGATGGACGGGAGCTGTGAACATGACTCACAGTTTCCTCCTGCAATCCGCATCCCCTACACTCACTTTCATCAACTAGTACCATTTTTAACACATGCGATGCTAAAAGGCAGTTTTCTGTGAGGATCGCGATTATAAGTCTGCATTCATCCCTTTTCAGGGATAGCAACAATTTATTTAGTTTTGGATCGTACGATTTAGACAAAATTTTGGACATTCTACGGCCCTGCGCTTTTTTTCACGACTTATCGGCCTGTTCCATGATATAAATACAGTACCTATGCTTAATTTCACTGAGTGGAATCGGAACGTCGATGGAGTGTTCTGCTCCGAGACCTGCACTCTTTTTTGCTACCTTTTTGCTCACATTTTCTACTCGGAAAGTATTGTAATGCTCACTTTCTAACTCACTGCTAAGTTGTGTTCTAGGAATTCTTAACCTCAATTCTCTTAATATGAAACTTTCTTTCTATCTCTCCCTCTCTCTTTCTTTCTTTTTCCGAACAGCAAAACAAATTGCGAATGCATAATTGTAAATCGCTTATCGATTTTATTCTAAACAAAAAAAATTAACACTGCTTGATTTAACAATTTAACATGAAATCACATGGGAGCTGTCACAATGCATAAAAAAAATACAGGCCGCAACGCAAAATTACACAAAAATTCCCAAACAATAATCTGACAGCAAACGTACAACTTTCTAACGTTCAACTGACAGTTCATACCAAAAGTCAAAGTTCAAATGCAACACGTGGGAATTCAAGCGAATTTAATACAAATTTTCATTCAAAATGGTAATAGAGTGTGAAGAAAGGAGCAGCTTCATAATCGCCTAAGTGAAACTTTCATAACCGGCTAACCGACATTTGTGCCAAAAATTAAAGGTTCGTTTATTATTAGCTAGTTATGAATAGTTAGCCAAGTTTCGGCTGGAAAATCGTTTCTTGAGTCAAAAAAAATAGCAGGAGAGAGCCATAGACAGCTCCAAATTTCAGCTAGTAAAATTTTCACTAGCTGAAATTATTTGCTGCCAAAGTAAGAAACAGCTGTTGAAAAAATAAACAAACGAATACTTTTGATTTTATTACTTTTGAAATTTTCTGAATTTTTGAAATAGAAATAACGAAAATGAAATGTTTTTTTAGAAAAAATAACCATTAACAATCAAAAATAGCATTCAAATTATTAATCGCTAATTTTTTAAATTTTTCCGTTTCTTGATTTTCTGTTCGTTTCGCTCTTTATGAGCGCAATTCTTTCCGTTTTGCTCACTTGATAGCTAGCTGCTAGTTTAATAAGAAACAAACATTAAAATTGAATGCCTGACGTTCAACTCTACGACTTCAGTGCTGAAAAGGAAATTAGAAGGAAATATAGAGCTTCCCGAGCTTCCCAAAGATCAAATTTATGTTATGGATCGTTGGAGTTGCAGGCAAGGAGTTAAAGTTTGGCAAATCTAAATTATGGCATAGACAGTTTTGAAAGTTTCACTTAGGCGGTTATGAAGTTTAAATGACATGTTATATGACGTGGGAAATAGAAAGAGATTAACAACGCTAAGAGAAGCTGAATTTTACCGTGACCGTTAGAGCGCGAAAAGGCAAAATTTCAAAACATTTAAAGCTTGTCTAATTCCAGGAACAAGCAACACGTTCCGTACTACTCATCCCCTACTTTCTTTGGCAACGCAACGCAATGTAACGCCCATGAACAAGTAGGAAATTAGTATTTTTTTGTAACATTTTTGGACGCGTAAAACGGTTGTTGTTGTTATATTAATGTCATTTCCATTACAGCGAGGAGTTCAATTTACACACAAACAACAAATTGCTAAAGCAAATATATAGAGACCAAGACACTCACACTAACTGAAATTGCTATAGAAAGGGAGCAGTCGGTAAAAGCAAGTCAATGGCAAATATCTTTGTCAGGGGTAAGAGGTTAGAGGTGGGAGGTTAAACGGTAGCTGGCGATGGCAGCCAGCACTGACTGTATCAGAATACGGTAGACTGACAGTTGATTACGTGATCGGAAATTTAATATTTTCTTAACGTAAAACATAGTGATTTATATATTAATACAAAGATAAATATGTGTGTATTTATACGAGGGGCGTTTGATAAGTTTACTGATTTGCTCTACATAGAGAGAAGAAGTAGGGCTGCATTGCTGTGCTCCAGCATATACTTTTTCAGTAATCATTTTCTTCAATTTTTAGCTACAAATATTTGAAGCTATAGAATAGCATTTTCTATAATGAAAGATATGAACTTAACACATTGACTGCCGGTGTATCAAAGCGAAAAAACTGCTTCCAAATCAAAAATTGAGTAGAGCAGGAACATGGCGATCGTCCTTCGTAATCACAAATATCGTACAATGTGCGTACCCTCACTCTACTATATAGTAGGGTAAGCTGGGGTGCCTTTGACACCTTTTTTTTGAAGTCTCATATCTCAGACATTTTTGGGGAAAACTAAGGTTTTAACAATTAACAGTAACTATTCATAATTCATCTCAATATTTGAGTAGCTAATGAGTTATAAAGAAACACGTAAATACCTTTTTCAGATACTTTTTTAAAAAAAAGCCATTTTGTCAAATGTGCCCCGTGGTAGGGGTACCTGTGACTTGAATAGGGGCACATTTGGCCATCACAATGTAAACTAAATTTTATTAATTTTTAACTTTAAAAACGAGGCATTATGTCATAAAACAAAATTAAAGTTTTTATTTAAACAGTATGACAATATTATAATAATAAGCGAAAATATATGGTAAATTCACTAGCTCTTTTAATGTTGTACGTTGTAAATTAAACTAGTATCGCCGGTGGTCGAAATTCGACCATGCAATTTATTTTTTCAACTTTGTATTGGTACAAAAATTATTCCTTTTCGCGGAGATAAGCAACACTTTCCAAATTCCAGTTGTACCGCAACACTGATTTGCCCTTTTGATCACGGTCCGACGCGAAATCATGGTCAAAATCAAGGCAGATCTAGGAAGGTAGGCCCGGTGGTGAGCGCTTTTAAATTAAAGCGACTCTTCAACTGTGTTTACGATATTTGTAAACACGTTTACGATATCCATTTATCTTAACTAAAAATTTTATTTATTAATTATAAAGAAATTAAATAATTTATAGAAAAAATTATATGCCTATGCACTGCTCCTGACTCATACGAACACATCCATATCAATTTTATGTGGATATGAGTATGTTAAATGTGCAAAACAGCCTGGCAATTGTTTGTATGGGAGAAATGTTAGCCTATTAATATATAGATAGTGGGCACATTTGCCAACGAAGCAAAAACGAAGTAAATCAAAAATGGTACAAAACTAAAAACTTTATTTATTAATCATAAAGAAATTAATTAATTTATAGAAAAAAATATATGCCTATGCACTGCTCCTGACTCATACGAACACATCCATATCAATTTTATGTGGATATGAGTATGTTAAATGTGCTAAACAGCCTGGCAATTGTTTGTATGGAAAAAATGTTAGCCTATTAATATATAGATAATGGACACATTGCCAACGAAGCAAAAACGAAGTAAATCAAAAATGGTACAAAACTAAAAACTTTATTTATTAATTATAAAGAAATTAAATAATTTATAGAAAAAATTATATGCCTATGCACTGCTCCTCACTCATACGAACACATCCATATCAATTTTATGTGGATATGAGTATGTTAAATGTGCAAAACAGCCTGGCAATTGTTTGTATGGGAGAAATGTTAGCCTATTAATATATAGATAGTGGGCACATTTGCCAACGAAGCAAAAACGAAGTAAATCAAAAATGGTACAAAACTAAAAACTTTATTTATTAATTATAAAGAAATTAAATAATTTATAGAAAAAATTATATGCCTATGCACTGCTCCTCACTCATACGAACACATCCATATCAATTTTTGTGGATATGAGTATGTTAAATGTGCAAAACAGCCTGGCAATTGTTTGTATGGAAAAAATGTTAGCCTATTAATATATAGATAATGGACACATTGCCAACGAAGCAAAAACGAAGTAAATCAAAAATGGTACAAAACTAAAAACTTTATTTATTAATTATAAAGAAATTAAATAATTTATAGAAAAAATTATATGCCTATGCACTGCTCCTCACTCATACGAACACATCCATATCAATTTTTGTGGATATGAGTATGTTAAATGTGCAAAACAGCCTGGCAATTGTTTGTATGGAAAAAATGTTAGCCTATTAATATATAGATGTGCATTAGAAGGCAACACCTGTGGTATGTAGGTTGTATTGTATTTTGTTACCAGATGCTTACTAAAATTTTAATATCAAAAACACCAAGCAAAAGTGAAAAAGGTAATATTATAAAAATATAAATCATTAAAAACTTGAAAAAAAGTCAAAAAATAAAAACAAAATCGAATAGGAAACTCAATAAACATAGGCTGCGCTGTTGCATTGATGTTATTCTAATTTTTATGGGAAAAACTAACCCTGCTGATACAATTGTTGTGAACCTATACCACTTTATAACGTTATACTACACTCAAAAAAAAAAAAAAAAATTACTCAGATTATGGAAAAATGGGAATGATTCGGCGCTAAAGACATATTTCCATATTTTGATGTACAATTTTCTTTAAAACGTGGTTTTTATTCCTTGATTTGAAGAAAATCGTACATCAAAATATGGAAATATGTCTTTAGCGCCGAATCATTCCCACTTTTCCATAATCTGAGTAAGTTGTTTTTTCGGTGTACTTTAAAAGAGCTTGTGAATTACCCAATGGATATTTGAAAGTTTATATCGAAATAATATTTTATACGGCATCGAGATGTTCTAGATGGGTTTGTTTTGGCAGGTCTAGCTTTCTTAGAGGCACATAAACGTTTAATTGGTTTTAATATTTTTTTATTTGAAATTCGTCAAATGACTTTATCGAAAATAATCATCACAAAAATTTTGTTCCTTTCAAAACATTGAATAATTAAGATTTATTTTCAATCTTTAAGCTTCGAAGTGCCAGTTAAGAACACTAATTTAAAAAAAAAAATTTTGTGTTACTTGTGAAAACGCTTATGTGGTACTACCCAAAAATTACATCAGCTAACGGAAAATCATCGAATCATGTGTTACTTCGCTAGGCATTAAAGCAGAGCTGCCAAATTAGGTATACACATGTGTTATTGTATAAGGCTGCATTCAATTCAATTTCTGTGAAGTTTTTATAACGTTTTTACACCGAAAATGGAAAGTCAACGGTGCCCCAAAGTCAAAAGGACCCCACCTTACCCTACCTACCTCTGTATACATATATTGTATTTTAAACGAAAACAAACAGTTAAACGAAGAAATAGACAGCAATAATAAAGATTAACAAAACAGATGGAGCAAAGAAAGAGCCGACATTACTATAGTAACAAATGACGTGGAAATAGGGTCGGTAATAGCAAACAAACACGAGTGGAAAACAAATGAATGTGAGAAAAATAATTAAGGTTGTTCTCTCTCTGTGATTTTGGCCTGGCAAATTTGCCGAGATGACATAAGTGTGATAAATTTGCCGAGCACAACAACAAAATACACGTCTTGTCAAATTTGGAGCTTCGGCAAATTTCTCATACCCCAACCCGTGATATGTGATATCATGAGAAAAATATCACGGGAAATGCAACCATGTTATTACATTCACAATGGTCTTCTATGAGAAGTGAGTTTGAATAATTTTATTATTATTTTTAATTTTATTTTCTTAAAGGTGCGCTCTCTCTGTGTGGCAAATTTCTCAAGATATCATGATATCTCGGCAAAAAGATTAGACACAGAGAACAACCTTATTGTAAAAGAATCGAAAATAAAGAAAAGGGCGGTGTGCAGAATAAAGGGCCTTGCTTATAAAAGTACATATACAGATTTTGCAGGGATCGTAACGATTATGACTTCAATCGAAAACGTCAAAAAATAACTATTAAATTTTGACTTTTATTTTTTACGTCAGAAAATAACTATTAAACTTTGACTTTTATTTTTTACGTCAAAAATAGAAGTCAAAATGGCGTAGATCAATGAATATTGGTATCTGGGTCATATTGGGTATATAGGTCGATGCGTATACCAATACGGAAGCGAATGCGAATACCGAATATCGAATACGAATACCAAGTACCGAGAGCCGAATATGCATACGAATATGCATATGAATATGTATGAATATGAGTATGAAAAGTGTGTGAAGGGGAATACGGATACCAGTATAAACACGTACATAACATAACATACATTTTTCACTTACTATGAAGGGGTAGAATAATAAACAAATATATCATATGCACTGCAAACGGCATACATTTTGCCCAAACAAATACGAGTATAAGGATATTTGAGAATGTATTTAACACTTATCAACGTTTTTTCTTTTCTTTTCTTGGAAGTTGGTTGGCATATGTAAAACTTGAATCATAAGCATACTCTAGCTACAAAAATATACACCTTACTCCTTCGCCATTGTTTTCATGTTTTCTTCACACACACTCACACACTGCACTTATCAACAGCTTTTGTTTATGGTTTTGAAGAGGAAGAAAAGCGTGAAGAAATCATAAAAAGGACTCAAAGTGAAAAAAAACAAATGTCTTACACACAGCCTCAGACCACACACATGCCTTCATATTTGGTGGCTTATGTATGTATGCACAGTAAAAATTAATAGTTTATTTCTAATACCATTTGGTACTTAATTTAATCATTCTTGGAATTAAATATGAATTTTAATGCCAAAAAGTCTTAATTTGAAACTATGAGAAGTTTTACAATTTTGTTTAATCCACAATAGTTTCAAAATAAAGCCTTGAAAAGTATTAAAATTCTCTCTCGAGAGGTTTACTTACTTATATTTTAAGAAAAAATCCTGAAAAGTATAAAAACTTTCTCTTTCTCACTTTTGGTTTGAAAAAAAAAAATATTAAAAAAAATGTGTCAAAACAAATAAATACAAAATGCTTCTTAAAGTGAAAGACGATGGAGAAATAAAATTTATTAAAGCAAAGCGAATTGTTCATGGCTGACGAAACAATTGTATCAAGTGAGTAATAAATGAGATTAATTAAATATTATGAGGGTAAATTTTGTTTTATTTAATTTAATTTTATTTTATTTTATTTTTTTTTTCAGTCTTAAGGCAGCTGATGATCTCCCTAGATACCTCAATATCCCTGCAATACCGCGACAGTGTCGTGTGTTTAACACGTTGGCTGCCAGTGTATAACCGGTGATCACGACAAAAACCTAGCTCCAGGTACCAGGACAAAAATTACTTTTTGCTTTTGTATTATAACGGGATTTTTACCAAAGCCACGCATCCGACGCGTCTGAGCAAGTTTTTAAGCTGTGACAACCTGGCGAGCATCTGCTTTTTAATTTTATAATTTTATCTAAATTTTAAGCGCCTAGGCGTGCATCACGAGTGGTACACTTGCACCTGGGGGTGATTTTTCATCGTAATCATCAGTGATCCACTGGCAGTGAACACGTTAAATTCGACAAGGGAGCAGCTCATTCTAGTTTTCTTGTATTATCGAGGAAAACAAAACAACAAAGACTTTATATGATAACTCATGTCGTTGTAATATAATATTATGTCAAAAAAAAATAAACATTTCCATGTACATACATACATATCTTTGGTTTTGATTTAATTCCAAAAAGGTATAGAATTCATTCCATTTTACTATTTTTAATACCAAAAATATAAATATTGTAAAAATAATCAAAATTTGGTTTTGATTTAATACCAAAAAAGTATAGAATTTATTCCAATTTTCGGATAGATCTTATAACATTTCAACTATTTTTAATACCAAAAATATTCTAAAAATAATTTAAATTTGGTTTTGATTTAATTCCAAAAAAGTATTAATTTGACACCAAGAATAATTTCTGTCTCTCATATTCTCTTCTTTTTTTTTAAACCAGAATGGTTTTAATTTTATACTTTTTGGCATTGTTATATATAAATACCAAAATGGTATTAAAATTAAACTAAAATTTTTACTGTGTGTATGTAAAGATGGCCGTTGTGGTGCAGTGGGTAGAGTGCTCGCCTGCTATGCCAGAGGTCTCGGTTTCAAACCACAGTCCGAGCAACACCAAAAACATTTTTCTAATTAGTAAAAAATCCATTTATTGGATTTTTTAAAAAAGCAGGGGTCACCTCTCGGCAGTGAGCGGCATACCTTCCGAGTGTATTTCTGCCATCAAAAACCTTCTCACAAAAAATGCATTCGCCGTTCGGAGCCGGCATAAAACTGTAGGTCCACCCAATTAGTAGGAAAAACAAAAAGGAGCACACCTCGAATTGGGAGAGAAGCTCGGCCATAAAACACGTCATTGTATTATTATTATTATTATGTAAATATGTAGTCAACTTAACATATATCAAGCACATATAGCGCCATATAAAGAGCCACCATTCAAAGTAAACTCATAAAAAAAAGTTAAATCAATAAATACTCGTAAATCGAAAGGAAAAAGGCAAAGTCCGAAATAATAATAATAGCAAAGAAGAAGAAGGAAGAATTGCAAAACACAAAAAATATTCTCGAAAAAATTCTTTTGGCTTTAAGTAAAATTTTATGCGTAAATAACGCATGACATTCGCATGTAAAGGCGATAAGTGAGATGGGGGAAAATGAGGTGAAGTTCGAGGTTGGGGTTGATAATTATATAGCCAACTGCGGGATTTGAGGAAAAATTGCCTTCCTTTGAAAATTTACGAGAATTTCGATATGGAAAAGGCGTGTGCCCTTAATTATTACCCAATCTACTCCCTCTGAAAACAAACTTTTGGACTAACTTGGACAAAAAGGAAGCCTTTGTGTCTAAGAAGGGAACGATTAAGGAATCCAGGAATGATGGAACGGTGGAAAGAAAGATGGATTGAATTCACTAAATAATGGACGAACAAACAGGAGAAGCGCGAGCGGATAAGGGATTGACTAAAGAATGGACTCGGGATGAGTGCCGAAGGAAGAACGGTTGGAGGAATGAGAATGAGGAACCAGCGGTTCAATGTTGCAGAGAAAAAGAACGCATGTACGAAAAACAGATGGATTAAAAACAAAAAGAAGAAGAACCTATTGGCGGATAAGAAATGAGTAGCGGATAATTGGAGAAACGGATGAACGAACGAATGCACAAATAAGAAAGAATGAGTGGATGAAGCTTGTATTAACGAATCGAGCTATTAGATATAGAGGAAAGACGGAAGTTTAATGGACAATGAAAGACCGGATGAAAGCACGGAGAAATAAAGTATGCATGAAGGTAAACCGGTTGAACTTTTGCAGGGACTAAAGAGGAAAGACGGATGAGCGGGAAGCTTATAGGAAATGGACATATTAACGTATCAATGATTTAGACATAGGCGAATGAGGGATAAATGAAGCACAGAAATATGAACAATTGATGGCTGCAAAAGGAATGGACGAAAGTCGAACGAATAGACGAATGAACGGACAAAGAACGATGGATCGAAAAACGAAGAGAAGGAGTATGACGAAGGACGAACCAACGAGGGGTGAAGGGCGAAAATTGCAACGCCGCACAGTGGGGCAGTTTCCATACATTTAGCGGAAAAAAATAGAAAGAGTTGTCGTAGGGCTTTGAAATTTTGCACACAGGTTATATATGAGCTAGTTAAGAAAATCTCCAAAAATGGTTGAAATCCGTCAACTCCTAGGAGTACCTCCCTTGGACCTATAGTAAAAAATAAAAAAAAAAATTTAAATACAAATTTTAATTTCAGCCCAAAAAAGTAAGGTATCTTTACGAAACTTTGCATATCAGTTACCCTCATAAAGGGCATTGACGGTACAAAAAATAATTGAAATCAGCCACTCCCTAGGGCTACCTCCCTTGGACCTATAGTAAAAAATAAAAATAATTTTAAATTCATACCTGTACTTAAATTGTGAATAAAAGCGAAACGCGTTCATCGATTTTCATGATTTATGTATCATTTTGTTCATAGGTTATGCGACTTTACGTGAAAATAATAGGACTTTGAACCTTTTCACCGTTTTCGATTTTTTATGAATTAAAATTAGGCAAAAAATATTTTTTTTTCTCCATACATTTATTTATAACTGCGAAACTGTTGCCTATATTGCGAAACGTTATATAAACAGATGAAAGTACTTGTAATTCCTGATTTTTCTAAATTTGTTTCCACAAAATCCGACTGGTGGTTCTTGGTTATGTTAAACAAAAGAGCCTTATCAGAATTGAGTCGCGAATCAATTAGCTGAAAACTGTTGTACTGTATAATACAATAAATTGAGAGGGGGCACCTGGGGGCACTTGAAATTGATTAAAAATGTAAAAACAGATATGAGACAATGTATTAGTAGTGATTTCCAACTGGAGGCAAGTGGAGCTAAAATTGCAGGTCCAAATGTATGGAGAAAAAAGGGATTTTTGTTATATGTTCATAAAAATAAACAAACAAAAAAAAAAAACTTAAGTCTCTGCAGAGTTTATTTTTTCAATTTTAGTAGACTGAAATATCCTACTTTAAATAAAAAATAAAAAGGAAAACGTTAGCTCACATAATAAAAGATTATTCGTTTTGAAATTCTTAGGTTTAAATTAAGTTGGTTCGGTAAAACATACAAGTACTGAGTTTGATACGGCTATAAAAAAACTAGCAGTCAAATCGGAGTAATTCTTTTTGATTTGGTTGTACCATTTAGTCTAAAATTCCAAAATATCACTGCATATTGCATGAAGAGTATGTTGACAATTTGACTTTTTTCCGCGAAATCCCCAGTGTGCGCCGTTTACGTTACGCCCAACTGGCTATAAAAGGATTGAAAGTCACAGGCAAAATAAAAAAAAAATTTCAAAAGAAACGAAATTCCTGTTTTTATGAGCTGAATAGCTTCTCATACCGCGTCCTCAATGGCACAGCTGTTTGCTGCATAGCTACTGCTTCTTCTGGACTTTTATACTCAAGAGATTACACTTGAGATGCTGTCAGTTACTAACCAATATGCATATATGTATGTATATGTATGTATACACATTAGGGTGATCCTCAAAATCGAATGAATAATTTTTTTCTGCCTCACTCCCTAAGTCGGTAACAGCACAGCCAAAGATGCCACCTAAATATTTTGGTGCCGACCGGAGATGGTTAAAAGGTGTAGCACAGGGCTCAAAGTTCAGATTACCATATTGGACGCCTGTGCGACAGCCCTTAACCGTCGCCTATCGGGACCAAAATTTATGCTTGGCATGATTGAATGCAGGACTGTCGATTTTGGACATTAGATATAAAAAATTTAATTTAATTTTTTGAATCTCCATAGAGTTTCCGGAACCTTGACCCCGGTGTGAGACCCGTTAACCGTTTGCGATCGGAACCAAACTAAATATGTGACATCCTTGACTGTGCTGTTACCGATTTAGGCGGTGAGACCGGAGAAAATCGCTAATTTGATTTTTTTTAGAAACACCCTAATGTACATACATACATGCATACATACTCGTATATACATATTTACACTTTTGATAACCATACTCAACCTCGTTGCCCCAGCTCAATGTAGCTACTTAAGTACATTGATTTATTTTGTTGTCTTTTTTTGATCCTTTTTTTGTTTTTGTAGGCATTTTTATGCTGTCAGGCGGCATTTAAACATGTGTTGAACAGTGCGTATACGCAACTTAAGGCAACGTATTTGTGAAAAGGAAAAAATGCATATGATAAACATTCATGTTTGTATGTACATATGTATGTACAGTGGTGTGCGTGCGTCCAGCTTAAGTTGCCTGCTTGAAAGGAATTGCAAGCAAAAGCTGATGGAAGCTGAAGGTAGCCAAAGAGAAGTAGTTAAATGTATGCAGCGATTGAAAATGCTTCATTTTTTTTATTTTTAAGAGTATTTATTTCTGCTTCTCTTTTCATTAATTTCGTGCAGTCAATGACACACGACCACCTCGGTTCGCCAACTATTGGCTATGCTTGAGTTAATAAATTATAAAATACCTATCAAAGGAAAGCGAGTGGAAGCTGTTGGCAGCGAAGGGGTGACAGGTAGACGTTTGGTTTATTCACATATGTTGCATATTTTATTGTTGCTTTTATACTTAAACTCAATTCGTTGCCGTACACTCAGAGAAAAAGCAAGCTAAACTTAAGTAGAGCGGGCTTGAATCAAGCCGAAAACGTTATGAAAGTCTCTTAAGCTTGAAAATGTTAAAATCAAGAATATATTCTTATTTTTAGAACGACATTTTTTAAAAAGAAAAAGCTTATATTAAGAACTTTCCGGTTTGAGACAAACTTGAATAAATTTATTTTAAGCATTGCTGATGATTGATTTGAGAAAGTACATTCTAGTTTTCAGAATGTTCAACTTTATTTTAAGAATACTTATACTTGCTATCCTTTTTTTCGAAATTCAAAATTCGAAATCACTTAACCCACCTAACAAAAATAAAAAAGAATTTTTTTTTTTATTTCTTTGCATTGTATTTTAATATTTTTTTAATGGATTAGTCATATGTACATGTATGTATATGGAGATGCAATTCTTATTATCACTATATATAATTCAGTCTTTACATACATACTTATAAATAAGAAAGATCTACATATCTTATACCGAACTCATTTTAGAAAAGTATATACATTTTCCGTAATATTTTTAACGATTAAAAACCCAGTCAATACTTCCACTACCAACACACATTTTCACCACCGAATTTGAGTGGTAGTATCCCTATACCAAACCATTTTGAACCGTTTCTTACCAACACCGATGGTCTGGAATCCCACAATTTTGGCCACGATTTAAAAAAATCAACGGCTTCCAAATTATACAAGTTTTTTTTCGCATCTCATATGTACATTCCCACTTTACTTGGTTGACCACTCCTCCACATTTGATATAATCATTCATCTATTTCAAACTATTAAAATCCATATTAAAATATAAGCTAAATATTCATGAACGCGATAACTCTTACCTGTTCCTTTTTCCAATCAAACATATCCAAGACAAACTCCATTCACAATCCCAGCGGGGAGTAGCTAAATTGCTTTTTTGTTTTATTAATCTTTTTCACACAAAAATCAGCAATTATTGAAAATTATATATTTTCTGGTAAACATTTGGCTCTGGTGGTCTTAAATTAGGAATTTTATTCTTAAACAAAGATTTTTTCAGTTTTTTATCTTGTTTCAAGAATACCATTCTTGATTCAAAATTTGGGAAACTTAAATTTCATATATTTTTCATTAATTTCTGTAATTCTTAATTCAAGTATGACACAGCTTGTTTTTAGCCCGAAACTTTTCTCTGAGTGTACGTTCTTGTATTGCCGATTTCTTTTTTCACTGCTCTTTTCTCCTACCAGCCACCTTCTGCCGGCTTTTTCCACCTTCTTTCGGCCTTTTCCACCTTCTTTCGGCCTTTTCCATCTTCTTCCCTCTTCTTCATTTACCTACCCATTTTTTATTGTTCACACTGCATCATTTTTGGTCACTGCGGCCATTTATACAAGTTAAAGTAGAAAAATCGGCAAAGTTTTCGCATAAAATTTGGCAATAAAACCATTAAAAGGCAGAAGAAGAGGCAGAACCAGCAACAACAACAACAACGACAACACTAAATAAATATAAAAATTGAAATAAAACTTTTGCTTACATTTAGTAATTTGAAAACTTTATCGTCTTGCTAGGTTATTGTCTTTTTTTTTTTTTTGTTATTGGCTTTGTCCTCATCGACAGAATATTATTATATTTTTATGCGGAGATCTGTGTATGCGTGTTTATATGTAGATATTTTCGATGTTTTTTTTTGGCTATTTTTAAGTTCAATGCGACATCCCTGCAGTATTTATCAGCTGGAAAACAGCACATATTTCCTACTGAATATTAAGTAGAGATGTAGTTCTAATATCTGAACTTTCCCTTTCGTTTTTATATAGAGGTGGCGTCGAAAATCAACTACCTAAAAACTGCCGAACGAGAAGGGAGAGTTTCTATAGGAAAAAAGGCCTGAATACGTAGGGAGAACTTCCATAGCATGTATTTCAGTACACCTGATGTCTTCACTGCGTGTTCAGTTATTTTTTCAGCAATGAATTTTGAACTTACTTTCAGGCTATTTTTCATAATGAATATTCTATTGAATATGCACCTCCTTACCTCAAATACTGCTGGGATGCCACATAAACGTTATAAATGATATTTCTTCTATTGCAGTTAAATATTTGGCAAATGTATTTTGTTACACTCCCTAAGCAAAGCAGTCAAAATAACCTCTCAAACCTCAATAAAACTCTGCTGCCAAGGCTTGCATAATTTGTTTAGCATTTTCCTTTCACAAATCACTTAACAACTGTGCCAAATATATCAATTTCTCTCTTTTGTATTACTTACTTAAGGCAGTTATGACAATTTAAAAGTTTTGTTTGTGGCTGGCAAAGTTCTCTCTCAGTCAAAGCCAGACAAATGCTACACAAGTTAGAAAGTTCATTGTGCTAATGGGAAAACAGTAAAGGAACTAAAGTGCGATTAAAATTAAGAAGTTTGTAGATAAGTAAATGCATTGATAAATATGAGAAACAACAACAAACTGACAAGAGACGATAGAGAGCTGAGAGCATGCTTTCATAGATATGTTGATATTCCTTTAATTTCTCTTCGGAGTACCATGTTGACCTCAAGAAAAATGGCGAAGCTAAGGTGATACTAGTTGTAGTTGGTTTGAGTTCAACGCAAGTTCAATATAGCATATTTTTCTGGTTTCAGAACCATAGAATAGAGAGGGTTATAATATTCCTGACAGATGGTAACCACGATTAATTGCCTTGCTTTAATTTGGGCATTGCAAAAAAAGAACAGATGACAGTCCTCTGTTTGAAGAAACTGGGAAGTAGTTTTTGGTTGGACGGGGATCTGAATTGGGGGACAGAACTAGGTACTAAGGTGATCTAAAAAGCAACAGGATGAGATCTATGAACTCTGGGCTTACACGCATTCAAATATATGGAGCTTTTGCTAGGAATAGGGTCGATTGGTTGGTTGGTTGGTTAGAGTGGTGAGCTCCACTGACTCCAGTTAGCGCCGAAGCGCCGTTTTGATATCACCACTCGTGACTAAATAACCAGAAGAATAGAGTAAACAGAGAAGAGCGATTCTTAAACCAGGACCCTATACCCATCCTATTAAACTATAGTATCTAAGAAGACCCTCAGGCATACTTGAGTTCCAAGAGGTTGTCGAAGAAAGCTTTGCCAAGAAATTTCATTCTGCCTTGGCAGTACGGAGGTTACTCGCATAGCAGCTGCTCCACTGCCTCCTCTACTTCAGAAAGATTGCAGCTGCGATACAGAGCGTTATGATCCAATCCCAATCGGACCGCCTGGCTACCAATAGCCCAATGTCCTGTAAAAACCGCAATTAAGCGAGAAATATCACTCCAGTCCATCTTTAGAATAGCTGAGGATCGCATCGCATTGTATGAAGGCCACTGACTTCTGCAGACACTACATGGCCGCAACCGTTTCCACCTTGTTTTAGCCTCTTCGTACCAGTGCCGAGTGAGTTGGCTCTTGATGAAACACATGGGCGCAATAATCGCCTCTGTCTCTGCAATATCAAGAGCTGAGCCTTGTCGGGCTAACTCATCAGCCATTTCGTTTCCTTGAATATCGCGGTGGCCCGGCAGCCAAATAAGAGATACGCTATGTCGACTTGCTAAGCCCATTACCCTCCCTACACCCTACACTGCCTGACTAGTTTTGATGATACCGTTGCAGATCCCAGAGCCTTTAGAGCCGCTTGACTATCCGATAAAATTCCGACATCGGCACTTTCCGTTGCAGATAGAGCCTTGCAGGCCTCCCGTATGGCGCAAACTTCGGATTGAATAACGTTCGCCATCTCCGGGAGCCTAATTGATATGGAAGTGTCCGAATGAGTTGCGAGTATACCCGCTCCCACTCCGCGTGTCATCTTTGGCCCGTCCGTGAAAACTGAAACATCGAATCTCTGAGCGACTTTACCATCCTCCAGTCCTTTCTAGATGAAAAGACAAGTAATCTCATAGTTTGTATTGAAGACTGTTATAGATCATACATAAACTGTTTTCATGTTGTTAACGTAGTCGATGTGCGCTCGTTCTAGAGTTCCAATTTCCGTATCCTTAAAGCACCCCTTAGGGATAACTTTTCCTTGACAAAAAGATCAATGTGCGGAATAATGCAAAGCACATTCAGAGCCTCCGTGCGACATGATCTAATTGCCTCTGTGATTGCAACGCAACCCGCTCGTTGAATTTTTCTCAGCATATCAGCCATATATGGACATATCTCCCTCGGTAGCTCTCCACCTCATCAGTGATCCGTATGTTGAGATCGTCCGCCTTGTACATTGATGCGCTGAGTTCTGGCCTCAGATCCCACTTTTTACCCAGCATTCTTTTGGGCTACGGTATACTTTAAACAACATGCTCAGAAGTAACATACTTATTAGAAGATATTCTGGGGCAGAGACTTCTGGGTCCTAGTACGTTATTTGCCAGCCTAGAAAAACGCACTTGAGGCTTTACAGATAACGCATTACGTTCTTTTATCGCTCTTCCTAGAGCTCATTTGATACCAGTCCGCCAGAAACTTAGCATCCCAGCTATCCTTCTTAGGACTTGAACTTGGACCAGTATTGCTCACGGAGTGGAAAGGTACTTAATAAAGATATCTTCTCTAACAGCTTCAAACTAACAAAACCGAAAGAAAAACAAATTACAGTTACTGTTACCTTTCAGCTATCGCCTCATTCAACTTCTTCCTCAATCCAATTGCACTAATTCACCAAATCTCAACCTTCTTCGCTCTCAATATCAAAGGATTCCAGATTTCAATTACCGCTACCAAATCGAAGTACAAACTGACCATTTGCCAAAAAAAGGGAGCCAAACAAAACAAAAAAAAAAAAAAAGCCAGTCAGCAATTCCCATTTGTATAGCCATCCGCCACTTAGAACTGGACAATTTTCAATTCACTACTCAAAAGAAAAAGAGGTCCAAAAAAAAAGCCAAAATCACTAACAGAATGATTGACTATTTGATTATACGTAGATTTGTCATTGACTTTTGCTGGCTCGTTCGTCGCTTTTTGATGCATAAAAAACGAGTGAAGGGACCACTTTGCATTCGAACGCAAATTGATTTTCGGTGCTTTGCGCACAGCTCAGCTCAAGGGCCGGCGAAGCACGTCGTCATGCTTTTTAACTTCTTAGTGCAGCAACGGCGGCGGCGTTACGTGCCACTTCCGTCCGGCTGCAGTCAGTCTCTCCCCCCTTGCTCTCTTTGTCTCCCCTCTGCGCGCATTCTTTCAAATGTATTTAACCGTTTAGATATTAGGAATGAACTGCTGCCCAGTTTGCTATTTCTATATTCACTCTCCCTCTGTTGCCGGCGTGTTTGTTCATTCGTTCAAACAAAATATTTTGGTATGAGGACAGTGCCTGGCTGGCAGCTGGCTAGCATAGTTAGTTTACTTTGGATTTGGGCACTTTATGTGTTTGCGTATTTTGCATCGAAAATGACATGCAGCGCCATGACTACTACATAGTGATAAGTTCAGAGGGGGGAATAAAGAGCATGGGAGACAGTGGTGGAGAGGGGTGGGGGTTTAAAAGCGGACTACTTTCAACTGAATTGTTATCTAGTGCTGTCCGGATTTCTTCTAAGCTTCGAATGAGACAAGCGCGTTTTCTCTCGTCTTTCATCGTATTCTGCTCCACGTTACCGACTCCAAAATGAATACGGAAATAGATTATACTAGTAAACCCGGCCACGCGATGCTGTGGCTTTCAATTACACTGTGCGACAATTTGAGGGTGGAGTACCACTTATTGCTACATTTAACAATTTTTTTGATTGCCATTTTAAATTTGACTTCCCCTTAAAAATGGCAGAATATATATCGGCTTTAAGCCCATAGATTCTTATTAATAAAATATAAAATTAAGCATATACATAATTACTGGTTATTTTTATTTTCCGTCGACCTAGATTTTGTATAAAAAGATTTTGTCCGAGGAGTCCCATATTGAAGTTTTAATGCGAATAATTTTCTACAATATTTTATCCATATAGCTACCTCCAAAAGTTCATTTGTCGTACTTCTCTTTCCCTCCCCCTTTCCCTTTTATTTGCGCTTCCTTTTCCCTTTATCCATTTTATTTGCCGTACTCTTCCCTCTTTAGCTTCCTTTCCTTCGCCATTTCCGTTCCTTTCATTTTCCCCTTCCCTTTCTTTTTATTACAGGGCAAGACCTTTCATCACACTTAAAATTTGAAAACCGGACAAACTGTAGCGTAAGAATAAATTTTTGAACAGGTGGCAAACCGTTTTGTAAAAATCGTAATAAATTACTCATTTTTAGGTCAAGCATTTTCATATGCTCGGCAAAGCCATTTCATATGACACTTTAAATTTAAAAATCAAACTGTGGAGTAAAAATAAATTTTGTAACAGGTGGCAACCCTTTTAGTAAAAATTTTAATAAATTACTCATTTTCAGCTCAAGCCGTTCCATATGGTACCTGAAATTTAAAAATCAAACAAACTATATCGTAAAAATAAAATTTTGAACAGGTGGCAACCCTTTTTGTAAAAATAATAATAAGTTACTAATTTTCGAGCAACGCCCTTTCATATGACACCTCAGATTTAAAACTTAAACAAACTATAGCGTAAAAGTGAATTTTTGAACAGGTGGCAACCCTTTTGGTAAAAATTTTAATAAATTACTCACTATCAGGTCAAGCCCTTTCATATGACACTTCAAATTTAAAAATCAAACAAACTATAGCGTAAAACTGAATTCTTGAACAGGTGGCAACCCTTTTTGTAAAATTTTTATTAAATTACTCAATATCAGGTCAAGCCCTTTCATATGGTACCAAAAATTTTAAAATCAAACAAACTCTACGGGAAAATTAAATTTTCGAACAGCTGGCAACCCTTTTCAGAAAAATTAAACCTCCCTGCACATCTACTGGTTAAGCCCTTTCATTTGACACCACATTCTCGAAAATCGGTATAACGGTGTAAAAGTTATGGTGTTTACAAAAAATCGCTTAGCGGATTAAAATATAAAGATATGTCTTATAGGTACCCTGACATAATCCCAAGGGGCATAATCCCAAATTTTTTATTTGGGATTATGTCACTCCCCCTAGGGTGACATAATCCCAACTTTTTTACTTGGGCTTATGTCACCCTAGGCGTAGTGACATAATCCCAATTGGGATAATGTCATTTTCAAGCCCAAAAAAACATTTCAGTAGTCTTTCTTAGATTTTATTACATTCAGCAAAAAATTAAAGCTGACAATAAAGTTAATGTTGTTATATAATAATACATTGAGTATATGTATAAGATGAAATATGTATGTACTTAAATACACATGTTCTCAAAAAATTACTTTAAAACTAAAAAATTACGTTAAAATTAAATATATTTACATATATACAGACTGTTTTCAATAAAACGATAGGTATATAAATATTTGTGTACATTGTATATATGTCTATAAAAAGATGAAAATTTGGAAGAAAAAATCGCGCGATTTTTGATTCCAAATTTTAGCCTGCGGCGCTTTTTTTTTTTAATAGATCGATAGGTGTATACATATGTATGTACATATGTCTATAAAAAGATGAAAATTTGGAAGAAAAAATCGCGCGATTTTGATTCCAAATTTTCGCCTGCGGCGCTTTTTTTTAATAGATCGATAGGTGTATACATATGTATGTACATATGTCTATAAAAAGATGAAAAGTTTGGAAGAAAGAATAGCGCGATTTTTGATTCCAAATTTTCGCCTGCGGCGCTTTTTTTTTTTTTAATAGATCGATAGGTGTATACATATGTATGTACATATGTCTATAAAAAGATGAAAAGTTTGGAAGAAAGAATCGCGCGATTTTTGATTCCAAATTTTCGCCTGCGGCGCTTTTTTTTAATAGATCGATAGGTATATAAATATGTACATATGTATGTCTATAAAAAATAAAAATTTGGAAGCAAAAATCGCGATTTTGCTTCGCACTAGTACCTACTCGAGTGATTTGGTATTCTGGCTTCCTTTTATTTGGGATTATGTCACTCCCACATAGGTGACATAATCCCAAGTAAAAAAATTGGGATTATGTCACACCATGGTGAGTGACATAATCCCAAATTTTAAAATTGGGGTTATGCCACTTGGGATTAAATCACGGCACCGTCTTATAACAGTCTTCGATACAAACTATGAGATGATCTTTCCATACAGGAAGAACTGTGGACATGGTAAATTTGCGAAGAGATTCGATGTTTCAGTTTTCGTGGACGAGTTCAAGATGGCGGACGAGCGCAGAATAGGAGCGGGTATATTCGGAACTCAGCCGCACACTTCCACATCAGTTAGGCTCCCGGACATGGCGAGGGCTTTTCAATCTGAAGTTTTTGCCACACAGGAGACCTGCAAGGCTTTACTTGCAGCGGAAAAAGCCCGTGTCGGAAACAGGATACGAATTTTATCGGATAGTCAGGCGGCTCTGAAGGCTTTGGGATCTGTAATGGTATCGTCAAGCCTGGTGAGACAGTCTAGGGAGTGGGCCATGGGCTTGGCAAGTCGATCTAGCGTATCTCTGATTTGGGTGCCGGAGTACCGCGACATTCAGGGTAACGAAACAGCTGATGAGCTAGCCAGGCTAGGCTCGGCTCGGAAGTTCTTGCGCACCTGTATTTCATCAAGCGCCAAATCTCTCGGCGCTGGTTTGAGTGGGCTAAAACAAGGTGGAAACGGTTGCACATCTGTAGGGTCTGCAGATGTCTGTGGCCCTCATATGTACAATGAGATGCCATCCTCAGTCATTTTAAGGATGGAAAGGAGGGAAATTTATCGTTTAACTGCGGTGTTCACAGGACATTGGACTTATTTGTACCCACGCCGTCTGACTGGTTTTAGATCATAATACTCTATGTCACAGCTGTAATCTTCCTGGAGCGATGGAGCAACTTCTATGCGAGTGTCCTTCGCCTTACCAAAGCAGAATGAAATTCTTTCACAAGATTTTCTTCGACAACCCATCGGAACCCAATAATGTCAGGTCTCAGGGGCTGAGAGTATTATCTAAACTACATTGTCTTACTGGTCGTAGTGTTTCGATACTTAATATTGTGTTGTAGCCACCAAGACACTCTCGAATGTTTTGGGCAGTCTAGGCGAAGTAGCCTTCCCTTGCCGAATAAATCTGGTACGTTCGGATACTAGTCCCTTCTGACACTAGCCTGACTGTCGTGCGAACGAATTTTTTGGTCATTAACTATGAACCTTCCAGGCCGGTGGATTGTAGTCGCCTCTTTCGGCAGGCATTCCTTACCACGGACATATTTTAAGCCCCCAAACCCGTTGGGGGTTTCGACGCTAAATCAACCTCGATGTATTTCGCTCATTTGGAAGAAGTGAATACTCCAAAGTTTTGTCTTCCTAGATCCTGGAGCCTAAGATTTTGAAGAAGTGAATATTCTAAAGATTTATCTTCCCAGACCCTGGAGCCCAAGATTTCTCTTGCTAAATATTTTTTCCTTATAGTCTGTGTGCTATTTAGATTACACAGG
The DNA here is from genome assembly GCA_960531455.1 of Urophora cardui. NCBI lineage: Eukaryota > Metazoa > Arthropoda > Insecta > Diptera > Tephritidae > Urophora > Urophora cardui. The sequence goes on along the minus strand of OY482670.1, from coordinate 16,671,290 downwards.
CCGACAAGAAATTTGACCATAAACCAGACCATACTTTCCTAAAGGTTTTCGATGCGCTGAATTCAAATCTGGACGCAGAATTGCTCTATCACGTCAGGATTTTGAGATATCCTAACAAAAATGTGCAAAAAACACCGTTTTTGTCTATTATTGAGGTTATATATAAACGACAGATAATTTTTTTTTAAAAAAGCACACATAGCATCTTAAAGAAGAAGTCTTTATCTTACGAATGGCGTTGAGTTTGCTCAAATATCTTTTTTTTTCGCTAAGATGGAGCAATTGAAATTTGCAGACTTATCGTAAGAAGTATGTGTTCTACTGCATCATACCTACGTTAATTCATATAACCTTTAGGAAAGTATAGTCTGGTTTGTGGTCAAAAAAATCGGTCTCATTTTGTCGGCCTGTGTTATTGGTGAATAGAGATATTTGGTTGGACTGTAGGGCTTAGGTTTTCTGCTGCAGGAAACACGATATCTCTATAGTTATAGACAGACCTTTCTACCGAATTCTATTGATCTCCCATCTACGATAGTTCCTTGCTTCTGCCTTGAACTTTATAAACTATATATTTATTTTACTACTTCATCCTTCCTAGAAAATATTCCAGCTACCTCCACTGTTAGTTGAGTTGTTGACTCTGTCCGACAAAGAAGTTAAGCTAAACAAGCAATACGCACAAACACATAGATAAATATTATTCTATTGCCATTTTCGCACTTCAGTTTGTAGTCTGCTAAGTGACGTCAACTAAGGGACACCACCAACAAACGGACACACGCACGCACGCACAAACTTTTGTAGTCGCAAGCGAGCGCCAGTTCTGGACGCCAAAGTGGCTGTCAAAATAAAACAAAAATATTTAAAAAACCAAGTTAAAAAATTACTTCCAAAGAGGGTTCATGCAAATCAAACGGCACTGACAGCTGCAGTAGTAGCAGCAGCTCTGCCGAGCGCAGAGTAGAACCCTCCCCGGCAAAAGCATTAGAAGTCGGCGACTTCGTTCGCATACAAAACAACATGCCGCATACGAAGTGCAATAAAACACGCTTAGCCGTTGGAATCGAGAGACCAAAGGCCAAAGTGACGCACGTAAAACTAAATGAGGCGGTTGAAGGGGGAATGAAGTTCGATGGGTTGGTAGTTTGCGGAAAGGGAGAGAGAAAGCGGTAGAGTTAGGTATGGAGATTTGTGTAAAAAAAAAAGTACGTACTTACTTTGTGTTGAAAGAGCAAACAGTGTTGCACTTTTTTGCGCAGAAAATAAACATGCCAAAACACAGCTGTTGAGCTGTGGGCAGTACTGGCAGAGGCTAAAGTAAAGCAAAATATTAAAAGTTACAAAGTGAATGGAAGGTGGGTGGGGGGAGTGGATGAAAATAAACAAGAAAAAATCTAAATTTAAAATCAGAGAAAAAAGTACAAAGAAAGTGCCGAAAATAGGTAAAAAAGTAGCAGGAAAAAAGTACCAAAATAAGTAGCTAGAAAAGTAGGAAAACAGAAAGGGGGAAAAGGCATAACAAAGGGCAAGCAAAAGGAAAAATGATGAGCCAGATTGGGAAAAATCATAAGAAAGAGGAAATAATAGCAAAAATGAGCCAGATTGGGTAAAGGCATAAAAAAGTGAAAAAAGCTGGAAAAAGTACTAAAAAAGGAAAAAAGGGCGAAACGTAGCAAAAAGTAGCAAAAAGGGGCAAAAGGCGACACATTGAGCAAGAGAAGAAAAAAAAGCAGCAGAGAGGAATAGAGCAATAAAAAAGCGATACAAACAAAAAAAAAGCGTAGATAGCCAGAAAAAGTAACAAATATTTATTCCCATTTGACAGTCAGTCAGTCGTCCGGGCACACAAAAGTGCAATGCCGTGGGTCATTTTGCGCGTACGCAAATAGATTTCTGGCAAAAGTTCGCTACCGTCGCGCTCAACGGAAATACATACGTGCGTTCGCTGGCTTGGACAATAGACGGGGTTTTGTGCAGAGCCAAAGGGCTAAAGGGCCCGAAATGTAACAGCGAAATAGATTTCATGTAAGAAACAAAAAAAAAAAGCCAAGTGCAATGGAGATGCTCGCAAAAATTGATTGCCTGCACTTTTGGGGGAGATGAAATGTATTGGATTGATGATGTGTGTACCTACGTGCGTACGTACGTCTAAATGTTAAATGGAAATGGAAATGCAGTTGGCAATTTAGTTGTCGGCAGGCCAGTGGGAAGTAGTGGGCAGTGGCGCTGTTGGTATCCATGTTGGTGTGTGATTTGGGATGCGCAATGCGGCAAGTAGGTGATAGTCTATGTAGTGGCAGTGCAGGCAGTTAAGTCTAACTGCTAAGAGCTTTATTTATCATCATCAAAAGTGAGCGCGTCATCGCAACGGAAGCTCAGAGCTATTTACGTACTTTTCGCCAACATTTCAAGTCTTTAAAGTTTGTGTGGGAGGCGAAAATAGACAGGATTTAAGAGGTGAAAAAAACTGGAAAATTAGTATCGCAAAGGGAGTGCGTTACTAAGTAAGAGAATAGTGGCATGAAACTAAATCAGGCTCATATTTAGTGGCTTTGGTATGAGATTTGAGACAACATAACCTTCGTGGCAACGATTGACATCTCAGAACAGTGTAGGGTCGTAAAGGCTATATGTAGAGCTCAATGGTATGAGAGTACTCCTTTACTAGAAAAATTACTTGTTTTTTAGGTTTATTCCGAAGAATTTCCGAACTCAGAATGCTGAAAGAATCTGGGGAGAACTGAAATCCAAACTGGGGAAACGAAGAAAATATCCTGTAAATCAGACTATTCCTTTGCCTCTGATCCACTTATAGCCCTTGTCTTTGAGCTAGTCGAACTAAGGCATTTCCGGGTTACTGCGACCCAAACAAATACCGTTTGAACTATTCCCCTTAACATTCATGATCTGTTTGAATTTTTGTCCAGAATTCGTCCAAAACAGCGCATCGACCAAGTACAATACCGTGTAAGTGACATTCCCCAAAAATACATTCCTGGCGTCCGTCCCCTCATTCATTCATACAAGAATTTTGAAGCGTTGTTCGAATGTCAGCACACAAAAGGAAATGTGTTTATAAGATATTCCGATGTGTGACAAGATTCCCGAGCTCAATTGCCCAAACCATGGAGGGATAGCAAAGGCTATTGTACGGTCGAGTAGGTCCCCTCAAGCCGCGAGGCGGGGAGGAGGTGCGAGACGGCCTCAGCTATGGTTGGAGTTGCCTGGCAGAAGGCATAAAACGCATTTATTTTGTCGTGATGGAGTATAATATAATAATAATATAATATAATACAATGGCGCTATTATAACTCTGACGAGTTTTATGGCCGAGCTTCTCTCCCAATTCGAGGTGTGCTCCTTTTTGTTTTTCCTACTAATTGGGTGGACCTACAGTTTTATGCCGGCTCCGAACGGCGAATGCATTTTTTGTGAGAAACTTTTTCATGGCAGAAATACTCTCGGAGGGTATGCCGCCCACTGCCGAGAGGTGACCGCTGCTCTTAAAAAACCCAATAATTGGATTTTTACTAATTAGAAAAATTTGTTTGGCTCGGACCGTGGTTTGAACCCGAGACCTCTGGCATAGCAGGCGAGCACTCTACCCACTGCACCACAGCGGCCAGCGGAGTATAAGCAATATAAAGAATTACAACAACAATAACAACAACAACATATCGAAAAGGCCATTCACTACAGGGAGTGTGATAGGCGTATTTATTGATATTTCGGGTGCCTTTAGCAACGTATCTGCTGGGGCGCTGTCGGAGGGGCTCGAATAGATCGGAATACCGCCAATCATTAAGCGCTGAATCGAGGACCTTTTGAGTTGTCGGACGGTGACGGATGGGAGGTGGCCTTTCGACGATGTCAAGGAGGGCGCAGGGGGCACCCGGAAAGGGGGAGTACTCTCACCCATGTTTTGGAATATAGTGATCAACAGAATAACCTTCAGAAAGTACTAAAACTTGCGAAGTGTTGCATTCCAAATTTAGTATAGCGCCTTGAATTCGATGTCGGCAACACTAAGTACCATATGTGGTCTATGTGAAAGATTGCTATGTCCTGGCCAACCTAACCTAGATTGACTAGCTGACTGCATCCCCTATCCCCTATTTCTTGTGACTTTCTGCAAACAGCCCTTATTATCATTGCTCAACGTACTTTGACATTCATTTTGTTTCGCTTCCCATGTTCTGCTCAATTGACCCTGCATCCCTGCTTCCCTTGTGTCCTCCGTGTGTTGTGTGTATTATGTGTCACTTGCTTATCCATTTCCCTCTTTTTTTTTTTGCAAATTGATTTTCCATATTCGCAGCGCAGCAGCCAGTAGAGCATGAGTATGAGTATGAAAATAACTGTAAACGCCAAGCAAAATTGAGTTCCCGCTGGTTTTTTGTTTGTTTGTTGCGTTGTTGTTGTTGTCTTGTAGTATTTGCTATTTTACGCAAATGCATCCGTTTTCCATATCAACCACTCACACGTCTCTGTTGCTGCTGGTTTCTTCGCTTCGCTTTTTTCCTCTCTTCGCTTTTTTTCTTTTGCATATTCAACATCCTGTCTTCAGCCGCCTCTCCTTACGGTTTTTCCGGAGCATTACCACCATTTGCCTTATCTTCGCCGCCAGCCATTTTTCCATTTAACCATTCAGAGTTCAGCCTTGTATTGATGTGTCCTCGCCGCTGTCGTCAGTTCCTCTCCACATTCCTTGCACTTGTTCCTTCATTGTGTGTGTGCGTGTGTATTTCTGAGTTGGAATTTCTTCGAGGCAACAGTGCCGCCACTAGCCAAAAACTATCATTGCACTTCACTTGATATTACTTACTATGCAATGCTTTTTCTGCCTCTCCTTCTGCTCTTAACCCCCCTCCGCGGAGCTCCGCTATGCTGCACTGATATTTTGCATCACACAACAGATTGTTTCTTGGTTTTTTTTTTGTTCCCTTTTTTGTTATTGTCTTGTTTCGTTGCTCGTTCGTTTTGTTTTTGGCCTTGTGCTCTGCCGTTTAGTTTCCAAAAAACATCGAAATCCTTTTTGCATACGAAAACAACTTGTTTGATATTTCCACATCATCTGGAACGAAGCTTTTATGCTGCAAGAACAACAATGAAAATCATTTAACTTTGACTGCTCGAAAATTTCGCTTCGCAGAAACTGAACTGATGCATTTAATGTGGTATGATAGACAAGGTTTCGCAAAAAGTATCGTTCTATCTACAGGATCTGTTCAAAATCTTAGTCTTCACACAAGCTTAAAGATAGCTGAAGATTTGTTGCTTACATTAGGGGTTTTTTCTTTTTAAGATACTCTCCCTGAAATGTAGGTTGGTTGGTTGCTGTGCAACCCGGCTTCAGCCGGTCACAATTAGCGCACGGGGCGCCATTTTGATGCCCGTACTCATGCATCTGTTGCCACGGTTCATCATCAATTCGAACTGATTTTGGTTCCCTCGATAAATCTTCTAAGCTCGGCCAAGTGGCAGTTGGTAAGTGGTTGCTTTTACGGTTTGTCACCATCTTTGAACCATTTGGTTCCTTTGATGAACCTGTAAAGGTCTGCTAGGGCGAAATCTTTAAACCATTTGGTTCCCCCGATAAATCTTCTAAGTTTGGCCAAGTGGCAGTTGGTAAGTGATTGTTTTTACGGTTTATCACCATTTTTGAACCATGTGGTTCTTTTGATGAACCTGTAAAGGTCTGGCCCCTAGCAGACACAATTTTAAACAATTTTGTTTCTTCGTTGAATATACTAAGGTCGACTAGTTAGCAGGCAATTCGATATGCCTTTTAGATTTTAAAATTCAAAGCTATCAAGAGTTTTGTGTCTGATATGAGACAGTGCCGGACATTCGCATAGGAAGTGTGTGATAGATTCCTCGCTGCCGTCTTGGTTGCAACTTCTGCATATCATCTTAAATGGAATTCCCATTCGCTCGGCGTGTTTTCCGAATGTCCAGTGTGCTGGCGGTGATACTGGCGTTAATTCTGAACATTTCTTTTCTTGATCTCCTAAAGAGTTCTCTAGTTATTTTTATGTTGTAATCTAGCCAGTTCTGTTTCGTGATCTTGCATGTTTCCCTAGATTTCCACCGAAGTGTGGCCAATTCCTTATGTTTATTATGGATGTAGCTTTTAATTGCTGATAGGTTGCCGCCTTAACTTAGCGTAGCTGCGCTTGATAGCTCCATAAGCGCGCCGGCTTTTGCCAGTTTGTCTGTCATATCGTTGCCCTCGATATTCCACGTGAGCTAGATGGTCACGTCTTCGGCTGCTATTAAGTCAACAGCGTTTTGGCAGCTTTCGACGGGTCTTAAATGATGAGATTGAAGAGTTAAACGCCATAAACGCTGCTTGATTGAGTCTGATTATAAATGTAGCTCGCATCCCCTAACGGTTCTTTCCAACAAGAACTCGCAGGCCCGCTCTATGCCTTAAAACTACGCTTGGTATACGAACGCTGGCTGAGTCCGGCAGACGGACAGATAGAGTGAGATGTTGCCTGAAATAGTTGACCATCTGCTGGGGTCTTCTTCTACCGCATACTCTAAAGATCGCTCGAATTTCACGTTCATTTCTTCAAGTAGTGGCAGTGGTATTCTTTGTGGAAACCATTTATCTCTTGTTATTTTTGTCCTATCCTGTAACTATTAAGCATTTGGCATACCTATTTTCCTTCTCTATTTTTATGTGTAATACGATTTGTTTTTTTTTTTGATTTTTACTTTAAAATTTAGTTCCCTTTTTTAGTTAGTATTCCTAAAAATATCCGAGTTTCTGCGTAAGTTCGTTAAGTGCTTTGGCTGTCAGCTTGTTACAAGAAGTTCTTCATCTGCACACATCCCTACCCTGTCATCGCTTTACCAAAAACAACAAGCACTTTGTGTTGAATTAATGCGTCGTTGCCTACAGTTTTGCAACCCTACACTTTTTCTCCTTCACCCCTTACTCACTTCACTCTTTTATTGTTTCATGCACAGATTTGTTTATGAATCGAAGTGAGCACGTTCAGCTGAGTTACGCAGAATGTTGATTGTTTCCACAGTTGCGTAGTTTAATTAGGAAGTCTTTGCTAACTATCGACATTGTGCTTATATTGTTGAATTGTTATGATTTGTATACAAAGCTGCATTCCGGCTTGCTTTTTGGCATTCAAAGTTTGAGAAAATAAAATTATCAAATTTTCTTAATTATTTCTGAATGCACTTTACTCATACAATATAACATCAAAACCGTTCCCAGCTAACCAAGTACGTTGCGCTCCGAATTAGGAGCGTAATGGGACTCCCAAAACAATCCCTCGACGGAGAGCTCCAAATGCGAAGTGAAAAATGAGTCCGAAAAAGCTTCTCAAAGGAGTGTTTGAGTCCGCACGGAGTCTTTGAGGATTATCTGAAGGAGCGTTTTAGGACTCCGAAAACACTCATTTAGCGAGTCTTAAAGATGCACTTTTTGCATATATTTCAAAAGGCACTTTTCTCCGCCGGATACACTCCATTAGGCTTAGGGAGTACTAACGGGGCACCGTGCGTACTCCTCTGGTTGGCTGAGTTTTATCACATTTGAAATTTTTTGAAAAATTTGGAGAAAGTTTACTGCACTCGTTTTTATCTGGCAATTATTTTATTACTTGACTATGAGACTTTCCCTTAAAATCGCAGAATATAAATCTTACCTTTCCCATTTCGTTTCCTTTTCCTTCGCCATTTCCATCCCTTTCACCTTCCCCTTCTTTTGCTTTCCTTTGCTTTCCTTTCCTTTCCTTTCCTTTGCTTTCCTTTCCTTCCCTTTCCTTCCCTTTCCTTCCCTTTCCTTCCCTTTCCTTTCTCCTTTCCTTTCTTTTCCTATGCTATCCATTTCTTTTCTCTCCTTTCTCCTTTTTCCTTTCCCTTCCTTTCCTTTACTATTGTGAAAAAATTTAAAGTAAATTTTTTAAACAGCTGGCAACCCTTTTTATAAAAATTAAATTTTATTATCCATCTACAGGGCAAGCCCTTTCATATGACACTTAAAATTTAAAAATCAAACACACTGTAGCGTAAAAATTAGTTTCTGCACAGCTGGCAACCTGTTTTTTTTCAATTATAATAAATTCCTCATTTCTAGGCCAAGCCCTTTCATATTGCAACTGAAGTAAAAAAAAATCAAATAAACTATATCGGAAAATGGAATTTTGAAACAGCTGGCAACTCCTTTTTAAAAAATTATTATAAATTACTCATTTCCAGGCCAAGTCCTTTAATTTGGCACCTCAAATTTAAAAAAAAAATTGAACAATACCGGAAAATGGAATTTTTAAATATCTGACAACCCTTTTATAAAAATAAAGCGCTTCCATATGACACCTCAAATTTAAAAATCAAATAAACAGTATCGTAAAAATGAATTTTTGAACAGGTGCCAACCCTTTCTGTGAAACATATAGTTACTCATTTTCAGGCTAAGCCCTTTCGTACGGCACCTGAAATTTAAATATCAAACAATACTGGAAATTGGAAATTTTAAATAAATGGCAACCCTTTTTATAAAAATAAAAAATTATTATCCACCTACAGGGCAAGCCCTTTCATAAGGCAACTGAAATTAAAAAAAAAAATCAAACACACTATACCGGAAAATGGAATTTTGAAACAGCTGGCAACCCCTTTTAAAAAAATTAAATAAATTACTCATTTCCAGGCCAAGCCCTTTCATATGGCACCTGAAACAAAAAAAAAATTAAAAATTAAACAATACCGGAAATTGGAATTTTTAAATAGTTGACAACCCCCTTTATAAAAATAAAGCCCTTTCATATTTCAAATTTAAAAATCAAATAAACAGAAAAAAAAATTAATTTTTGTACAGGTGGCAACCCTTTTTGTGAAAGATAAATTACTAATGTTCAAGCCAAGCCCTTTTATACGGCACCTGATATTCGAAAATCAAACAAACTATACCGGAGAATTAAATTTTAAACAACTGGCAAGCCCTTTTCACAAAAATTAAACCTTCCGGTCACACTTTTTGATATAACTACTATAACTCTCATACGGACCTCTCCATTAATCGTTACCTTGTAACTGATGCTCGAACTAGTTAAAAATCTCCAAAAAAATTATTTTTATCACCGCACTCAGACACAGTTAGAGTACAAACCATGGTAGAAAAATAGAAGGTAAAATCACTTATTGACGTAGGCAGCCATCTTAGCCATTTGACTTTTATTGAATTTATGACATTTCATTGAAATCATGCTACCAGATTAAACAGCAGCAAATGTTTTTTGGGCCAGAATCTGAAGTTTGTGAAAATAAATTAATTTATTTTCAAAAAAGCAATTGCTGCGAAAGCTGTGTAATTTGTTCGAAATAAATAAATAAATCTACTTTCATACGCGTAATTTGTGGAAAAAGATTTGAAAAAATGAGCTGCGAAAATACCGTGCACTTTTGCAAAGGCTCAACGGTGAAGTTTTTCTTAGGTTTCCAGCAATTCCGTTTATAAGGAATCAATGGCTTCAAGCGTGCCAAATAGAGGAAGTTGGTCTTCCAAAGAACCCGTTGATGTGCTCAGTGCATTTCGGTGCTAGCGATATTAGTAGCACAAACAACAAAACATTATTATCGAAATGTGCAGTGTCGAGTTATAATGCGAAAACAAAGTATGGACGCATTAATTAAAATGCAAATGTGCAAATGTGCAAAAAAAATTTTAATAAAATATGTATTTTTTAGAGTGAAATTAGTGGAAAGCAGAACATTTTTCCGTATACGGCACTTAAATAGGGGAATGAAAGAAAAAAAGCAAGGTTACAAAAACAAAAAAATGAAAAAAATTACAACTTAAATGAGTTTAATAAAGAACTTTAAAATATACCTCCTTGTTTCATTTAATCTGAATTCTGCATTTCTGTTCCAGCAAATTTTTGCTTGTATTGTACTCCTTCTCTTCCCTTTCTGTAAGATAGAAGTGAAAAAGAACGAGCAAAATGTAAACCAAAAGATTTGTTCGGGCATAACGATGACTCCAGCTTTACTTGTTTGTTAAATGCTCTGTCTACTGTATTGCGTAAGGCTTTATATTAAATATTCGAGCCAAATACTTCCCACTTTTCTTAAAAAAATCTCCATTTTTATATTTGTACAATATGGCACCCTCGCTCATAATGTTTACAAAAAAGATACTTCAGAAAAATTCAATAGCCGTCAAAAATTTTTAAGTGAAATTACCTTCTGAATTTTTATACCATGGTACAAACTATTAAAATCAAATTGGGCAGTTTGTAAACTTGATCATTTGAACGGTGTTGCCACTTATTAAAAATTCAAATGCTTTAATATATGCCCATGTCTATTGGATGCGTCCATATGTTTAAATGCAAACCACATGTCACGCTTCATGTCACATGCATTTAGATTTAATTTTCTATTAACTTTATGGTGGTAAAACTGAATAAAACATGTACATACATACCCATGTAAGTACATGCAATAACAATAAAAGCACGGAAGCAAGGACAAATTTTCAAAATGACAAAGTTTTCACTTGACATTTTTCACCTTTTTTCTCTCTTTTTTTTGTATTGTGTGTGAAATTAACAAAGCAAATTAAAGTATAGAAAAATAAAAGTTTATTTTCTATAGTATGTTAACACTAACACCTGCACAAACGCACAGTGTCAATACAAGTGTAGAAAAAAAAAACAACTTTACAAGTCTGGCATACTTTGTTACGTTTCATTCATTCGCACAATTTGCACATGGCAAATTGATTCAATGAAGCATTTCAAGTTGCTGTTGTTTGGCAGGCGGCAAAGGGAAAAAAGGGGAGGCGTGCCGGAAAAAGTGCGACACTGTGACGAGGGAAGGAGCTGTCAGGGGACTCCATATGTAAAAGCATTAAAAGTGTGTAGACGGAACGGTGACGGCGACGGCGACGACGACGACAAGAGCAGCAACGGAAGTAATAGACAAAGTAGGAAGTCAGCCGACAGATAGCACTTTGGGATTGACTCTGCCGGGCTCGCCTGTGAATGTGTACCTACTCTCTGTGTGATAGGCTCTGAATGTATATTGTGTGTTTAATCTGGCAGCATTGTCTGTCCGTCCACAGGTGTGTATAGCTGGCACAAGAAAAGGTAGCCAACGTTGCGATCAAAGCAATATCTACACTATACTCGTAGATGTATGTAGAAAGATGTCTGCATGTTGTCGTTAGGGGGGAAGGCTTACATATATTGTGTACGTGCTTAGCGTAGATGGAGCTTCTTTGCACTGGCATCTGCATTGATGCCGATTTCTAGTACTGCTTTATGTGTTATAAATACAGGGTGAGTCGATGGGATGGCTAAATGGTAAGCTATATATTTTTTTTTTTTTTTGCTTTGAGAAGCTGATGCTCAATAGCATTATTCCTGGTTGCCTTAGTAATTTTCATACGGACTAGTTGGCATTTACTTTGAGATGTTAAGAGTATGTACTTATCAACTTAGAAGATCTTAAATTATTTGGAAGCTTTCTCGTTTCCTTGGTATGCATTTGGGTCCACTTTAAGATGCTAAGAGTATCAGACGAGAGTAGACTGAGTCTGAATTTTTGTTGAGATTTTAAGAGTATCAAAGTAGAAGATCGTAAGTTATTTGGAAACTTCCGTTTCCTTGTTCTCCAAGCTGTTCTACTAAGGCTAATCTTTATGAAATGCGTAACAAATACTCATCCCACTTTGCTACGACAAAGCGATAAATCAAACAATGCCACTGCCTATCAATATCCCGTTCCCTCTATCTTTCCTTCCCTTTTAGTACTATCTTTCCCTACCCTCCCCTTAACAACAACATACCATCCGGATGCCATATCGGTCTATATCATTCGAATCGTTTCAGTTATCTCGGCAACCGATTGAGATATCTACACTAAAAATAAAATTTCGTAAAAAAACTACGAAAGACTTTCGTAGTCTAGAGTTTCGTAAAATGTACGAAAGTTTCGTATATATTACGAGAGCATTTTTCTCAACAAAATCTAATTTTACGAATCTTTCGTAAATATTACGAAAGGGCTTTCGTAAACCATTTTCTAATATTTTTTTCGTATATATTACGAAATATTACGAAATATTTCGTAAATATTACGAAACACTTTCGTAAATTTTCTTAAATTTATCTTTACGAATAATTTCGTATATTGTACGAAAGTTTTCGTAACATTATCAAAGGTTTAAATGATTTACGAAATACTTTCGTAATATATACGAAATACTTTCGTACAACAATATTTTACCGTACAAGTCTTCTTTCATTGTAAAGTGTTGAGTCGGTGCAATAATATAAAAAATTATTTTAAGTAGTAAGTGCGTAATGAAAAAGAATAATGCATTGTATATAAAAAGACGATATTGATATATAAAATAAACTGTGATATTTTCCAACTTGATTAAACTTAAGGGTGAGTACATTAGTTGCATTTACTTTACTTTTTTTCGGTCTTATCTATTTTCCTAAATAAATACTTAATAAAATAATATAATGAGATATTTCTACACTCAGAGAAAAACATTTTAAAAACATATGAAAACATACTTAAAATTGGCAAAAACGTATTTAAAAGTGATGTAGATGCGACCATTTTTATTTTAAAAAGGTTCATTGTAAAATTAAGGAAAAACATTTAAATTTAAAATTGTTTATTCAAGCCCTATGAGCTTTTTAACCTAAAACTTGCGCTTTTATTCCCTTCATTTTAATTTTTAATTTAAAAATGATTCTATTTAATCCAAAATACATTTTTATTTCAAAAGTTTCATTTTAAATTTACAAATTTTCATTTTTAAAATAAAAACGATCTGGTTTAATACGTGTATTATAAAAATAAAATTTTTTTATATTTTTTTCTCCGAGTGTAGCTGCTTGAATTTTAAAGTTTTAAGTAGTTTCCCTTTATTTTTATCTTTACCTTTATCTTTATCTTTATCTTTATCTTTATCTTTATCTTTATCTTTATCTTTATCTTTATCTTTATCTTTATCTTTATCTTTATCTTTATCTTTATCTTTATCTTTATCTTTATCTTTATCTTTATCTTTATCTTTATCTTTATCTTTATCTTTATCTTTATCTTTATCTTTATCTTTATCTTTATCTTTATCTTTATCTTTATCTTTATCTTTATCTTTATCTTTATCTTTATCTTTATCTTTATCTTTATCTTTATCTTTATCTTTATCTTTATCTTTATCTTTATCTTTATCTTTATCTTTATCTTTATCTTTATCTTTATCTTTATCTTTATCTTTATCTTTATCTTTATCTTTATCTTTATCTTTATCTTTATATTTATCTTTATCTTTATCTTTATCTTTATCTTTATCTTTATCTTTATCTTTATCTTTATCTTTATCTTTATCTTTATCTTTATCTTTATCTTTATCTTTATCTTTATCTTTATCTTTATCTTTATCTTTATCTTTATCTTTATCTTTATCTTTATCTTTATCTTTATCTTTATCTTTATCTTTATCTTTATCTTTATCTTTATCTTTATCTTTATCTTTATCTTTATCTTTATCTTTCTCTATCTTTATCTTAGTAAAATTTTTTTTTTCTTTATCTTAGTCTTAATTTTTTATTTTAATTTTTCTTTTTCTTTTTTTTCTTTTTCTTTTTTTTCTTTTTCTTTTTCTTTTTATTTTTCTTTTTCTTTTTTTTCTTTTTCTTTTTCTTTTTATTTTTCTTTTTCTTTTTTTTCTTTCTTTTTCACAGGGTTATCATTTAAGTGGATCGGAACGACGTCCACATTTGCAAATTGCGATTTCCAAAGTTTCCTATGTTTGTCAGAACACGTATAAGCAATAAGTATCTCTTATTTTATTAGTTACTAAAATTAATATTAATATAAATGTAAAATATTAAAATAAATAAAAAACTTAAATTAATTGAATAAATTAATTTTAGTAGATATTTAAAACTAAAATGAAATTATCTAAACTTATTTCTTATGCATATAGTATAAAACATCTTTCTCTTAGCATTATTTTATTGATATACATATTTCTAAAAACTTTTCAAATTTCGTTGAAATATACATCATATGTATATATATATAATTATGTAATAATTATGGTTTTTTTAATGTTAAAAAATAATTTGGTCAATTGTACAACAATTTGACAGCTCTAACAGCCTTCGTAAATGTACGAAAGCGGTTTCGTAATATTTACGAAATCTTTCGTTGCTCAAAAGTACGAAAGTATTTCGTAAATAGTACGAAAGCCTTTGTAAATACTACGAAAGTATTTCGTAAATAGTACAAAAGCCTTCGTAAATATACGAAAGTATTTCGTAAATACTACGAAACTATTTCGTAAATAGTACGAAACCTTTCGTAAATAGTACGAAAGTATTTCGTAAATAGTACGAAAGTCTTCGTAAATACTACGAAAGTGTTTCGTAAATAGTACGAAACCTTTCGTAAATACTACGAAAGTATTTCGTAAATAGTACGAAAGCCTTCGTAAATACTACGAAAGTATTTCGTATATACTACGAAAGTATTTCGTAAATAGTACGAAATAGCTTTCGTACTATTTACGAAACCATTCGTTGCTCAATTTTACGAAAGAATTTCGTAATATGTACGAAAGATTTCGTAATATTTACGAATTATTATTTTGAGTGTACATAGCATGAACTATGTATGTATATATGGAAACCCCGATACGAATATTGCTCAAAAATTTTTGGCACCATCCGGGTACACATTTTGGCATCTATCTGGAGAAGCGAAAGTTGAAAGTTGGAATGGAGTGAACTTTCTATTGAAGCTCTGATTTAAACCTTTAATTTGATACCAATATCGCTCAAACACATTTCCGCACCATCTGGGTCCTACATATGTATATGTATCTCGGGAAGGGTTGACATACGGCAATTAAATATGGCCTAAATTCCCTAGCGGATTAATTTTTGTAAGCGAGTTCTCCATTACATAACCAACACACGTGATAAAAATTAATAAAAACGGACCATAAATACGGATCTTCTGAATATCTCGACTAGAGCGACACCTAGCGGCTTAATTTTTTGTAACAGGTGTTGACTACATAACAAACATACATGCCAAAAACGAGCAGAATCGGATCATAAAGACGTATTTTACGAATATAGCGGCTCCGGCGCCATCTATCGCGAAAAATATAGCCTGTGTCGCAGCGACTTTCCCAAAGAATACTTGTCTCTGTGTGTAGAAGTCCAGGTAAGTGGGGAAAGCTTCTGACTGCCATCCACCTGGGGGTGGCCAGAGCGATTCTTTTGCATGCGGAGCAAGCATCTCACGACTTCCCCGCAGTGTCCTCTGGATAGCCACCGAACACCCGTTTGGTGGTGAACTAAAGTGAGAGGGCGACAACTCGACAAGGCCACTCCGACATATTCGGTTTAAGGGCTTGTTGAGGGGAATAACTGCAGCGACTGTTCACCAGTAGGTGCGGCTGCGAGCGGGCTCGCTATATAAACATGATGAATTTCATATCAAACCCAATACGCGTTGAACCCGACCCCCTCAGAATTTGATGAAATTTTGCACAGAGGTACATCTTACCTACCCAAACACAACCTCATTTTCAGAAATTGCATTTTCGAAAAATTGTGGGCGTGGCAAGGTATCGAAATATTCAAAAATATTCGAAAATATTCGAAAAATGACGATAATAGGTACTTTTAAAGTGTGATAACTAGGGAACGGCTTTACCGATTTCAAAGATCTTCACACCATTAGAAAGGTATTGAAATTAGCTTTCAAAAAAATACACTGTAAAAATTTTTTTTGTTTTAGTACACTGAAAAAAAAATGTTTTCCAAAATAAAATTTGAAACTGAAAAAACACTTCAAAGATCAAGCGATTTTGAAAAATACACACTTTTTTTAGAAAGGTCTATTTAATATATATAACATATCTGAAAACTAAAATGGCCTTTTTCTTTATTTTTTTTTTAAATTTATTTAAGTAAATGCATCTCTTGGCTTTCTTATATTTTGATATCACGCGTAAACTAATCAACCGATTTCAAAAATTTGTATACCGTTAGAAAGGTATTAAAATCACCTTTTGAAAACATACACTGTAAAAATTCTATATTACATATTACACCTAAAAAAAAATTTTCAACATTTTTTTTTTCAAACTGAACTGAATTTTTTTTTTTTCAGTGTAATATGTAATACAGAATTTTTACAGTGTATTTTTTGAAAGCTAATTTCAATACCTTTCTAATGGTGTGAAGATCTTTGAAATCGGTAAAGCCGTTCCCTAGTAATCACACTTTAAAAGTACCTATTATCGTCATTTTTCGATTATTTTCGGATATTTTCGAATATTTCGATACCTTGCCACGCCCACAATTTTTCGAAAATGCAATTTCTAAAAATGAGGTTGTGTTTGAGTAGGTAAGATGTACCTCTATGCAAAATTTCATCAAATTCTGAGGGGGTCGGGTTCAAAATGTTCGTTTTTTTCAGCCTTTGATATGAAATTCATCACATGTAACAATAAACAACTCCCGCAGTGCGGGTTGTGCGTCGGGCTGGGAACCCACCACGTAAAAATCCTATCCAATGAAAGGCAAAATAAAGCCTCGGATGAGACCACCTCTTTTTTTCGGCTGCGCTGGGCAGGTCATGTGGTGAGAATGGACGAAGGTGCTCCGGCCAAGAAAGTATTTCTGTCGAAACCCGCTGAACGCAGAAGAAAAGGGAGGCCTCCACTGCGTTGGGAAGATCAGGTGGACAGTGATGCTGACTCCCTAGTATAGCTGGGGAATAATGATTAGTAATCCTAATGATTACTAATCGGATTAGAAACTTTTTTTTAATCCTAATTGATTAATTAGGATTAGACGGCTATTCTAATCGATTACTTTTTGATTAGATTAGAACTAATCAAAAATCTAATCACGATTAGTGACGATTGGCATATCTAATCAAAACTAATCAAAAATAAAATCGATTAGATTTCTCGACTAGTTTTGATTAGATTTGATTAGATAAACTATTTTGAAAAATTTTTGTAAAAAAAAAAAATTATTTATATTTGTATGCTAAATCTATTTACATAATATAAATATTTTTGAATATTTCATAATATTGCATTAAGTCGTTGTTCATAGCTACACCACTGTACAATACCTCTGCCTATTCTACCTTCGTTTTCTTTTGCTGGCATAGTCAATAACCCAAGACGGAATTCATTGTCTGACTTTTCTTTTGAAATATAAACTTTTTGTGATACTTATCTATGTAATATAAATCAGCATTTTTTCAGAATTTGCCTTTAATTTTTATACTTCAACTAGTATTTAGTGTTTATGTTTACGATGAAATTTTGAATAAAATTAGTTTTAAGTTTGTTACTCTATGCATTAAATGACAAAAAAAAAATATTTCAAAACAGTTGATCTAATCAAATTTAATCAAAACTAATCGAGAAATCTAATTGATTTTATTTTTGATTAGTTTTGATTAGTTTTGATTAGATATGCCAATCGTCACTAATCGTGATTAGATTTTTGATTAGCTCTAATCTAATCAATTAGTAATCAAAATATAAATAATCAAAAAAATTCTAATGATTAGATTACTTAATTTTTCTAATTCTAATCGAAGTTCCCCAGCTATGCTCCCTAGGTATTCCCAAGTGGCGCCATGCTGCACGAAACAGAAATATCTGGCGCGCTTTATTAGACTCGGCCAGAATCGTCTAGACGGTTATGTGCCAATTAAATAAGTAAGTACTTGTCTGTAATAGAAAAATACATTTTTAAGCACCTTTTCGTATTAAATTCTTTACTAAATGTCTGACTTTTATATTTCGACTAGATAAGTTTTCGAAATCAGCAAACACGGCGGCATGTCCAAACTTGAAATCATCCTAGAAAATTTTTGGTACAACCTGTATACATAAATGGATATCTATATGCTTGAATCTTTCCTTTACTTTGCTTTTCTTCTTTTTCTCTCGAAAAACCTCCCATCTTCACCTTATAATTGCGTGCGTGTGTGTGTTCGAAGTGTTGCAGTGTTGCATTTGTAGGTGTCAACGGAAGTTCCGTTAGCACTATTTATGTTATTGTTGGCAGCACGTTGTCTTTGTCATTTTTCCATTTTTGCATGTTTGCTTTATTTATTGCTTTTATTGTAGCTACTGCTGCTGCTGCTGTTCAGTGGCCCTCTTTGTCACGCTATTTTAACTTTTATTTGATTGTAGTTATGTGTTTGCATTTCTAACGTACATATGAATACACATCTTGTGAGTTTAAATCGTACGTGCACAGGTGCATATGTATGTATGTATGTACATATGTATATTTTTAAAATTGTATGCATGTGCAGAGCTTAAAGTTTAATTTAAAGGCAATTGTTTGAATTTTAAGCTACGGAAACTAATCGCTGTTCTGTGGAAGCAAACCACAAACCTCAAACTCTCAAACCAATCCAGTGGCACTTAAACCTTTTGGCAGCTTGAAAATTCAGCAGTATGTTTGACAGTTAGTTAGGTATGTACATGCTGGTATTATTTGTGAGTGAGATTTTAATGAGAGCGATAATTATGCCACTTGTAATGTAATTTCCGAGCACATCCGTCATCCTCGAAAAGATCCAAAATTGCATTTATAACTAAAAAATATATAAAAACAAGTAAGTACTTAAACCTCATTGCATATTTCAAGGCATTTTTTTTGTCTTCTTTGATCTTTCAGGTGTTTTGTATAAAATTTCGTTTTTGTAAAAAAATTTCTTGGTTAACACTTTTCTAAAATATTTTGTATCCTACATCCTTTTTTACTATTGATTAGTAAATAGTTTTCCTTCAATATGACAGTTACAACAACATTGCTAAAACTTGCTTTCACTTATCATTCCTCTGAGACTCTCCCATCTGCCCACCTACTTGCAATTTAACTTAGTTCTATAAAAACTAATAAGATTTGTCATTCCAAATAAATGTTTTCTTTGTGGCTTCCTATTTATCTTATGTGCATATATGCATGAACGTACATACATATATGTATTTATTTATTTTTATTATATTGAATTGAATTGAAAGTAACTCAACTTTGATGTTGTTAAAGTAAAAAATGCCACTCATCTTGGCACAAAGGTGTGCCTCATTCAATCAATTCACTGAGTCAAAGCGCATTTGTGTCGCATCATTGAAGCAGGAAGAGCGCTCGTTAGTTGTTGGAAGAGGTTGGAGGAGGTGGATGGCACTTACTTTAGCTGCTATGTATAAATAAATTGGTTTCTTACTGCCCTTGTATATATTGAAAAGTTTTCTATGTCGCTGTCTTTCTCTCACTCTCGTTTCTGTTAGCTTGTCTTGTGTTGGCAATAGAATCCAATTGCGTCACAGTCAATTGAATCTAAACATCAGCAACAGCTGCAACACAAGCAACATTATAAACATACAGTGATCATTGAGTGTTGGCGACACCTATAAAATAGAAACCTGAAAATATACTTATATATATGTATGTATGTACAAATGTGTGTACATACATAAGTATTAGTTGGAGTAACCCAGAAAACAGTAAGATGCTTTAATAAGTCATGAAAGAAGTTTGATTATTAATTTAAACACAGGAGATCTATTTTCTTATGAATTGAATTGTGGCTCAAAAATAATGAGACACAGTATGTATTGGAAATATTATTTACTTGTACAAAACTTGACCCTTTTTTCTCTGCTTGCTCTTATTTTCTACATTACTTCAAGTTCCAGAGCGAGTTCTATGGGTTCTTGCTACTTTTTCGTCTGTAATTTTCGTTTCAGTTTTAATGCCACTAAAATTCCACTCACAGAAGATTATTATTATTTTCTGATCGCAAAATAAAACTCAAAAAAATAACTTTTATTTTCTAAGGGAAAAATAAAACTCAAGAAAAAACTTTTATTTTCTGAGGGAAAAATAAAACTCAAGAAATAACTTTTATTTTCTGATGGAAAAATAAAACTCAAGAAATAACTTTTATTTTCTGATCTAAAAATAAAACAAAAAAAATAACTTTTATTTTCTGATCGAAAAACAAAAATTAAAAAATAACTTTTATTTTCTGAAGGAAAAATAAAACTCAAAAAATAACTTTTATTTTCTGATCGAAAAATAAAACTCAAAAAATAACTTATTTTCTGATCGAAAAATAAAACTCAAAAAATAACTTTTATTTTCTGAAGGAAAAATAAAACTCAAGAAATAACTTTTATTTTCTGATGGATAAATAAAACTCAAGAAATAACTTTTATTTTGCGAGCAGAAAATAAAGCTCAGCAAATAATGATTAAAAATCAACTTTTTGAATATAACTTATAACCGTTACAGTCCCTGCTCTTTAATAATTTATACCAGGAACCCATTTTAACAGTTTTTTTTTTTCGGAGGTCAAAAAAGTCCAGACCAGAAAATGATGCTAAGTGAAAATCCTTGACATCAAAATGACTGCCAGGACCTCCACAGGATCACACATGCATCCTTTTTAATTTATTTTATTTAACAAGCACAGGCCCAGGTTATATTTTAATTTTAATTTTTTTTTTCACTAGAAAAAAATTCTTTGAAACTTGAAGGTATCTTTTTATTTTTCTAACTTTTTGGGGAAGAGTTCCTTATAACTGTTAAATCCGGACTTTTATTTTTTTTGCAGCTCAAATAGAAGTACCAAATTTATCTTATTTATATGGGCCGTTCGTTTTTTATTAGAAAGGGCTTTTATTTTGGATTGAAGAAATAAAAGTCCGGAAATAGCTTTTTTTATTTCCAATATATTAAAAGTCCAAGAATAGTATTTTTTCAGGGACTTTTATTTTAAAGTTATAACTCTTTCCGTCTTATTTTTTAATTATTATGTGACTTATGTTCGATTAATAAATGAATCTTTCATGACTCAAACTCAATAATTCATTAAATACTATTTTTTTTAGATTTTATTATGTTGGAAAAATTACCCAGAAGTGAAAAATATACACAAACACATACACATCTGTATAAATTTTCTCTAAACAGTGACTCCACTTTTTATAACAAGCACTCCAATCAGACTCAAAAATCCTAACAGTCACGATAATGTGTGCTGGGTTAACTACTATAATCTCACACGCATACCAACAATTTCACCTCACTCTGTTGAGCTTCTCTATACGATTACATGTCACACGCTTCGTTAGGTTTCATTGCAGCAAGTTTTGGTGCTTATAAGAATTTTTTTAGTTTATACATACATATATATTCTATAGTTTTTTCATTGAATATACATAGATACATACGTATATATTATATTTAAACATATACAATTTGTTGGTACAAAAAATCATCAAACCCATCCACAATATTTCGCCATAGCACAGGAGAGTGTTAGCTTGGCATGGTCGGCAACAGCATCACATGCTTCTGGCAACGCTTAAAGTGTATTAGAAGCATTTTTGTTGTTGTTGTTGTTAGTATTGCCACTTATTTCGAAGGTGTTTGCCACAAATAGTTCGTAACATTGCTTCGTGTTGAATTTTTAACGATTTCTACAAGACATGAGCATGTTTTTTTTTGGTAGAAAAAGAAGCAAGAAAAATAACAAAAAAAAAAAATTGTAACAAAAATTTTAACAAAAATAATCGCAAAAGTTTAGAAGCACAAAACGAAAACCACAATAACAACAACAACAGCAGCACAAAATATAAATTTCAGAAGCAACAATAGCCAAGCTTAGTCAGCAAACTTGTAATCGCCAACATATGCTGTCCAAACGATTTTCTAATAGTGACACTGATATGTTTAACAGCAACAACAACAACAATGCTGAGCAGGAAGAAAGGAAAGTAAAGGAAATAAATTTCCACAGCGATAAAAGTAGCCATATTGCTTTGAAAAAACTTAAAAAAAAAATACAGCAACAATAACAAAAATAAAAATATATATGTCTTATTATAAGATTCTTATATACTATATAAATCTATATAAAGGGTGATGCTTAAAATCAAATTAACATACGACTTAACCGTCCTTAACAGTCTGTGATCGAAAAAAAAAATTATATTTGGTATCTTCAACTATATTAGTACCGACCTAGGTGGCGAGGTTAAAGAAATATGATATTAAATTTGTCTCAATACAATTTGGGACCACCCTAATGTACATACCTATGCAGTTAGTCGTAGTATTTTATGTTATCATTTTCTTATTCTACTAAACACATTATAGTTGTTATTGTTGAATTATTCTACCAGTATATTTGTTATTGTTGAATTATTCTACCAGTAAACGCTGTCTGCTGCAGTTACATATCTACACACTTTAGGCACATACTGTACTTTCTCTATTGGATAAATTTTTTTTTGGTAAAATAGCAAAATTGATTTTGTCTGATATCGAACTTATCAAAGCATTTGGCTGCTTTTGCCATCGGATTTGATAGTTTTTATTGTTGATATGTGCATTATTTTGAACAGCAAAATGTTATTGGTGCCTTCGGGCTCGAGATTCCGCTAGAGTTCTATCTAACCAAAGCAGACATGGGCATTATGACTCATACCAGTAAATAAGCATGATCTTTCTTACAATTTCGCTGGTCTCGGATACACAGGAAACACTGTGGTCTGGCAGAACAATGACTAGCTGTCGTCTTTTCAACATCAAGTCGGATTCAACTTCATCTTTGGACTCTGGATGCGCGCTTCAAGACGAATAATTCGTTCCAAAAAATGTTGGAACTGGGTAAGCATGCTACCGGTTAGCTTAGGTTAGACTGCCTGAGCGTTAATGGTCTCCCATAGACTCAGTGAGTCCGTATTGTTACCAGAAAAGTTCTCGAACATGAACAGCTCTACATTAAAAGACTGAAGTCTGATGAGGGGATGTATTGGTCTCGAAAATGGAACCATAACTTCTACCAAAATTTTTTTTTTAATTTTTCTTAATTAAAAACTGGCCAATAGCTCATATAAAATTCGCCTGAACTTAGACTAAAGAACAACTCCGTCCCTTTGGCAAATACCAAGAGTTTGTTTGCACCTATTTTGGACTAGGTACCCAATTCGAGATCGCTGAATAGATACGACTTCCCCTAGAAGCCGCAGCCTTAGCCTAGAAAAAGCAAGACAAGCGCAGAGAATATGCTCTACCGTCTCTTGATGTAATCCGCATTCCCTGCATTCATTTTAATCAAATAGTCTCAATTTGAACGCCAACTAGTCCCATTTTGTACACATGTGATGCCAGAGATGTTAAGTATTGCAATCAGCGTGACTTTCAGCCCTTGAAGTCCCATTCTTTTTCTTGAAGTCTTGAATGCAGCCTTTCAGTCTTTTTTTTGACTGATGATTTAAAATTTGAAGTCCCCAGTATTTTTGGCAAGTATGACTGACCATTCATTTTTTTCATTCATTGATGACTGGCCATATTTTTTAAGCAGTCATTTAGTAAACTAGTACCAAAAATATGCTCTCTATGTAATTTAGCTGTAATAGTATTTATTTTGCATATACCTAAAATAGTCAGTTTATAAAATCTTTGAAATACATATCGCTAGCTTACAGTGCAAACTGTTTAAGTCCATTTTTATGAAAAAGTGTATTTTTATGTACAACGCTAGAAAAATCAAATACGCACCGCGCTAAAGAAGTCTGTGACTCTTGTCATATTTCTACTTGTTGTTATTCAGTGATACGCAAATTGTGTAAGTCGAAAAGCGAAGAAAATTGTGTAAGTCGAAAATATTTACATGAACAGAACATTTTTTTATTTCGAAATTTTTTTATTTTTTGTTTTTTTTATCTCTCCTACAAAGTTTGAAAAAAAGAACTTACACAATTTGCACTCTAAGCTAGCGATATGTACACTAGAGCGTATCGACGTTCGATGTACGCCCCCATATGATCTCTTTTTCGAAAACATTTCCGGAAAATTTTTTTTTTGGACGCCGCTGGATGTCGCTAAAATTCAATTTTTCATATCTTCGGTTTTATGGAAGGTTCGTTCTAAACATATTTAACGTTCCGAGGAATATGCGTTTTTCGCTTCCTGTGGTTTCTAGGTTAATTTTATAAAGTTTTTTTCTGAGGAGTCTCCTACTGAAATTTTATACCGAATAATTTTGAAGAACATTTTAACCATCTAGCACCCCTAAGAAAGGGTTATTTTGACCTCTTTTAACACAGTCAGGTAATATAGTATAGTCAGGAAATAGTATTTTTGAGGTCGCTAGAGGGCTAAAATGTTCTAGAAAATTATTCACCTTGAAATTTCATTAGGGGTCTCCTCAGAAAAAACCTTTGTAAAATGGACCTAAAAGACCACAGGAAGCGAAAAACTTATATTCATCGGAATCGATAGAAATGCCTCTTTTGAAAAAAATGAATGCTTATTGACGACGTTTAACATGCTGGAAAGGAACGTTACATTAAGGTAGTATAAACTCAGTACTGGGTGGAAATGACTCCAATGGCACACGTAGGGTTAATACAATTATAAAGTAGGAACCCTGCTTACATGCTAAAGAGATTTGTGTCTCAAACTTAGGGATCGAATCCTTAAAAACCTAGTAACCCCTATAAGAAGAATGGCAAAAGACTGTAGCTGCAATCATTTCATGATTGCAATCAAATGATTGCAGTAAAGGGGTGGATTGCAGCCAGGTGACTGCACAGTTAAAATTTACCAGTCAGAATGAAGGCTTACTTTTTTAATTCCCAGTCATGAGTGACAAAAAATGAATAGCAGTTATTTTGACCCCAATCAAAAGACTGCGCAGTCACAAAGTACTGCATTACTTAACATCTCTGTGTGATGCTAAAAGACAGTGTCCCGCGAGGACGCCGATGATAAGTCTATATTCATTCCTTTTCAAGGATAGGATAGTTAGCTCCGGATCGTACGGTTTACATATAATTTTGGACACAATACAGCCCCCCTGCGTTTGTATCCACGCCTTATCCGCCTGGTCCATCAATATATACCTACATAGTAGATATGCTTAATTTCACTGAGTGGCCTCGGAATGTCCATGGAGTGTTTTTTGGCGATACCGGCACCCTTCTTTCCCAGCTCGTCAGCTTTGTCATTACCGTTTATCCTCTGGTGGCCTGGGAGCCAGTATAAATGGAAATTACTATCTCTGCATATTATCCCTAAGGCTTCTTTGCAGTCCGCTACACACTTGATTGAATTGTTATGCGACAGTATCGACTTTACAGTCGCTTGACTATCTATTAAAAAATTAATACGACGTCCTCTTCGTAAGAGATTACCTACTAATAGCTCTGCTGGTCTTCTTACAGCTAATAGCTCTGCCTGAACATGCTACTGGTCGCACCATCAATCCACTGTGGATCTCTTCTTTCCACGCTTGCTTATTCCTACACACACTTGCAGTCATGCTTTTTACAATTTCTATGTGAATTACACAAAATTAAAAATGCAGTAATGACCTAATGACCGATAAATAAGAAATTCTCAATTTAATTAAGCGAATGCGACTGAAAATAGTTAAAATGGGAGCTGCAGAGCTAAAACACAGATGGAGAGAGAGAGCGAGAGAGAGAAAAGTGAGGCGCATAAGCAGAAATAAAAACTGGAATTTAACATTTTTACTACGTAAAATCCATTTCATTTTCCAACTGAGTAATTTTCCATTGGCAAAATTTTTGCACTAAAAACCAACGCCCACTTACATACGAGCGCAAGCAAAGCAGAACTGCTCATAAAAATGCTCACACACGATTTTTGAATACGCACATTCACATACGCACACATAGATGCATATGCATATGCTTGCAAAGCATTAAATGCGCTAAAAATACTACTTCTACTACCACCAAACTACAACTCTGCTTGTTAAAATGCCGCAGCAAGCACAAGCGCAAGCGAAATTGTGTACTTTGCATAACGAAATGCAATTATTTTTAGACAGTTTAAGCCGGTTTGCATATGCCATTACTGAAATAATACAGTTAGCATGTGCAATAATACAAAAACTGCAGCAACAACAACAACATAAGTGTACAATAAAAATACAGCAAGTATCTGACTGTAAAAATAACAATAACACAACGATAATGTTTGAATGTTGTTGACTTTAAGCTAAAAATACTTAGCACAACAGCAATGCAAAATGGATGCAACCAAAATCGAAAATCAATAAAGGAAAAAGGAAATGGGTTAGCTTGATGGTCAGCGAGGTGTGGAGTACGTGATTGTGTGTGGTTAACTGTAGTTAACTGCAGTTATGCATGTAGAATACACTAAATACATTAGGAAAGTAAATGTGGAAATTTTTTTAGACAAAAATTTTCAAGTTGGCAATAGAGTAGTATTTTTAGTAGTAGAAAAAGTAGTAAAAAATATTAAATTGGGTAATGACATTAATTTGGAGATTTCGTAAGCAAATTTACAACATATCAAAAAAAGGTAGTAGCAAATTTTAGTAGTAGAAATAGTAGATAAAGAAGCAGTGGTGGTAGAAAAAGTAGTCAAAATTAGTATATCAACAAAACGAATTAGTTTCGTGATTTAGTAAGCAAATTTACAACATAACAAAGAATAGTAGTAGCAAATTTTAGTAGTAGCTAAAGAAGCAGTGGTGGTAGAAAAAATAGTCAATTAGTATATCAACAAAACGAATTAGTTTCGTAATTTAGTAAGAAAATTTACAACAACAAAAAAAGTAGTAGCAAATTTTATTAGTAGAAATATTAGCTAAAGAAGCAGTGGGGGTAGAAAAAGTAGTCAAAAGTAGTATATCAATTAAAATCATTAGTTTGGAGATTTCGTAAGCAAATTTACAGTATAAAAAAATGGTAGTAGCAAATTTCAGTAGTAGAAATAGTAGCTAAAGAAGGAGGTAGTGGTGGCAGAAAAAGTAGTAAAAAGTAGTATATCAACTAAAAGAACTAGTTTCGTGATTTAGTAAGCAAATTTACAACACAACAAAGAAAAGTAGTAGGGAATTGTAGTATGAGAAATAGTAGCTAAAGAAGCAGGTAAACGAAAAATATTATTTCCGTTTTATTGTTTGTTTTTTCGACAGTGTAAAATATGTACTTTTAATGTTTTTGGAATAATACCTACTTTTGAAACACAGCAAAAAAGTGGTAGTAGTAGCAAAAGCAGTCTTTTTAGTAGTAAAAGGCAGATAAAGCAGATAACTTAAAGCTGGAGTAGAGTGGATAAACTAAAAATGTAAATGTGAATTTTTTCAGAAAGTTATTTGCAACATAACAAAATAAAGTAAGTTATTTAGTAGCAGAAAACGTAGTAGGAGATAAATTTGGTTTAGCAATTTTAAATTATAGAATTTCATGATCATGCTACATAATTGCTTACATCTGCTTTAACATTTTATTGCATAGTAAAAAAGGTAGTATTTTTTCGTAGTGAAAATTGTTTAATGTGGATTGCCTTTTGTAAAAGGCGCCAAATTCATGGAAAATCTTTAGCAAATAATTCATTTACACTGATTAAAGTGATAACATAAAAGAAAAGTAAAGAGTACTATATTTAGTAGTAAACATTTTTTGTAGTAAAAATTTATTTTTTTAACATTGTAATTAACGTGCACTTTTTCACACTCACTCAAAGCCAAAAAACATCTAAAAACTTCCCTTTTCACTATCTTTTTCATTTAGATGAAAAAGGTATTATTTTAAGTAGTTATTAGTAATGAATTCAGATTACTTGTTTGATCTGTAAAATAGTCGTTAATTCAATTAACCAGAATGAAACCATTTTTTTTTGCAAATAGTTAACTTATCTACACTAACTGAAGTGATACCAAAAAAGAAAAAAAGTAGTATATTTAGTAGTAGATATTTTTACAGTAAAAATTATTTTTGTTAACTCATCATTAATGTACACTTCTTCACACTCCAAAAAAAAAAACCATCTGAAAACTCCCTTTTTCACTCCCTTTTTCATTTATACATTTTTCGTTGCCTCTGTTTGTTGCACATAATTGGCTTTAATATGAAGCCCAACTATGTTCATACATAACTGCTCGCTGGCTCGTTCACTTGTACGCCTGCAACTATATTCGATACGCATTTCACGTTTCATTTTCCCATAAAACGAATATGCAATTTGAATGTCCGAAAGTGGAAAAGTTTTCTAATTTTCATGTGCATATTCAAATTTCAAGCAAACACACACAGACATACATGCTGACATATCTATTTAAGTATAAACTTGGATACAGAGTGAACATCGTTGGCTGTACTGAAATGTTCTGCCGCATAAATATGTATGCTCTATGATACTGCCTACAGTCAGCCTCAAAAAAATACGTCCATTTTAAGGTATTTTGAAATAACGCGTAACCTCAAATAATAGTTTGATAAACAATTCAAAACCTCTTTTCATCAATTTTTCGAACATACTTACATACATACGTATTAAGAAGTTTCGAATTTGAAAAAAATGTTGACTCTTTTTAATTTTCAAGCTTTTTGGAGAACTAGTCAGTAAGTTCTTGGAATTTTGTGTATAATTTTCAAGTTTTGAACAAAATTTTCATGTCGATTTTGAACCTTTTTTCTGGGATCAATATTTTCAACATTTCTTGGATGCCCTTTTATAAACTTTTAACAAAAATCGTTAAAATCATCATTTGGGATATTTGTCTCGTATTTTTCAAAACTTGATAAAATTTCAGATTTTTTTCTTTTTTAATTTTCGAAATTTAAACTTTTTTAATGGGTTTGTTTTTTCCCTTTTTTGTATAATTTTTTCTCAAGGTTTTCAAGGCAGCTTTGAACATTTTTCTATAACTTTTTGGCAATTGAACAACTTTTTCTTTAGACAATTTTTGAAATATTGACAAAAAAATATTTTGAAAATATGTACATACATATGTTGGAATTTGAAAACTTTTATAAATTATTTTCGAAAATTTATGGATTTCGTATGTTGTTTTTGTTGTTACAAGTTTTTTCTGCTGTTTTAAGCTTTGATCACAGTGTTCATATCGGTTTTGAATCTTTTTTCTATTTTGAACATATCTCGGATATTTTTTATAAACTTTTGAAAAAAATGTGTTTTTTTTAATTTTTGAAATTTGAGAAATTTTTTTAAAACTTCGAAATTTTAAGGATTTTGCACTAGGTATTATAAGTGATTTTTTTTGAAATTTTTAGAACTTTTTCTGGTATATTTCAAAACTTGAAAGCCTTTGTTTTGCATTTTCTCGGTAATTTTTTTGAGCGCTTTTTAGGGATTCTGATATTTTTCAAAACTTTAAAATATTTCGAAATATACAAATTTTTTGGAATAGATTTTTTTAATTTTCCGTATATTTTTTTTCACATTTTATTATTTCTTCAACTGCGCAAAAAAATTTTGAAAAAATTTTGAAATTTGAGAAATTTTTCTAAATACATTTTTGTAATTTTATGGGGTTTCTACAAGTTGTTATTAGGTATTAAAGTGCCCTTGAAATTTTTTTAAACAATTTTCGAAATTAGAAAATTAAAAAAAAATTATTTGAATAAATCCTGTGAAATCTTTTTTTTTGCATTTTCCGGATAATTTTTTTTACATATTTTGCATTCTCTTTATTATTTCTTGAATTCTGGAATTCGGGATTTTTTCTAGCTTTTTTTTTCAAAATTTGAAATTAAACAAATTGAAAATTTTTTTGGAATAATTTTTTTTGCATTTTTCGGATGATAAGTAATTGTTTTTTTTTGTACCAGATATTACATTTTTTTGGGAATTCTGGAATTTTTCAAAGCTTGAAAAGGTCTCACAATTAAAAAATTTTGTGGAATCGTTTTTTTGCATTTCCGGAAAAAATTGTGCTTTCTTTGGGGGCGAAATTTAAAAATTTTTTGCAATAGTTTTTTTTGATTAATTCGGAAAAACATTTTGACAATTTTTAAATTAGAGAAATTTTTCTTAAGCTTTTCGAAAATTTATAGATTTTGTAAAAGTTTTTGTTGCATATTAAAGCGCATTTTTGAGATTTTTTTTTTTACTAATTTTCAAAATTTGACATTTATAAAAAAATTTATTGCATTTAGGTGTGAAAAATATTCGAAACACTGTAGAAAAAACTCATTGTTCGATTTGTTTTGACACCCACTATGTATGTATGTATTCATACTTTCGTCGAACTCCACTCATCCGCACTGTCCGCCTCATGCTATTTTTGCGATTTGGGATTTGGCTTTTGCGTTTTTGAATCTAACTGACATTCGAAGCGTGTGCGCTGCGAAGCGTAGTGGAATGTTGACACAGTTCAAAGTTCGTACGTACAAGCATACATACATACATACATACGTACATACTATTTATATGCTATGTTTTTATCTACTTATAGTTTGTATTTGATTTTGTTTGGCCGTGCGTGCTTTTCATGCAGAAACTCCCATTTTGTGTGCGTGTGTGTGAGTGTTTTTTAGTTGATTTGGTAATTTTATGAAGTTTTTTCGTAATTATTATGCGTTTTTGATTTTTATTTTATATTTCAAACTTTGTTTTTATTTAGTCTTTTTCTCATATAAAATATTATTTTCAACTAAAAGCCGTTGCACTGCTGTGCCGCCAATGACAGTGCCAATGTGTGTCTGTGTGTGCCTGTATGTGTGCTTGTATGTGCTTTTGTTGATGACTTGACAGTGAATGACAGTTGACACAAATGACGTTCACCGCTCGGATTATTTCTATGCAATATGCGAATTTTTGGGGGATACATATACAATTTCATATACATATTTATTTTATTTTGCGGGCAATTGTTTTTAGTCAATTTTTGTTTCGTAGTTATTTCGCATATTATTTGAATATTTGGCGAAAACAAAAATTTCATTTTAATGAGTTTGAGAAACTTTTTAAATAAAAAATGAAAAAAACTGTTTTTGTATAACCGCTCTGGCGACACATAATCGCTGGCGTATTATTTTAATTAAAAAATCATAGGATAAAGTGTGTTCCCATGGCCTCTTTGACATAATCTATTTTGCAGCGAAATTATAAATGAGCACATATTTCGAGGTTAGCCGCCTCTTTGTGGAGCATGATGTGACAGCAAGCGAGTTTAAAAGCTACAATTCAATAGGTTACGTATACGCCACGCCCAACCATCAAAAGGCTAAAGCTGATTCCACATAAAACTTTTTCCGCTTTGCGTTACGCCGCTTTCTATGTCAAACAACGCAAAACTGAAAAACTATGCCACAATGAACGCTACAACATCACTCAAAAAATATTTATTTTCTGAAAAATCTTTCATTCTCCGTTTTATTTACAAAAAAGTAAATAAGAAAATAAAAATCTATTAAATTATTTTTCAATTGTGTGAAATTTTAATTTGTTTATTTACATTTGAATTAAAGTGAAACTGAAAAAAAATTTCAACGCCCCTAAAAGTTGAGATTTGGGCAACTTTGTGCTTTACGTAACTTCGGCGTTGCGTTACTTTTTGTTATGTGAGAAACCTCATATAGATACATGTATTTTAATCTCAGCTGTCACGCAGAAAGTGTCACGTAGCGCAACACAAAGTTCTATGTGGAATCAGCTTAAGAATTGACTAAAAGCCCGTCTCCACATAACTTGATTCACCAGAGAAACATGTAACAAAACATCTCGCTCAATAACCCATCTCCACGTGGCTAATCGTGATTCAGTTTGACATTTCTCTTTGTCGTTCTTCTTAAATGTTTGTATGTTTGCTTATTTTTGCGTTTTTGTTTTGGCCTGTGTGAGATTTCGATAGATTTTCGATACAAAATTAGAGAAGACATCGATATCATCGAGGTTGGCAAGATGATTTAGAATGAAACAGTGTTTCAATCTTCACTCGCTCTCAGAAATTTGTATGGAAATTGGCGAGTTTCCGCACTGGTTTCCGTGTCGAAACATGATTGAGAGAGAAAATCCAGAAAAAAGGAGCGAAACACGTTATGTGGAGACATGGTATAAGTAAAAGCGAGTAGATACTCATATGAATGATTTACGACACAATATGTAAATGGCGTAAAACAAAAGCAAAGCGGAGTATAAAAAATTAAATAAGAAAGAAGAGAAATAGTCAAAGAAATGGAAGTAGATTAGAAGGAAAGGCGTTTCCGTATGGGCGTGTCACAAAAATAGTTTGGCTGCAGCTTGAGAAAAAAGCAATGAATTGAAAAGAATCAAAAGTTATCATTTGTCTTGCAGTTCATTTATATGCATGTGTTTGTCATTTACATATACATATATTTGTTGTGTGTGTGTGTGTGTGTGTGTCACTTCTCTTTGCGCAAAAGAGGAGTTCCTCTCGTATTAACTTGTTCAGAACGTGCTGCGACACTTTGGCATCAAAACCAAAAGAACGACAACAAAGTTAACACATAGAGGTCGTACTTGGAGTTAAGCCAAGTTGTCCGTGCATTCATGTGTTTTCACAAGCAAAGTTACAAAAAAAAAACCTATTTTTATTACTTGGCTGATTTGTGCGGAAAATCAATTTGCTTACTAGTACATAAATAAATAAAAATCTGTGTTCATAAGGAACAGTAGCTTTAGTCTGCTTAAGAAGAAAATGCGTCAGTTTCGAAAAAGCTAAAAGAAATATTTATGTACATCTCAGAGAGTATATTCGACAATTTCTTTTTAGTTCTTTATCAGTAGGGCAACAGAAAATATGCCCTAAAAAATTCGTTTTTCGCGCTAAAAATATGTCCTTAAAAATATGGTTTAAGCGCTAAAAATATGCTCTTAAAACTTGGTTTAAGCACTGAAAATATGCCCTTAAAATTTTTTTATATACTTAATAAAAAGATATACGGCATGGTAGGTTGTGTGCTCCCCTTTCATGCAAGAGATTCCAGGTTCAAACCCTGGCCCATACAAATATCAAAAATTAGTTTTAAATAAAATTAGAACACTTTTTGTAATAAAAAATATTTTTATTAAAGGTACATATTTGTTTTTATAAGTACAAAGGCGAAATAAAAAATTCACATTTTATTAAATTATAATACTTTTTGTAACAAAAAATTATTTTTATTAAAGGAACATTTTATAGGTACGAAAGAAATAAAAAAAATTCACATTTGCGAAACACATCTTCGTTACCAAAATAAAACAAGTATTTTAACATACGAAAATCTATATATATTAGGGCGGGTCAATTTGTACTGACGAAAAAAGAACCTACTTTGTTTCGGCCACAGCTGCATTCTCTGGTCGATTCTAAACAAAAAAGTCCAAAGGAGCATAATTCTAAAATGAAGTTTGACCCTCCGCAATTTTGATTTTAGATAGTCATCCCTAAAATTTTTTTTTACATTTGTTAAAAAAAATGTAGTTGAAGATACTCAAATTAAATTTTGAGATTTATTTGAGTTGAACCCATCCCAAATTTATTACGGATATTCTGAATACGTCACTGTATTCTACAGGCAAAAATTAAGTTGATGTGTTTCGGCGTTTCACTTAGATATTTCAAACTTTTAAGATATACCTGTTGTAACATAAAATAATTGGGAGAAATTCTAAAGAAGGGGTTTGTAAAATTATTGTATTTCCCTAAAAATAATCAAATTGCATACTTACTTATTCAAATTGCTATTGCTGTAAACTGCAAAATTTTGCGATAAATTTTCAAATAGAAAACTATGTCGATTGTCGCGGTAAGTTTTTAAACGTAGAAAAAGATCTTTCCACGTCAACTGAAGGTATCGGGACGTATTTAAAAGCAAGTGCTACACGTTCAATATGAATATTGCGATATTTTTCTCGCTCTGAGGTTCAAGATATTTTACTTCCGTCCTTTTCGCGCTTTCACTTTCAATTCGTTTATTGCCAATATTGCGATCAGGATCGCGGATTTCAAAATTTCTAAACATTTTGCGATCCAGAATCGCGAGCCATCAATACTCGATGCTACACTATCAATATGAATCGCGATCCACGGATTTCATCAATATATATTGACCGTCTGACGTATGCCTATGTATGTAGATACACAGCTGATTCGTGTAGCCCATTTGAATGAAGCATTGCGAAAATGATTAAATTCGCCGTGAACTTGTCAGACAAAGAGGAATGGCAAATAGTATGCGCATATACAAAACAAAGTTGCCAGAGTACAAAATTTAAATAAAAACAATTTTACGAGCGAGATGGAAAAATACGACGAAATACTATCCTAAAATATGAATTTATAGCAAAATATGCCAAAAATATGCAAATAAATCAAGATATGCAAAAATAAGCCTTTTGACCTAAATATGCGAAAATATGCCCTAACAAGTTAGGCTTATTCTCTTCGCCTTGAGCTAAAACGCCGATATATATTTATCATATGTAAATAGGAATGCAACAGAAAAATATGCATTTGCATATCTTCTGTTGCCCTATTTATCAGGCTTTCAACCAGCTTCAGTCGCAATGATTTCACTTGAAAATCTTGTGCGGGGATCTGCTAGAAAATTCGACAAAATTACGAATATTTTTTAAAATATGCCTTTCGACATAAACTACTGTTCGATACGAACACAGATATATAATGAAAAGGTTGTGACTCATAGCGAATTATGATCAGAAAATATATTCTTGAGTTAAAAGGATTTTGTATTTCTACTACTAACTTTGAGCTCGGAAGACAAGTCGCTCTGTGCGCTCTCATCTCTAGTTTTTCATATCCCCATCTCTCTAGTTAGCCTACGCTCCCTATGTTTTTCATAAGACAACCCTCGTTCATTGTAAGATCAGCGGTGAGGTTAAGTTGGGTTTGGTTAGGTTAGGTTATGTTAGGTTACGTTACATTACATTAGCCGACATCCAGTGATCCCTCACATAGCCCACATATGGTGTTTAGTATTGCCAACAGCGTATTGTAGGCGTTATATTCAACTTGGAATGCAAAACTTTGTAAGTTTTAATATTTTGGGTATTTCCTCATAGGCAGTGCCCTCTAGGGAGAAAGAAGTATGCAAAACCAAGAAAACTAAGGCGGATTCTGCCAAAAGCTGGACATTGACAGAGAACCTGTTCCAGAGTGCCAACAGCATCGGGTTCGTTGCATGCCATGCACGCGCCTGACTCTGTACCATTTTGAACGCATGTGATGGTGTGAGGCAGTGGCGCTGTTAGTATGTTGAACGCCAGTCTGCAGTCTGCTCTAGGTAGTGTGAGTAGGTAGTTTGCGGTTTTTGCATTGTATGATTTTGGCGATCTTGCAAGATGACAGGATCTTCCACCGGGAGTCGCCTTTGTGTATCAGTGCCAGATCTATTTGAGCTTTATAGTAATTTAGAGCTTGGCTATCGATGAAAATATTTATACGAGAGTTTGAGGGCGTTAGTTCAGCTGCAAGTTCCGCTGCTTTTGAGGTAGCGTAAACTTCAGCCTGAAAGGTACTGCATTAGTCCGGGAGTCTAAATGGTTGTAGTATCCACAGATCCACACAAAACACTGCAGCTCCCACCCTTGCGCCCATCTTTGATCCGTCTGTAAATAAGTTGAACGTATGGCTTTTGGTTCGTAGTCCTTTCTTCCACCCGTCCTGTTCTATTATTACTAGAGCTCTAGATACCCGGGTATCGAACAAATCGAATTGATCGTTTTTGTTTGAAGCCCGTTTGTTGTTCAAATGCCCGTACAAACATTCAAGCATTCGAGCTTACAAACAAACAAAATGGGCCATATTAATAAAAACCAAGCAAATGCTTTAACTCAAGATTTTAAAAATTTGACAAGAATTTGTATGAACCAAATTTCAAAATTTAAGTAAAAGGTCTGAAATCTTAAGCAAAAGCAAATGCTTGGCTTTTATTAATATGACCCAATGTGTATCGAAAAAACAAAAATAAAAACAACTACATATGAAGAAGAAAAAAAAATAATAAACAAAAAAAAAAACAAACTTCAAAATGCCCGAATTGTTCAAATGCCCGTACAAACATACGGGTAATAAACAACCAAACGACTGTTCGAGCATTTGAACAACATTTCGAGCCGTATGCGCCAGAAAGATGTAAAGGCCAAATTCAAAAATGTTCAGGAGAAGGTTTTTAAAAATTTTTTTACTTTCATTTCTTTATTTCGATTTATTTTTTTTTTGCTTTTCGACAATTTTTAATCAACTTTAACCACCAAAAATATAAAACTATACTTTTCTAAAACGAAATTTAACGCTGATCCCGAGTAGCCAGGGACCGGGAGTTTTATTCCTTTTATAATAAAACGCCAAAGAAAAAATTATATTTGGAGGAATATTTTATTTGGACAAAAATAATCAATCAACTCGAGTTTTATTTTTTAAGGACAGCGATAAAATAAAAATTTGGTGTTTTATTTTTTAGCACCAGCGATAAAATAAATACTTGGAGTTTTATTCTTTAGCTCCAGCGATAAAATAAAAACCTTTAGTTTTATTTTTTAACTCCAAAATAAAACTCCAGGGCCAATAACTAGCGAACCCCTTAACCGAATTGCATAAATTTGGTATCAGATGAAAGGTAATTCAGTAAGCTTTAGTGGTGTCACCCATGCCAAGGTTACCACTCAAACCAAGGTTGCCACCTATTTTTTTAATTTTTTCCAATTTAGTATAAGTGGCAGCATTCAAAAGCTTACTGAATTGCTTTTCGTCTGATACCAAATTTATGCAATTCGGTTAAGGGGTTCGCTAGTTATTGGCCCTGGAGTTTTATTTTGGAGTTAAAAAATAAAACTCCAGGTTTTTATTTTATCGCTGAAGCTAAAAAATAAAACTCCAAGTATTTATTTTATCGCTGGTGCTAAAAAATAAAACACCAAATTTTTATTTTATAGCTGGAGTTTTTTATAAAAAATCAGAAAAATTAATAGGCTCCAGGTTATTGATCCTGGAGGTCTTGGGATGAAAGTAAAGTTAATAATTTGGTCCAAAGACACTATATAGCCCTGGAGGTCCTGGGATGAAAGTAAAGTTAATAATTTGGTCCAAAGACACTATATAGCCCTGGAGTTTTTTTATAGCATAAAAACAAAAAATAATTTTTATTTTCGGTCCCTGCGAATAGCATATCCATTTTTTTGTGGCAGACCCTGTTTCTGAGATATCGGTAAAAATGTAGAAAGAACCGTATATACAAGGCATTGCGTGGCATACATAAGTGCATAAAAAATTGTATTAGCCACCGTAGGCATCTAATAAGAACTGGTAAAGAGAATCCCAACAAACATTTTGTGCCTCTGCACTTAAAAAATGGTCAATTAGTTTGGTTACAATGGCAAAAGGAATGAAAAAATCTAAGTTTGTATAAGGAATTTCAGATCCGACTCCTATCTATCCCATAAAGAATTTAAATGTGAACATTTTGAGACTACTTTTGCAATAATGGGATGTATCAGTATTTATATTTACCTATTTTTATTGAGAGTTCTTAACCTAGCATTTTCCGTTTCTTTATAAAACTTTATTAAGGAGTAACATTTATCATTATTTCTTTCCATTTATTATGAGTTTTGAAGTGCACAATGTCTCTCAAAACAGCGATGAATAGGATAAAGAATTAATTGAATAAAAAAATTAATGCATTTCGCGATTTTAAGGAGAGGATAAATAATGAGGGATGTAAGTACTTTTGGCTATTCTTTTGATATCGCCTTTCAAAAACTACTAAGTTCTGATGAAATCTCTCGCCATGTTCATCACTTTCAGCATCTACGTTTGGAGGGAAATTATCGAGATTCAAGAAATTAATTTTGGAGAAATTTTAGAAATACACAACCAGTTTGTTTAAAACTGCTCTAAGCAGTAACAAAGGAGACCCTAACTATCGTGAAATCGTTAGAACTTTATTCCAAAATTTTGGAGCAATAAAGTGCAATATGCCGCACAAGAAAACCATATTGGTCATCGTATGTAATAAAATACAAAGTAGAAGTCTTCAAAGTGATAAAACCCTTGGTTAAATTCCGACAAAACCCCGTTAAATTTGTTTATTTGTCACTAGTCTTCAATAATTTGAAAAGCAAAAAAGATGTAAAAGCCACTTCGTACCCACAAAAAAAGTAAACAAACTGAACTTATGTACTTACATCAAAATTGCTTTTCATAACGGTACATTTTTCAGACATAAAATTTCTGGAGAAGGTGTCGGTGATGACAAGTAAGCCATTTCTACAAAAAACTGAAAATCGGAAATCATGGCCTTTACATCTTTCCGGCGCATACGGCTCGATTTGTTCGGGCTACTCGAAAATGTTCAAAAAAAATCTGGAGCTCTAATTATTACCCGTGTTCATCTGTTGATGCCTGTTGTTCTTCAATCTTTCTTCCACGTTAAGCCTCCACATCAGCTTGCTGTCCAATATGACTCGCAGATATTCCGTGAAAGATCAGTGTTAATTCACTTCACAATAAATATGAGTCTGGTAGTCTTTTTAAGCTTCAAATTGTCCTTGATATTCTTTGAGCATTCATATCCCTCATATTATCCTTCAACTGTTTCACTTACACAAATTGTTAAATTTTTTTAATTTTCCGCTTTTCAATAATTTCCTTTGATAAGTACCCACTCTGTGATGATTTTTTTTTGACAAGCAAAATGACTTTTTGCGCACGGCTGCTTTTGCCTTTGGTGGAAGGACGTGTCATGCGATTAGAATTGATTGGACAATGGGTGCGTACACACACACACACACATACATGCATATATGTATACCAATAATAGTATTTGTATGCATGAAAGTTTCAAAAAAAGCAATTGCAAAAAGCAACTTTCCTTCCGCCAAGTGCCAAATCAAATTATTGTCCAGATTATTGAATGGTTTTTTTTGCTTCGCTTTTTCCTTTGGAAAATCACATTATGTGCATTATCTATAGAGGATAGTCAAGGAGACACACACAAACACACACATGCAATTATGTGAACATATAAAATTATGCATAATAACAATTTATGCGCATATCATACAGAAATCCGAATATTTATATGCACATACATTCATATATACACAGATATATATATATATACCTCCAACGCTTGTGTAACGATGCTATACGTCGAATCCGTCACTGGTTTTCGTTATTAAATCTTAGCCTGGCAGAGAATAAAACAGAGGTACTACTCGTAAGTACAAGGAAAGTGCAAGAGAAAATTTGCATATCCGTTGGGGACTGCGAGATAACCTCCCAGCCAACTCTCAAATACCTGGGGGTAATACTAGATGGCAAGCTTACATTTAAAGACCATCTTAACCAAGCTGCAGAGAAAGCTATGAAAATGTATGGTGGACTCTCAAGAATGATGGCGAACAAGGGTTGTGTACGTTCAAGTCGTAGGCATCTTATTTCAAAGGCAATTAGCTCAGTCATACTGTATGCTGCCCCGGTGTGGATCGAAGCTCTCGAGTGTAAGACTTACATAAAAGAAATACAATCGGTTTACCGACTCGCCGCTCTTCGCGTAATAAGTGCATTTCGCACTGTCTCTAGCGACGCTGCCGAAGTCATAGCAAACATGCCTCCAATCGACATTCAAGCTCGAGAAGTGTGCGATTTACATAATGTAACAAAGCCAGCCACATGTATCGAAAAAGCACAGATAAAGGGAAAGTGTCGCCAAATGTGGCAGCAACGTTGGCAAGCTTCATTGAAGGGTAGATGGACGTACAGGCTTATACCGAACATCAGCAGTTGGGTAGATAGAAAGCACGGCGAACCTAATTTCCACCTCACCCAGATCCTTAGTGGGCATGGGTGTTTTAGAGCTTACCTTTATAGGTTTAAGTTAGAAGAGAGTCCCTTTTGCCCTGAATGTCCAGGAAAGGTAGAAAGTGCAGAACATGTGTTTTTTGAATGTCCTCGTTTCCTAGCAGAACGTAGGCGAATACAGGGTATTTCAGGAGCAGCTATCACGGTGGAAAACTTGACTGCACTTATGTGTCAGTCCTCTGCTACATGGGATATAGTTAGCGAGGTTTCGGCCTCAATCATGGCCCAACTGAGCTCGACAGATCAACGTAGGCGTCAGTCCGTCCGCAATTAAAAAATATGTAGACTTAAGTGTCTAATCCCCACTCCCAGGAAGTAATACCTTGTCCGGTGGTTCCGTGGGAGTATTGTCTGGGGCGGGAGTAGGTTAGGTTTAGCGGGTTGAAGTCTCGCACTTTTCGGCTTTCGATGCTTCCCCCTACTAAAAAAAAAAAAAAAAAAAAAAAAAAAAGATATATATATATATATATTGTATACAAGGGCACAAAGCCACCAGAGTATATTCTGTGTGCTTGTGCGTGCATGCCTTCGCTTCTTAGCGCATTTTCATCTTAGCCGCATTCCAATTCTTTGGGTTTTGGGTTTGGGTTTTTCTTCATTTCTTTTCAAGTGGAACACATACTCATACACTTATAGACACACTCATGGATACATTTATTTGTCGCCATTGCAACTAACGGAAAATCAAAAAGACATTTGAGCTACTTATTTTCATTTTTTTTTTGTTCTTTACGCTTTTTTCGTAAATACATTTGTTTGTATGCACTTATATGCTTGTGTCCGCATGTGTGTGTGCGTCTTATTCTTTATGCATTTGCTTTTCAATTTCAATTTTCATATTGATATTATTGAAATTTATATACCGTGATGCGCTTAAATTATGCCGAAATTAATTTTAGTAGCCAAAATATTACTCACTTGTACAAGTGAGAGTCAAAACAGCTGATGATCAATTGTTTTTTTCAAATTTCATAAATTTCGAAATTTTTTCAAAAATCTCATGTTCGAAAATTTTGTTTGAGCCTCAACCTATTTAAATTAAAAATTGAGTCAATCAAAATTTTTGAATATCAAATATTTCTATTTACGAAAAAAAAATTCCATTTTCGAATTCGAAAATTTTCAAAATATTTTTGTTTTTAAACTACCTTAGCGAAATCCAAATAAGATAATTTTTTTAATACCTAAAATTTCGAAAACCAATTTTTTTTGAATTTTCGAAAGCCCATATTCATATTTATTTTAAAAAATCTGATTTTCGAAAGTTAAGAAAAATTTTTGAATTTCAAATATTTCTATTTTTGAATTCGAAACCGAAAAATATTTTTGTGTTTTTACACAACCGAACAATATACTTTTTCGATACCGAACATTTTTTAAACCAAAATCTGTTTTTTGAA
This sequence comes from Urophora cardui, assembly GCA_960531455.1. Taxonomy (NCBI): domain Eukaryota; kingdom Metazoa; phylum Arthropoda; class Insecta; order Diptera; family Tephritidae; genus Urophora; species Urophora cardui. The sequence continues at coordinate 16,630,188 of OY482670.1, read as the reverse complement.
ATATGTGTTCTCCGATTTTTAGAAAAGAAAAGAAAATCAGATTATAGCAGTGGTTTTGTTTCCAATTTCATAAATTTCAAAAATTAAAATCGTTTCAATAATTTAGTGTTCGAAAATTTTGGTTTTGCTTCAACCGATTAAATTCAAAAATGAGTGTATCAAAATTTTTGAATTTCAAATATTTCTATTTTCGAATTCGAAAATTTTTAAAATCGAAAATAATTTTTTTAACTATTTATGTGAAAGCCAAATAATATAATTTTTTTTTGATATGGTAAATTTTGAAAACCAAGAATTCTGTTTTTTGAAATGACGAAAACGGAACCTTTTCAAAAATTTAGTATTCGAAAATTTTGGTTTTGCTTCAACCTACTAAATTCAAAGATGAGTGTATACAAATTTTTCAATTTCAAATATTTCCATTTTCGAATTCGAAAATAATCAAAATCAAAAATATTTTTTTTTTTAGTTTTTACACTACATAAGTGAAAACCGAATAATATAGGTTTCAATATCGAAAATTTTAAAACCAATTTTTTTTTTTGAAATTTTGAAAACCGAAATCTTTCGAAAAATCTCATGTTCGAAAATTGCATTCAAACTCAAAAATAAGTCAAGCAAAATTTTTGAATTTCAAATATTTCTATTTTCGAATTCAAACATTTTCAAATCCGAAAATATCTATTTTTTGTTTTTAAATCTCTTAAATGAAAATCGAATAAAATAAAATTTCGATATCAAAAATTTTTGAAACCAAAAATTCTTTTTTTTTTAATTTCTATTCTCCGACCTTTATAAAAGAAAACAGAATCCAGCTTTTACGAATTCGATAATTTTTAAACTGAGGTTAATTCAGTTTTTCCAAAACTTTTGTCTTTTATCTGCTAATGCGAGCAAATTGAACATAAAAAGTTATATTTTCAGTATCGAACTTTTCGAAAACCAAAGAATTATAAATTTTAAGTTCACAAGAAATTCGAACTTAAATAAAATCAGAATCCAGCGATATCGAGGCGAAGATTCAACCTTTTTTAAAAATAAATTTTTGAAACCTGTTTTTTTTTTTACTAGAACTTGAGTTGCTAGTTTTCCAACAGAAGTTGATTTATGTGCTAAAAACTTACACATATTCTGCACTGCCTTTGGGTATATAAAATTGGGTTCCGCCTTCTTCCTGCTTTTATCTTCCTAATTTTTTCCTGTTTTAGCTGCCATAATAATTTTCTTTCATACATGAAAATAAATGGTTTATGCATGTGTTACTTTCCGTAGTCTCTTTCTTTCTTTTTACCCACTTTTCCTCAACATTCCAGCGAGATTTTCACACAGATAGTGGTTCATTTGGCATCAGCAGCTCGTCTAGGGTATTGTATTGATGTCCTTTCCGCTACAATTTTCCTTTTTAAAGCTCTTCTAAGTTGGTTATTCTTCTTCATATCCTCCTTTTTCTTCAAATCATAGTACGTCTTCAGCCCTCCGTGATGATTCCCTGGATACTGCCATTTTCATCATTGGTCTACATAATCATTGGCGTTGTGTGGGAATGTCCTTAGTTTCGTTTTTATGCATTTTTCAATTGATCTAAAATACAAGCATACATACACACACGCATAAGTATAAATTGATATGTTTGTGAGGATTCTTCCTATTTCTTGGAATTGATAGTTTGATTGTCATAAAAAAAGTGAGAAATGTGGTGCATTTGATGTGGCGGAAGAAATTATTTTCTTTGCTTTGATTTCCTTTTTTTTAATAATTTGATGACAATAAAGTTATTTTAGATAGTTTTCGTATTATACGAGTATTATCTACGAGTATATGCCTTTGATATGAGCATTAATATGAGCAAAAAAGCTTCATTAATTCTATTATTTGATCATAAATTGATACGGGTTAGCTATGGAAAGGCAAACCATACACACACTTTAACATCACTGTGGAAATTATGGTTGTTACTCAATCGAAAGCATGCCCCAAACCTTATACCCTAAATTCGTACATTCTGATGTGAAAGTATTTAATTGACTAAATCTTTTTAAATCGTAAGTGCCTCAAAAACATACCTAACTTGATTTAAAACTAATGTCGATAGCGTGTAAACTCCAATAACAAAAGAAGTTACCCCGCTTTATATACGTACTATTTGGCCTTTCTGACGACCGATGCTTCATATGACGCTGACTCATTTACTTTGGTCTAGCAATGAGAATTCAAACTTCGACAGATTGTTCATGAATTAAATTAATAAATAAAAGAGTGCCGCCCCTATTTTTATAGAGCAGAATATACATCCCTGCGGCGAAAATGTTGCTTACAGAATCGTTTAAGTCATGCACACATGTATGGCTGTAATGCACACCACCTCATATACAGATCTGAACGCCTACGCGGACTGAATACAACTCCGTTTACAGGGTAAGTTGTTGGTAGGCACCTCGAATCTACTTTCGCTTACCTTGTAAGGTGAACGTTGGTGAATTGAATACAATTCTGCTTACATTGTAAGCTGTAGGTAGGCAGATCGAATCTACCTTCGCTTACCTTGTAAGGCGAATGCAGGCGGATTGTACACAATTCCGTTTACATTGTAAGCTGTAAGTACACTCAGGGAAAAACAGCATTTTAAAATCAAAAATAAAATTTTTGTTTTCATAATGCACGTTTTAAACCAAACCATTTTTATTTTAACAATAAAAATTTTTAAATTAAAAATGAAATTTTTGAATTAAGCATGAAACTTTTGAAGTAAAAATGCATTTTGGATTTAAAAAGAAACATACTTAAATTAAAAATGAAAATGAATGTTGATTCAAAAAGTCGCTCTTTGTTCAAAATTTTTTTGTGAGAAAGTATTTTTTTGTGAGAAATCCAACAAAAACAATAATAAGAATCGATTTTTTTTAATTTTGTTTTTACAATGATTCCTATAATTCATGGATTCTTTTTTAGGAAAAGGGAAGTATAAATAGGTTACTACAATTCAATACAATGTTTAATGTTCCACTATGTGATGGCGTTGGATTGAATTTCAGGTTGATGTCATGGTTCGAAACCGGAGGAGAATATAAAATAAAAAAAGAAAAAGGAGAATAAGCAGAATAGGAAATAAAGATAGCAAACAGTTAAGGCGAAGTAGAAAAGAAGAGGAAAACAAGCGGAGGCTATATTTTTGTAGTTGGGACTCAGATTGAGAGAAGATGAAGAGAACTCCGTTGGATACAATTTCGAATCCCGAAGAGAAAATGATATAGAGAACACTGCAGCGTTTTTTTCTCATAGTGCTTAAAATAAAAATAAACATTTTAAAATTTAAAATGTTTTTTCTTGATTTAAAAATTTTACAATGAACATTTTTAAAATAAAAATGTTGGTATTTACATCACTTTTAAATACGTTTTTGCCCATTTTAAGCACGTTTTCATATGTTTTTATAATTTTTTTTCCCTGAGTGTAGGCATTTCGAATTAAAAAACCGCCACTACCCCCACAACCCCCCTAATCATATGTACATATGCACATATGCAATGACTTTCAGATAATACAGCAAAGAAATTTACACAAAGGGCTTATGGCTGCTTCAATTTATGCTGGGACTGCTACTGGTATGTATTTAAGGAAACGTGCATAATTAGAGAAACTCTAGAAAAAACCACATAAAACACCAACAGAAAACCCCGAAATCCGCCAATAATCCAATTTAACTACGTAGGGAGAACGTCCATGAAGAAGTGGTGCATTTTTTTTTAGCACTAAGATCTGTTTTATATAATTTTAAACAATTTTATTCTATCAGCGCTTGATTCAGAAACGAATTTGTAACAAAAAAAATCTTCAATGTGATTGTTATTTTATTTCTATGGAATTTCCGAATTTATTATACATACATATCGCACGTTTTATGCAATAGGGATTTAACTCAAAAAAATTTTTTTTGGGAAAACGCAAATAATCTATATCTATATATATAAAAATGATTTGGTATTTAATTGAAACGCTAAAACTTGAAAACGGCTGAACCAAATCAAATACTTCCTTAGGGGGGTTTGTTTGTTGTTACCCCGCGAAGGTTTAGTCGAAGAAAAACTTAAAAAATGTTAGGGGGGCGTGGCACCTCCCATACAATCTTAATTTTTAAAGCTGATTATCTCTAAAACAGTTCAAGGTAGGGAACTGAAAATTGGTATAGAGGTAGGTGATATCAAAACCCTTCTCACTCAGAAAAGTGGGGGTTGTCAGAAAAGGGGGCGTGGCACCTCCCATACAATCTTAATTTTTAAAGCTGATTATCTCTAAAACAGTTCAAGGTAGGGAGCTGAAAATTGGTATAGAGGTAGGTGATATCAAAGCCCTTCTCACTCAGAAAAGTGGGGGTTGTCAGAAAAGGGGGCGTGGCACCTCCCATACAACCTTAATTTTTAAAGCTGATTATCTCTAATACAGTTCAAGGTAGGGAGCTGAAAATTGGTATAGAGGTAGGTGATATCAAACTCCTTCTCACTGACAAAAGTGGGGGTTGTCAGAAAAGGGGGCGTGGCACCTCCCATACAATCTTAATTTTTAAAGCTGATTATCTCTAAAACAGTTCAAGGTAGGGAGCTGAAAATTGGTATAGAGGTAGGTGATATCAAAACCCTTCTCACTCAGAAAAGTGGGGGTTGTCAGAAAAGGGGGCGTGGCACCTCCCATACAACCTTAATTTTTAAAGCTGATTATCTCTAAAACAGTTCAAGGTAGGGAGCTGAAAATTGGTATAGAGGTAGGTGATATCAAACCCCTTCTCACTGAGAAAAGTGGGGGTTATCAGAAAAGGGGGCGTGGCACCTCCCATACAACCTTAATTTTTAAAGCTGATTATCTCTAAAACAGTTCAAGATAGGGAGCTGAAAATTGGTAGAGGCTGGTGATATCAAAACCCTTCTCACTCAGAAAAGTGGGGGTTATCAGAAAAGGGGGCGTTGCACCTCCCATACAACCTTAATTTTTAAAGCTGATTATCTCTAAAACAGTTCAAGGTAGTGAACTGAAAATTGGTATAGAGGTAGGTGATATCAAAACCCTTCTCACTCAGAAAAGTGGGGGTTGTCAGAAAAGGGGGCGTGGCACCTCCCATACAACCTTAATTTTTAAAGCTGATTATCTCTAAAACAGTTCAAGGTAGGGAGCTGAAATAGGGTATAGAGGTAGGTGATATCAAAACCATTCCCACGCATAAAAGCGGGGGTTATCGGAAAAAGGGGCGTGGCACCTCCTATACAAAGTTAATTTTTCATGCTGAATATCTCTAAAATTGTTTACGCTAGGGGCTTGGAAATTGGTGTGGAGATAAACGATAACAATTCCATATTAACGCAAAATAATAGGAGTTATACGAAAAGGGGGCGTGGCACTCCCCAACAACACTTAATTTTTTAAGCTGAATATCTTTAAAAGGATTTAAGTCAGGGACCTGGAAATTGGTACAGAGCTATATGATAACAATACAAACTTAATTTTTCAAGCTAAATATCTATAAAAGCGTTTAAGGTTGGGATCTGAAAATTGATCAGGAGATTAACGATATCAATAGCGTGCTTCTGAAAAAAACAGTAGTTTTGGGAAAAGGGGGCTTGGCACCTCCCATGCGTTCTTAATTTTTAAGGCTAAATATCCTTAAAAGCGTTCATGGCATGTACATAGAAATCACTATGCAGATATACGATATCAATACCATGTTCACCCAAAAAAAAACGATTTATCGAAAAATGGGGCATTGCACCTCCCATACGTACTAAATTTTTGAAATGAAATTAATAAAAAAATCTATTTTGGGCAGAACGAAGTTTGCTGGGCCAGCTAGTGTTTTATAATTTCAAATAGTTTCTTTCTACGGCTAACTACAAAATCACTTTTATTTCCGCCATTTTTATCTTTTTGAGTATTTTATAAGACTAGACTCAAAGGCACTACCCAGTTATTGAAATATATGGCAAAATCCCAGAAATCGAAAATTTCGAGTTAAATCCCTATTGCATAAAACGGGCGATATGTACATAGCAACACAACAAGAATGAAATTCGAAGAAAAACAGAAAAGTGAACAAAATTCATTTTGTGAACCCTACTTACTTTTTCATACACATGGTATGTTAGTTGTCATTGTTCATAATGTGTAGTATACATCACTGGGGAGAAGTAGTGTGGTAGGCAATGTTCGCCGCTGGGATATGCCGATCACTGCTATGGAGTAATTTCTACCAGGATTTGAATAATCACTGTCATCGCTTGGTTTTACGCTAAAAAATATTAGATGAAACGAAGAAAACACGATTAAAGAGAAAATCACTTTATAGAGCAAAAGCTCCTATACGAGGTATTTGATATCAAAAGCAGCTCGTTCCATATCTTTCTGAAATTCACATGTTTTGCATATTTTTACTGTTTAAAGGCCGTTTACTCAATCTCTGATTAACGCTAACCGGAGGACAAAGGTCCGGTTAAGCTTGGACTGCATTATCGACCACATGTTAAACTCACGGTTTGATGAAGTCGATAATGATGTTTAAACGGATTTTAACTGGGGTTAGCGTTAATCAGAAGTTGAGTAAACGGCCCTAAAAGGTCCTTCATAACCTGACAAAGGGATATACCTCAAATCAAGCACATTCACGCTTATTCCAAACCAAAATTAGTTAAAACAAGTAAGGAAGCCTAAGTTCGAGTGGAATCGAATATTAGATACTCAGCTGTATGCTTTCATTGTTTGTTTGCGTTTGTTCGATATAGGGTGTATTTTATATGAAACGAGTGCTGCATAAACAGGGCGCAGCCACGCCCATTTTCAAAATTTGTATCAATCATCCAAATAAGCATATAAATATTATTGTTAGTGCAAAATTGCATCCCTCTATGACTTTTAGTTACAAAGACTTCACGTTACAAATTCCAAAAGGGTGTTCCAGAAATATCTTTGTTAAAAAGTAGGCGTGGTCATAAACCGATTTCAATACATTTTTGCGTGTCTATTAACACAAGTTATAAAAGTGCATAAACCAAGTTTCGTCATAATATCTCAGTTATTTGTCGAGTAATAGGCTCGTAGATTTCTTTGCATAAAAAGAGGCGGTGCCACGCCCATTTTATAAACTTTTTTTTATTTTTTGTTTCCGGTCTATTGTAGAACTCATATCACAAAATTTCAATGAATTATCTTTATATTTCACAAAGATATCGCTAACAAGTAAGGAAGCCTAAGTTCGAGTGGAATCGAACATTAGATACTCAGCTGTATGCTTTCATTGTTTGCTTGCGTTTGATGGAAACACGGTGTACTTTATATAAAGCGAGTGCTGCATAAATTGGACGTAGCCACGTCCATTTTCAAAATTTTTATCAGTGATCCAACTAAGCATATTAATATTATTCTTTGTGCAAAACTTCATTCCTTTATGACTTCTAGTTACAAATTCCCAAAGGGTGTTCCAGAAATATCTTTGTTAAAAAGTAGGCGTGGTCATAAACCCATTTCAATAAATTATTGCGTGTCTATTAACACATGTTATAAAAGTGTATAAACCAAGTTTCGTCATAATATCTCAATTATTTGTCGAGTTATAGGCTAAGAAATCTCGTATACCCCTTTGTCTAAAAAGAGGCGGTGCCACGCCCATTTTCCAAAATTTTTCTATTTCTTGTTTCCGGTCTATTGTGGAACTCATGCTACAAAATTTCAATGAATTATCTTTATATCTGACAAAGATATCGCTTAAAATGTTTTGATTAGGCCACTTTATAATACCCATATATAAAAGTGGGCGTGGTCGTCAACCGATTTCGCTAAAATTTTTAACATGTATTACCACAAGTAATAAAAGTGTACACACCAAGTTTCGTCGTTATATATAAATTAGTTGTCGAGTTATGGGCTCAGAAATCTCGTATATTCCTGCTTCTAAAAAGAGGCGGTGCCACGCCCATTTTCCAAAATTTTTGTGTTTTTCGTTTTATGTCCACAGGTGGACTCCTGCCATAAAATCTCAATGATATATCTTTATATTTGACAAAGATATCGCTTAAAATGTTTTTATTAGGCCACTTTATAATACACATATATAAAAGTGGGCGTGGTCGTCAACCGATTTTGGCAATTTTTCGTCCAAACATTTGCCTAAGTAAGTATATCACGCGTACCAAATTTCATCGATATATCTTCAATTTTTTCTGAGTTATGACTCATAAAACTTTCAATGTTTGCCCCTTAATAAGTGGGCGTGGCACCGCCCATTTTCCAAAATTTCATCATATTTCTTCATAAGGGCCTGGTCCCAATACGTGGGTAAAATTTCATCGCTCCAGCTATATTAGTGACTGAGATACCAAATTTCCGATTTTTACTATATAGGGGAGGTGGGCGTGGTCATGGTCCGATTTCGCCCATTTTCAATACCATCCGTTCTCGTCTTGATACCAACTTGCATTCCAAATTTCATCAAAATATTTCGATTTTTGCGTGAGTTATCGTGCGTACAGACGGACAGACGGACAGACGGACGGACGGACAGACGGACGGACGGACGGACATGGCTCAATCGATTTCTCTTTTCACCCTGATCATTTTGATATATATAAGTCTATATCTATCTCGATTATTTCATTCTGTTGCAATCCACCGTTATGAAATCAAAACTATAATACTCTGTGTACTAGTACAGCTGAGTATAAAAATCAAAAAAAAAAAAAAAATAGCTTCAGAACTGTGAATGTTAGAAGTTTTTTGGCACTGCTGTAAAATTTCCAAAAATTAACTGAGCTGGTTTTGACAGAAAACGCCTCACATACGAGTACTCACTACATAGTAAAAACTAGCAGCTTACAATATGATCGTAGTTCACACTTGTAAGCCATTCTGTAGTACACACTATTTTTTTCAATTTCTTATTGCCATATACTTAATACTTAAATACATCTGTTTGTTTATTTATGATCCAATTTTATGCAAGAGTACTTGTAATATTTTTTGCACAACTTTTTATCATAACTATTATTTAAATTTACACACATAAATGCGAAAGAATTTTTATCATCATCAATAAGTCACTCATAATTTGCTGGATTTATTTGAATGCAATATTTTACTTACTTTGCACTTACATAAATATATAATATGTATGCACGTATTTATAGAACAATATACATACAAACATAGATATATGCAGCTATTTTCGAGCACCAGCGCCATCATAAACTTACCAACTGGCTTGCTGCTCAAATGACTGCCCCCGCCTGACAACTGACAAATGCAGTATGAGTATTTAAATGATTGATTTACAATTTTATTTTTGTTGTTGTAGAGGTTTTTGATGCATAACTTTACATTTTTTTTCACTTTTTGTTGTTGCTTTTGGTTTGTTGTGGCAAGTGGCATCCATTAAACCATTTAACTCTGTGTCATATTAATTTGTATGTAAGTAATTGCATTTTTGTATTTTGCAGTGAGTGGCTTTTGTACTCAGTCATCGTCTTCATATGAAATGAAATATTTTTTCTATAAAAAAAAACAATATATTGACTTAAGTAATGCGCTTTACTGTTATGCCATCAAGCTACCATTTGTTATCCATTATGATTTATTTGCGACAAAGCGCAGTTGCAATGCAATAAAGCTTAAAAGATTGCAAATATTATTCGGATCTGGAAATGTGGTATCCACTTTGTTTTTAAAAAGTAAACAAGATTAGAGGTTGATGGGCGGCAAAAATCATCGGCTGAAACCTCCAAGAGGTTGCTGCCTGGGCAATGGATCTTTTTGTTCTTTCCTTCCCGATGCCAGTTTGCGGTGCTTGCGACAGGCCAGGCTGCGGGGGGAGGGGATGGAAGAGGGAGACCGCGGAGGGCTAGCAAAGTATGTTGTCGGATGGAGTAAGTCCTCTCAAGGCGCGATCCGGGGGGGGGGGGGGGGCTCGAGGTGCCTGGCGGAAGGCATAAAACGCATTTATCTTGTCGTGATGGACGAGAAACAGGACAGAGAATCACAACGTTGTACAACATATCGAAAAGGCCCTTCCCTACAGCGAATGCGATAGGTGTCTTCCTTTATACGTATTTCGGGTGCCTTTAGCAACATTTCTGCTGAGGCGCTGTTTGGGGGGGGCTCGAATGGATCGAATACCCCCAATCATTCAGCGCTGGATCGAGAACCTTTTGAGTTGTCGGACGGTGACGGGTGGGTGGCGCCTTTCGACGATGTCAAGGAGGGTACATAGGGGCACCCCACAAGCGGGAGTACACACACCACTGTTGTGGAATCTAGTGGTCAGCGAAATACTCTTCAGAAATATATTAAAATTTACGAAGTCTTGCATCCCAAGTTTAGCATAACGCCTCCAATGCGCTGTTGGCAACACTATGGACCACATTTGGTCTGTGTTAGGGACCACTGTATCCTGGCCAACCTACTCCTACTCCTACTGCTAATACTATTCCCACTCCTAATACTATTCCTACTCCTATTTCTATTCCTCTTCCTATTCCTATTCCTATTCCTATTCCCATTCCTATTTCTATTCCTACTCCTATTCCTATTCCTTCTCCTACTCTTACTCTTACTCCTACTCATACTCCTACTCCTACACCTACTCCTACTCCTACTCCTACTCCTACTCCTACTCCTACTCCTACTCCTACTCCTACTCCTACTCCTACTCCTACTCCTACTCCTACTCCTACTCCTACTCCTACTCCTACTCCTACTCCTACTCCTACTCCTACTCCTACTCCTACTCCTACTCCTACTCCTACTCCTACTCCTTCTCCTACTCCTACTCCTACTCCTACTCCTATTCCTACACCTTCTCCTTCTCCTACTCCTACTCCTACTCCTACTCTTACTCCTAATACTCCTACTCCTACTCCTACTAACACTCACTCTTATACTCATTTTCCAAGAGCTTAACACTTCCACAGATATCTGAAAAGAGATATGTCCTTTGCAATTCGCAATCAATCCTTTGCATCTTCAATCTACTCAACCCAAATCAAACCAAAATTGATTAATGTTTACATTTGACCCTTTTGCACCCCTTCCATAAATTCGCATCTACTCACACATCCGACAATAAAGTATAAAAAGGAAAAAAAAAGCAAAAAAAATTTGAAATTTATATTTCTGCAAATATTTGACAACTTAATGCCGATCGGGCAGCTCAAAAGGACATGCAGAATAATGGGAAGCAATGATGGTCATAATAAAATGTGTTTGTACAAAATGATATGGCCAATCAGCACCAGCAGCAGCAGTGCATGAAAAATGCAAAAAAAAATAGAGATGGATTTGGTAAATGAAATGAGAGCAAGAAAACAGGATGTTCAATGATTCAATGTGATTCAAATGATATACATATAGATGGATCTATGCCAATCCACAATTTATGATTGTAGAAAATATATGTACATATGTATGTAAGTATGTATATAACAGCGTGCTCAAATATTTGGGCTATTCGTTGGGTGTTGGTAACGAACTTTGCGGCGCGGCAGATTGCTTTGACAGCTGCGATAAATTATTGAAATGTCAAAGCGGTTATTTGAGTTATGCTGGTTGGTTGATTGGGTGGCTGACCAAATCAAAGCAAACAAAAAAATTCAAATGCAACAATCAAAAGCTGGGTGTTAGAAAAATTTGGTAAAAAAAGTAAGGTTGGCAGTGGGTACGAAAAAAGAGCTGAATGAATTAGATATCAATATCAATAAGCGAATATTGACATCAATATATTAATATTAATATTGCGCTCAATACGCGATGCAACAATGCCAGTATTTTCTGCGAAATATTATTTTTGCTAGGTGTCTGTAAATAGCATTAATATCGCTAAAATGTCTAAACGCTAATATTGATGTCAATATTTTTTATGAAATTAGTTTTCATTAAATAAGTAAGTTAATCTTGACAGCAGCATAGTAAAACTTTCATCACCCTTTATTTATTGACAGCAATATAGCAACAATGCCAATATTTTCTGCGAAACTTTATTTTTGCTCGCCGTATCTAATATTAACGTCTAACCGCTAATATTGATGTTATTTTTTTATATAAATAATTTTTTATTAAATAATTAAATTATTTTTAACAGCAGCATAATAAAACTTCCATCAACCCTTATTTTTTTACATCAATATTTTAAACATTTCATCAACCCTCATTTATTGACATCAATATTTTAGTATTAACATCACCAATGAATCATTGTGTTAATTTGATAAACAATTATTTAAGTATGTTATCATGGTGTTAATATTAAAATCAATATATTGGTATTGACATAATTATTTTTATCAATATTTCAATATTTTTTATCATTGTGTTAATAGTGGCATCAATTCAAATTGCTTCAATATGCGACGAAACAAAGCCAAATATCAAAGTATTTATATTGATGTCAATATATTTTTTGTGCATCAAATTGCCAGAAATTAATTAATTTTGATATCAGTATAGTAAAATTTATATCTATTTAAAACAGTGTATGGACATCAATATTTAAATATTAACAACACTAAACAACAATTATGTTAATTTGATAATCAATTAGTTAAATATGGTAGCATTATATTAATATTAACTTCAATATTTTAATTTATTGAGTCTTTTAGAATACATCGGCATCGATTTTGGTTTTGAAATAAGTTTTTTTAACCATAATATACATATGTATGTATAATATCTATATTTTATTTACTGACTTCAATACTACAAACCAGATAGTCTTTGCTTAAAACGCTATATAAAATAAAAAAAAAAAAAATTGACGTCAATACATAAATACTAACATCAATATATTTTATCAACATCAATATTTCCTTTAAATGAGCTAGAATTCCCGTAAAAATTATACAATGAAATAAAAAAATAAAATTATATAGATATTGACATCATACTTTTTTAATGACATCAATACTTCCTGTAAATCAGTCCTCCCAAAAAAACACTACAATGAAATACAAATTTTAGCATTAGTATGAATATACATGTGTACATATGTATATTAGTTTTTAGTGATATCAATACTTACTGCAAATAAAATTTAAGCGCAATATATAAATCTTGATATCAATATTTTTTGCTTCTGTTAATCACCTATACTTCCCTAGAAACCCTATAAAAATTAGTATAAATACATAAATATTGACATCAATATTTTTTCATTGACATCAATATATTTTTATTGACATCAATATTTACTGAAAAACAACTAGTCTTCCTTCAAAAAACAAGCTGGTCAAATTTTTTTTTCATGTAAGGTATAAAACGCACCACGGAAAGGAATCTTACCACGCTACAAAAAAAAAAAACAATAACACAGTAGAAAGCCGCCAACGGCAGTTGATTTGTCACAAAATAAATGTCAACATTTGTCAAACTAAGTCAATGGTATTAAATAAAATCAAATTTTATACAAACAAAAGTGAGCTTTTGTAAATGATACGAGTATCAGGAATGTTGGTTATGCTGGTTAGTCAAGGCAACAAGGCCAATGATATGTTGACAAGGCATACAGCAATGCATACAACACACACATGCACAAACACACATATCCATACACCAAAAACGTGTCGGCATAAGCATTGAGGACAAAATGTCAACTTATATTCACACATAAAAATATTGAAGACCTTACAATATGCTTTCATACGGCTTTCTCCTACGTCCTTCTACTACTTCTTGCTTTTCTAGAAAAAAAAAAAATAATAAGAAACTCTTTCCTTCGTCGTCTTTTGTTGTGCGAGTTAGCAAATTGTTTTCGGGGCTTTTTATACTCAGCTGTACTAGTACACAGAGTATTATAATTTTGATTTCATAACGGTGGATTGTAACATAATGAAATAATCGAGATAGATATGGACTTATGTATATCAAAATGATCAGGGTGAAAAGAGAAATCGATTGAGCCATGTCCGTCCGTCCGTCCGTCCGTCCGTCCGTCCGTCCGTCCGTCCGTCCGTCCGTCCGTCCGTACGCACGATAACTCGCGTAAAAATTGAGATATTTTGATGAAATTTGAAATGCAAGTTGGTATCGAGACTGGGACGGTTGGTATTGAAAATGGGCGAAATCGGACCATGACCACGCCCACTTCCCCTATATAGTAAAAATCGGAAATTTTGTATCTCAGCCACTAATATAGCTAGAGTGCTAAAATTTTACCCACGTATTGAGCTCAGGCCCTTATGAAGAAATTTGATGAAGTTTTGGAAAATGGGCGGTGCCACGCCCACTTATTAAGGGTCAAACATTGAAAGTTTTATATGTCATAACTCAGAAACCGTTGAAGATATATCGATGAAATTTGGTACGCGTAATTTGCTTACTTAGACAAATGTTTTGGCGAAAAATTATAAAAATCGGTTGACGGCCACGCCCACTTTTATATATGGGAACTATAAAGGGGCCTAATAAAAACATTTTAAGCGATATCTCTGTCAAATATAAAGATCTATCACTGAAATTTTGTGGCACGAGTCCACCTACGGACGTAAAACAAAACATATAAAAATTTTGGAAAATGGGCGGTGCCACGCCCACTTATTAAGGGGCAAATATTGAAAGTTTTATAAGCCATAACTCAGAAACCGTTAAAGATATGTCGATGAAATTTGGTACGCGTGATATATTTACTTAGCCAAATGTGTGGACGAAAAATTACCAAAATCGGTTGACGACCACGCCCACTTTTATATATGGGTATTATAAAGTGACCTAATAAAATCATTTTTAGCGATATCTCTGTGAAATATAAAGATAATTCATTGAAATTTTGTGACATGAGTTCTACAATAGACTGGAAACACAAAAAAAAAAAATTTTATAAAATGGGCGTGGCACCGCCTCTTTTTATACAAAGAAATCTATGAGCCTATTACTCGACAAATAACTGAGATATTATGACGAAACTTAGTTTATACACTTTTATAACTTGTGTTAATAGACACGCAAAAATTTATTGAAATCGGTTTATGACCACGCCTACTTTTTAACAAAGATATTTCTGGAACACCCTTTTGGAATTTGTAACGTGAAGTCTTTGTAACTAAAAGTCATAGAGGGATGCAATTTTGCACTAACAATAATATTTATATGCTTATTTGGATGATTGATACAAATTTTTAAAATGGGCGTGGCTGCGCCCTGTTTATGCAGCACTCGTTTCATATAAAATACACCCTATATCGAACAAACGCAAACAAACAATGAAAGCATACAGCTGAGTATCTAATGTTCGATTCCACTCGAACTTAGGCTTCCTTACTTGTTTTGTTTTGAATTTGTTAAACATAAATCAAAGTAACGACTGTGTGTAGTTAACATGAAAACATGGCGAAATAAACAACAATAACTACAAGTTGAAAAGTAGAAAAAAAAACAAGCAAAAAATTAAGAAAACAGCAAGAAAAGCGAAGAAAATACAAGCATCAGGGAGTGCAGAAAAAAAAGTAGCAGCAACAACCAACTAAATGCCAATGAAAATATTTCTGTGCGCATTTCAAGCGTGAAATTTGCAAATATTTCGCTGTCATATTTACTTATATATAATAGCTTCTTAACTTTTTGTTGTCGTTGTTTTTTGTGCTTTCTTGTTTAGTTAGCTTTAGAGTTTTCTTGTTTTTGGTAATGCTTTTGTATTCGTGTCGGGTTTTTTTGGCCTTTTTGGTAGTGTTGTATTTGTTGTATTTTTCACTATTTTTTCTTGTAATTCAAACAAATGTTTTCCAATTATTTTGCATTTATATGAGTACCAGAATTGTACAGATAGATTTCAAGGCATAGCTATATCCCAGTGAGAAAAGGTAACGTATCCCAGTCGGAAAAAGTAATGTATGGTAATTCATAAATGTATATAAAGGCCATAGGAACTATAAATATATACATGCCAGAACGCATTCTCTTTTTTTTCATTGTGATGTCCTGGGAAACTAATGCGTCCATTTTTGCCTTCTAAGCTAAACCAAAGAAGAATGTTTGGGTGAGATTCGTTCTCGGCCGTGATCTCAGTTTCGGCATATTTGCTCACTACAACTGCTCTCTCATACATTTTATGTCTTCTAAATCAGGTGTCCTAGTTAATATGATCTAAAAATAATTTTTTTTTTTTAACATTTTTCATTGTGTCACCTTCGCCTTCACTGCTTGCCAGGGATGGGCGTTTTTTAATGAATTTTTCTTTAATATGCATCGAATATTTTCCTCAATGCGATTCGAAAATTTTTTCTTTAATCATAACCGAATATTTTCTCGAATCCGAACCGAATATTTTCTTTAATCTGCGCCGAATATTTCCCCAATCCGAACCGAGTCTGAACCGAAAGTTTTCGCGAATTTTTTTCTGAATATTTTAATGAATCTGAACCGAATGTTTTCCCGAATCTGAACCGTATATTTTTCTGAATCCTAACCGAATATTTTTCCGAATACTTTTCGGACCCAAATCGAATGTTTTCCTGGTTGTAACCTGAAATTTTCCGAATCCAAGCCAATTGTTTTCGAAATACTTTTCTGAATCTGCACCGAATATTTTCCCGAGTTCAAACCGAATATTTTTTCGAATACTTCTCTGAAATTGAAACGAATGTTCTCTCGAATGTAAACCAAATATTTTCCGGATTCTGAACCAAATACTTTCCCGAAATTGATCCGAATTTTTTTCCCGAATTCAAACCGAATGTTTTTACTATATTGAATCCGATTTTCGATTGTAAGCCGAAATTTTGCCGAAACCAAACCAATTTTTTCCGAATACTTTCATTAATCTGATCCGGGTATTTTCCCGAATGTGAACCAAATATTTTTCAGAATCCAAGCAATTTTTTTTCGAATATGAACCGAATATTTTCCAAAAAACTTTCCTGAATACGAACCGAATATTTTCCTATTCAACATTTAATTGATTTTAACTTATGCTTTTATACTTCCATTTTTTTCGAAGAAGCATATTTTTTTCATCATTATAAAAAAAAAAATTTAAAAAAATTTAGTCTCATAATAATTTTTTTTGCTAGACTCAATTTTTTTAATTGTTGTTTTATATCTCAAGTTATAGTTGAAAGCCTATACCTGAACTCAGGGCCGCCGAGAGAAAATCCGGCCCGGGGTCAAAATAACTACGGGCCCCTATACTAAATGAACAAATTCTCAAAATCAAAATTCAATGAATATATAGTTACGAACACAGTTGGGCAAAATTTATTCGAATAAGAATAATAGATGAATAAATTTTTTTTATTTTTATTTGAATAATAAATAATATAATAAATAATAATAAACAAACATACAAACAAAAAAAATTTACAAAGTTTTTTTTTTTACTATTACTCAGTTGTTTTTTTTTTGTTGTACCCTGAGTTTTTATTTATTATTTGAAATAACGAATAAACCTCAGAATAATTATCTAAATAAAAATTTATTCGAATAATGCCCAAGTCTGGTTACGAACTTTAATTTATCTATACATTAATACAGATCAAGTAAATATGTTTACATAGAAATATACATATTAGGGTGGGTCAAATGTATTGTCAAAAGGCACATCCAGTTTCCGAATCCATGGGTCATACTGAGTAATATTGTCCAAGGGACCATAGGTCTGAATGAATTCTGTTTAAATACATATTGCTTTATTTGTATGAAATAAATTTCTTTAAATTGGAATACAAATATTTATTGGTAATAATTTAGTATATCAAAAGACTGATTCTGCTGAACGCTTTAGTGAAACAGCAATCGAATTCAACTGTACGAAGCACCAAAGCAAATTTTAGCTTCGCAAGCTTTGTTTGTTTTCGCCGTATCGCTGTTTACATACATACATACACGTACATATGTATATGAGCATTTCCTGGGCGTTTCGGACGGTATGTTCGCACGATTTTTTGAACTTTTGAGGCGGAAATATCGCGAAATATTGTATAGTTTTATGATAAAGGGAAAGATTTACGCCACGGATAATGATTAAAGTATGTTAGCGACAGAAATTTAGTTTAATGCCTCTGTTTTAGCTACTTTTAAAATATGGACGTGTTTTTGTAGCGTCCGGAACGCAGTTTAAGTGGCTTACACAGAGGCATTAAACTAAATTTCTGTCGGTAACATACTTTAGTCATCAGATGTGACCTAAATCTTTCCTTATATCATAAAACGATACAATATTTCGCGATATTTCTGCCTCAAAAGTTCAAAAAATCGTGCGAACATACCGTCCGAAACGCCCAGGATATACCCATATCGCTGTATAAGAATTTGCATCATACCGAATTTTTCTGTTGCAACAGAAAACGAATTCAAATTTATGCTGCAAAGTCGACGCCAAAAACCAACAATTCCTTAAGTGGGATGCAGACACGTTAAGAGATTTATAAAATTTGTTGAAAAAATGATTGCTATCTACGAAAGGTGATTAAAGGTGTTGTTTGTTTATTTTCCGTAGCAAAAACTTGGATATCATTTTGAGATTCCCGGGCCCTCTAAAGCCCGGGCCCGGGGCAATTGACCCCCTCAGGCCCCCCCTCTCGTCGGGCCTGCCTGAACTGTTCACATACTTTGGGATGCATTCTAGAATGTATGCGATTTCATCCATCTTTTTCCGACTGGGTAATGATAAAGCATGTGCCCTGAGTGTAATGTTACGCATACGCCATGTGGGGCATAAAAAGCGTTTTGTTTACTTACAGCTTTTACTTGTACATATATCTATCTCAAAAAAAAAAAATTCTAAAAATAAAATTCTAAAAATTCTAGGTTAAGATTTTATAAAAATTGTTATACTCTCAAAGAATGATACAATAACAAGTAAGGAAGCCTAAGTTCAAGTGGAATCGAACATTAGATACTCAGCTGTATGCTTTCATTGTTTGTTTGCGTTTGATGGAAACACGGTGTACTTTATATAAAGCAAGTGCTGCATAAAGTGGGCGTAGCCGCGCCCATTTTCAAAATTTTTATCAGTCATCCAACTAAGCATATGAATATTATTCTTTGAGCAAAATTTCATTCCTTTATGACTTCTAGTTACAAAGATGTCACGTTACAAATTCCCAAAGGGTGTTCCAGAAATATCTTTCTTAAAAAGTAGGCGTGGTCATAAACCGATTTCAATAAATATTTGCGTGGCTATTAACACAAGCTATAAAAGTGTATAAACCAAGTTTCGTCATAATATCTCAATTATTTGTCGAGTTATAGGCTAAGAAATCTCGTATATCCCTTTGTGTAAAAAGAGGCGGTGCCACGCCCATTTTCCAAAATTTTTCTATTTGTTGTTTCCGGTCTATTGTGGAAGTCATGCCACAAAATTTCAATGAATTATCTTTATATTTGACAAAGATATCGCTTAAAATGTTTTTATTAGGCCACTTTATAAAACCCATATATAAAAGTGGGCGTGGTCGTCAACCGATTTCGCTAAAATTTTCAACATGTATTACCACAAGTAATAAAAGTGTACACACCAAGTTTCGTCATTATATATCAATTATTTGTCGAGTTATGGGCTCAGAAATCTCGTATATTCCAGCTTCTAAAAAGAGGCGGTGCCACGCCCATTTTCCAAAATTTTTGCATTTTTCGTTGTATGTCCGCAGGTGGACTCCTGGCATAAAATTTCAATGATATATCTTTATATTTGACAAAGATATCGCTTAAAATGTTTTTATTAGGCCACTTTATAATACCCATATATAAAAGTGGGCGTGGTCGTCAACCGATTTTGACAATTTTTCGTCCAAACATTTGCCTAAGTAGGTATATCACGCGTACCAAATTTCATCGATATATCTTCAACAGTTTCTGAGTTATGACTCATAAAGCTTTCAATGTTTGCTCCTTAATAAGTGGGCGTGGCACCGCCCATTTTGCAAAATTTCATCAAATTTCTTCTTAGGGGCCTGAGCTCAACACGTGGGTAAAATTTCATCGCTCCAGCTATATTAGTGACTGAGATACCAAATTTCCGATTATTTCTATATAGGAAAAGTGGGCGTGGTCATGGTCCGATTTCGCCCATTTTCAATACCAACCGTCCCAGTCTCGATACCAACTTGCATTTCAAATTTCATCAAAATATCTCAATTTTTGCGCGAGTTAGAGTGTTTACAGACGGACGGACAGACGGACGGACGGACGGACGGACGGACATGGCTAAATCGATTTCTCTTTTCACCCTGATCATTTTGATATATATAAGTCTATATCTATCTCGATTTTTTCACTCTGTTACAATCCACCGTTATGTGATTAAAACTATAATACTCTGTGTACTAGTACAGCTGAGTATAAAAATATATCCGAAAAAAAAAATAAAAAGAAACCGAACAAAGTAAGAAAAAGCCCAAAAATACTCCAAGCTTGATTGACACATTTTGTGGGCTTTTTATTGCAAACAAATTCAAAAACACTTAATAAACAAACTTTTTGGCAATGCTTAGCTTATCAATTAATTTAATTTGCATAGAAATGGAATGACAAATTGAAGCCCGTAAAGGCCAATGTTGACAGCCAAATACGTCAATGTGAATTAAATTTGCTTTTCAATGGAAAAAGTAAGACAAGTTAATTTGCAAATTTTTAAAGGTGATTAAAGATAAATTTACAATACCAAAACAGATACGATATCTGTTAAGCGAAACTGTGACTGTGTGGATTCCATGGAGAGATAGAGCGCTTGTGTAAGAGGAAGGGAAATATGAATACTTCTAAAGCGCTCATCGAAAATACAGAGCAAGTGATTTCAGCATAAAGAACAATGCTTGCAATATTTCGCGGTGCTTGTCTACTTTTTATGGGAAAAATTGATTTTTTGCACAAAAACGTTATAACAATATTTTTTATTTTATTTTTTCTTATAAAACCAAATAAATAATGCTGCAAAGCTTCAATTGATATACAAGAAAAAATTTTAAATGTGCTAAAAAAAATTATTACATTTTAATTTACCGCAGCATTTAACTCGATTGTGATTTTTTTTCAGCACATTCATTTTATTTTTTATACTCAGCTGTACTAGTACACAGAGTATTGTAGTTTTAATCACATAACGGTGGATTGTAACAGAGTGAAATAATCGAGATAGATATAGACTTATATATATCAAAATGATCAGGGTGAAAAGAGAAATCGATTGAGCCATGTCCGTCCGTCCGTCCGTCTGTCCGTCCGTCTGTAAACACTCTAACTCGCGCAAAAATTGAGATATTTTGATGAAATTTGAAATGCAAGTTGGTATCGAGACTGGGACGGTTGGTATTGAAAATGGGCGAAATCGGACCATGACCACGCCCACTTTTCCTATATAGAAATAATCGGAAATTTGGTATCTCAGTCACTAATATAGCTGGAGCGATGAAATTTTACCCACGTGTTGAGCTCAGGCCCCTAGGAAGAAATTTGATGAAATTTTGGAAAATGGGCGGTGCCACGCCCACTTATTAAGGGTCAAACCTTGAAAGTTTTATATGTCATAACTCAGAAACCATTGAAGATATATCGATGAAATTTGCTACGCGTGATTTACTTACTTAGGCAAACGTTTGGACGGAAAATAGTTAAAATCGGTTGACGGCCACGCCGACTTTTATATATTTGTATTATAAAGTGACCTAATAAAAACATTTTAAGCGATATCTCTGTCAAATATAAAGATATATCATTGAAATTTTATAGCAGGAGTCCAGCTGCGGACATAAAACGAAAAACACAAAAATTTTGGAAAATGGGCGTGGCACCACCTCTTTTTATAAACAGGAATATACGAGATTTCTGAGCCCATAACTCGAAAAATAATTTATATACAAGTATAATGACGAAACTTGGTGTGTACACTTTCATTACTTGTGGTAATACACGCTCAAAATTTTAGCGAAATCGGTTGACGACCACGCCCACTTTTATATATGAGAACTATAAAGGGGCCTAATAAAAACATTTTAAGCGATATCTTTGTCAAATGTAAATATAATTCATTGAAATTTTGTGGCATGACTTCCACAATAGACCGGAAACAACAAATAGAAAAATTTTGGAAAATGGGCGTGGCACCGCCTCTTTTTACACAAAGGGATATACGAGATTTCTTAGCCTATAACTCGACAAATAATTGAGATATTATGACGAAACTTGGTTTATACACTTTTATAGCTTGTGTTAATAGCCACGCAAATATTTATTGAAATCGGTTTATGACCACGCCTACTTTTTAAGAAAGATATTTCTGGAACACCCTTTGGGAATTTGTAACGTGACATCTTTGTAACTAGAAGTCATAAAGGAATGAAGTTTTGCACAAAGTATAATATTGATATGCTTAGTTGGATGACTGATAAAAATTTAGAAAATGGGCGTGACTACGCCCACTTTATGCAGCACTCGCTTTATATTAAGTGCACCGTGTTTCCATCAAACGCAAACAAACAATGACAGCATACAGCTGAGTATCTAATGTTCGATTCCACTCGAACTTAGGCTTCCTTACTTGTTCTTCTTTCTTTTGCTGCTGCTGCTTTTGCTTCAACTGTTGTAGTCCGTCCTTTTTGATATGGCAATTTTTTCGCGTGAACACTTTCATATATATTTTTTAGTGTTTTTACTGTGTATTCTGCCAGCTAAAAAAAGTATATAAATTTTTCTTTATAACATTTACGCCAACTGCTGCATTTAGAATTCAATTATAATTGCCATTCATCATAATATTTAACAAACTCGGTTTTTTTTTGTTGTGAAAAATTATTTCCGTATCATTGGCCAAATGTGGGCAGGCGTATTTAAATGCGTTGGAACATTTTGCGTTTGCGTATATTTTTTATCTTTTTTTTTTTTGCTTTTGGCTTTGCCATAAAATAAGCGTGAAATATGCCAAATGGTGGAAAATATATAAATAAATATACATATGTATGTATGTGTATATATAAATGCATATATATAAATTTGTGAGTGCTCAAGCATATGAAAATGCAAAATTTAAATAAATTAAATGGCTTTTCAAATAAATAGAATTAACTTCACGCTTTGCATTAGGCTTTTCGAATGCTGCGCAGCATAATCTATTATAAATATAATTTTATTCAACTATTTATCATTTCGCAAAATTTGACTCATTACATTGTGACACAAATTGAGGACTATTTTCTGGGGCGAAATAATTTCCAAACAGAATGAAAGACCACTTTACATATCGTCGCTATAGAAGAAAAAAGACGCAAACTGTTTTGTTGAGGAAGAAAGACGCATTAAAAATATTCTTCGAAAGAAAGACTCTTTATTTTTTTAATAACGAAGAAAGACGCATTTAAATATTTTTTTAGGAAAGAAATGCGTATCCGATTTTTTATTTTTCTTTGTCAATATTAATGCTAATGCGTCTTTCTTCGGCGAAATATTTTATAATGCGTCTCTGTTCGTCGAAATATTTTTTAATGCGTCTATCTTCGTCGACATGTTTTGTAAAGCGTTTTTCTTCCCCGACATATTTTTAATGCGTCTTTTTTCGTCGACAAATTACTGACATGCGTCTTTCTTCTTCCGGAGCGACGATATAGTTAGTAAAATCCCCGAACCGTTTTGCGCCCTGAGTTCAAACTTTTTTTGTTATTGCCATTTTAAATTTGCAGAATATTGTATGAGTGATTTTTAAATAAAGGAAGAAATGGGTTAAAATACGTATCATATAGAAATGTGTTTTTAGGGGACATATATCAAAATTGCACGAGCTTTAATTTCGCAGAATACTTTAACCCGCTAACACCTGCACGAAGAGGTAGTTTTGCCTCCTTTTTAGAAAATCCGGGAAAAAATAGTATTTTGTAGCCCGATAGAGGGTTAAAATGTTCTAGAAAATTATTCGCCATAAAATTTCACTAGGGGTTCCCTCGGATAAAATCTTTGTCTAAAGAAGTTAAACGATTTTCTAGAACATTTTAACCCTCTATATACCTTCAAAATACAATTTTTTTTTTTCAAATTTTTTAAAAAGTGGTACACTTTGTTGAAGTGCTAGAGGGTTAAAGTATTTTACTAAAGTAAAGCTAGTGCAATTTTACCAGGGACCCAAACAGTTATAACTTTTAAAATAAAAGTCCTTGCAAAACAGTTATTTTTGGACTTTTTAATATATTTGAAACAAAAAAAAGTTATATCCGGAGTTTTATTTTTTAAGTCCAAAAATAACTGTTATATCCGGACTTTTATTTTTTAAGTCCGAGAATAAAAGTTAAATCCGGACTTTTATTTTTTCCGGCCAAAATAAAAGTCCTTCTTAATAAAAAACGAACGGCTTATGCGATTGGAATAAAATTGGTACCAATCGATTCGTATTGATTTCCAGAATCCAAAATGTATACTTCTTTAACATTATATATTACTAATACTACGAATTTAGCATAAACAGACATACATCTATTTTCTCATATGGGCATGAATAAGTGATCTTCGTGTCAAGATAACTCGGAAACTAGATCCGACACAGAAAAATGCAAATGATATTCGGAATTAGGAATGAAATTTACTTTAGAAAAGTCTTATTTCGTTCTTCGTGGCCAAAGTTGATCAAAAAGTGTTGATTTAAAATAGCAAAAAAATGTAA
Organism: Urophora cardui; assembly: GCA_960531455.1. Lineage (NCBI taxonomy): Eukaryota > Metazoa > Arthropoda > Insecta > Diptera > Tephritidae > Urophora > Urophora cardui. Next base: position 16,605,596 of record OY482670.1, on the reverse strand, counting down.
TCCGGACTTTTATTTTCCATGTCCGAGAATAAAAGTCCTTTCTAATAAAAAACGAACAGCTTATGCGATTGGAACAAGATTGGCACCAATCAATTCGTATTGATCTCCAGAATCCATAAATGTATACTTCTTTAACATTATGTATTACTAATACTACGAATTTAGCATAAAAACACACACAACTATTTCCTCATATACTATGCATACCAAGTGGCAAAATGCATGCAACTGGTGTTGATCAAAAAGAACTTTGGCCACGAGGAACGAAATAAGACTTTTCTAAAGTAAATTTCATTCCTAATTCCGAATATCATTTCCATTTTTCTGTGTCGGATCTAGTTTCCGAGTTATCCTGACATGAAGATTACTTATTCATCCCCATATGAGAAAATAGATGTATGTCTGTTTATGCTAAATTCGTAGTATTAGTAATATATCATGTTGAAGAAGTATGCATTTTTGGACTCTGGAAATCAATACGAATTGATTGGTACCAATTTTATTCCAATCGCATAAGCCGTTCGTTTTTTATTAAGAAGGACTTTTATTTTGGCCGGAAAAAATAAAAGTCCGGATTTAACTTTTATTCTCGGACTTAAAAAATAAAAGTCCGGATATAACAGTTATTCTTGGACTTAAAAAATAAAAGTCCGGATTTAACAGTTATAAGAGGACTTTTTCCAAAAAAGTTAGAAAAATAAAAAGGATGCATGATTGATCCTGTAAAGGTCCTGGAAGTCATTTTGGTGTCATGGGTGTTCACTTAGCATCATTTTTTGGCCCGGACTTTTTTGACCTCCGAAAAAAAAATAACTGTTAAAATGGGTCCCTGAATTTTACTATATGTTACCAAATTTAAAATGGCAATAAAAAAAGAATTGGTCTCAGGAATCCGCGTTTTCGATTCGCCATCGAACAAGAGAGGTCGGATCGAACAAAAGTGTTCGAACCCATAATGAGTAGTAGCCATTTTCGCTAGCTGGTCGTTAAAAATTTCCTCAGACAGGGAGAAGTTGGTAGCCAGCAGAGAAATTGTGAATCGAAAGCGGCTACTACATATATGGATAGCAGTGGCGGACACTTCATACAAGCCGAAAAGCCCGACATATCTAAATATTTTCCTTCGAATTTCTTTAAAATCTGACTACTTTACGCTTAAAATATGTTTACGACTGAAGTTCTCATGGCGCGTTTGCCCACCAACAACATTCACGCTGTAACATAATGTTACAATAATACAGGCCCACATTATAACATCCGACAAATTGCGCCTAAAAGCTCTCTAGGAAAATAACAGTTCCACAACTTTTATGAGGCTTTCAACACAGAATAATTTATCTTCTTTTTTTTTCTTTCTCTAAATAGAAGTCAACTGCTTATTTTAAGAGTTAAATTGAAAGAAAAAACTAGCAAACCACTAGCCTAGTGGCGATGTCATTAGACTACCAATCCAATAATCCGAGTAGCCAATGTATGTATGCCTACAAATTTGATTTCCATTTCTTTTTTGTCTTTTTTTTCTGAATATCCGCAGGTCAGATGCCGCTTTAATGGCCGCCAAGTAATTCATATAGGGAAGAAAGGAAGGTCTGAGAAGGATAGTAGGATATAGTCCTTGACTCTACATAAATCTAGTTCCTTCCGCTTGAACGTAGCAAGGCGATAATGGACCTACCCAAAGGCAAACTGAGAATCGTCACTAGACTTCTAACAGGTCACTGCATACTCAAAAGCCATATGCACAAACTTGGCATTACTTAGAGTTGTCTGTGGTTTATGTACACTACGAAAGACTACCACAAACGCGGATCTGAAATTGTAATCAAGCTTCAAGTTGCAATGGCACGAAATCTAAAATAATTTAAAGAGTTTCATTTGGAGATTTTCCAAGCATTTCTGCTCTACTTAACAGATTTTCTTGCAACGATATTCCTTCAACTTAGGCGTAGATGTGAATGGCCAGTAGAAGCGACTATAAGATCATATATGTAAGTACTTTGTCCACAGTCCGTCAGCAGGTATTCCTTTGAATCACACCGTAGTGCAGAATATATCATTACAGAAGTATTTGTGGCCGTAGATAGCCCAAGAATCGTTGTGAACCACATATGACAGACAAAAATGAAAATATAACAGGATGGAATTCTTTCGGTCCAAAGCCCACATTAAATACAATTCGTAGATGTATGAAACATCTCAGCTGTGGTAGATTAGTGTGAAGAGCTGAGTGTAGATTAGTTTAAGTTATAGTGGTTGCTAGTTTCAACTAGCACACTTATTATGATACCACGAGGATCAGAAAGACCCCGCATTAAAACCACCATGTGAACTCCATAAATTTTTGAATTTTCATTAATTCTATCGTATCTAGGTTTCTTAGATCTCTGAAATAGAAGGCTCTCGCATATTTCAGTCGCTTTCTGTCCAGTGCTGGACATCCGAAAAGCAGGTGTTTTGCTGTATCTGGCTCCTCCTCGTCCTAACCAGTCCTGCAGTAATCATTAAAGGAAACATTCAACTTTTCTGCATGTTTCCCGAAGATTATATATATGACCTGTTCATAGGCCCATCATTATTGATAAGTTGCTCCAATCTACCGAGTGCGAGTAGACTTTTTCTCCGTACGGTGCTCCATCTTGGCCAGATAAGTTGTATATGTTGCATGTGTTCAGCTTTCGCCACCTGTCCCTAGCTTGTTTTAAGTAGAACTCCTTCAGTAAGAGCTTGCTGGTAGCGAGTGGAATACTTACACTCTTCAAAGTCCAGCAAGAAGTGGAAAGCTTTGTTTGGTGCAGGAAACCGCCTGGTCCAATAAACTCTATCTGGAATTAAGAGCTGAGGTCACATTATTAAGACGTGTCGCGGTGGCAAACATAAATATGTATGTACCGGCAAAACTAAAACTAAATATTTTTCTTAAGCTTTATCAAATTGAACTGCATATCTCCAGCATCCCATAATATTCATATAAATGACAAGCAATCTCACAAAAAAAAAGACTATCTGCAATTTGAAGACCAGAAGATTGACTAGCTGTCAGTCGGAATAAATTGCATCACATATATAAGTATATACATACATATAAGTAAGGATCATGAGGGTCAATGTAATCTCCACGCAATCAATTCTTCAATTATTCATGACAAGTATGTAGCATAAAAATTTGGCATTCAATCAGTTGGCGCGTTCAATCTCGTTCTTCTTCTTTTTGCTCTACGCTTGGCGCGTTCGACTTTCGACTTAAAGCGCTTTTACAAATTGGCATTTGTTTTTTTTTTTGTCTTTTGCTATTTGATTTTCTTAACTTTTCTGCAATTTTTTTATAAGCTCACATATTTACTATGTAGTATATTTATTTGTTTTTGTTTATTGTTTTATTTTTGTGTATGTGTTCTAAGCTAAATATTAACACAGCTATTTTCGCTGGTTGTTCACTGGTTATTTGTTTGTTTGCTTGCGTTATTTATCTTGTTTTCTTATACAGAGCAGCCACTTAAAGTATATATGTATGTATGTTTATCGATGTGTGCCACTGTATCCATCTATATATAACCTGCAGCAAATATAGGGAATAGTCATGTAAAGCGATAGTCTCGCACTAAAGAGCTTATGACTCGCGCAGAGCTGGTTGTAAAGGACTATGTAGTGCGATAGTTTGTAAAAATATATTGCAATATACGACAACTTGCGCCTAAAATCCCTCTAGGAAAATAGCGCAAACACACCACCAGCAACCAATAGTTTAGTTGCCTATCAATAGCAAGCACCGTAATTCTCAACCGTTTTATCACATATGCCATATTAAAGGGCCGAAGCGGTCTCCGTGGGTAAGACAGCGGTAGCGTACACTGAGAGAAAAAAAATATATGGAGGGGTCAAAGAAATTGTTTACCTATTTTGAACACTACTTTCTTTGTTTTGAGTAAATTTTCCTTAAAACATGTAAAAAAGTATTATAAAATATTGCTGTTTACATGCGTTGCCATGGTTTCATATACTTGTTTTGAAAAAATTCATACATTAAAATAATGAAAAATTCTTTAAGCGCCATTCCATTCCCAACTTTCCTTGTTTTGAAGACTTGATTTCTTTAATTTTGAGAAATTAAATTCCCATACAAATCCCCATGGCAACGAATTTGTTTGAATGTTTTTTTATGTTTTTTCCACATTTTTGAGAAAATTTACACAAAAGAAAGAAAATTTTGTATTGGGATGCGTGTTCAAAATAAGGAAAATTATGTCTCTGATCGAGAGAAATTTTTTTTTGAGTGTACGTCTCTAAAGCATATTAAACCCCCCGCTAGCTGGCTTGGTCTAAGAGGTGGTCATGGCGCTGGTCAACGATGGCTTAGCAGGGACAACGGTGCGAGGTCTTTTCGGCATATTTCCCACCGTTGTCTCGGCTAAGTGATGACGGCCACGCAGTCTTCATGACACCCGACCCTCCTCCACTTGGCGCTGGTTTTGGCTATTGATCAGCTTGGATTACGAAGGGGAAATCGTTGCTCCGGTCGGGAACACCTCCCCACAGCCATCCAACTGGACTACAGGCTAAGGCTGGTACAGCTCCGCCATCCATTCAGCACCTTCCAGTAGTGTGCAGCCGTGGGGACGGGATGCCCAGCACGAGAGCCAGTCTTAATAGGTAAGCCAGCGGAAAGAACCGCTGTCTATAGGAGTTACGCTGTCACCAACACCGACTCTCCATTGCCATATTCCTGATACTACTATCCTCTCATCCACGCTAGTCTCCCTCTGCTACTACGACCTGGTCGCTCTCAACTGCTCTGAGATCTCTGTATCATTGCTGCTCAACCTCCTCCGGGAATCTCTCGTTACGAAAAGCTGCTGCCCTCTCAACACCTCCGGCCGTGTGAGTGTGTGTGTTCGACATTAACATGTTGGCTGCCAATGTATCACCGGTTGACAGAGAAGAAGCATCGGACCGTAGCTGACCATATTGGATATAGTTCAGAACGCGTTCTAAAGTTATGTGGAGGGAGGTTGATACTTTCTACTTCTACCGTGTTAAAAAAGATGAAAGCATTGTATTCGTTTCGATATCGAGTATCAACTCTGTCTCTTCATGAGGTAGCAATTCTGCACTAGCTTTGAACTACTGCAATTTGCTGAAGGGCATATTCTAGTTAAACACTCACATCTTCAATTCTTTTCACACACTCAACACTCATATCCGGCCGTTTCCGTTAATTCTACGCTTCATGCTTTTGCCGTTTGTTGTTGTTTGGGCGCGTGCATGTTCTTTCATGTTTTTTCGTGTTGTTTCTTGTTTTTTTTTCAGGTTTTTCATAGTGTTTTATTTTTTGTGCATTCTTTTTGTTTTTGTTTTAGTTTTTGTTTTTGTTTTTTTTTTTTTGTTTTTTTTTTGTTAATGTTTTCTCTTATTTCTTTCATGTTTCTTCATGTTATTTCATGTTCTGACGCTCATTTCCTCATGTTCATTCTTGTTTCATTTTGTATAAATATTAGTTTTCGCAACGCGTTTCGATAAATTTTTAAGCTAGCGTAAACTCTCAAATTCCCCAAATCATATTCGACCCACTTATGTACCCTTCCTGCGTCAAGATTTTCATTTATTTCTTCTGCATGCCGTTCATCGTCTGCTCCTGCTTATCCTTTGTATTGCAACAACGCTTTAACAATCCATTTAAAGTTTACACTTTCATTGCCTCCACTTGGCTACAAGTCTGAGATTACAAGCTCTGAATGTTTTGTTGTTTTAGATTATTGTTTTTGTTTTTTGTTTTTTTTTGTGTTTTTTGTATTTTTTGATTTTGTGTTATGTGTTTTAGATTTTTGTTTTTTTTTTGTTTTTTTTTTGTTTTTGTTTTTTCTTATTGTGTTTATTGGTTGCTTTGGTCCTTCGCTCTCACTGCTCATTTTTGACCTTCACTTGGCTTGCGTTTTCTTTTTCAATTTTTTTTCGGAGTTTTTGTTTATTTTTATTTCCACTTGTTTTTGTTATTTTTCTTCGTTCATCCTTTGGTTTTTTTTTTTGTGTTTTTTTTTTTGTTGTTTTTGGCTAAGCAAGATAAATGCTTTAGCCGGAAAAGGCGTTTCGCATTGATGGATTTTGTAGTATCTTCTTCTCCATTATTTTTTTGGGCATTGCTTATTTAATCGGAAATGCTTGTTTTTTTGTTTGCTGATACTTTTCACTTGAGCGTATGTGTATTTGTGTAATATGTCTGCCTGCGTAATTTTGATTGTGCTGCGCATCAGGTTGCCTTCACTTTGCGTTAGATAAACGTTTTGGCAGTGTTTAATGTTGCAAAAGCGTAAAAGCTTTAATAGTTGCAAAATATTGGTAATGGTTTTAAGTTGAAATATTTGTGTAGTTATGTGTGTGTGAGTAGAATTAAGTTCTTAAAATTTAAAATTTCTTTATGCATGCTTTATTGTAGTTAAATTTAGCGAAATTCTACATAAAGTTAATAAGTTAGCTTATGGCATATGGTGTACCTATAGCAGGGCCGTGCGCACGGGGGGGTTTTGGGGGTTAAACCCCCCCCATGACCAAATCTAAGTTGCAATGATTTTGCAAAAATTTTCAAAATACAGTTTATAAATTTTGCATTGAATTTTGACTCATAATTTTTGACAATATTAGTTACAATAATTTTACGGAAGAAGAATTGGTAAAAGTTGCAAAAAATAAGGTTGGCCAATACATAAGTTCGGCACTTTGAATTGCACTTGGAGCTTTCCGAAATTACAAAGTTGTGTAGCATATGTTCGTTTGGCATTTTTTAAAAAATTGTACTGATAACAAAAAATGTTCATTTTGTGAAAACAGTGAGCAGTTTCAATTAACAAGTACACGGAAAGAAATTTGTATACCTGAATCAAGAAAAATGCTTTCTTGAACTCAAAAATTGACTTAATTATTACTGGAAATAAGAAATTGAGTTTTCCAAAAATGAGACAATTATTTTCTTATTCAAGAACAAAAAAAAAATTCAAGAACAAAAAAACAAAATCTATAGAAAAAAAATGTTGAAAAAAAATTTTTTAATAAATAAGAACATCTTTTCTTAAATTTGCTTAAATGAAGAAAATCTTTTTGCTAATATCAAGAAGAATTTAAGAAAATTGTGTTTCGACGAATTGGAACAACAAAATACCTACAGCGAAAAAAAAAATGTAAAATGAATAAGAAAACGTTTTCTTGAGCGAAGTAAAATTTTTCTTGCTGAATTTGCATTTCCAAAGTTACATGTATTTTTTTTCATTTGCCATCCGCTTTGCATATTTCTGAACATTTTTGCAATTCTCAGACTGTTAGTGAAGCATTTGGTATAAGGAGTTCACTATTTGCATCTTCATTTATATTAAATAAAATGTTGTCATTTCAATAAACAAGTCCTAGGAAAATACTAGTTGACTAATTTTGGTTTTCTAATCCCTCATGATTAGTTTTCATTTTCTTTAATTTTTACGTTTTTAATATTTTTAGAAAATATTTGCTTAATTTAATATTTAATATTTTCTTATGCCTCAGACACACATGTGGTATGAATATTAGAATATCAATATTATGCTATGAAAATTTTCAATTAAACTACAATATGAGGGTGACACATATGTGGTATAGATCGAAATATTATTACTAAACTACGATGTGTGTCTCTCGCATTACTTACTTAAGCTCTTATAAGAAAAGTTTTACTTGCAACAAAAAAATAATTTCTTAATTTATTTCAAAAAACAAGAAAAAAACACTTACCCTAAGTAAATTATTTCTTATTTATTTAAAATCCAATTTTACTTGAAGCAAGAAAATGTTTTCTTATTTATATAAAATCCAATTTCACTTGAAGCAAGAAAATTTTTACTTATTTATTTAAAATCCAATTTTCTTGGATTTTCTTGATATTAAGAAATTATTTTCTAAGTTCAAAATCAAGTCTAATTTTTCTTGTCTCGGCATTGATTCTAGTAAAAAATTCTTTCCGTGTACTATTCAGGACCTGGTTAACTAGGTTTTGATGAATCATAATGAGTTTCAGAAAAGTTAGAGAACATTTAAATTTATGGTGTATGGGTCTGGATATCTGTTTCAGCAAATATGTTTATCTTAGCGAAAAATGTATGCGAATGCAAACCAAAATTAAAAACCCCCCCAAGGCTAATTCCTGCGCACGGCCCTGACCTATAGATAGTAGCTCAATCCATATAATATTGTTAGGTTAGCTGTTTGATGATGATTTTTAGAGGTTGTGTTGCTTTACATATAAGGATTGATGGTGATTGATGGCGATTGACGTTAATTGATGTAAGTAATCTATATTGTTTGATGACGTTTGATAATGACGCATGACGATTGATGGTAATTGGCTGTAATTGATGACGATGACAGATATTGATTGATGATGTTTGTTAATGATTAATTACGATTAATAATTAATAATCCTTAATGTAATGGTAGGCTAGCTCATTGACGAAGATTTTTAGTGGTTGTGTTCCTTAACATTTAATGATTGATGACGATTTATAATGATTGATGGCGATAGACAGTAGTTGAATTGTTGTTTGTAAGCGACATTGATGGATGATGTTTTATGATGACCAATGAGGGAAATTGATTTATATTGATTGAGGATGAATGATAAATGAAGGTAATATCAGATAAAAATTGTTCAATCTCATTGATGGCGATTGATGATCGAACAACCCCAGAAATGATTGATCATAGATAATTTCGATAGGCGATGAATAATGATGATGGTTCATAATGATAGAAATGGCGATTGACAGCAGCTGACATTTATTGATGATTGATGACCGTGATTGATTTATAAAAACTGATGATGAATGACGAATCATGAATGACGAATGATGAATGGCGAATGATGAATGGCGAATGATGAATGGCGAATGATGAATGGCGAATGATAAATGGTGAATGGCGAATGATGAACGATGAATGATGGATGATGAATGACGAACGATGTGTGATGGATGTCGAATGATGAATGGTGAATGATGAACGATGAATGATGGATGATGAATGGTGAATGATGATAATACGAGAGGCAGATTATTGTATCTGATTGATGATTGATTGAGGATTAAGGCATATAAATGATTGGTGATAAATAATGTCGATAGCTGATGACTAATGAATGATGGATGATGAATGGTGAATGATGATAATACGAGAGGCAGATTATTGTATCTGATTGATGATTGATTGAGGATTAAGGCATATAAATGATTGATGATAAATAATGTCGATAGCTGATGATTAAATATAACATATGATGACTGATGATGATGGTTGATGTTTTCTTTTGTTGTTGTTGTTGTTGTTGTTAGTGTTGTTGTTGTAATAGCCACCAAGACACTCCTCGAAGGTTTTTTGGAGTGGAGGGGAGGTAAAAGTCGAAAAAAGACACCGAGGATTGCGCATATTAGCCGAAACCGGTTTGTCTCCAAACCAAACTTGACAAGGGATGACGGAAGATCGTTCCACAATACATCATATTCCTACCCTGTCGGAAAAACAAGCAACCAAAAAGAAGTAAAAGTCCCTTGCTCGAATAAATCCGTTACGCTCGGGTACTAGTCCCGTCTGACACTAGCCTGACTGTCGTGCGCATGATTTTTTGGCCATTATCAACCTTCCACGCCGGTGGATTTTAGTCGCATCTTAGATAGCTGTACGAAGGTTAATATGCACTGAGACCTATGGGTCTATTGTGCCCTTAATCGCCTCTTACGACAGACATTTCTTACTAAGGGTATATTCTAAGCCCCCTAGCCCACTGAGGATGATGATGGTTTGTTGAGTGGTGATAATTGATACGGCTATTGTCGGAGATTAACAATGATGACTATAGTTTAAGATGATTGATGATTGGCACAGGCAATTAAGTGGTCAACCATGCTTTAATTTATTTGAAGCCTCAATCTCCCGAACCTTTAATTTGCTCCACATGCCACCCGGTAAAACAAATGCCTTAACTTTCTGCCTATCAAACTTAAACTCGCTCCAATACAAATTAAACAGCATCGTTCTTTTTTTTTTGCTTTTTAAGTATAAATTTCAAACTCAAAGCATTTAAGTACTTTATTTCCATTCAATTCAAAGCAGCAGCCGCAAGGTGCCATTCATTGTGTCACATTCATTAAGTCATCACTTTTTTAAGTCATCTCAACCACTTACATGCCTACTCGCCCACTCCTTTAGCGCGCTCAATGCTTTTAACGTCAACACAAATTTTATTATCTGTCAACGCATTTGAGAATTGTGCGAAACTTTTAAAAAGTCATTTCAGGCGGCGCACACTGCGTTATTCTTCGCCAGCAACTTATGGTGCTTCTTCTTCTTGTTCTTATTCTTCATTTTCATTATACTTACGTACGTACTTTTTGTGTGTCTTTTGTTATAACTTTTTCTGCATAAACGAGCCACTCAGGCCACTCAAGTCATTCCCATTCTCCATTTTAGGTGTGCTTTGTGCTTTTAAGTCCTTGTTCATATTTCAGCTATGAGCGCAAGCAACAACAAAGTGGCGACAAAAAAAAAGGAAAAACCGCCATTTTATCAAAAATTCGAGTCAACTCAATGCGAACTATTCAGAAAGTGTTAAAAGTGTTTTGAAGTCGAAGCTGCGGATGATTTTCACAAAAAAAGAGCGTCATTTTACGTTGTGCGCATTGTTTATGGCCGCGGCCGCAGCGCGCGCTGTCGAGTGTCGCTGACAGTTGGCATAGCGCAGCCAACTTAACGTCGCATCATATTTTATGCGCCTTGTTGATGCTGATGACGACACAAATGACACTGTGTAACAGTGGCACAAAATGTGTTAATAATAATAATAATAAACCCAACGATTTCCCTCCACCCACCCAACCGCACGAGGGGCGCATCCGCATGACGTACGGAGATTTTAAAATAAAATTTGGCCAAGGTGTTGAGTGGTAGAAGTTTATTAAACGTCGAGAACTTATACTGCTCAGCTACAGAAAATATAATTCCATCAGCTGGATATACATATGTACATAGAATAAAATATAAAACTACAAATAAAAGTAATAGACAAAAATAGAATAGTCAATTAGAGCGAGAGATTTGTTGTCACTTGTTAAGAGCGCACAACAGAATTTTTCTTATCAGATAAATAGAGTCTGATATATCGAAATGAGTAGAATAATCATTAAAAGATTTACATAAGCAACGAAGTGGTTCGTGTAATTCAAAATTAGTTCTACACTGCTTTAAAAAGATAGGTTGAAAATGTCTTGATGGTCGAATAGGAACATTTAAGTTTATTTCGGATAGGAGAAATTGACTGCTTATGGATCCTTTCAGTAGTTTAACCAGAAATATTACACCTAACATTTCCCTGCGGCTTGATAAGGTTGGAAGATTAATAAGCTTCAAGCGACTAGTGTACGAGGGAAGATTTGTCCGTGGGTCCCAATGAAAGTTCCTTAACGCAAAAAGTAAGAACTGTTTTTGAATTGATTCCAGTCTATCGGAATGAACTTGATATTGCGGACTCCAGATTATTGAAGCGTATTCTAGTATAGGTCGTACTAATGTTGTAAACAGGGCTTTAGTTACGTAAGGGTCATTAAATTCCTTAGACCAACGTTTTACAAATGCTAGGATACTTTTAGCTTTGTTTACTGTAGCATTAATATGCAGGTTAAAGTGGAGCTTACTATCAAATCTTATTCCTAGGTCAACAAAATCGTAAACCTGTTCCAAACTATAGTTATTAATTGTGTAAGACGCAGGTTGAAGGATCTTCCGTGAAAAGCTCATAAATTTACATTTACTAAGATTGAGTGGCATAAGATTAATATTGCACCACGTAGCGAAGCAATTTAAATCATTTTGTAGGGCAGATCTTTCCTATCTAGTATTTGTGGCTGAGTGAAAGTTTTTGTTTTAGAAATAATAGTGCAGCTGGGTATTTTAACCCTTCAGTTCTTGTATAAAAAGTGCTAATTTATGTTTACATTATAATGCAAAAGTTAAAACCAAAAAATTTATAAGTAAAACCGAATTATATTCCTTCAAGTTAACCCCAAGCGAATTAACATCTAATTAATTACACTTGTTTAACCCTTTAACAGCCACTTTAGAAAATTTTATTTAAATTTAATTAAATCGACCCCCAAACGAAAACTTGGTTTAAGGTAAAATTGCTTATAAATCCCACCGAAAATTGTTCGCAATTTTTTTTAACCCTTCAACGACCAGCCGAAAATTTTGTATTTAAAATTTCAATAAAATTTTCGCGCAAACTTCATGTAAGCTTGAGCGATTTGAAATATTGGTAGGAGAAATGTTTTGATACCTTTAACCCTTTAACTGCCACTTGAAATACATATTGAGTTAATTTTTGTTTTTATAAAATTTGATAATGAAACTGGTCCCAGAGCACCTCCTGAGGTGAAATGTGCAGCTCAAAACTTCTATAAATCGCTTTAACCCTTTAGCTGACAATTTGTTTCTTACCCACTTAACCCTTTAGCAATCACTAAAATTAATTTAAAATTTCAATACAATTGTCTCGCAAACTTTATCTAAGCTCGATATGGAATGTTCGAAAAATTGTTTGTAACCATTAACCCTTTAACTGCCACTTGAAGTAGATGTATTTATTTTTGTTTTCAAAAAATTTTACCATGAAATCTCATCCGAGAGCACCTAAAGTGAAATGTTTAGCTGAAAAATTCTATACATCTCTTTAACCCTTTAGCTGTCATAAAAATAATTTTTTTCTTACCCACTTAACCCTTTAGAAATCACTTAAATTAATTTAAAATTTCAATAAAAATTTCTCCCAAATTTCATCTATGCTTAACGGATGTGAAATTTTGATAAGAAAAATGTTTTGCAACATTTTAACCCTTTAACTACCACTTGAAATACATATGTTTATTTCTGTTTTTTTTTTTTTTATAAAATTTAATACTCAAACTTCGCCTGAGTCCACCTAAAGTAAAATGTTCAGTTGAAAAAATCTGTAGATATCTTTAACCCTTTAGCTGCCATAAAAATAGTTTTCTTCTTACCCACTTAACCCTTACGCAATCATTTAAATTTTTTTCAAATTTCAATAAAATTTGCTCGCAAACTTCATCTAAGCTTAACTGATGTGACATGTTAACACTAAAAATGTTTTGCAATATTTTAACCCTTCAACTGCCACTTGAAATACATATGTTTATTTCTGTTTTTTATAAAATTTAGTCATCAAACCTCGTTCGAGAGCAGGAAAAATTCTATAAGTCACTTTACCCCTTTAGCTGCCATTAAAATAAGTTTTTCTTATCTACTTAACCCTTTCATACTATTTTTTTTTAATTCCAATAAAATTGGCTCGTAAACTTCATCTAAGCTTAATCGACGTGAAATCTTGATATAAAAAATGCCTAGTAACCAATTAACCCTTGAACTGCCACTTGAAATAAATATATTTATTTTTGCTTTTACAAAATTTGATCATCAAACCTCGTCCAAGAGCACCTAAGCTGGAAAATTCTACAAAAATTAACTTATATATATCGCTTTAACCCTTTAGCTGCTATAAAAATAATTTTTTTCTTACCCACTTAACCCTTTAGCAATAATTTTTTTTTTTTTTTTTTTTTCAAATTTTATAGAAGTGGAACTTCAAACTTCTTTATTAAATTTTCTAAAGGATTCGGTGCAAACTAACATACAATTACCTCAAATTGTTACACAGTGTTTTGCGCACCATTTTCGCGGCATTCCCAATAAAGTCTCTGCTGCTGCTGCTGCCGAAGCCGCCGCCATCATTTTCATTCAAATTTCGAAGCCTCAAATTTATGATTTTACTCAAAACAAAAGCTATCATTGTGTCACCGCTTCTTTGTATGTAGTATTGTTGTTATTGTTTTTGTAATCATTGTTTTCGGCAATCGTTGGCTTCCACGCATTGCTCCACACTCCTCTGCTGCTCGTCGTTCTTCCTCTTCTTTTTACTCGCCAACTGCTTTTCACTTAATAGTTTTGCATTTGCATCCTTTCGTCTTGCTCTTGGCATTGTGTGTGTGTGTGTGTGTGTGTGTGTGTGTGTGTGTGTGTGTGTGTGTGTGTGTGTGTGTGTGTGTGTGTGTGGAAAATTAAAGTTGCCTTCATTCAGCCAACACATACACATCTACATATGCGACATCAACAACAAAACAACATGTGAGTTGATGCAGGAGGGTAGTGGTGGTGACTTCAAGCTAAAGTTGCACAAAGTGGCGCAAAAGCCTGAAAAGGCACAAAAGTAGTTTTATCAAACTTTTTGACTCAGGTAATAACTGCTTGCAGCGCAACGCGCTGCCACATGTGTGCCGTCTTTTGCTTTTGTGTATGTATGTACATATGTATGTGTGTGCGTGTGTGGTTTGAATGCGCCTCCTTGCCAAGTAATGCCCATAAAGTTTGTTTCTTCCTTTCAGCGAACAATTTCAAATCTGCGCGCCACACACTAGTTAAATTGTTTGCCAAGCCCGAGCAAAGCGCTGCAAGTTTTGATTGAGCAACGTAGGGTTTTCTATTGGGGAAATAATACACATGCAACTCTGTGCATTTGCGTGAGTGTAGCGGCAGCGAAGGAAATGCGTGATTAAAGACGTTGTCTGCTTGATGAATTACTTTCCAATTGACTCGCTAAGTGATGGAAGAATTGGGTAGTTCCGGTAATTGATATTGAGATGGAAAGCGATTGAAAAATGTGTAGTCAATATATTGTCTAAATAATTTTGAGGTTGTGTGTGATTGTCAAGTCCGCCAATATGAATGACGATGCCATTTTCTAGACTTCCGCTGGATTTTAGTTCAAGAAAATGCTGGTACGCGGCAGTTTTATGTATTTCGTTGGATTTAGAAGTTGATTTATTCCAGCTTACTGATGATTGACAAATATCAAGGCTTATCCAAATAGAGGTTATATTACTTCCATTTTTATGTGTGTGTTTTCTTTAAAAATGTCAAAGTCGAAAGAGAAGAGAAATGAATATCAAGGAAAAATTTTTGCCAATTCGTTTTGTCTGACATTCACACTTTTTAGTATACATACACAATTCCAATCAGCTTATCTACTGCGATATCCTTCTTTAGATAATTCTTGACAAATATTAATAATAGTTGAAAAAAGTTTGACAATTATTGATTCATGTTGATTGATGCATAATGATTTGACAATTAGTTGTTACCCACATAGCATTGAGATGATTATATTTTGAATTTTCGTCCAATTGAATCATTTTTTATTACTCTTGGTGACTGTATGCTGAGTGAAAATAAAACTGAGCAGAAGGAATAATCATATATGTTTTATTTAGATGATCAAAAACTGATGACCATTTTTTAACCACATACCAGAATCACTTTTGACTATTTTTGTTGACTTTTACTTTACAAAACAGTAATATTCATTTATAAACAAATGTACATTTGTTGTCAAATAAATTTTGAACATCAACAGAAAAGGTAAGCAAAATTTCCTAAGAAAAAAATATATATACATATGGAAATAGTTTTTTAATTTGTTTAACTCTTTATTTTCAGATTCTAAAGCAGATATTTATACATTTTCGGTGGAATTGGCTAGTTAATAAGAACACATACATATGTAAGTATGTATGTACCATTGCTTTTCAAAAATATATTCAGTTTTTTAATTTTTTTAATTTGTTAAACAAATTTTGTTTTTAGATACCAATCTATTCAAGCAATTCAAACAGTTAAGTAAATACATATATTAAAGCAGATCAGCATTTTCGGAATCCGTAAGTATATACATACATATCACTAGCTTTATGGGCCCGTCAGAATCAATTATTTATTTTGAATTGCATGTATTTGTTACGGCAAAGTTGAAGTACTGAATGTGTCTATCTTCATTCAAATATGTACATGTAATTCAAGTCAGTTAAACGGATTACTGTATTGACGGAAAAGTATTCATTCTGACGGCCCTATTAGCAACACAAAAATAATTTCTCATACGCAATGTTGCTCCAATTTATGTTACACAAAATTTAAATTTCGGCTGAAAATGTGACTTGCGAACATGCCTAATGCCTAAATGACATAAAGAAACGATAGTAAATTTATTTAAAATATAAATTGCTGGTTAATGACCATTATTGCAAATAAATTTATTATAGTTGCTTTCTTAGACTATATGTATGTATATGTATATAGTTATTCTCCTCTGGCTGAATGAATAAGCGATTTTGAATTGACCATACGGACATGTTAGGACCATTTTATATTTCGCAACAAATTCGGTCCAATAGAAATGTAATAATGTAATTGTCTTTTCTTTATTTAAAGGTATTTTCCAATTTAAGTTTCAACTCAATGAGAAGGAAGTCCTACAAAAACAGTTTAAATTTTCTTGTAAATTAATTAAATAATTTTTAATTTTTGTTAACACATACGTATATCAATTCTTAATTATTTTCCATAAATAATAATAATAATACAATAGCGCTATTATAACTCTGACGAGTTTTATGGCCGAGCTTCTCTCCCAATTCGAGGTGTGCTCCTTTTTGTTTTTCCTACTAATTGGGTGGACCTACAGTTTTATGCCGGCTCCGAACGGCGAATGCATTTTTTGTGAGAAGCTTTTTCATGGCAGAAATACTCTCGGAGGGTATGCCGCCCACTGCCGAGAGGTGAACGCTGCTCTTAAAAAACCCAATAATTGGATTTTTACTAATTAGAAAAATTGTTTTGGTGTTTGGCTCGGTCCGTGGTTTCAACCCGAGACCTCTGGCATAGCAGGCGAGCACTCTACCCACTGCACCACAGCGGCCATTCCATTTTTCCGTATTTTCCATATTTTCCATAAATAGATTAATATAATTGAGGTGTAATTAATATATATATTAATATTAATAAATTTTATTAACAATTTTAAATAATAAAAAAATTGTTCAGGGTTTTTAATTATAAAATGTGATAAAAAAATGTTACAAAAAGTAATAAGAAAGGAATATAATGTAATCATAAAATTATATCACATATGATTCAAAAAATAATTGAAAAGTTATCATGAAAAACAATCAATTATGATCACGAAATAATGATAAATATGATCAAAAAATGATTGTGAAAAACAATCAAATGTTATTCCCAAAAATATGAAGTAGGAGATTTCAATGATATCAAATTTGATCAAAAAATTATTGAAAAATGTTTAAAAATATGTATCATAAATGATTACTTAAGAATAATCATATTTAGGGTACATTTTTCTCCCGACGATTCACTCATATTCCAATAGAAAATGTTTTTAAATTTGATCGTTTTTAATCATCTGGGGGTATGATATTTGAATATTTTTTGATCAAAATTTTCAAAAAATGCTGGCTGGGTATGTGTGAGGAAGATCATAATGATTGATGTTGATTTCTAAGTCTGTGTGCCAATCGGCAACATTTTTCTCTTTGGGAAAATGAGGTAGAAAATTTTACCATGTTGAGATAAAAAACAAAATTTTGCTGTGCCAAACGGAATAGAAAATTTTGACAGTTACAAAGATAAACTTTTGGGCGAAAACGGACAACGATACAAATTTAAAACGTTAATGAATGTAATTGTTGATGGCAATATTGATGGGAACAGAAGAAATGTATTCATGTAATCATCTCATGTTATTTTGTTTTTAAATATTTGTGTTACCTGTATGTGTATGTAATTACAAAATGTCAAAATTTTACCTAGCCCATTGAGCTAGGTAAAATTATGACACTAGAATTCACCACGAATACTGCCAAAATTTTACTCCCTTATGTCAAAATTTCATTTTTTCTACCGATTGGCACACAGCCTAATGAGTATTTAATAATAGGTCCGTTTATTATTAGCTAGTTATGAATAGTTAGCCAAGTTTCGGCTGGCAAATCGTTTCTTGAGTCAAAAAAATAGCAGAAGAGAGCCATTGACAGCTCCAAATTTCAGCTAGTAAAATTTTCCCTAGCTGAAATTATTTGCTGCCAAAGTAAGAAACAGCTGTTGAAAAAATAAACAAACGAATACTTTTGATTTTATTACTTTTGAAATTTTCTGAATTTTTGAAATAGAAATAAAGAAAATTAAATGTTTTTTTTACAAAAAATACCCATTAACAGTCAAAAATAGCATTCAAATTACTAATCGCTAATTTTTACTATTATTCCGTTTCTTCATTTTCTGTTCGTTTCGCTCTTTATGAGCGCAATTCCTTCCGTTTTGCTCACTTGACAGCTAGCTGCTAGTTTAATAAGAAACAAACCTTATGATTTACTATTCTTGATAATGATTGACAAAGTTTGCTTATTATTGATGATAATGATTTGACAATTAGTTGTTATGATTGACGATGAACATAATGATTGATGATGATTGCTGAAGAAGGTTGCTAATGAACTAATATCTGTGGTCACAAGCAATAATCGCTTAAGTCGACTTAGGAAGATTTCGAGTTATATATATCATGTTATTCTCCTTTTAAAACACTATATTTCTGTAAAACCCCCATGCTTATAACTTAATTCAATCAAAAGATAGAAATAAAAACATTAAGGCTTAACTTACAATAGAGGTATATTAAACTTGCTATAACAGCCAAAGTAGGTTTATATACTTAATCAAATTTCTTCACGACATTTTGTTTTATTTACAAAATTTGATCGTAACATTGTGGATGGCTCACTGATTTTGCCTCCATAGTTTTTAATCGACTTTTATGATTTGTTAAGAAACGCTTTCGAATATAAAAATCAATTTATCTCGAAATCATTCTTTAAGACTTAAGCGATTATTGCAAATTGCCACAGATATTCTTGATATTGATTGACAAAGTTTGCTAATTATTGATGAATCTTAATTGATGTATGATTTGACAATAAGTGATAATGATTGAGGATGATCGGTATTGTTTTATGATTATGATTGATAATGGTGATTATACTTTACGATGATTAATGACTGCCGATTAATCACCAATTGAGAACAAGAAGAGGAAGAGGAAGAAGAACAAAAATAAGAAGAAAAAATAAGAGGAAGAATAAGAATAAGAATAAGAAGAAGAAGCAGAAGAAGAATGATTGCTACTGGCTGATGATGATTGTTTGGGAGTGGTGATTGACGATGAACGGTATTGTTATGTGATTATGATGGATAATGGTGATTGTAATTTACGATGATTAATGATTGATTGTTAAGAGCGAATTAAGAAGAAAAACAATAATAATAATAAGAAGAAGAATAAGAAGAATAATAATAAGAAGAAGAAAAAGATAAAAAGAGAGAAAAAGAAGAAGAATTAATGATACTGACTGGCAATAATTTATGATGATTGGAGTTGTTTGACAGTGGTGGCTGACTTTGATTGACAAGTTACTAGCTACTGTTGATTGATTATATTAATTTATTAATATTTAAGATGCTTGAGATGCTAACTGCTGAAGATTTTATTGATATAGCTGACCAAATTACCCAAAACAAATGTTAGTTTTAATATTTCTTTTTTAACACGCTTTTATTAGCTTCACCTGTATGTATGTATGTATGTATGTATGTATGTATGTATGTATGTATGTAACTTCATCCCATCCTAAAAGTTGAAACATTTAACTAAATTATTATATCTTTCAAACATTCACTTTATTGTGTTCTCTCTATTATTTCTATTCTCCTCCGGATTCGAAACATGACATCAACAGCCCAACGGCATCATATAGTAGGACATTCAACATTATACCTCATGCTTCATTGCGGCTTTTATGTTACCTTTCTTCAAAATAGCCTCTATGAATTTCAATTCACTCCCGTATACAAGCCAATAAGTAACAAGCTTGCAGGGTACGGAAAAACTCACTCACGAACGCTCAAAAATACATTTTTCTCAAATCACAAACAAATGTTCAAAGAAAAACGTATAACCACTCAAATAGCGAGCGAACTAACGCACAACAGCCAACGATCGCTCATAGCGATGGCGATAAACTCAATGCATAAATTCACTCAAAAATAAAGCTTGAAGCTTTCTGTTTTGGGTTTGTTGTATTTGCAATAACATCAACCGCATGTACAATGTACATACATACGTATGCAGAGCAAGAACTGGTTTTGTTTGTAATTCAGGGCTGCTCACCTCATAGGCACTCAAAGCACAATTGTTTTTGTTTTGTTCCGAATCATAGGCACAGATACATATTTTCACTTCAAATATGAAAATAAAATTTTCTTTGCACTCCCATAAGCACTCAGATACAAAAAAATTTTATATGAATGTGCTTATGATTCATATTGAATGTGCAGAGCAAAAGCACTTTGTATAGGAGCTCGAGCACTGCCGTAAGAAATCGAAATTTACAATAACAAATTTGTAATAAAAAAAAAAATTCAAAAAATTAAAGCACTGTAAAAAATTTGTATTCAAAAAATTTTCATATAAAAAATAAAAAAATTTTTAATGTATTTGATACTACCATTTGAAAATAAATTCTAAAATAATATTTTATTATAATTCATAAAAAAAATTAAATGAGCAAAAAAATTTTTCAGTGCATATACAAAATTTGTAGGTGTATTGAGTTTTGTACTTTCAATACGAGAGCGTTGAGCAGCCCTGTTGTAATTCATTTAATAGTAAGTGCTGAATCAACGAAAAGGAACCCTAATTACATTTTTATACAATGTTTTGTAAACGTGAGGTGAAAAAAATTTCTCTAAAAATAAAAAAAAAAAATAAAAATAAAAAAAAAAAAATGCGCCACTCGGGACTCGAACCTGAGCTCCTTGGTCCGTAGGCAGCATACCTCACCATTACGCTACAAACGCATTCGGAACTTTGTTGTCTAAATTCGAATTTATTCAATCAGGTTTCTTTTTTTTTGTTCTTTTCAAATGCTTCACCTCAACTTCTCTTCACTTTCTGATTGTAAAATATAACAAAACGTTTGGGAAATTTTGTATTTCCAAACTAGTTTGGAAAACCTTGAATAAAAGGGTTTGGAAAATATTGCATAATAAGCTAGTTTACTTCACTGCATATTGGAATTTTTGGTAGAAGTTATAAATACATATGTATGTAGATCTATTTCGGAGAACACCACATCCCATCAGACTTCTTTTTACTTTTATTCTTGCGTCCGCATAAAACATCCTTTAATGAAAAATTTCACTAAAAAGTCAAAAATAAATAATAGCTTAAAAAACTAAAAAACACGCTTTAATCTTAAAAATCGTACTAAAAATTGAGAAATAATTTAATTAGAAACAAAATGAACGAAAATATAAGTATTTAAGGAAAAGCGTGGGGCTGCTCAATAATATTTGAACATGAAAATATTCGATTCGTACAACTAGTACAAAAATATACCTAGTTGCGAAATTAAAGAGTACGATATATGAAATCTCAAAAAAGTCAAAATAAAATTATTAGTAAAAAAACACCGATTTTAAATATTTTTTGACATACTGAGCACCCCACGCTTTTCCTTAA
The DNA here is from genome assembly GCA_960531455.1 of Urophora cardui. Classification (NCBI taxonomy): domain Eukaryota; kingdom Metazoa; phylum Arthropoda; class Insecta; order Diptera; family Tephritidae; genus Urophora; species Urophora cardui. The sequence goes on along the minus strand of OY482670.1, from coordinate 16,584,094 downwards.
ATACTTATATTTTCGTTCATCATTTTGTTTCTAATTAATTAATTTTGTTTCTAATTAAATTATTTCTCAATTTTTAGTACGATTTTTATTAAAGCGTGTTTTTTAGTTTTTTTAAGCTATTATTTTTTTCACAGAAATCGTTTTCGCGGCGAGCACTCAAACCTAACGGTCCAGCATCGACCGACATTCATTGCGTACTTAGATACAGCTTCGAAATTCATTGTGTAGTTACGCCTTCATACATACATACATACATATGTACTAGGGCGGGTCGATTTGTGGGGAGGCAAAAAAATCGCCCATGGCTCTGTGAAAATCATATTCTAGGGATCAAAATAAGAAACTTTGCCGAAGGAACCATACCTCTAAAACGAATTCTGATGTCCCCCAATTTGGGTCGAACTTTTGGGTAGGAAATTTGGTATCTCAGTCACTAATATAGCTGAAGCGATGAAATTTTACCCACGTGTTCAGCTCAGGCCCCTAAGAAGAAATTTGATGAAATTTTGGAAAATGGGCGATGCCACGCCCACTTATTAAGAGTCAAACATTGAAAGTTTTATATGTCATAACTCAGAAACCATTAAAGATATATCGATGAAATTTGGTACGCGTGATTTACTTATTTAGGTAAACGTTTGGACGGAAAATAGTTAAAATCGGTTCACGAGATATGAAAAAAACAAATCGTCTGAAAAAAACAAATCGTCGCTGCGCCAACAAATTCAGTTATATGTTTTTTTTTCGATTTTTTTATTACATATTTATTTAGCGCTATCCGCTAGCCACATTTCTGCATTTCCCGTTTTCTGATATCCTTTTTTGGTTAGAAGTTATCAAACACAGCTATATGCTCTCAGTAGTAGAAATGCTCTGTAAAATCAGTTATACATCTATTTTCGTATAATTCTTTTTTGATTTCAGGTTATTTTTGTGTAAAAAAATTATTTAAAAAAAGCGTATGTAACCAATTTTCAAAATAGGAGGGGCACTGGTTAATTAAATAATGCATTTCCAAGCTATCGCTAATTGCATCGGACCCTAGCGAAGAATAGTATACACATCTTTCACGATTTCTTACCCCCACTAGCAAATTTAAACAATTTGTAAAAAGAGCTATGTGCTGTAAAACGGCGCAAATGCTTCATGCGAAGTGGTTGGTCAAAAAAAGTAAAAAAAAAAATTGCACAAGTCTATTACATATGTGTAGTATCATTAGTTAACAATTCAAACTAGAATAAATAATAGCTTAAAAAAACTAAAAAACACGCTTTAATCTTAAAAATCGTACTAAAAATTGAGAAATAATTTAATTAGAAACAAAATGATGAACGAAAATATAAGTATTTAAGGAAAAGCGTCGGGTGGTGCTCAGTATGTCAAAAAATATTTAAGATCGCTGTTTTTAACTAATATTTTTATTTTGACTTTTTTGAGATTTCATATAACGTACTCTTTAATTTCGCAACTAGGTATGTATATTTTTGTACTAGTTGTACGAATCGAATATTTTCATATTCAAATATTATTGAGCACCCCCACGCTTTTCCTTAAATACTTATATTTTCGTTCATCATTTTGTTTCTAATTAAATTATTTCTCAATTCTTATCACGATTTTTAAGATTAAAGCGTGTTTTTTAGTTTTTTTAAGCTATTATTTATTTTTAACTTTTTAGTGAAATTTTTCATTAAAGGATGTATTATACGGACGAAAGAATAAAAGTAAAAAGAAGTCCGATGAAGGGATGTGGTGATCTCAGAAATAGATCTATATACATATGTATTTATAACTTCTACCAAAAATATTAATTTTTCACATACATTTTTTCCTTATAAAAACAAAAAACATTGGTCATGACATGGTGAAATAAAAATAGGTGATATCACGGCCAATGACAGCAGTTTAACGTCTCACTCTTATTCCGGTCATGCATTTGAAGGGAGTAGAAAAGGGGGACAAATTTAGGAGTAGTTTAGTACTTTTTTACTACTTTGGTGTGTTTTTATATGACTAATATTGTGAAAGGGGATATTTTTAAAATGCTTATTACATAAGCCATGATGCAACTAGAAAGTAGGTATCGGCAGACCAGCTGATATGTAATTTTTTTCGCCGCAATGATACATAGTTGTCAAATGTAGCCAGTGGCGTAGTAAGAGAATTTTTCGGGGGGGGTTACAGCCAATGTAAAAATTTACCAAAATTAAAATTATCAAAAAACTACAATTTTTTTTACAAATGATGAATATGTAATTTTTTCAGACTATAATTTAACATTTTAGGCTGTGTGCCAATCGGTAATATTTTTCTCTATGGGAAAATGAGGTAGAAAATTTTACCATGTTGAGAAAAAAAAAACACAATTTTGCTGTGCCAAACGGAATAGAAAATTTTGACAGTTACAAAGATCAACTTTTGGGCGAAAACGGACAACGATACAATTTTAAAACGTAAAATGAATATAATTGTTGATGGCAATATTGATGGAAACAGAAGAAATGTATTCATGTAATGATCTGATGTTATTTTGTTTTTAAATATTTCTGTTACTTGTATATGCATGTAATTACAAAATGTCAAAATTTTACCTAGCCCATTGAGCTAGGTAAAACTATGACACTAGAATTTACCACGAATACTGCCAAAATTTTACTCCCTTATGTCAAAATTTCATTTTTTCTACCAATTGGCACACAGCCTTAGTACCCAAATATCGCTTATTATACATATATCAAACTCTTATGGCCCTTGGCCACTTAAAATCTGGACGGTCAAGCAGTTTATATGTGTGAGTGTGGGTTTTTGATGCAAATATGTAAAAGTTTTGATTCTCATCAACGCGAGCCCGGCAACAAGAACGTGTAGCACGACGACTGCCGATTGCACTAACACACACAAAAAACTCACACATACACACTGCTTGACATGCCAGATTGCCAGTTGCCAAGGGCCTTTAACTATGTATACTTCAAAAGTAAGTCACATATTCTCTTTTTGAAATCTACGGTTATAAATAATAATTTTCTTATATAATTTAGTTTTCTAATATTCCATTTTGACAGACATTGGGTCATATTAATAAAAGCTGAGCATTTGCTTTTACTTAAAATTTGAGGCCTTTTACTAAAATTTTGAAATCTGGTTCATACAAATTGATGTCAAATTTCTAAAATCTTGAGTAAAAGTATTTGCTTCGTTTTTATTAATACGGCCCATTAACTAAAATCTCAAGTTCAGATACTCTTATACATTGCATATTTAATCCCATTATAGTTTATACTAACACTAGCTGTACCCGGCCAAGATTTGCTTTGGCTCACTTCCTATTATAGGCATTTGAAGTGGAAAACGGCACACTTTAAAATAAGTTGGAAGTAACTAGAAGCTAGCACGGGCTGCAGAAACTTACCACGGGCTGCAGACCTAAGAAAAAGTCAGATAAGTTTAAAAAAGTGAAGGAAAAAAATTGATATTTTAAAATGTTTACATAGTCCTGCATTCCACTTCTCATTTGATACCATCGTTGCTTAAAAACATTCCGTTGCATCCGGGTCAACTCTTTTACCCATTATTAGGTACCGGCCTAAGAATCACTATGAAAAGAGCTCTATGCAGCAGCACTGGTCAATACCTTTCATTTTATATCAGTATTTCTCAGCAGCATCCCGCGGTCATTCAGGTCCACGTATTGACCGACATCTGGGGCCTTGACCTAGGAATCATAATTGGTACGGCTCGATATAAAAGTCCTGATCAACACATTTCATTTGATACCAATATCAGTGAGAAATATACCGGTATCATACGGGTCTACGTTTTCCCCATATCCGGGGATCCGACGTAGGAATCGAAATGAGTACAACTCTATGTGAAAGCCCTGCTGCACGTTTTTATTCATATCTGGGGACTTCACCAAGAAATAATAATAGGTACGGCCCTACATAAGAGTCTTGCTCAACACCTTTCATTTGGTACCAATATCCCTGAGAAATATCCCGGTGTTAACCGGGTCCACATATTGACCCACATCTTGGGATCCGACCTATGAATCGTAATGAGTTCATTTCTATGTAAAATCCCTGTTCAACACCCTTCATTTAATACCAAAATCGCTAGGAATTTTTCCGGGGCCATACAGGTCCACGTTTTGACACAAATCAGAGGGTCTGACCTAGGGATCACAATGAGTTCATCTCGATGTAAAAGCCCTGCTCAACACTGTTTATTTGGTACCAATATACCTAAGAAATATCCCGGTGTTATCCGGGTCCACATGTTGAACCACATCTTGGGACCCGACCTAGGAAACGTAATGAGTTCGTCTCTATGTAAAATCCCCGATAAACACCTTTCATTTGAAACCAATATCGCTGAGAAATTTTCCGAGGCCATCCGGGTCCACGTTTTGACCCTAATCTGGGGACATGACCTAAAAATCATAATGAGTTCATCTCTATGTAAAATCCCTGCTAAACACATTTCATTTGATACCAATATCGCTGAGAAGTTTTCCGGGGTTATCCGGGTCGACGTTTTGACCCATATTTGGTGACCCGGTCTATATATCACAATATAATAGTTCTGTGTCGTGGTCCTCTCCAGTACCTTTCATTTGATACCAATATCGTTCAGAGACATTCGAGGGTCATCCGGGTCCACGTGGAGACCCGGCCTAGGCATCACAAATGAAATAGTTCTATGTCGAAGTCCGATTGAATTTCCTACATATGTTTTTGTGCCAATCTGTGAATAACTTCTTCCACTGTGATATCAATTTTTCTATTAATACTCATTAGGGCAAGTCCGTTCAGCCTATCTTCACCAGTTTAGTTCCTTATCCAATTTTTTATTGACATTTTTGGCGTTACTTTTCTGTAATTAGCATGTTAATAACAGCAATACCGTATAATAATTGTAGCGTTTGTTGAGCCGTAGGAATTTTCCACTAAAGAGCGAATAAGAGTACAAAGAATGTAAATTGTGGTAAAATTCCTACGATTCTTGCACTTTCCTACGGCTCAACAAATTCTACAATTATAAATAATACTTCGTGAAAAAGCGCTAAATTTCGAATTACCAATTTCGAAAAATTACTATTCTCATTGGTTTTTTCCTGAAAAAGAAATGTATGCTAATAAAGCATCTCTTAGTTAAAGATGGTTTTATGGTCAGATCAATTTTATACAAAACGAATCTTTCGGGGGGGGTTTTGTCCCCAAAACCCCCCCCGTTACTACGCCACTGAATGTAGCTGTTCAGAGCTGTTTCATATTGGCTGGGTAAATGCATGTCAAAACAATGTTTTTGTTTACATTTATATGTTTATTTACATTTACCGTTTGAGTTTGAATTTTCATTGTGTGTACATACACATATTTTTTGCTTTAAGAAATAAAATTGATACATAAAATTAAAAAGAAAATACCGCCAATATTTGCAAATTGTAAATTCTTATCGAATTTTAGCAAATGAAGGCTGGCACTGTAATTGGCATGCATTATGTCGTACCAAACGTACTATATAACGCATAGCATTACCTACATATGTGCATACTATAATAATACATATGTGCATACATGCATATGAAAATGCGCGTTGCTCTTGTTGTTTTTTTATTAGTCCAACTTTTTCAAATGTGTTACAAATTGTAGTATAGTCTACTACATGATTCAAATAAAGAAGATTGTGCACTCAGCGATATTCAGCAAAATATTCATCCGTGAGCCTGGGTTCATTTTGGTTAGTACGTCATCAACTACGTTATCGACGAGGTAGAAAATTTGCAAATAGGCAAAAAATACCTTTATTGAACTATTATTCACACGAATAAATACGCGGCACTTCGTTTTTCTTCATTTAAAATAGTTTTTTAATATAAATTTCACATTTATCGCACACAATCTTTAGTTATTAGAAAACCGGAAACGAAACTGGGTGAAAGAGAATTTATGTTACTACGTCACTAAATCAGCTGATTCTGTCAAAGTTTGGATGAACGCATAGCGGTACCGCTGAATGCACAATCTTCTTTATTTGAATCATGAGTCTACTAGTAGTACATCCGCCTATGCTTGCGCCACCGTCAACATGGTACCGACGCAACCGAAAACCAGCAGAGCCATCGGGTCCGCGTGGCAAACTTAAGATGCTTTCTTGTTGTTGTTGGTGTTTGTAGTACTGCTGTTGCCTTAATGCTGCGAACGATACGCTGCCACCAACAACTGACGACCAAGTTTGATGTAGTTGATATTGTTGTTGCTGTTGCTGGTGTTGCAGCGTAGTTGCTAATGGAAGCGGTAACGGCAACAGCGCTGACATTGAACGACATTATAAGCGGTTGGTGTTTTTTTGCTGCTGCTGCATGAGATAAGGTGACTGTTGTTGTTGTTGTTGTTACAGTCGATTATAATAATTATTGTATGGACTTAAAGGTGAACCAGAATTTCTGAGGCCAAAATCGTCCACAAGTAACACCGCTTTCGAGACCACCACCACCACTGTCACCACCTCCAACTCCGCCGCCATTCATGCCAAGCTGATTTCCATTCGGTGGCATTGGCATTCCTGCTATTTTGTTGCCTTTGTTATAATTGTTTGCGCTGGCAGTTGTACTGATGGATACTGCGGTTGTTGGAAGTGGACGGTGCATTCGTAGAATTTGATATTCTGCATAAACAAAAAAAAAGCTGTAATAAGAAAAATAAAGGAGCCAAATTTCACCGAACTCACCCCACACCATCTTCGGGATTTTTCGCCGAACCAATATACGCAAACGTGCTTCTCCGTATTCCTTTTAACGCTGTTGCAACGTTTTGATCGGTTGACACGGCTTAATAACATTCCTGCGCGGCTCCATTGATTGCGTTTGTCGACGCAATTTCTGTGATGACGCATACGTTGTCGATGGATATTCGTCGCCTGGCTTGTTCAGCAACACCATTACCGGTTGCAAAGATGCAGCCAAGTCATCGGGCGGCGATGATTTCACCCTTGCAGTTCCACCTGCTTTCAGAGACATGTTACCATCATTGCGAGCTGCACCAACTCCACCACCAACAATGCCACCACCCGGACTTGTAGCGTTTGTTGTTGCATACGCCTTAACCAATATTGTGTAATCGATTGGTTAATAATTGTAAATTATATTTCGCCACGGTATTTCAAAATGTAACTGAATAAAAGAATTGGGATTAGAGGAAAAGAAGTCTCGTCATTGCGATCTTTAGCTTACCTGTAAAACGCGATGGTAAGAATGGTGAGACGAAGGCACCACAAAAACAATCAACGGGGCTGTTAATTAATTCTTGTTTCGTCGCGGAATTTGGAAATGTTATAAAATTTTTTCAGATTTACATATGTATGAATTATTGAAAATATATGTATATCAAAATTTCAAAACAAAACAAAAATATAAAAACAGTAATGCCTACTCATTAAAATACTAAAATGGGAGTCAATATATAATTTTCGTATGGAATTTCGGTACGATTTGTAAAGAAAAAAGCCAAGAGGGGAACATTTTTTTATAAGAGTGCGAGTGTTGTCAAAATGCACCGCCATTTTGTTTTATTGCAAACACCTTTTCTCTTATTTCACCATGGGTCATGAGAGCTCATAAATGAAGCCTAAAGGAAAAAATATCAACTAATATGTACTATGTGTATAGAAGCAAAACTATTTCAGTTTTTAATCGGAGATATGCTCTTCTTTATTTGCCTGTGCATATTCACAATGAACAGTCAGCGCTCCAAAATATTGTCATTGTCCTATAATCACTTCCATATTTTTCTTGTATACCAAAAATAGTAAACAACTTCTTGAAAACAAAAATTGCCAAACAGATGTGAAAGTTACCAAGAAACCAACAGCGAAAAATAACCTATTTTGGTAATTACCAAGTTCGGCAACCGTGCTATAAATAGAATTTGAACCAGGGTTTGAAATTGCTTAGCTACTTTTGCTGCATTTGCTTTTGCTTTGCTTTTGCTAATGAAAAGTAAATTAGCAAACTCGGCCAGCCGAGTAAAAAACGAGAACACGATTCATTCGCTTCAGTTTTCAGCTGAGCCGTGTTTGCTTGTATAGTTCATTTTACTTCCAGCAATTAGTTGTCTTTGCATTTTTTCTGCTTTTGCTTATTGCATCTTGTTAACATTACCAGAGTTGAGTGGTGGTGAATTACAGATTTGAGAGAAAAGTTGAAAAAATTAGCAGCGCGCTGTAGAATGGAATGTTACTTTACATTTGTGCACATCTGCTGATATTCTTAGTCTTATTCACATACACCGATTTCACCAATGCACCAAATTCCTAAAACAGCAAAGTAATTTTAAAATTTTCTTATCGAATTTCAATTATAAATAAATTTAAGAATTAAAAAAAATCAAATTAAATTAGTTTCAATATGACTTTTCTGGGACTCGAACCTGCGCCTCTATGTGCATATCTTTCTGTATTAAAAAATTATAATTCAATAGATGCTTTTGTGTACACAACAATTTTTTGATATGTTTGGGGGACAGTAGGATTTTCGTTGATCAGTCTTCAGAGTCTAGCAGCTGCTGTGCCCCGATACACCAAGATGAATGGTGAGGGTTTGAAGCAGCCACCAATTTATTATTGCTCAATAGATGTACATATGTATATACATATGTACACATGTATTGATGCATCATCTATTTGTTCAGAGAGGGTGACAATTAAATTTCATTGGCATAGGTATAGAGATGGTTGATCGTTGCTCATCAACGAGGTTGATGGGTTGGCCATCAACGAGATGAAATGGACAACAAAATGTTTTTACATTTTCAAAATTTCGAAAATTTTAAAATAATTAAAAAATCGATGTGGAAATTGTAAAAATACTCACGGTTTGTAGCAAACTGATGCATTGTTGTATGGTTTTTAATACAGAAAATGCATTGATGCACAGGTTCGAGTCCCAGTAAAGTCAAATTGAAATTAATTTTAATTGATTTTTTTTTTAATTTTTAATTTATTTATAATTCAAATTCGATAAGAAAATAGTTAAAACACCAGCGGTTTTGGGAAATTAGTGCATCGATGGAATTGGTGTATGGGAGGAATAATGAGCCATATCAGCAGATGTGCAGAAATTTAATATAACTTTCCTTTCTACAGACGAACTCGCTCTACTTCTGTTATTTTAACAGCCAGCTGTGTTGAATTAAAATTTTTTATTCACCAGATGCACTAACAGAATTTTGTTGGGTCTCTGGGTTCCACGATTATTCGTAGTTGCAACTTCTCTGTTCATCTACGTTCTCTGTTATTGGCTTGCATACGGGAGTGAATTGAATGAAATTCATAGAGGCTATTTTGAAGAGAGGTAACATAAAAGCCACAATGAAGCAAAGAGTATAATGTTGAATCTCATTATATGATGTCGTTGGGTTGAATCCCATGTTGATGTCACGTTTCGAATCCGGAGGTGAATAGAAATAATAGAGGAGAGAACACAATAAAAGTAAAGTGAATGTTTCAAAAAAATAATAATTGAGTTAAACGTTTGCAACTTTTAGGATGGGATGAAGTTACATACATACATACATACATACATACAGGTGAAGCTAATAAAAGCGTGTTAATAAAAAATAATCTCTAGGATCACCAGAAAACGGTTTTTTTGCTGTCCTGAAAAGTTGCTGAAAAACGTATAGCTGTTTTTGTTCGCGCAGCGACGAAATACAAAAATTTGAATTTTTCGTTTTCGGAAAGTACTTTTTGCGTCGTCTGGCTGTGTCCGTAGCTTCATTATTGTAAAAAATATTTTGTTAAACCTTTGAGAATAAAAAAATGTATACTAAATGAGCTGAGTAGAGTGAATTCACAAGCTACAGTGCCTCCGGTTTATTTGCATTGTCCTCTTCATTTTTATACTCAGCTGTACTAGTACACAGAGTATAATAGTTTTGATTTCATAACGGTGGATTGTAACATAATGAAATAATCGAGATAGATATGGACTTATATATATCAAAATGATCAGGGTGAAAAGAGAAATCGATTGAGCCATGTCCGTCCGTCCGTCTGTAAACACTCTAACTCGCGTAAAAATTGAGATATTTTGATGAAATTTGAAATGCAAGTTGGCATCGAGACTGGGACGGTTGGTATTGAAAATGGGCGAAATCGGACCATGACCACGCCCACTTTTCCTATATAGAAAAAATCAGAAATTTGGTATATCAGCCACTAATAACTCACGTATTGAGCTCAGGCCCTTATGAAGAAATTTGATGAAGTTTTGGAAAATGGGCGGTGCCACGCCCACTTATTAAGGGTCAAACATTGAAAGTTTTATATGTCATAACTCAGAAACCATTGAAGATATATCGACAAAATTTGGTACGCGTGATTTACTTACTTAGGCAAACGTTTGGACGGAAAATAGTTAAAATCGGTTGACGGCCACGCCCACTTTTATATATGTGTATTATAAAGTGGCCTAATAAAAAGATTTTAAGCGATATCTTTGTCAAATATAAAGATAATTCATTGAATTGTGGCATGAGTTCCACAATAGACCGGAAACAAAAAATATAAAAATTTTGAAAAATGGGCGTGGCACCGCCCCTTTTTAGACAAAGGAATCTACGAGATTTCGGAGCCCAAAACTTGACAAATAATTGAGATATTATGACGAAACTTGGTTTATACACTTTTATAACATATGTTAATAGACACGCAGGAATTTATTGAAATCGGTTTATGACCACGCCTACTTTTTAACAAAGATATTTCTGGAACACCCTTTGGGAATTTGTAACGTGACATCTTTGTAACTAGAAGTCGTAAGGGAATGAAATGTTGCACGAAGAATAATATTCATATGCTTAGTTGGATGACTGATGAAAATTTTGAAAATGGGCGTGGCCACGCCCACTTTATGCAGCACTTGCTTTATATAAAGTACACCGTGTTTCCATCAAACGCAAACAAACAATGAAAGCATACAGCTGAGTATCTAATGTTCGATTCCACTCGAACTTAGGCTTCCTTACTTATTTTCTTTCAAAGAAAGGCGCATTAAAAATATTTTTCGAAAGAAAGACTTTATTTTTTTTTTTGATAACGAAGAAAGACGCTTTATTTTTTTTTACTATAAAGAAAGACGCATTTAAATATTTTTTTAGGAAAGAAAGGCGTATTCGATTTTTTATTTTTCTTTGTCAATATTAATGCTAATGCGTCTTTCTTCGTCGAAATATTTTATAATGCGTCTATCTTCGTCGAAATATTTTATAATGCGTCTATCTTCGTCGACATATTTTTAATGTGCCTTTTTCGTCGACAAATTACTGACATGCGTCTTTCTTCTTCCGGAGCGACGCACAATGGGAACGTTTCATACAAAAAACGGTCATAAATAGTAAAAATGGACCTAGAGTGCTCAAATTTGGAACATAAGCTTTTTTGATGAATATTAGTACATGGTGTGAAAATTAAATCAATCTGATGACAAATACTCCCACCCCCCATATAACGGGTGTCGCGAAAAAACATGATATTTTTTTATCCTTATTTGAAAAATCATATAAAATCAGGTTTCAAAGATAATAAAAAAAGTATTACTTCCTGAAAAAGTAGAAGCCATTGCCTATATTTAGGTGTCAAAACCAAGTATATGCGTCAATAAATGGCTTAGATAGAGCATTTCGTATCAAGTCATATAATTCATAATTCAAATGGCACATTTTTTGTTCAACTTTGGGCACCCTGTACGGCTAAACGAAACGGAACTCAGAAAATTTTACATGGGCTTTTTTTTTTGTCCTATAAAATATCTGTCGATAGCTGTTAAAAAAATGGATTTACGACTACTTTAATTTCGACTTTATTTTTGGACACGAATTCCCATTGTGCGACGATATATATTTGAAATAACTATAATGGAAAGATTTTTAAAATATAAGTTTCTGAATAATAATTATAGAAGATTTTTATCATTTTCATCAGGAAAAAAATATTATCAAAAGACTTTTACGATTCTGTAGAAAATGTGTAAGACTTTTTTTATAATTTCAAAATGAAATAATAACACTGCTCTACAGCCAAAAAATACTCTGAACGCGACCATCTTTTCTATATGTAAAATCGGTCGCTGATTCCGAAAATCGGGTTCATTTTTTATTCTATGGGAAGGTTTTTGAGATATCGGCAATTTACCGTTATTTGGCCAATGGGTCCACTTAATCCTGTATACCTCTTTAACACAGTGAGTTATCTTCCTTGGGGTGACACCAAACGAAAGAAAATTAAATTTCCTTTTCACGGCTCCTATTACATTTTTCTCTAGCTCTTATAGTTTCTGAAATATTGACGATTCAATTTGAATTTTTTCTATTTTTTACGATTTTTTGAAGAAAAATTTGACTTTCTAAGGCAATATCTTTAAAACCAATGTTTTCACCTTCGGTTTTACTCCTTTGCGCGAAGCTACATTCTATTAGCAAAAAAATAAGCTATCAACGATGAAAATCCATTGTAAAATGGAAAAGTTATAGGCGATCAAGTAAATACAGCCAGGTCGCGCAATGCCTCTGCACGCATACATTCTATGCGTATTGTACCAATACCTACACATCTGCAGTAGCAGCACATTGGCAGCGCAGTAGATACAAGCGCATTTACGGGTATAACATGCATAGAATATACCCGTGCAGAGGCATTGCGCGACTTGGCTGTATTTACTTGATCGCCTATAACTTTTCCATTTTACCATGGATTTTCTTCGTTGATAGCTTACCTTTTTCCCAATAGAATGGAGCTTCACGTAAAAGAGTAAAACCGAAGGTGAAGACATTGGTTTTAAAGATATTGTCTGACAAACTCAATTTTTTCTTCAAAAAATCGTAAAAAATCGAAAAAATTCAAATTTAATCGTCAATATTTCAGAAACTATACGAGTTAGAGAAAAATGTTATAGGAACCGTGAAAAGGAAATTTAATTTTCTTTCGTTTGGTGTCACCCTAAGGAAGATAACTCACTGTGTTAAAGAGATGTACTGGATTAAGTGGACCCATTGGCCAAATAACGGTAAATTGCCTATATCTCAAAAACCTTCCCATAGAATTAAAAATGAACCCGATTTTCGGAATCAGCGACCGATTTTACATATAGATAGGATAGTCACGTCCAAAGTACAGACAAAAAATTTCATTTTGTGATCCAGTGTAATTATTCTACATCTCTGAAAAAAACAAATACAAAAATTTGAATTTTTCGTTTTCTGAAAGTACTTTTTGCGTCGTGTGGCTGTGTCCTTAGCTTCATTATTGTAAAAAATATTTTGTTAAACCTTTGAGAATAAAAAAATGTATACTAAATGAGCTGAGTAGAGTGAATTCACAAGCTACAGTGCTTCCAGTTTATTTGCATTGTCCTCTTCATTTTTGTTGTTGTTTTTGTTTGTTTGTTTTTTTTTGTTTTGTTTTTTTTTTTGTTTTGTTTTTGTTGTTGTTTTTTTTTACAGTAAGTACTAAATGATTTTCATTTTTGTTTTGTTTTTTTTTTTTTTGTTGTTTTTCTTTTATAGTAAGTACTAAATGATTTTTATTTTTATCTTTACACTTTTGCATCTTTTTTTCCCGCTAAATTTATCAGATCGTCTTTACAAGCGTTTGCCACTTAATTTATAAGCGTCGCGGCGCTAAGAGCCACCTTACACTCCTCTTGTTTCTCTCACCTGCTGCGCTATCAGCTGGTGACGTTGCACTTTTTAGCACTTTCGTTGGGCTATCGCTGTTTTTGTGCTTGTACTTTTCCTTATTATGCATAGCAGATAATACTCCAGCGCTTAAGTAATGGTCTTCTGTGCTTAACTAATTAATTTTTTTTTCGTATATTTCTGTTGTTCTTTTGGTACTTTTTTAGCACTTTTGTTTTGCTGCGCACAAAGCAAGAATCCATGTTAATGAAATTTGCGTATTTTTTCGTGTTTTTTTTTAAACTAAAAGCACTGTACACGAAGATTTAATATTGATGCACTCTTAATTTGTTACAACAAGCTTAAGAGCTCAGAAGCAACTTGATCTACTTCAAAAAAAGGTGGTAAAATGACTGTAATTTAAACAGAATCCGATGAACTTGTTGGTATCCGCGGCCGTGACAACAAAGTCATCGAAAATTAAATTAAATCGGCGGTCTTACGAAAACTTCCAGCAGTCAGAAATCTGGTAAAGGACCAAATCTACGAAAATGAAAATTTTAGGCAGCTTGAGGGTAACTTGAAGCAGAAATTAAACCTCTGATGTCGAGTTTAGTTGTACGAAGTAATAGCTACTTATTTCTTGCACACACAATATTATTGTTGTTGTTGTAGTAGCTACTACTAATCGCAAGCACTAACTATCACCAATATCATCTAAGGGTAGACACAGATATGTTCCAGCTTCTATGGAGTTCGTTCAGAGTGACAGTGGTGTTAGATGATTCGGCTTTTTTGGGCATGTGAAAAGGTTCTGGATGTCACGTGGTGAGTCTCCACATGACGGGCATACATTCGATATGCTGGGATCCATTCTGGACCTGTACCAGTTCAGTCTGCTGTAGCGTCGAGGACGGAGTTGCGCCAGTGCAACTCGTGTTTCTCGCGGCAATTCACGCTCTTCATCTGCTATGGCTGGAGCTTGGTCTCGTATCAAGACATATGTCGGACGGACGGACACGTATCTGCCGACTGTGTTCTTATCTCGTTTAGATGACTGCTAGGGTCGTCTCTTCGATTGCATCCCAGTAAGAATTGCTTATCCAGCATGTTGTTGTGTTTCTTTACTGGAAGCATTTGGGCCTCTCGGTGAAGATGATGTTGTTGTGTCATCTGTAGGCAAACCGTGACAGTGCTTAGAACGGTTTATTGGTACGTCTGTACTTTCGTGCATTGGATGGAGCAAATGCCCGGTGATTATATTGGCTACGCATAAGGAAGGACCGGTCGGCTGATTGTTTTATATGTATGTCGCAAGTTGTATTATATGTCGCAATTTGTCTATACCGCATGTGCTGCCGACTTGCAAATTGAGGATTTTGTTGCGACTTTGAACTTTATTGGCAACGCTGTCGTATGTGCGTAGAATGAGGCTGTCGAGTGTCGAACGTGGCGCGCAATATATTTCGATTGTTCGTTGTTGGAATCTTGTTGTTCACGATGTGGATATTCAATTCTAGTCTTATTTATCCCTTTCGTTCATGTCGTGAATATGGTGGCGGAGAGCTTATTTGGTGACAATGCCAGATTTCGCCAAACGAAAATCGGGCTGCAACTCCTTTAAATACTTAAAAAATGTCGAAAGTTCTTGAATTCCTGGAGGTTAATTTATGTAAAAAGATATGATCAGATTGTTCATCTGGTTATTGTAACTAAAAAACAAAACTCCATAAAACCCACTACAGGTTATTTATTGTTTGATTTCACGTAAGGCATCACTCTTCCCTTGTTCTCATTATTTTTGTTATTGTTGTTAACCTTTTTGTACAAAAAGAATATTTCAACCAGGGACCGTAGCGATTATCATTTTTATATAAAAAATCATTTTTAATCGTTATAATTTGATTTTTATTTTTTCGATGAAATTTTATCGATATTTTATGATTTTTATTTTTTCGATCAAAAATAATTGTTATTACTGGATTTAAATTTTTCCTATGAAACTTGATCGATATTTTATGATTTTTATTTTTTCGATCAAAAATAATTTTTATTATTGGATTTAAATTTTTCCGATTATAATAAACTCTAAAAACTTGTTTTTTTTTTTTTGCAAATTTTGTTCTCAAATAGAACTGCGCCAATGTTGGCACAATCGTCAACTTCAAGCCATCAAATATAGGATTCACTAACGTTTGAAAAAGTTTACTATGATTGGAGAAAAAATAAAAAAAATATTGATTAAAGTTGATCGGAAAAATTTACATCCAATTATAACAATTTGATCGAAAAAATAAAAATTATAAAATATCGATCAAGTTTCATCGGAAAAATTTAAATTCAATAATAAAAATTATTTTTGATCGAAAAAATAAAAATCGTAAATAATGGTTATTTAAAAATTTAAAAAATAAAAATCTTTAGAATAAAGATGAGCTCATATTTGGATAGAATGTGCTAAAATCATTGTATCGGCATACTTGCATTTTATTGTTAACGAAGTTTTCATAATGATTTTTTCATCCGAAGAAATGAAAATAACGATTAAAATCGGTCCCTGATTTCAACTCTTTTCAACTGCCTCGTTTGCCTCTAACACTGTGTTCACACACAGGCAACTACGAATAAAGGAATGTATTTACATATTGCTCTTTTATACATACTTTTGATAGCATTTCTTTTATTTATTTTTTTTTTTTCATTAATTTTATTCTACATTTTGCAAATTAACAGCACACTTTTTTCCAGCACCGCACCAAAAAGTGTAGTGCCCTTCTCGCCATAATGACGTCGACTTGAAGTGGCACTTCGCTGTTGCTGCCTGCATCTACTGCCTCCTCCACTGCCACCACCACTACTGCCGTTGGTTGCTTTGCTGCTGCCTGCAATCTAACCTCGTCTGCTTCTTTGTTCTTTGCTGGCATTTCACTGTCTTTTTTGGGTTAATTACTGTCACCGCGCACAACCACTTCAGCTTGCAATTGGTGTCTCTCATTTTCGCTCTCTAGTTTTTTACTTTAGTGTTTTTATTTTTTGTAATTTTGTTTCATCATCATCGTCATTGGTCTTAGGTCTTAGGTCGTTGCTTGACGGCCACTTGTAGTCATCAGTGAGATGCTTAAGTTTTACTGCTTTTGTGCTTGAGAATATTTGTTATGATGGGAATTTTATATGAATTTGAATTGTATGGAGTATTTTTAAGTGGGTTTTGGAAAATTAAGAAAATAGCAAGGACATTATTGCTTGAGGGAAAAACTCATAGGGGAGTGTGAATAAGGTGAAGCTGTAAACAGGTCATACTTTTCGTAAGCATATATTTTTATAAAAGTTAGCAATGTAGTTCAGCTCGATTTCTGGGCTAACCTTTATGACTAACTACAACGAAAGTGAACTTCTTGTGTCAGTTTCATCATGCAAGAAACTGATTTCAATTGGCGAAAGCCTGAGTGTTCTCTCTGAGTATGTTGCGCATTTAAAACGGTTTAGAATGAGGTAGCGCTGGTTATTTCTGGGTTTTACCTTATAGATATACTGACAAAATAAGCTGCAATGATTGCACAGAATGTATTCGGATGCTCGGATGCGCGAGAGGCCAGAAAACAAAGCTGGCAACTCAGATGCGACGATGCTATGCTACTGTGTCCATTATGCCTGCACTCGGGCTACCTTGTGTCCTTAGGCCCATTTTTTTTTTTCTGGGACATTCTAATGTCTTTATATAGAGTGTAATATATATACTTACATATATGTATGTTTGTATGTAATTATGTAAACCGGCGTATACGCTGGCTGCTTTTTAATGACTTCGTTACTCATATTTTCTTTGTATCTCATTTTTTCTTAGTACTTGTGTCAAATGATAAAATTTCTGTTTTTTGCGTCATTTTTTTCCTTCCAACAACAACAATAATAACGCAATGCGTCTACAGCTGTGGATGTGGCTGTGGTAACACTGCTTTTCATTTACTGTTGCGCTGATTCTCTGATTGTTATGCACATTTCGATGAGAAATGCATGAAATGCGCTTTTTTGGTGGCATGGCATGTGTAATGGTAGTAAAAAAAACAACAATAACAATAACAAAAACAATAACAAGCACAGCTACAAAAACAATAACAAAAACAGATACAAAAACAACAACAAATACACAAAACAACATGCAACAACATACCACAAAAATGCTCAAAAACCATAATAAAAAACAACAACAACTGTAATTGATACTGTGTCATGAAACATGCAGAGCAACCAGTTCATGTATGCATGTTGCATGCACTTTCTTCTTGCTGTTGTTGTTGCTGCTTTTGCTCCTTTTGCTGCTCTTGCTCTGCGGTTGTTGTTGTGCATATTTAATGAGCAAAAAATGTGCCAAGCAAAGTAACAAGAATAAAAACGGAAAATTAAAAAAATGGAAAATCAGCCAAAAAAGCATTCGGTATCATTTGACACAAAGGAAACGCAGAAAATTGTCTGTGGAAAGCAGCCATACATACATAGATGCATACATGCATACAACAAATAAGAGTCATTAAATGTTGCAAGTTGTCAGCAAGCAAATATACACACCCATTTTTGCAAACACACACACACATACATAGAGAAAAAGACAAACGTGCCTTACGTGTGATTACACTAAAAGTAAGTTGAGAAATGGCGCATGGGCAGGGCTGTCATACTCGTATGACGATGATATGTATGTGCTCACATGTGCCGAGCGGTTGCAAGAATTTAAATATTTTTTGGTTGCATGAAATTGAGCTGTGTGCAAAAACTGTAGCACGTTAAAGAAGCAAAAAAAAGGCAAAATCTTGTTAACGAAAAATTTGCTGCTCAACAAATGAGCATTCAAATGTTGGTAGTGGCTTTTAGTGAACTGATATTGAATGGAATGGAATTAAACTTTAGTACAGTAGTGTACGGAGAATTGGAAGCATTTTAATGAAGTAGGAATGCCAACCTCTTGAAGTATATTTGTGCTTAGACTGGGTGCTGTATCGAAAATTAAGGACTCCCAAAGCGTCCTTTTCGGCATTCAAAGTCAGTTCTGAGGTATAAGACTCTATTGAAATGAAGTATGACATCTCAGTCAGTCGATTATCTACCTATATCTGCTCCTGTCCTGCTTTCTCCAGGCTAAGATTTTGGCTACTAAGGCAAGTGGTATTCAATGATCTCGAATCGGTATCAAAAATTAGTGATGGGCGAGTCCGAGATGTTTATACAATCGAGAGAATCGCCATCGTTGCAAAATTACAATCGAGTCAAAAGTTGACTCGCTCCTCGACTACAAAAGCGAGATGTTTTTGCGACTGTTCCGAGTCGGCGGGCCGGCTGTGGTTTTGATGATTTGTTTTAGTTGATAAAATAAACTGAATGAGTGTTGTTGATGAAGAAAGTAGGATTGTTAATGGAAGTGAGGCAAATACATATGTAAATAAATGAACCAAATTGAAAAATATGCTATATATAGACGCTGCATTTTTGCAATCACAATTAAAGAGTGTCGTGCTTAATAATTAAAATTAATTATTTAAACATTAATACATTAATAAATTTTCTGAAGTGAGACGCTTACGAAACAAATTAATTTTACGAGCAGTAACAACGGCAATAGATTTGTACCACTGTACACTTTTTTAAGCAATTTTGATATTCAAGCGGCAACAACAAATGTTATGTATTTTTTGCAGCGAGTCCGAAATGTAGGGTTGATTTGAAAACGAGAGGAATCATGGGCGAGTCCGAGATGTTTTAGCGATTGTTTCGACTGACGGCCATTTACGACTTGACTCGAAAACGAATGAAAACCATCGAGAGCATTCGAGATGTTTCAACAATCGAGAGAATCGAATAAAACATCTCGGACTCGACCATCACTATCAAAAATAGTAGTAATGAAGCTCTTTGTATTTGCCAAAGGGACGGAGTTCTTCTTCAGCCTGAATTCAGGCTTTTAATGTAGAGGTGTTCACGTTCGAGAAATTTTTTGGTAACACTACGGACTCACTCAGTCTATGTGACGTCATTGGCGGTCAGACAGTCTAACCTAACCTAATCTAATCTAACCTGGCCTAACCGGTGGTCGTTGTGGTGCAGTGGGTAGAGTGCTGGTCTGCTATGCCAGAGGTCTCGGGTTCAAACCACGGTCCGAGCAAAACACCAAAACAATTTTTCTAATTAGTAAAAATCCAATTATTGGGTTTTTTAAGAGCAGCGGTAACCTATCGGCAGTGGGCGGCATACCTTCCGAGAGTATTTCTGCCATGAAAAAGCTTATCACAAAAAATGCATTCGCCGTTCGGAGCAGGCATAAAACTGTAGGTCCACCCAATTAGTAGGAAAAACAAAAAGGAGCACACCTCGAATTGGGAGAGAAGCTCGGCCATAAAACTCGTCAGAGTTATAATAGCGCCATTGTATTATTATATTATTAACCTGGCCTAATCTAACCTAATCTAACCTAACCTAACCTAACCTAACCTAACCTAACGTAACCTAACCTAACCTAACCTAACCTGACCTAACCTAACATAACTAATCTAACCTAACCTATCCTAACCTAACTTAACCTAACCTAACTTAACCTAACCTAACTTAACCGAACCTAACCTAACCTACCCTAACCAAACCCAAGCTAACCTAATCTAACCTAACCTAACCTACTTAAAAATGATGCATGGGGATTCTGAGATATTTGCCCTAGATTCTGTAAAGGCAGTTGAAGAGACAGTGAGTAGTTGAAACGTGAAAAGTATTTAGCGGTAGCATAATTAAAATCAAGTCACATAAGTAAAGAAGCAAACTTTATCAAGTTCTCCATGTCGATGTTACAAACCGAATATTCTACGGGTTGATCTTAAGCGCAGAACATACGCCTTTAGAGTGTCTATTTTTGGCCTTCAACTTGCAGCAGCAACACAAATTTTTAAATGCTGCAATTCTTTTCTTTACAAAAAAAAAAAAAAAAAAACAAACAAATATGCAGGCATAAAACTGTAGGTCCACCCAATTAGTAGGAAAAACAAAAAGGAGCACACCTCGAATTGGGAGAGAAGCTCGGCCATAAAACTCGTCAGAGTTATAATAGCGCCATTGTATTATTATATTATTAACCTGGCCTAATCTAACCTAATCTAACCTAACCTAACCTAACGTAACCTAACCTAACCTAACCTGACCTAACCTAACATAACTAATCTAACCTAACCTATCCTAACCTAACTTAACCTAACCTAACTTAACCTAACCTAACTTAACCGAACCTAACCTAACCTACCCTAACCAAACCCAAGCTAACCTAATCTAACCTAACCTAACCTACTTAAAAATGATGCATGGGGATTCTGAGATATTTGCCCTAGATTCTGTAAAGGCAGTTGAAGAGACAGTGAGTTCTACGGGTTGATCTTAAGCGCAGAACATACGCCTTTAGAGTGTCTATTTTTGGCCTTCAACTTGCAGCAGCAACACAAATTTTTAAATGCTGCAATTCTTTTCTTTACAAAAAAAAAAAAAAAAAAAACAAATATGCAGGCATAAAACTGTAGGTCCACCCAATTAGTAGGAAAAACAAAAAGGAGCACACCTCGAATTGGGAGAGAAGCTCGGCCATAAAACTCGTCAGAGTTATAATAGCGCCATTGTATTATTATATTATTAACCTGGCCTAATCTAACCTAATCTAACCTAACCTAACCTAACCTAACCTAACCTAACGTAACCTAACCTAACCTAACCTGACCTAACCTAACATAACTAATCTAACCTAACCTATCCTAACCTAACTTAACCTAACCTAACTTAACCTAACCTAACTTAGCCGAACCTAACCTAACCTACCCTAACCAAACCCAAGCTAACCTAATCTAACCTAACCTAACCTACTTAAAAATGATGCATGGGGATTCTGAGATATTTGCCCTAGATTCTGTAAAGGCAGTTGAAGAGACAGTGAGTAGTTGAAACGTGAAAAGTATTTAGCGGCAGCATAATTAAAATCAAGTCACATAAGTAAAGAAGCAAACTTTATCAAGTTCTCCATGTCGATGTTACAAACCGAATATTCTACGGGTTGATCTTAAGCGCAGAACATACGCCTTTAGAATGTCTATTTTTGGCCTTCAACTTGCAGCAGCAACACAAATTTTTAAATGCTGCAATTCTTTTCTTTACAAAAAAAAAAAAAAAAAAAACAAACAAATATGCAAATGTCAGAGCAACCACAACATTAATTCAGTCTTTCTATTCAGTCAACCTAACTCACCTGAATCATTTGCACATTTGCATCACCTCAAGCATCAGCTGTCTTAACTGACTCAACTGGCCTTGTTTTGCTGGCAGTTAAAACCAATCTACTCAATCCACCATTTTACTATGGACCTTCCCCCTCGCTCTTCCCACTCATTTGGCTATTGTTATTATTCACATCACGCACACAAAAAGCGCTTTCTCGTTTTCTCAACTGCTTGAGTGATTGACTCAATGCTTGGGGAGTAGATGATTGATTGTTTCAGTTGTCTTTTTTTGTTTTTGTTTGCATTTTAACGTTGAAATGGGGAAATGCTTACGTTTTTATCGGTTCACGAATCGTTTTGCTAACTCTCATTTCACCACAGCAATCGCTCAATTGTTCAATTGTTTTGCTTAATAGCTTTATCGTGTTGTTATTTGCTTTGTCCATAAACATTTTCATGCTTTTTTGATTACTGAAGTGTAACTTCACTGGTCGTGATCTTAAACCAGTTTATCATCACACAGCTTTGCTCAACTTGTTCTCAAATGCTTATGTCTTTACTTCGAAGCTTCCAAACAATACTGTACTAAGTCGACTTAGTACATTTTCCCATTTTTGGCGTTTTCAAGTAGATCGTGTCTTAATTTAGATACTGTCTAATTTTGGTATCAATCGGACAATCCAATCAAAATTTATAAGCAAAAGTGTACGTATAATACAACTCGAGATTTTTACAGAATAAAAACTTTGAGAGCTTGCCATGAAAAACCAAGTAGCAAATTTTTACGGTTTTATATAAAGCGTACCCTGACTTTGATATTGTCGAGTTTTTGTGTTGATCGTTCAATCCAAACAGAAGTTACAAGTGAAAACATACTTAGCATACAACCGAAGTTTCATATCGAGTTTAAACTTTGAGAGCTTCTCCTGCAAAGCACAGTTTTCAGACTTAGTACAGTTTTGTTTGGAAGCGTCGACTTGTGTTTCGATTTTTAAGTTTATGCTCGTTGGAGCTTTTTTTTGGGGGCGTTTTTTTTTATTTATGGAAATGCTTTTTTGGTATTTTTTTTTTATCATTTTAGAATGCAACTCTTTATTGCTACTTTCAGTCGTTATATGTGCGCAAACGTCAAGCTGTGCAGTCCAAATTTGTATTGTTCTGTGATCTTTGTAATTTAAAATTGGATTTTAGACAGGGTTCTTTGATGGAAGTTGAAAATGAAAGTTGATCTAAAGTTTTTACGTCTAATAGTGATATTTTTACCTCAGTTTTTTCAATATTTTAAAACTTAAACAAAGTTATATTTTATTTTATTTGCCAAGGCATTTGTATAGTGTTGTTGGTGCATTTTTGAGTGGCTTAATATTTCTTTGTCTTTTGCTTTTGTGCGTGCATTTCTTATTTGCATTTTGCATAGTGTTATTGTTGCATTCGAGTGCTTAAATTTTATTTTATCATTTGCTCTTGTGCGCCCATTCGTTTTTCAGTGCAATCTAGTTTTCTCTTTTCTTTTACCACAGCTGTTTGCGTTGTTTATTAAACGTCATACAGTGGCACTTAAACTGCTCGCTTCAAACTTTTATAGTGTAAGTGTGTAGATTGTGGTATATACTCTTTTGCTTTTCCACTTATTACCTACATATTTTCCTTTTTTCCTATTAATATCTATTCTACCTTATAATGTCGTGCAGTTATCAGAATTGCTCATTGAAAAGCGATAAGGAACAGTTCGTTTCTTGCTGGCTGTGTGATGGGCTTGCCCATATGAAGTGCGCTGGCCTGACGGGTAGGGTTCTTGATGCAATTAAAGAGAACAAGGGAGTGCGCTGGTCGTGTTTAAAATGCAGATCAACAGATGTTGATCTTTTCAAATTTTTTAGACACACAAGAAATGGCTTTTCCGAATTATCAAAGGAGTTATCGGCTCTAAATGATAAATTTAAAAGGCACGAGGAAATGTTTAGTTCCTTCGCGTTGCCAAAACCTTTAAAGAAAACCAAAGCCATTAACCCGCGTAATGAAGAGGTTCAGAGCAACCTTCAGGTCGAATCGGCTGAGCTTTCCGTCGAATTAATCGATTTGGCTTCACCTGGTCCCTACATCGACAAACCTTGTTCCTCCAAAACTGCTTTAGCTGAACAAACGTCTCGGGAAAATTTCGTAACTCCCTCGATCGCTCTTGCATCAAAAGCCAAGGAGCCTGTTCCGAAAGCCAAGGAGCCTGTTACGAAAGCCAAGGAGCCTGTTCCGAAAGCCAAGGAGCCTGTTCCGAAGGCCAAAGAATTGATTATCGTTCCGCGTGATAAATCAGTTTTTGTATCTAGATTTCATAAAGATACAACTGTTGAAGACCTGAAGGCTTTCATATCATCTAAAATTGTTCCTGAAAAACTTTTCGTTAAAAAATTCAATTTTAATTATGAAAGAAATGTAGCTTCTTTCAAAATTGACGTCTCGCCTAAATACTATGACACCGTTTTAAAGAAAACATTTTGGCCAGCCGGGACCTTTGTCCGCGAATTTGAAGAAAGGCCTAGATCCGTTAATAACAACTTACCAAAACTCGTCCTGCCTAGCAATAGCTCAAAAAACTAATAAATAAATCTGCCCTAAACATTTACTATCAAAATGTTCGGGGCTTAAATACTAAATTTACAGACTTTTATCTAAAAACTTTTAATTGTAACTTTCAAATAATTTCTTTTACCGAAACATGGCTTAAACCTCATATTTTTAATTCGGAAATCTTTAGTAAAGAATACCAAGTGTACAGAAATGATCGCTTGAACAGGGTCGGTGGAGGGGTACTAATTGCGGTTCATTCCTCAATTCCATCTGAAGAAATTAATGTAGCTGCAGGGGAATCCATTGAGTTCTTGTGCATTCGGATAAAAGCTGGCAAAGGCCATATTTACCTGGCAGTTATTTACATTCCTCCTTCTTCCGAACAGTCAGTTTACTTTCAAAGTGTTTCCTTGCTGAAACGTGTCGAGTCAAAAAAGACGCCCTTGGATTCTTTTATAGTCTTGGGCGACTTTAATCTTCCGCACGTTTCATGGAGCGAGGAAAACAATGAAATCATGCCGATTACATCTAAGGCTAATTGTACTGACTTTTTAGAAGAAATGTCGGATCTCTGTCTTCATCAGGTAAACGTCATTAAAAACAAATTCGGAAAGGTACTTGATTTGATATTTGTAGATGACGTTTCTAATTACTATGTGAATAGAACTGACCCTCTTATTTTCCCTGAAGATACTTACCATCCTTCATTGGAGTTAATACACGAAATTATAAGCGATGATGATCATTGTTGCTCAAAAACGTCTGATTCGTGTTTTCGTTTTAACTTTGCTAAGGCTAATTATAAAAAACTTAATAGTGAACTATCTAAACTAGTCTGGCCAAACTATGATGGCAACGTTGAACAAAATGTTTTGCATTTTATTAACACGATCCACTGTCTGTTTGATAAATTTGTACCCAAACAGAAATACATATATGTTGAGCCCCTGCATCTGTGGGAAACTAAAGACTTGAGAGCCTTAAAAAATAAGAAATCTCGCATTTTTAAATTATATAAGAAGACAGGCTTGCGGAAAGTCTACCTTCAATACTCAACTTTACGACATAAATATTTTGCATTGAACAAAAAGTGCTACAATGATTATCTGAGAAAAATGAAAATGAACATTTTTCGTAACCCTAAATCGTTTTATGGTTTTGTGAATTCAAAACGCAGAGTGAGCGGATTTCCCTCATCTATGAGTTTTCGGGATTGTGTGTCTAGTGATAATCAAAGCATTGCCAATCTCTTTGCACAATTTTTCGAATCTAATTATTCCAAAGATAATTTAAATTTCAGCATATACCCGTACCATCTTTCTCAAAATAATACAATTAATGTTACCTATATAAATTCAGATGAAGTTTTAGATCACCTTAAATCACTGAAAGAGTCTTTTAGTTATGGTCCGGATATGATCCCCGCATGTTTCCTTAAAAAATGTGCGGATCATATTCATCTACCTTTGTCAAAGCTATTCAACTTGTCATTGAAATTTGGTATTTTTCCTACTGCTTGGAAAGAATCCTTCATTATTCCTTTACATAAAAGCGGTATTAGATCTTCGATTGAAAATTATCGAGGCATAGCAAAATTGTCTGTTATCCCAAAACTGTTTGAGTTGATTATAAGCAACCAGATAAAAAACTCGATTGAGTCATTGATTGTGAACTCTCAGCATGGTTTCTGTAGGGGTAAATCAACCATCACTAACCTTCTGGAATTTACAACAAGTGTTTCTAATGGGTTCAGGGAAAATGCTAAAACGGATGTTATTTATACTGACTTTAGTAAAGCCTTTGACAAGGTTAATCACAATTTACTTATCCACAAGCTTCAACTACTGGGTTTTCAACCTATCCTCCTAAACTGGATTTCTTCTTACATTTCTAACAGAACACAAAGAGTTGTTTATAAGAATGCATATTCATTTAGTATTTATGTGTCCTCTGGGGTTCCGCAGGGCAGCCATCTCGGACCGACTCTGTTCTTGTTGTTCATTAACGACATCTCATGTGCTATAAATTATTCTAAAGTTTTAATGTACGCAGATGATGTGAAACTTTTCAGGTCCTACACCACACCGGAGGAAAGATCGCTCCTTCAAAATGATTTAAACGGTATGGTTACGTGGTGCAATATAAATCTTATGCCACTAAATCTAAATAAATGTAAATTTATGTGCTTTTCGCGGAGTAATGTCGAACCCATAGCTTACGCCATTAATAATCATGATCTGGAGCGAGTTTATGAGTTTGTCGACTTAGGTGTAAGATTCGATTATAAACTTAATTTCAACCTTCACATCAACGTCATGATAAATAAAGCTAAAAGTGTTCTAGCGTTTGTAAAACGTTGGTCTAAGGAATTTAGTGACCCCTACGTAACTAAAGCCCTTTTCACAACCTTAGTAAGACCGACACTAGAATACGCATCTATAATCTGGAATCCGAGTTACAAAATTCATTCTGATCGACTTGAATCGATTCAAAAACAATTTTTACTTTTTGCATTAAGAAATTTGAATTGGAACCCTCATTGCAATCTTCCTTCGTACACTAGTCGCTTAAAACTTATTAACCTTCCAACTTTAGCTAGTCGTAGGGAAACTCTGGGTGTAATATTCGTAACGAAACTGCTGAAGGGATCAATAAATAGTCCATTTCTTCTTTCTGAAATAAGTTTAAACATTCCTGCCCGTCCATCAAGACATTACCAGCCCATATTTTTAAAACAATGTAAAACTAATTTTGAATTATATGAGCCATTCCGATATCTATGCAAAAGTTTTAACACATACTCTACCTACTTTGACATCTCTGACTCTCTATCCATTATAAGGAAAACTCTTCTTTCAATTCTTAACAAATAACAATTTGTCTACTAGATATAGTTTCCTTCTACTAATTTAGGATAATATGTATTTTATTGTTAACTAAGTAATTGCTTCTAAGTGTATATATAAACTTAAGTATGTGTAATCAGCTGATGAATTTATATTCTGTAGCTGAGCAGCATAAGAACTCGACGTTTAACAAACTCCAGCCACTCAACACCTTGGCAAAATTAAAAATATATATCCGTGCGTCATGCGGATTGCGCCCCTCGCGGCGGTCGGGCGGGATATGGAGGGTAAACCGTTGGGAATTATTATTATTATTATCTAAGTTCATCGTTATTTGCCCTTTGCGGGTCTCGATATAAATACTTTCTCGGCGGTAGCACTTTGATCCTTTCTCACGATTTGAACTGCCCAACGCAGCCGCTGGATTTTTGTACGCTGAAAAATGTCGATCGATCTGCGTAAAGCTCGTCAGCTTATCAGTAAATCTTCGTCGATACTCGCCATCTCTAACGCGCAAAGCTCCATAAATCTTACGAAGAACTTTTCTGTCGAATAACCCAAGTGCCATCTCATCTGATTTTGACATCGTTAATGCTTCTGCGCTCCGAACGTGAGGACTGTAACGATAAGCGTACTGTAGCGTCCTGATTTTTTTTGTCGAGAGGGCAAACTTTACTTTTCAATTGCCTACTTAGTTCTAAGTAGCACTTGTTGGCAAGTGACTGATTCTTCGTTGAATTTCCGTGCTGAAATTATTTTGTGGTGATAATGCTGGTTCCCAAATAGATGTAGTCCTTAACGATTTCGAAGTTGTAGCTGTGGACATTGACGTGGCTGCCAAGACGTGCTCGTTTTGTGTGATGGCAGGTGGTACTAAGTCTTGTCCTTGTTGGCCGCCAAACCCATTTTCTTAGCCTCTTTATCCAGCTTGGAGAAGGTGGAGCAAACAGCTGCATTGCTAATTGTAGAACATATTTGTTGAAAACTTTTGGCAAATTTTTAAGTGCTTTTTGCTTTTTAAACCTTAATAAAAAAAAGTTGAGTGTAGTACCAAGAGGTAGATACTAAAACAAAATTGTTTACAACAAATGCATATACCTTTAAAGTGGGTCGGCTCCTGCACAATGTCAAGCTGCTTATGCTGCATTAGTGACCGCATAGAATTTATGACCGAGAGTAAGTAAGTAACTCAGCTGTCGACTACTATGCCGTAAACATTAATAGCCCGTGCACAATTGACTTCTACCTCGCTTTGCTTCAGAGTTTTGCTTTGACAGTTCCGTTCAGCATGTTCTTTTTAAAGGGACATGTTCACAATTGAGGTGAAGCGAGTAAGGCAAGGTATAAAGTTCGCCATGTCTCAACTTTTTTACACTTTGGCAAACATCTGCTGGAGTGTGAAAAGTGAATAGTAAAAAATAAAAAATAACATTCGAATAAGCAGAAAAAATGAAATTCTCGAAATATTTTAGAAAAACTCAGTTTTATAAATTAAAGCAAAAAAAAGTGAAGTGGAAATTATCAAAGTGTTAATTGTAGCAATCATCCGGAATTTCGCTTTGCTTTAAGGTTTTTTCTATCAAAGTTGAAGCAGACAAAGCCAATTGTGCACGGGCTATAATTGCTATAAAAATTTCAACGCACTCTCAAAAAAAAAAAAGGTTTGTCTCATCAGTTTTCTTCCCTTCTTTTCCCCCTTTTTCTTGCCTGTTTTTATTTTCTCTGCCACTTCTAAGTGCACCTTGCCTTCTCCCAAGGCAAATCTAACAAGGTAAGCGCAGTGGCAAATCCAAAAATTTCCCATATATTTTGTTATTGTAATGATATAGAGTGTAATGCCAAGAAATTTCAAAATAGTATTTCATCTTGGGGTTAAAATCTGAATTCGCTTAGGATTCTCCTTCCATGCCAAGTTTGATGAAATGTCAAAGTCAGACCAACTGACATTTATTTTGCAAATAAAATGTTGAAAGTTAACACAAAATTATGTTTCACTTGAAAAATGCCAACGAACACACAAGCTCTTCCACGATTATTACGTGAAAGAATGTAAAACCAAAACAAAGGATAATAATTTGACAACCTATAAAACAGAAAGAAGAAGAGCACTCATCTATGTATCTTAGGTCATTCCTATTGGTTGAAGATGGGAATTCGCTTTGATTTTGACATTATATAAACATAAAAGAAGTTTCTAAATTCGTCACTGCGCCTACCTTGTTAGATTTGCGTTGGCCTTCTCCAATTGTTCTTTCTTCCTCACTCTGTGCGACTTTTTGTCAGCTACTCTTCGCTGCTTAATTATTTTACCTTCAGTGATTTTAAGCAAGCAAGTTCTTTCCTCTTCCCTTTTTTACTTTTAAGTAATTTCTCGTTCCTTTTTTCCATTAATTTATTTTTTGTAGACTTTGTTTTGTGTTTTATGTGGTCTCTTAGCGAAAGAAGCTAATTAGCAATTTTCAAAAGAAACTCTTGTCAACAACTATGTATAAAATGTTAGCTGCGGTACAAGTGTAAAGATACCAATAAAAAAACAAATGACTACTCAATTAAGTGACTAAAAATGTGTGGAAGAGTCATAGAGGTGTATCATTTTATTATGCAATGACTCTAAGGCCCGGTTTCACCAACGTGACTAAAGCTAAAACTAAGTTTTGACTTAGTTTAGCCCAGATTTGAGGCTAACTTACTTTTGGGTTTCACCAAATAGTCTAAGAAAATAGCTTTGTAACCAACCTTTTATGGCAAATACTGGGTTTTTTGGTTGTTTTGGTTGCTGTATTTGCTCATTTTTTTTCATATTCGCACTTTTGGTAGTGGAATTTGCTAAAGCGACTCAAATTCTTAGTTTAGTTTTAGTCAAGGCAAAAGCTGACTAATTTGTGACTTAGCTTAGCTGCATGGTGAAACTGAAAACGTAAAAAAATCGGCTTAACTAAGTTGGGACCGGTTGGTGAAACCGGGCCTAAGTGAATATCAACTCTGCTGATAGAAAAGGTGTCAGTTACAACGGGATTTGCTGACTTCACTCAAATTTTTATGATTTTTTGTGCAAAGGAAATCATCTTCCTCATCCTAAAATCAGTTACAACCCTTATCATTCTAGACACAAAACAACGTCGCCATGAAGCAAGTTAAACCACCTCAAATCTTCAAAAAAATGGCTTACAACCAATGGAATCAAGAGCAAAACTGACAACTGAGCAACCAACCATCAAATAACTAACTAACTAACTGACAACAACAATAAAAGAGCATACAAACAACAATTTATTGTGAAATATGGGTACATTAAGAGTCGGTCTGCTTAACCACAAACCAACCAACCAATCAACCAGTCAGTCAGTCAACACATTTCGCTGGGGCAGCTGTTGCTCCCACCCTTCAGACTCAGCCTCGCCCTCACCCTCGCCATCACCCTCGTAAATAGTCATTCTGAGTACTACATTCATTATTGTTTGTTCCTTTACGTAACACTCAGTTAGTCACTGTAGTTAGTAAGTATTTGAAAATAGTTTGTTCGCGATTGAAGTGTCGCCTCTTTTGTGGCGAGTATTTAAGTTTTTTTGACACGAACAGATTAAAAGAGCAGAGCTGCGGCTAGCGGTGGGAGAGCATATATAGTGCTTATGAAACACACAACTAAGTTGGTGCAAGAGCTTGGACCAAAAGTTTATGACTATGTAGTAAAGGTACTTACAATTCAGCTCCTCATCAGCTGAGCAGCGTCCAAAGTTTCTTGTGTGCGTGTGGTGGGAAACCATAGCCGTTAGGACCCTTTGAAACGCCACAGTCAAACCATTCATTCAAAAATCTAAAGAGAATTGATTGTACTATTAGGGGAATATATTTTAAGATGTTTGAATTGTACTTTGCATTAAGTTCTAGTTACTTTTATTATAACATTGAAGACTGTTTTCAAGGGTAGCTTGTAGCTTTTAAGCTTTGCAGTTTGGGTAAGTGGCATCGTTCTTCTATTCTTGCCACTAACAACATTGGTCTGCTAAGTTTACATATATGTAAGTGTGTATGTTGTGCATACAAAATTTAAAATTATTGTTAGTCATTCTACAATCACCACCACAAAGGCGCGTGATAATTTTAAATTAAAGTTGTTGACAGAGTTTTTCGCTTAATTTAAGTTAGATTGCATATGCCATAAGGCGACAAATTAACTCTAAGCGTGGGTACAGTGGTGAAAGCAACACAATAATGCACAATGAAGAAATTTTGATGAAGAAATCGGTGGTGCTCTGTTGAACACATCTTAAGTTAATTTAATACAAATTTGATTGAAAACTCTACAAATGGTTTTTGGATTAATTGCTCATTGATGACTTTGTTTGTATTTAATTATTTTACGATTTTTTAAATTGCATCATTAACCAAATTATTTGATTATTTTCAATTATTTTTCGATTTCTTAATTGCATGATTAATACAATTACTTTTTATTTATTTTTCAATTTTTTTTAATTGCATCATTAACCCAATTATTTTATTATTTTGAATTATTTTCTGATTTTTTAATTACATGGTTAATTAGTTAATCGATTAATTAATTTTATTCTATTTGAATTGCATGATTATTTGGATTATTTTCAATTATTTTTCGATTTTTTTAATCGCATCATTAACCAAACTATTTTATTATTTTCAGTTATTTTCTGATTTTTTAATTACATGGTTAATTAATTAATCGATTAATTAATTTTATTCTATTTTGATTGCATCATTTTTTGATTATTTTCTATTATTTTCCAAATTTTTTTAATTGCATGATTAATACCATTGTTTGGGCTATTTTCTGACAAATAAAATTATTTGATTTTTTTCAGTTATTTCTGATTTTTTTAACACCAAGATTATTCAAGCGATTAATTATTTTTATTCTCATCGGCAGCCATAACACAGTTACTTCGTACAGAAAAAATAATTAAGATTAATCATATTGAAAGAAAAAAATCGTGAAAATAATCAAGCAATTAAAAACAATCAGGCTATTAAAAACAATCAGGCTATTAAAAACAATCAGGCAATTAAAATCAACCAACCAATTGAGAACAATCAGCCAATTAAAAACGATAAGACAATTAAAATCAATCAGGCAATTAAAAACAATCAAACAATTAAAAACAATCAAACAATTAAAAACAATCATACAATTAAAAATAAGCAGGCAATTAAAAATAACCAAACATATAAAAACAATCAAAGAATTAAAAACGATCATACAATTTAAAATAATCAGGCAATTAAAAACAATCAGGCCATTAAAAACAATCATTCTATTAAAAAACAATCATGCAATTAAAAACAACCAGGCAATTAAAAACAATCAAACAATTAAAAACAATCATACAATTAAAAATAATCAAACAATTAAAAACAACCAAGCAATTAAAAACCATCAAACAAATAAAAGCAATCAAACAATTAAAAACAATCGAACATATAAAATCAATCAAACAATTAAGACAATCATGCAGTTAAAAACAATCGTACAATTAAAAACAATCAGACAATTAAAACCAATCAAACATGGAAAAACAATCAACCAATTAAAAACAATCATGCAATTAAAAACAATCAAACAATTAGTAACAGTTAACAACAATCAAACAATTAAAAACAATCAAATAATTAAAAATAATCAAAAAATTAAAAATAATGATACAGTTAAAAAAAATTGATTATATTTTCGATTTTTTTTAATCGCTATTAATCATGATTATTTTTTATAATTTTTTTCATTTTAATTGACAATTAAAATAATAAAGTAATCAAATTGAAAAATTCTAAAACACGTGTGTCCAAGAGCTTTCTATTCTTCAAGGCTCCTGCAGGCTTTGTCTGATGCCTCCTTCATTGTCGTGTAACTAGCGATGCACCCACTGTCATTGTGCCATTTCATTGTCATTAGCGTTCTGCCAATCTAGTCACGCTTCATTTTTATAAACTAAGCCTGTATGTATGTATGTATGTATGTATATAATTGTTATTACTATTTCCTCTGCTGTGGTTTGTTGTTGTTTTCTTGTTGTTTTTCTTTTATTGTTCACAAAAACTTATTGCTAATGTGTTTGTCCACTTGGGCACGCACGGCCACGAAAGCATAAAGTTTGATGATTTTTTCACATTGTTGTTGTTGTTTTTTCTTGTTGTTGCCTCAGTGTTTAGTGTCGAGTGTATGTTCCAGTAACTAAAAGTTGTTGCAAAAGTTGCCAGAGCGAAATTTAATTGTAATTAATAATTAAAAAGTGAAGAAAAAAGACAGTTGTTATTGTTGTCGTCGTCGTCATGGTGAAAGTTAAGATTTGTTTTTAATGAGTGTGTTTGTGTGGGAGTTAAATTGTTGCACAACTTCGTTTTGAAGTGAAGGTCATTTAAATGAAAAACAAGGAAAGCTTTAAAGTGACGAAAAGGTCTGCAGGAAGAAAACAGATAAAAAACAAAGAAAAATATCAAATGGGTAGTTACAAGCCAAACGGAATATTTATGTATGTATGTAGTTATAAAGAGTAATTGATATATGTTTTTTGAGAGGTGGTTGCCACTCATTTCGTTTTAATTGATAATAAAAAAGAAAGTATTTTTGAAGACTGTTGCAATTCAATGCAAAATATAAATTTTTTAATACAATTTTTTATTTATGTATATTTTCAGACAACCAACTGTGTGTGTTTTTTAACAAATATGTATAGCAAATTTCAGTCAAATATTTTTTAATTAATTTATATTTCTTGTGTGAAAAAGAGTTGCCACTTGTACTAACATTTTCTTGAAAGAAAAAAAAATCGAAAATTTTGAAAAAATATTTTTTAAACAGTGTTGCCATCTGTGCAAACATCCTACTTTATTTAGCTCATAAGATGACTGAGTTGAAGCTTAGTGGCAATAGCCAGCAGTTCAGAAAAATTTTTTTTAATAATTTATTAAAAAAAATATGAGATTTTTCTTGATTAGCGTTAACACCTGTAAAAAATCTAAATTTATTTGGCTCAAAACACTACTAAGTCGAAACATAGTGGCAATTTCCAGCTGTCCAGATAAATATTTTTTATGAAGTTAATAAAAAATATGCAATTTTTCTTGAAAAGCGTTGCCACTTTTTACTAAAAATGGAGAATAATGAACTGAAATAAATAACAGCAATTAGTGTGTCCAACAGCAATCAGCAACAAGTAGCATTGCACTTTTTCAAGACATTTAGTCATAGATCTTTGCAAAATTTTGAAATGGTGTTGCCAGCTGAGCAAAAATGTTAACTTTTTGAGCTAAATATGTTAATCTTATTAAAAAATTCTGATACTGAAAACAATTTTAGTTAGAAAAATAAATTTTTTTAAAGTATGAATTAAAA
This sequence comes from Urophora cardui, assembly GCA_960531455.1. NCBI lineage: Eukaryota > Metazoa > Arthropoda > Insecta > Diptera > Tephritidae > Urophora > Urophora cardui. The sequence continues at coordinate 16,549,413 of OY482670.1, read as the reverse complement.
ATTTTTAAATAATTTTTTTCAGCAAGTTGCCACCTATTTTAAATTGTAATTATTTTCAACAGCGGAAAAAATTTTTTTGTATGAAAAAAATGGCAGCTGTTCTAACACTTTTTTTGTGAAAAATAAAATAAAAAAATGTTGATGAGGGTTGGCAACCCTGAGCTGGCAGCTTAGCAAAAATTTTAAAATTTTGAGAGAAATAAGTTCATTTAAAACAAATTACTGCTAGTGAAAACAATTTTAATTAGATAAATAGATTTTTTTTAAAGTATAAAACAAAAATTTGCCAATATTTTGTTTAGAAAGTTGCCACCTATTTTAAATTCCAATTATTTTCGATAGCAAAAAAATGTTTTTCTTATATGAAAAAAATGCCACCTCTTCTAACACTTTTTTGTGAAAAATAAAATAGAATATTTTTCAACAGGGTTGCCAGTAGGGTGGCCCATATTATATAGGCGAAAAACTAAATCGGGTTTACAGATCGGGGCACCTCCCAAATTTTTTGCTATCACCAATACAAATATTCTGGGAAAGTTTCAATTTAATATTCCAACGGGAAGAGGGTGCTCAATGGCATATAACATTAAGGAAAAAATGGAAAAATCCGCAATATTGGTCTTTTTTTTTTAATAAGTACAACTACGTAGGAAGTAATAATTTCATTTATTTTATAGAATAATGTTAATAAATAACGCAATCTTATATAATAATAAAGTGGGATAAAAAAACATGACTTATTTCTCTGAAATTTCCGACCCCAATCTTTTAACAACTGCTCTCTTTGTCGTTTTTTCGGAAACCAATTTCTATTAGCCTCTACCACTTGCAGGAGCAACTGCTTCTTTTCTTCATCATTTGTTAGAAGTTTATTGAAGTCTTCAAACAGTTTGACTCCAATATCATTAACAACTTTCAGGTTTCTCACGATTTGATTCCCTCCAATGTAATGCTCATTGATGTTCCATTCATTTGGATCTGTGTTTAAAAACGTTGAATTTATCTTTAACTTTTCAAACACCTGCAAAGATCTTTGAGTGGAAAAATTGGCCAATCATCGAATCACCTCTTACTTTTCGGTCAGTAGGTTCACACCTTTTCTTTTTGACAATTTCCGCCTTTACATTATCTGTTACTTTATCTGAGAACAAACTCAACCCAACTAATTCATCCTAGAGGTACCAAAGATAGGATTTTATAACATTTTCAACCACTTCACTTATTTGTGGATCAATAGCTTCATAAGTGGTCATGTATTACCATAGAGAAAGGTCTGCCCGCCCAAGGAGTTTGCAGCCATAGGGGCCTCAAACTAATATTTCACATATATAAGCATTCCAAATTTCACAAAGCGTTCTAACACTGATTTTTCCCTTTGTGTGGTTTTAAAACCATCTTCCTCACGAAACAAGAAGATTTTGATGGCGTATAAGAGTTTTGCCATCCAGCGAGCACGGTGTAAGATACCCGGAGCTCTCCAATGAAAGTTATCTAGAGAATGACCCAGACCTCTATTAACCCCATGTAACAGTCTCTGGATTGGGTTACCGTCATTAAGATATCTAATAAAGAATTTATTGCATTCACATTTAAATTGTCATTGCTAGTAGCTTTTTCCAATGGTTTGAAGTTATTTAAGTGAATTGATGGCCGTGCTGCCTGAAACCTTTATGTACCTACGTACATGTACATATGTATGCTCCTATGAGCGCTTAGGCTTAGAATAACATTGGAAGCGTGAGAATGGCAGCGTCAGCAATTTTTGTGTACTTACCATTTTTTGGGGCTGACAAAGTAGTTAGCGCCAGCGCGTGACAATACAATGTATGGAAATTTATTACGTATGTATGTTTGCGCTTGTGTAACTACATTTGACGCTCTACAAAGGGAATGTCAGGAGAGCTGGGTGGTCCAAAACAAAGAGTAAATACCCTACTGAGAACAATCTGTAAAATATGATGCCTGCATAATATAATAATACAATGGCGCTATTATAACTCTGACGAGTTTTATGGCCGAGCTTCTCTCCCAATTCGAGGTGTGCTCCTTTTTTGTTTTTCCTATTAATTGGGTGGACCTACAGTTTTATGCCGGCTCCGAACGGCGAATGCATTTTTTCTGAGAAGCTTTTTCAAGGCAGAAATACACTCGGAGGGTATGCCGCCCACTTCCGAGAGGTGACCGCTGCTCTTAAAAAACCCAATAATTGGATTTTTACTAATTAGAAAAATTGTTTTGGCGTTTTTCACTGACTGGGGTTTGAACCCGAGACCTCTGGCATAACAGGGGAGCACTCTACCCACTGCACCACAGCGGCCACATCTAGATCTTATTGATGATATTTTTCAGCATCTGTTTTAGATATTTGAAACAGCTGCAACAAAGAAACAAAAATAATTATTAAAATATGGATTTTTTATTTTTTCGACTTTTTGTTATCAATCGTGAAACTTTGGGTTCTTTGAGCACCCTTTTCCCATCCATCAAAAAATCTGAAAAAATTACAGAGGTATATTGAACCCCATTCTAAAAAATGGAGGGGTGCCCAGGGTGAATTTTTGATGTTAGTTTTTTTGGGCCACCCTAGTTGCCAGCTTTAGAAATTTTTTTAATTTTTGTGGGAAATAAGCTGATATAAGCTAAAGCACTGGTATTGAAAACAAATTTCATTAGGTAAATAAATTTTTTTGAAAGTATAATTAAAAAATTTGCCAATATTTTTTTTAGAAAGTTGCCACCTATTTTATATTCCAATTATTTTCGATAGCAAAAAAAAAATGATTTTCTTGTATGAAAAAAGTGCCACTCTTCTAACACTTTTTTTGTGAAAAATAAAATAGAATAATTTTCAATAGAGTTGCCAGCTTTAGAAAAATTTTAAATTTTTGTGCGAAATGAGTTCACTTAAGCTAAAGCACTAATATTGAAAGCAAATTTCATTAGTTAAATGCATTTTTTTGAAAGTATAAGCTAAAAATATTTAAATAAACAATTTTTTTTAAAACTGCCACCTATTTTAAATTCAGACGTTTTTTGCTAAATTACTTGTAAGCACCTTCGATCTAGGACTATGTGCATGAAAGTAGTTAGGTTAGGTTAGGTTGAGGTGGCTGTCTCCGCAATTCATGAAAGCGGGGACACACTTAGGCCGAGGTGGCCCATTGTGATACCACACGGGAGCCCTAGCTTCCTTATCCCTGTTTACAAACCTTTCCGGAAAAATTAGATTCAAAAGTATGATAAGATTAGATGCCCGTGAAGCTAAACCAGCGCGTTTGTTTCATGAAGCGCAGAAAATCTAGTGTCCTTGCATTTTCCATCTCCGCCAGGCACTCGAAAAAGTGTTTATGGAGGAAGCGGTACCTGGATAGCGACAGTGCGGGGCAGTGGCATAGATAGTGCTCAACACTCTCTATTTCCTCCACGTCCCTACAGCTGCGGCAGAAGTCGTTTTTATATAGGCCCATGCGAGAGGCGTGAGTGCCCATAAGACAATGGCCTGTTAGAAGTCCCACCAGCGGACCTATAGAGAGCCGATTCAGATTCAGCACCGATACAGACCTAGCCTCATCCAGTCTAGGCAAGATTTGCCTAGAAATCACACAAGTTGACTCCTTGGCCCATCTAGCGTTAGCCTGTTCAATGGAGCGAGATCTCAACCAATGCTTGCATGAGTTAAGCGGGGGGCCAACCCATGCCGCAGATGTGATATCCTGCAAGCTTGTGCCTTCCCTTGCCAACTCATCTGCAATGCAGTTGCCCCGAACGTTGCTATGGCCTGGAACCCAAATGACGTTCAGGTCGCACCTTTCGGCTAGTTTGTTCAAAGACTCCCTACATTTCATTGCAACTATAGATGTAGCATTGTTACTCTGTAAGGATTTTATGGCAGCTTGGCTGTCAGAGAAGATTTTGATAGAATTTATGTCTGGCAGATCTGTCAGGCGACGAGCTGCTTCCCATATGGCTATGAGCTCAGCCTGATAGACGCTGCAGTGATCAGGTAGGCGCAAACTTACTTTCAGATGAAGCTTTTCGCAGAAAAACCCACTTCCAACTCTATTGTTCAATTTAGAGCCGTCCGTGTAAATGTGCAGTGTATTAGGGTCGGGATCCCCCAAGTTCTTCCACTCGCTCCTCTCCGGGATTCTTGTGGAGAATTTGTTATCCCAACAGAAGGCTGGTATTGCATAGTCCAGCTTTAGAAAATTGGCAGGGACGTTACTAAGAATTTGAGCGTGCCCGAATCTGGTGTCCCTCCAGGGTTCGGTTGCATTGAGCCTTGCCGCGTTGCAGCTGGCAATGAGTTTCCCCTGTATATCCGTGGGGAGAAGAAATAGGATGGTTTCGAGAGCTTTAGTTGGGGTGGAGGGAAGGGCTCCGCTAATAAGCATGGAAGCCATTCGCTGCACTCTAGTTAATTTGCTCTTATTGGTTTCGAGTTCCAGTGCTGGCCACCATATGGTGACTGCATAGAAGAGAATAGGTCGCACTACCGCTGTGTACAGCCAATGGACGATTTGGGGGTTAAGTCCCCATCTCTTGCCTATCGCTGATTTACATGCGTAAAGTGCTAACATGGCTTTTTGGGATCGTACTTCTACGTTCCGTTTCCAGTTTAGTTTCCTGTCTAGAATAACACCAAGGTATTTAACCTCGGTAGAGAGTTTAATCTCCTTCCCATTTATGGACGGAGGTTTGAATTCAGGTATCTTATGTTTGTGAAAGTAGTTACTACCACTTACTTTTTTTATGCTTATTTAAACGAAACTCTTCAAAAATTCTGATTGGCGTTGCCACCTATTTTAAATTTAAATTTTTTTCTGTGAAATTATAAGCATATTCGATCCAAGATGCCTTCATGCACGGCAGTTACTCCAATTTAAATCTTTTTTCTTGCTTCTTTAAACGAAACCATTAAAAAATTGTGTTTGGCGTTGCCACCTATGTAGCACAAAAAATTTAGTTAAATTTTCTTGTGATCTGCCAATGCAAAACTCTTCTTTAAAGTGCTATAAGGCTAAAATTCTGCAAGCAATAATGTTCTTTATGGGCAAAACTGCCATTTAGCTACATTTTTTCGCTTTTCACTCTCTCTCTCTCTCTCTCTCTCTCTCTCTCTCTCTCTATCTCTCTTCGGGTTTACTTTGCTCTTTACATTAACATTTTGCCAATAATTTCATTTAAGATTTGTTTGCCATTTTATATGTTTAAATGACATTACTTAATCCTAATGCTATTTAACTTTCCTCTTACATCTACATGTTTGTTTGTATGTGCTTTCATAGCACTCGTTCCTTAACCCTCTAACAGCCACTGTCATATATCTTCATTGCGTACATCCTTAATGGCTTTAGTTGCGATAGAAATGTTATTTAATGCACACAAATAGCATTTAAGCTAAATAAATTTCGGTTGTTGCCTTTTGAAAGCGATGTTTCATTAAATAAAAAGGATTTATAGGTAGATACAAATAAAAGGCTGCCAATTTCTTACATTTGAGAATTTATGTGTATGTGTGTCTATTACATGATACCAAATGTGGTCGAAAGGTATGCCAGGCCGAGTGCAAACGCCGTAAATAATCAGTAAATTGCGCAGTAAGGTTTAACAGAAAGGATAATTGAAAGGGATGACAAAGGGAATAAGAAGAACAAGTCAAAGGGAGAAGAAGCAAGATGATGATGAAGATGAAGAAGAAGAAGAAGATGAAGAAGAAGAATAAAACGAAGAAGAAGTAGCAAGAAGAAAAAGAAGGACAATAATAAGAACACATTATAAGCAAAGTTTGAGCAAAGAAATAGTTAAAGTTAAAGACATATTTTGCACTGCAAGCAGAGACTCAAGCTCATAAAACTAAATTTTTTTTTGGCTTGAGTCAATTCACTTTGTTTTCACATATACTCAACACACTTATATTAACAAAACCAATAATAACCCAATAAACACAGAAGCGAGGAATTCGAGGCGAGTTCGCGAAAGCAGATTTTAGCGAATGTAATTTCTTGAACTCGCCTCGAGTTCGCGACAAGTTCGAGAAAATAGATTTTCGCGATATAATTTTTTCTATTTTTTTAAGTTGTTTTGCACTAAATAAAAATAGGTAAAAAAACTTTTTAAGTTAAACGGTTTTATGTTATACATACATTGCAATGTTTAAGATAAATGTATTAAAAACCAAAAAATAATAAAATAGATACAGTCGTGGGAATTATAAACATTTGCATAGACTAGACTAAAATAAAACCGTGGGGCACGTCAATTGTCTACAAATTATCGACTTAATGTGCGATAGAAGAATCGTTTAATTCGTCGTTAGGCAGTTGGCCCGCAGACGGTGAGGAAATTACTTACTATTTTCTTGCTCATGGAAATTCCAATAATTATACACTCCATGTTAATAAAAGAGATGTTTCAACTAGTTTATCGTTGGACATTCACACGAGGAATCGTTTCACTGCTCGTAGTTTGTCTTTAATCGACAAAACATATGATAAAAGTACTACTCGCTCACCACTATGAAACCCTAAAACTCGCTTATAATCGAGCTTGCTAGCTTTTTTCCACATTCTAGCCCTACTTATCACACGTCCATCGTTGTCGGTTGAACAACTGCCTAATTATAGTGTAACATTACAAAACAAACATTTTAATCAACGATTGTAGACAATTGACGTGCCCCACGGTTTTATTTTAGTCTAGTCTATGCAAATGTTTATAATACCCACGACTGTATCTATTTTATTATTTTTTGGTTTTTAGTACATTTATCTTAAACATTGCAATGTATGTATAACATAAAACCGTTTAACTTAAAGTTTTTTTACCTATTTTTATTTTCTAGTTTTTAGTTTTTATTTCGCATTCTGTTTAATTCATTTAGTGCTTCATTATTGCAAGGTTTCTTGCCCGTTAGTTTATTGCAGTCCAACGCAAATATTTCTTTTCAAGGTAGTAATACATGTTCCGAATTTCAGCCAAATCGGACCATAAATGCGATTTTTGTAAATATAGCGACCCACGCGCCACCTATCGGAAGTTTTTTTAGGAAAATATTTCCTTTCAAGGTAGTAACACATGATCCGAATTTCAGCCAAATCGGACCATAAATGCGATTTTTGTAAATATAGCGACCCACGCGCCACCTAGCGGAATTTTTTTGTAAGAAAATATTTCTTTTCAAGGTAGTAATACATGTTCCGAATTTCAGCCAAATCGGACCATAAATGCGATTTTTGTAAATATAGCGACCCACGCGCCACCTAGCGGAATTTTTTTTTAAAGAAAATATTTCTTTTCAAGGTAGTAATACATGTTCCAAATTTCAGCTAAATCGGACCATAAATGCGATTTTTGTAAATATAGCGACCCACGCGCCACCTATCGGAATTTTTTTTCATAATATTGCATTGTCATCGGGGTTATACATGCGTACAAAATTTCAGATTAATCGGTTGACAGGAAGAGGGTGAAATTTGAATTACTAAATTTGACCCAAGAAGAAAACAAACGGGGTGAGCTAAATAAAACCGTTTAAAAATCAATATAGTTCTGAAATTTTACATTTAGACCTGAACTCGAATATCACAGTTCCGCAGATGATATCGTGGAGAATTCGAGGCGTGTTCGCGAAAGTAGATCAAATCAGTTTTTAATCAAATAAATAAATACGAGTATGTAGAAAAAAAAAAACAAAGTACTTTATTTAATTTATTTTTTGTTGTGATTTTATTTAATGCAACAACGGAATAAAATAAATATTACTGCTTAAATTGTTTGAAAAGCTTTTGTTACTTGATGAAAGTTAACCTTTATTTATAAAAATATTTTAAGTGCTTTGTATTATTTTATACGGATTTAACCAATTGCCAGTAAACCTAACTCTGAAATGGCCAATATAAAAAATCTCGTATCGCCAACGATCCAAAAAATTAAAAATTCTCGAATCGCTAATGATAAAAAATTCGAATCGCCAGCGATCCGAGAATGAGAATGAAGAAATTCTCGAATCGCTAGTGACAGGTGACATGCCTACGAATTCGGATTCGCGGATCTATCGCCGCGAACTATTGCCGCGATAATATAATCAGAGAAAGCGAATCCGACCCAAATTCGAGGCGAATCCGTTGTGTTTATTGGGAAGAAATTCTCTTAAACCAAAACCTCCGGCTGGCATCTGGCCTTGTAGTTCAATTCAAGCGCAAGAACAGTAAGAAGAAACATCTTAAAGGCGGACGAAGGCAGAGAAAGGCGTATGCACAGCAATAAAGCAGAGAAAGATATGCGCTCGTATTGGCAGAGAGAATAAAAGCAATTACATTTGAATGAATTCATTAAACACACACTCACACCAATAGACATACACACACATCCATAGACATATACCCTCACGGAAAAAAAAAAGTTAGTTGCAAAAATAAATATATTAAAAAGTGTTTTATATTCAACTAATTTTAAAGTAGCTTTAAACAAATGCAGCGCGAGACAGTTTCTTGTATATGTACATATTTATATGTAAACACATGTTTTCAGATCTAAGTATGCCAAGATTGTTTTTTCCATTTTTTGTTTACCGTTTTCAGCTTCACTTCCCATTAAAAACTGAAAACGAAATTCTCGAACGGAGAAAATATTGTTTCATATTTATCATTTGAAAATTAACATAAATTCAATTGTTTCTCAAATATTTTTTATCAACTTGAGAACGATTTGCGAAATTTCAGGAAAACTTGTTTCGCATTTTTACCATTTCTTGAATTTCGACATCAAATGCAGGATTAAGTTATTTATATTAAACTACAAATAAAGTAGTTGAAAAGAAACTCAAGATAAAGTTATTTATTTTAAACTACTAGTAAAGTAGTTGAAAACAAATGCAGGATAGGGCAATTGACTGCTTGCTATGACATCGCCGTGTTAAAAAATTCAGTTCATTGCAAAGGAAAAAGTCACATTTTCAATTAGCTGTTATTGAAAATAAAGTAGTTTATAAAGTGATTTAAAATTAATTAAATTTCCTACAGGGTACTCACACACATATAGATACACATAGACACACAACTCGCCGAAGCGCTGGTGGTAAGCATTTTATGACTAACCGCCCAGTAGAACTGGTAAAAATAAGTAAATTAATAGCTTTGCTTAGGGTTTTGTGGGCGTAAGATAAATTAAGAGCAACAGCAGCAGTAGCAGAAGCAACTTGAAGTAATATCGGTTACAAGAGTAAAGAATGCTATAAAACAATAAATGCAAAATGCCTAAATGTGTGCTATGAAATGCTATGAGAAGTAAACCTGCAGCGAAATCAACTAGTTGTAAACTAATTCACAACTAGTTGGCCATACAGCTCAACTAGTCAGCCATCTATCTTTTTTCCATATTAGCAACTGGTATTTTTAACACGGTGATGGCCTAGGAAATGGCAATTGTCAGTATCCACACCAGAGTCATACCACTTGACTGACTAGTCAGTATCCACACCAGCATCATACCACTTGACTGACTAGTCGGTATACACACCAGTATCATACCAATTTGCTGACTAGTCAGTGTAGATATCAGAACTATACCAGTTGACTGACTAGTTTTACATGCTACTCCAATGAAAATAAAAATTGCAAAATAAAGTTTCTAATACATTTATTTAGTTATTAGAGTATGATATTTAAATTAAAGAATTCAGGCACATTAGATTGAGATCTTGCATATTAAATATTTAGGAAAATTAACATTAACATTGTGAATAAGTAACACGTTGACCCAGGCCCGATGAGAGGGGGGGGGGGGGGCTGAGGGGAATCAATTACCCCGGGCCCGGGCTTTAGAGGGCCCGGGGAATCTCAAAATGATATCCAAGCTTTTTGCTTACAGAAAATAAACAAACAACACCTTTAATCACCTTTCGTAGATAGCAATCATTTTAAATTTCAACAAATTGTATAAAACTCTGAACGTGTCTGCACCCCACTTAAGCAATTGTTGGTTTTTGGCGTCGGCGTTGCAGCATAAATTTGAATTCATTTTCTGTTGCAACAGAAAAATTCGGTATGATGCAAATTCTTGTACAGTGATATATGTATGTACGTGTATGTATGTATGTAAGCAGCGATACGCCGAAAACAAACGAAGCTTGCGAAGCTAAAATTTGCTTTGGTGCTTCGTACAGTTGAATTCGATTGCTGTTGCACTAAAACGTATTTTTTGCACCATACCTGTTACAGTAACTAATGCTGAACGTTCCTTCAGTGTTCTTGCAAGAATAAAGAACTTCCATCGATCGTGTTCAACTCAAGAACGTCTCACAGGACTTGGCATACTTTGTATTGAAGCACCAACAGCGAGACAGTTGGATTTTGACACTATAATAGATAATTTTGCAGCTGCTAAGGCCAGAAAGGCTCACTTGTGTTAATTAAAGCCTTTTGATATACCAAATTACTACCAACAAATATTTGTATTCCAATTTAAAGAAATTTATTTCATACACAGTAAAAATTTTAGTTTAATTTTAATTCCATTTTGGTATTTATATATAACAATGCCAAAAAGCATAAAATTAAAACCATTCTGGTTTAAAAAAAAGAAGAGAATATTGAGAGACTGAAATTATTCTTGGTGTAAAATTAATACTTTTTTGGAATTAAATCAAAATCAAATTTTCATTATTTTTAGAATATTTCTGGTATTAAAAATAGTTAAAATGGTATAAGATCAATCCAAAATAGGAATAAATTCTATACTTCTATGGAATTAAATCAAAACCAAACTTTGATTATTTTTATAATATTTTTGGTAATAAGAATAGTTTAAATGGTATTAAATCTATCCGAAAATTGGAATAAATTTTATACTTTTTTGGATTTAAAAATAAACCCCCATAAAATTTCCAGTGGATATACTGCAAATAACCCATTATCCCAAAGATTACTGAGAAATTGAATAACGTTAACATATTTTATTTACATAAAAATCTAAACAGTAGTAGCAAACACTAAAGTACCTTATATATCGAGCCCTAATCCTCATAAAAGTGTATCCAACAAAAAGAAAATTTTACAGGACACAGTTTTTTTAATTTGTTTTGCATACAGTTTGTATGCAGCCGTGAAACTTATTTAGTCTCTAACTTCGAAACTGAAATTTTGGGAGTTGATGCATGTGATAGTAAATTGTTGATTTCCATAAAAAAAACTGAAATCGATCATTTTGTTGGATACACTTTTATGGCGGTTAGGTCTCGATATATATACATAGGCTATGTTCAGAAACGCAGCATGAAGCGCAACAGCGGTAGTAATTATTTTTTTGATGATTGTGATGAGCGACGCTTCATGCAAAATTTACGTTTATGAACGCTCTGCTTCTACTACAAAAGCAGGTTGCGCTTCAAACTGAGTTTCTGAACAAAGCCATATTTTCACTTTTATACTAATATTTTGGAGATGTCCAGGGAAATTTCGGCACCGTCGCGGTTCCTACAGTGATATTGAAAGAGGGACCCTCAACTGCCTTATGACTGAAAAAATAAAGCAAAATTTACCCTCATGATATTTAATTAATCTCCTGCATTACTTGTTACAATTATTCGATTCGGGCCATTTATTTGAGTAGACTTAATTACTCCTTCGGATTGCAGTTTTAGAAACATTTTGTTTGATTTTTTTTTTTAACTTTTTTCTAATAATTTTTTTTAATACTTTTTTTGTTTTGATTTTAAACCAAAAATACTTTGATGGTAATATAATTGAGAAAGAGAAAGTTTTTTATACTTTTCAGGATTTGTTTTTAAACCATAAATGATTAAACTTCTTTAGAGAGAATTTTAATACTTTTTAAGGCTTTATTTTGAAACTATTTTGGAATAAATAAAATTGTAAAACTTCTCATAGTTTAAAAATAAGACTTTTTGGTATTAAAATTCAAATTTAATTCCAAGAATGATTAAATTAACTACCAAATGATATTAGAAATAAACTATAATTTTTTACTGTGTAGAAATAAAGCAATATATATTGAAACAAAATTCATTCAGACCTATGGTCCCACGGACAATATTACTCAGTATGACCCATGGATTCAGAAACTGGATGTACCTTTTGAACAATACATTTGACCCACCGTAATATATATATTTCCATGTAAACATATTTACTTGATCTGTATTAATGTATAGATAAATTAAGGTTCGTAACTATATATTCATTGAATTTTGATTTTGAGAATTTGTTCATTTAGTATGCACAGAGCCAAAAGACCACCTAAAATGCCCTATAAATTAGAACAAAATTTAGCGGATTTCTCTACGCTTTCTCTCCAATAAGATGCCCGTCTTATTATGACTGGATATCTCATTTTAATAAAACTAAGTAGATATACTGTAAAACTAATATGAAAACCTTTTCAATATTATTAAGAAGATAACCCGTGGATTTTAGATGAAATCATTTTCAGTAAAATTTAATGGATAACCTATAAAACTAAGATGAAAACCTCTTATATAAAATTAAGAAGATTACTCCTAGAATAAATATGGAAACCTTTTCACATAAATTTAGCAGATAACCTGCAAAATTAAGAAGAAACCCTGTTTAATATTAGTAAGAAGAGAATCTTGATTTTCATCGGAAAACATAATTAGTCAACTAGTATTTTCCTAGGACTTATTCAGACAAAGGGCAACATTTCATTTCATATAAGTGCAGATGGACATAATAAACTCTTTATACCAAGTGCTTCACTAATCGTTTGAGAATTGTAGAAATGTGCAAAGCCGTAGTGAAATTGACGAACGGAGGAAACACATAAGAGCTCTTTTAAAAATAAAAAGTTCTCCCTTTTAATTTCTTGAAAATGTTATTGCACACATACAAAAAAAGTGGCCGATGCAATAACTGTTATGCATATTTCTAGTATGTACAAGTATATCCATACATGTACGTACGTTAAGACGTTTATAGCAAAATTTTAATTAATAAGGGCTCTTTTAAAAATAAAAACTTTTCCTTTTTAATAAATTCAAAAAGGTTCTAGTAAAAATTAGAGGATGTCCTTATTGATTTGCTTTATAAAAATTTTCTCATAAAAACAAGCAGATTTCTTCTAACAATTTAATTTTTTTGACAAAATGACATAAAAAATTAATAAATAAGAAGTTATCTCCTCGTTTTCAGACGGTATCCTTTTCAATAAATTTAAGAAGAAATTCAAGCTAAAATCTAGAAGATTTTCTAGCAAAAATTTCTTCAATTTTGTCTCCTCTCGCTCTCCTTGGCCAAATAGCTTTTTTAGATGGCAGTCTCTTTGATTATAGGTGAACTTTTTGGCTCTGTGTGGGGGCCCGTAGTTTTTTTGACCCCGGGCCCGGATTTTCTCTCGGCGGCCCTGCGTTGTCCATTCTAAGCTTGACATATTGATGATTTTCTGACTTTATACAAACATATCATGTACTTTTTTCTATGGCTGAAGTAGTATCTAATATACAGGGCTATATTAACATCACAAACTATGTTATATTTGTGGTATTCACCTGATTTAATGATCTTCTTAAGATGCAGCGAGGCGACGAAATGCCTGAGAAAACGAATGTCGTATGTAGCAAAACATAGTTTCGAGAAAATCGACTTTGAAGTTTAAATTGGAAATTCTCAAAAACTGTACAACAGATTTTTCTGTTATTTGGACGAGCTGTAGAGAGTATTATATATTTTGACTTGCAATTTGCAAAAGTTGGATATCTTTAAAATTATGGGAGATAAACGACTTTTAATTCAGTATGCATTTGTCGTATGTGACGTCTGAGCACCAATACCTGTTTATGATAGCACATACGACAAAAATTCTTCTCTTTTTTCAAACCGGAATGGTTATGAGGCTCACATTTTTTGAGATATCGACTTGAAATTTGGGAGTTGCATATATTTTAATGATACTTTGATCATTTGTCGGAATCCACCACATCGGACTAATATAAGATATAGCTCCCATAAAACTGATTGTTCAGATATAGCTGTTTTCGGGTATAATTTCTTTATTTGAGGAGATAAGGATATGAAACATTGAAGTAGTTGTACCCATATGGACCTAATTAATGTCACTAAAATTTGTTAAGATCGGACCACTATAGCATATAGCTCCCATACAACTGATTGTTCAGATATGGACATTTTGGGATATAACTTCTCCATGTAAACAGATAAGGGCATGAAACTTTGAGGTATTTGTATCCATATGGACCTAATAAATGTCACCGAAATTTGTCGAGATCGGACCACTATAGAATATAGCTCCCATACAACCGATTGTTCAGATATACCTGTTTTCGGGTATAACTTCCATATTTAAGGATCAAATTATACTAAACTTTGCAGTAATTGATATTATACTACAATAAAATATGTCAGTGAAAATCATTCAGATCGGATCACTATAACCTAAAGCTCCGATTCAATATTTTGGTTTATTCTCAGTAGCTCAGCGGCACATACGACATTTGTTTAAAATAAACAAACACGAATTTATATGGAAATTTGTCGTATGTGTGTTACATACGACAAAAGCTTACCCAAATGGTAGTAATTTTGTAACATACGACAAATGCATACTAAATAACTCAAAAACTAAAAGAGATAGAAAAAAATGGATTGGAAAAATTAAAAGATTAGGTCCGATTTAGTTAATCTGCATCAAAAACTAGAAATCGTCGATTTTCACATATGACATTCGTTTTCTCAGGCGACGATTTGGCTTTGAAATAATTATGTTACTCATACGACCGGGTGACCACATTTCGAATTACTATTTTCATGAAAGGCATATGTAGTATTTCTGAAACAGAAGGTATGATTTCTTAGTTTAATTTGAAAGAGGTAACTGCCTTCTTCTTTCAACTTATTTTGTGTTTTTTAAAATGTGCTTGCCAAAGATGAACTGCCTTACCATCGCTCAAGGCATAATTTTAGGGATTATGACACTTTTGCCAGATGTGCTATATATGTATTATGGAATAAAGATGTTTGCTTGTTGGTTAATTTATTTGTGATATTTTGGGCACAAGCAGACATATTTTATACATAGACTAGCTGACCCGGCAAACTTCGTTCTGCCCAAAATAGATTTTTTTATTAATTTCTATTTCAAAAATTGTTATTATACCGGTATTATTTTTAATAGAAAATTAACGATTTTTCACTACTTCATTGTGTATACAACTTCAAAAATATATAATTTTGGTATTCAGTTTAAGGCTGCACGATACACAACATTTTTAGTTTTCTGTTCCGGATATTTATTTTCACTGAGTATTGGCTATTTTAACTAAGTAAGTAAGAGTATTGATATAGTATACCTCCATAATGGTTTTCAGGCCCCTCCTCCAACCCTTTTACATATATTCAGCCTCAAAAGTTTAGTACGTATGGGAGGTGCAATGCCCCATTTTTCGATAAATCTTTTTTTTTTTGGGTGAACATGGTATTGATATCGTATATCTGCATAGTGATTTCTATGTACATGCCATGAACAGTTTTAGGGATATTTAGCTTTAAAAATTAAGAACGCGTGGGAGGTGCCACGCCCCCTTTTCCCAAAACTACTGTTTTTTTCATAAGCATGCTATTGATATCGTTAATCTCCTGATCAATTTTCAGGTCCCAACCTTTTGTAGATATTCAGCTTGAAAAATTAAGTTTGTATGGGAGGTGCCACGCCCCCTTTTCCGATAACCTACACTTTTATGCGCAAAAATTGTTTTGATATCACATAGCTCTGTACCAATTTCCAGGTCCCTGACTTAGATCCTTTTAAAGATATTCAGCTTAAAAAATTAAGTGTTGTTGGGAGGTGCCACGCCCCCTTTTCGTATAACTCCTATTATTTTGCGTTAATATGGAATTGTTATCGGTTATCTCCACGCCAATTTCCAAGTCCCTAGCGTAACAATTTTAGAGATATTCAGCATGAAAAATTAAGTTTGTATGGGAGGTGCAACGCCCCTTTTTCCGATAACCCCCACTTTTATGCGTGGGAATGGTTTTGATATAATTTAGCTCTATACCAATTTTCAGCTCCCTACCTTGAACTGTTTTAGAGATAATCAGCTTTAAAAATTAAGGTTGTATGGGAGGTGCCATGCCCCCTTTTCTGATAACCCCCACTTTTCTGAGTGAGAAGGGTTTTGATATCACCTACCTCTATACCAATTTTCAGCTCCCTACCTTGAACTGTTTTAGAGATAATCAGCTTTAAAAATTAAGGTTGTATGGGAGGTGCCACGCCCCCTTTTCTGATAACCCCCACTTTTTTAGTGAGAAGGGTTTTGATATCACCTACCTCTATACCAATTTTCATCTCCCTACCTTGAACTGTTTTAGAGCTAATCAGCTTTAAAAATTAAGGTTGTATGGGAGGTGCCACGCCCCCTTTTCTGATAACCCCCACTTTTCTGAGTGAGAAGGGTTTTGATATCACCTACCTCTATACCAATTTTCATCTCCCTACCTTGAACTGTTTTAGAGATAATCAGCTTTAAAAATTAAGGTTGTATGGGAGGTGCCACGCCCCCTTTTCTGATAACCCCCACTTTTCTGAGTGAGAAGGGTTTTGATATCACCTACCTCTATACCAATTTTCATCTCCCTACCTTGAACTGTTTTAGAGATAATCAGCTTTAAAAATTAAGGTTGTATGGGAGGTGCCACGCCCCCTTTTCTGATAACCCCCACTTTTCTGAGTGAGAAGGGTTTTGATATCACCTACCTCTATACCAATTTTCATCTCCCTACCTTGAACTGTTTTAGAGATAATCAGCTTTAAAAATTAAGGTTGTATGGGAGGTGCCACGCCCCCTTTTCTGATAACCCCCACTTTTCTGAGTGAGAAGGGTTTTGATATCACCTACCTCTATACCAATTTTCATCTCCCTACCTTGAAATGTTTTAGAGATAATCAGCTTTAAAAATTAAGGTTGTATGGGAGGTGCCACGCCCCCTTTTCTGATAACCCCCACTTTTCTGAGTGAGAAGGGTTTTGATATCACCTACCTCTATACCAATTTTCAGCTCCCTACCTTGAACTGTTTTAGAGATAATCAGCTTTAAAAATTAAGGTTGTATGGGAGGTGCCACGCCCCCTTTTCTGATAACCCCCACTTTTTTTAGTGAGAAGGGTTTTGATATCACCTACCTCTATACCAATTTTCATCTCCCTACCTTGAACTGTTTTAGAGATAATCAGCTTTAAAAATTAAGGTTGTATGGGAGGTGCCACGCCCCCTTTTCTGATAACCCCCACTTTTCTGAGTGAGAAGGGTTTTGATATCACCTACCTCTATACCAATTTTCATCTCCCTACCTTGAACTGTTTTAGAGATAATCAGCTTTAAAAATTAAGGTTGTATGGGAGGTGCCACGCCCCCTTTTCTGATAACCCCCACTATTCTGAGTGAGAAGGGTTTTGATATCACCTACCTCTATACCAATTTTCAGCTCCCTACCTTGAACTGTTTTAGAGATAATCAGCTTTAAAAATTAAGGTTGTATGGGAGGTGCCACGCCCCCTTTTCTGATAACCCCCACTTTTTTTAGTGAGAAGGGTTTTGATATCACCTACCTCTATACCAATTTTCATCTCCCTACCTTGAACTGTTTTAGAGATAATCAGCTTTAAAAATTAAGGTTGTATGGGAGGTGCCACGCCCCCCTAACATTTTTAAATTTTTCCTTCGACTAAACCTTCGCGGGGTAACAACAAACAAACCCCCCTAAGGAAGTATTTGATTTGGTTCAGCCGTTTTCAAGTTTTAGCGTTACAATTAAATACCAAATCATTTTTATATATATAGATTTTATAGATAAATCAAGTCAATTAATTGAAATTGAATGATAACACCGCACAACAGTATTTCTGATGAATGGCTTTCGATACCATGATACTAACCTAGATTTCAAGGTGAGAAAAAGGCTCGAAAATTATCAGAAAACCGATTGAAAACTTACCCAAAAAAAGATTCAAAAACGATCATAAAACGATTGAAAAATTATTTAAAGAAATATAAACGAAAGGGGCGCGTATATGAATGAAATACAATTGAAATAGGGTTCGAATACAAGAGTTGAGTGCATGGTACCATTTTCTACCAACAAAAGACTTTTATAATAGATAAGAAAATAATCGCATTTATGATTATTTTAATCGCGCAAAGGTGGCGGAAAGGATTCGAATATGATCAATAATTTCTTAAATTGATATGTGTGTAAATAGAAGAGTACTTAAGCTAATTTTATTTTTTAGTTTGGAAAAAAACTTACATTCGACACTCCCAGATATCTTATATGTTTGTTTAACTAATCTTGGTGTAATGGCCTTGGTGTGTCGAGTTTACATTCAAAATAACTACTTATCATCTGAATTTGTCCTCAAAATCGATTGATGCATCTTCTGAAGTATCCAGTTTACGTTCTCGTATATTTTCAAGGTCTAACTGATATTTGGGACTTATTCATAATCCAAATGTTTGAAAGGTAACTTTTTCCAATATTTGTAAGTACATAGTTTTACTAGAATGAATTCTGTGTACACATGAATCACAAAAACTCACAAATACAGCTTAAGTTACGTATGGGTCATTCTTTTACAAATCGTACGGATTTGTTGAAAAAAAAAATTTCACATTTTTAAAAGACACCAAATTTATTTCTTGGAATCCTTTCGCAATTTAAGTAAACACCTATATCAAATTTTTTTTCTTTTCAGAGATCTGCATGTGTAAAAATTCGATGGTTAAGCAAACATGCCCACATTCAAAATTCCATATCTTTGGTTCGGCTCGTCGTATCTTGTTCATTTTTTTTTTATTTTGAAGGTAATAATATTTACTTTATAACTGCGTTAAAGAAATATTTAATTTTACAAAATCAAAATAATGAATTCAAACTAAATTTTTTAAAGCATTATTACATACTGATCGGGTCAACGAATATTTTCGAAAAAAATAAACATAATATGCGCTGAACTTTCATCTAAAAAACGCATTTTATTCCAAGGTGGAGACTTTTATGGTTCGAAAGATATTAACTCATTTCTGACATGACCTCGAGCAACTTGCCTACGTTCCACTAAGGGTGTACCGCCAGCGTGTGCCTGTGCGCATGCATGGTGATGTTAACCACCGCATACATACCTATGTATGTATGTGCATGTAATTCAACCTGCTTATCACTTAATAGGTAGCTAGTAGTTATATTTTACCAAATCATTATTGTAGCACAATAGACGGTCTAGTAAAATAGATAATACAACTATTTATGTATTTAGGACCAAGGACGATCATTAAGATGAATATATTATGTCATACACTTATTATATGTTATGCCTGCGAGCCAGTACCTTTAGTATAAGTAGATATCAGATTGTAAATATGAAATCTGACAGGGAAAAAATTAAATTTTCACTTAAATATTTTCCTGAAACTGGCTGTAAATTTTTAGTAATATTAGATATACTTATTTTATTACGACGGTTTTGATGTGTACATCCCTATTACATTTGTCAACGAAAGTAAAATTTATAAAAGCATTAAAATAATAGAAAAGATTTATTTACTTATTTGTGTCCATATATATATATCAGGGTTGGGCAAGCTGCATTCAATTTTGATTGCATTCAGCCTTGCAGCCCCCAATCAATTCAGTAGTGAATGGGAATGCAAATGTGATTTGCACTACCATTCAATATGGGAATGTGAATGCAAAGGTGAATGCATTCCCATTCATTGCATTCCCACTGCAAATGTGATTTGGACTACCAATTAAAAATGAGTGCGAGGGATTTGGACAACCATTCATCATTTAATAGCAGTTAAAACCTGTGACCATAGTTAAGGTATTAAGTGGCTAATCTATTTATTAACGGAAGGAAGTTTATGGGATATTATAAATATGGAATTAGGCTTAGCAGAGTAAAGGGAAACCAACACGGCATAGTAATATGTACATATGTTCTATGTTATACCTGTATGTAAAAGTATTTCTTTCAACTTCTGAGGCTATAATTACACAGTTCAACAAATTTGCAAAAATTTTACTCAACACGAACAAACGCTAGTTATTATGAAAGAGGATGCCTCTCAGACCAACTTTTCCGAATAGAGTACTAGTCCAGTGCAAATCACATTTGCATTCCCATTCACCACTGAATGGTAATGCGAACCACATTTGCATTCCCATTCACTACTGAATGGTAATGCAAACCAATTTTGCACTACCATTCACTATTGAATGGTAATGCAAAAATGCCCATCCTTGATATATATATATATATATATACATATATATACCTCCATATACTAGCATCTTTGATCACACTACAGCCTCACGAAATGTACAAGAACGTCGCGCACACCCCTGCACATATTGCTTGCTGCAGGTATACATATGTATGTATGTACATAAATACAGAGAAACCTCCCCTAACGGACACCTTTCATAGGCGGACACCTCCCCTGAGCGGACATTTTTTCATGCACCAAGGTTTAGGTTCAATTTTTAGAACAAATTGTCCTCTCTTAGGCGGACACTCTCTTGGCCGGACGCGGACAGTTATTTACTATTGAAATGAACTAAAAACTTCTATTAAGCGGACACGAACCTCTCGTCAACGGACACTTTGATTTTTTTTTTCATAACAAATCACATAAAAACCTCATATATAAGTATGTATAGCAATATAAAAAGTTCGCTGAATGTTCGTTAGGTAAAAAGCGCTACGATAAAAGGGGAATCACCAACTAAAATAAATGTCCGTATGACTTTATTGGAAGATATAACAACATTCACGGATTTCCAGTTAGATGTTCTAACTGACGAAAATGTCGAAACCATTGAAGATGATAGTACCAATACTAACTACCGCTGAAAGTAGGTAATGCAATCTCCTCGAACGAAATGGCTTTGACTGCAGTTTCAAATTTGAAAAGATTTTGCACGAAAGACCTTATTGCATTTGAATTGTTACAGAAATTTGAAATTGTAATTTCATATGTATGTTAATACTTTATGTATATATATACATACATACATATGTACATATGTATATGTACATATTTATGTATTTAAGTGAAATTTTGAAGACATAAGAATCCTTGCTTTTTTAGTGAAATATGAATAAATAAATCCTTTAAAATCCAAAAAATTACTAAAATAGGAACCCACTTAAGCGGACACCTCTCTTGGGCGGACAAAATTTGCCCGACGGTGAGTGTCCGCCCAAGGGAGGTTTCACTGTAGTTGCATTATCTATTTTACTAGACCGTCTATTGTGCTACTATAATGATTTGGTAAAATATAACTACTAGCTACCTATTAAGTGATAAGCAGGTTGAATTACATGCACATACATACATAGGTATGTATGCGGTGGTTAACATCACCATGCATGCGCACAGGCACACGCTGGCGGTACACCCTTAGTGGAACGTAGGCAAGTTGCTCGAGGTCATGTCAGAAATGAGTTAATATCTTTTGAACCATAAAAGTCTCCACCTTGAAATAAAATGCGTTTTTTAGATGAAAGTTCAGCGCATATTATGTATATTTTTTCGAAAATATTCGTTGACCCGATCAGTATGTAATAATGCTTTAAAAAATTTAGTTTGAATTCACTATTTTGATTTTGTAAAATTAAATATTTCTTTAACGCAGTTATAAAGTAAATACTATTACCTTCCAAATAAAAAAAAAATTAACAAGATACGACGAGCCGAACCAAAGATATGGAATTTTGAATGTGGGCATGTTTGCTTAACCATCGAATTTTTACACATGCAGATCTCTGAAAAAAAAAAATTTGCCAAAATCCTGATATAGGTGTTTGCTAATTTCGTGCAAGTAACTTAAAAAAAAAATTTGAGCCGAATCAGAAATATGAAATCCCAAAAGGTGTACGATTTGTAAAATAATGACCCGTATACGCCTTGTCCAAAACAAACGGTCAACGAAAAAATGTATCGATCAAACTGCGCTCCGTATACTGAATACACATCCACATGTATATGTCCATCGCTCTTCCTAGCAGTTATACATAGAAATAAACATAAAAATGCCACTTACATATAATATACATCGCCACATTATCACTCATACGCCCCGTTGACCATACGGCTCAGTTATTAGAAGAGATTTTATGTAATGCGCTACATTAAGTAGTGCCTGGCACATTAACAGCAATCCAACCCATATAATATTGCTACATACAAACACACATAAATATCAATGTATGTATGTTTGCACTTCCATAGGCAAATCTCCTTAAAAGGATTAGTTAGATTTGTCTAATATAAAGGCCGGTCTGTTCTATCATTTGTTTGCTTGTTTCACACAACTTTCAACGCCAACAACGTAGTCATGACCATCAACCTGATATAATCACCAGCGCCTTATAAGTATGTGCGTTTACAATGTAGAATTTATAAAAGTCAAAAGTGTGCGCCTTAAGCGGCCACTGTTCATGCCATAAGTATTCATATGCCTTGCTTACCCATTTTTTACTTATTTATTTTCCCTTACTTTTCCGTTGTCTTTAACTTTATCTTAAGCCTTTGTTTTTTGCTTTGACTTTAATGACACAAATGGCACGTAACATTATCAAAGTGATGGCCCTTTTCTTATGTTCTTTTCTTTTTGCTATAACTTTTATTGTTTTGTTTTTCTTATGGGTTATGGCTATGGCTACTCAACCCGCTGACCTTTCTCTATCGCAGCTGCTACAACCGTTTGAATTGGTTTCAACTGCGCACAAGTGGCGTACAAGTGTCAGTTATGTACACAGTGGGTGACCTTCTGCATTCATAAAATAAAAGGTTATGTTTTATTCTTAAATACACAAACATTTTGTATATGAATTTCGTCAGCAAAATAATATACTTCCATTTAGCTGTGGGGTGTTACGTTGTACGTATAAGCAAACATTTTTATGTTTATTTAAGAATCAAGCAAAAAAGGTTTGCCGAATAAAGTTTGCAGGCATGAAATGTTATGTACATTCATAGTGCCTTAAGTTCATCAAATCTCTGTGCCTTGATGAGTTCGAGATGGTGGTTGATTTTGTAAGTGGATTTAGTTGATATGAAAGTGTGGTACAAAGTTAAGGAAAACTAAATACGTGTTGCCTCTTTAAGTTTCATATTGGAGATTGGAGTTGTGGGAAAAATCGATTTTCTACATACATATATTTATAGAGGTTAAGACGCGTAGAGAGTTTACATAAATCCGCAAAATTAATCAAAAAAGCTAAAACAGAAATCCAATATCCGAAAACCGTAATTCAAAAACTGAAGCCAAATAAAATTAATATCGAAGTTTTTGGGAAAATCGAAATTCTAAAGAAAAACATAAATAAACAAGTAAAATCGATGTAAAAAAAAAACAAATAACCGAAATTCAAAAACAAAATGAAAATCGAAATCTAAAGAGCCATTATCGAAATTAAAAAAAAAAATGAAATAAAATAAAAACGGAATCGAAATCGAAATCAAAAGAAAAAATAACACAAGACCGACATTCAAATTTTGAGGACCACAACAAAAACAACAAAAATTAAAATCGAAAAGTTAAAAAAAAATCAATATCAAAAAAAAAAAAAATAAAAAAAAACAGTAATTCAAGATTCAAAAAAAAAAAATAAAATAAAAAAATTTTAATTTAAATAAAATAAAATGGAAATCAAGAAAAAAAAACGAAACCAAAAAAATTTAAATCCCAAAAGGATGAGAATCGAACTCCCAATATCTGTTAATCAAAATTAAAAATAAAATAAAAATAAACAAGTAAGGAAGCCTAAGTTCGAAACAAGGTGTATTTTATATAAAGCGAGTGCTGCATAAAGTGGGCGTAGTCACGCCCATTTTCTAAATTTTTATCAGTCATCCAACTAAGCATATCAATATTATACTTTGTGCAAAATTTCATTCCTTTATGACTTCTAGTTACAAAGATGTCATGTTACAAATTCCCAAAGGGTGTTCCAGAAATATCTTTGTTAAAAGTAGGCGTGGTCACAAACCGATTTCAATAAATTTTTGCGTGTCTATTAACACAAGTTATAAAAGTGTATAAACCAAGTTTCGTCATAATATCTCAATTATTTGTCGAGTTATGGGCTCAGAAATCTAGTATATTCCTGCTTCTAAACAGAGGCGGTGCCACGCCCATTTTCCAAAATTTTTGTGTTTTTCGTTTTATGTCCATAGTTGGACTCCTGCCATAAAATTTCAATGATATATCTTTATATTTGACAGAGATATAGCTTAACATTTTTTTATTGGGCCACTTTATAATACTTATATATAAAAGTGGGCGTGGTCGTCAACCGATTCTGGCAATTTTTAGTCCAAACATTTGCCTAAGTAATTATATTGCGCACACGAAATTTCATCGATATATCTTCAACGGTTTCTGAGTTATGACTCATAAAACTTTCAATGTTTGCCCCTTAATAAGTGGGCGTGGCACCGCCTATTTTTCAAAATTTTTATGCTTTCTGTTTTATGTCCATAGTTGGACTCATGCGACAAAATTTCAATGATAGATCTTTATATTTGACAGAGATATGGCTTAAAATGTTTTTATTAGGTCACTTTATAATACACATATATAAAAGTGGGCGTGGCCGTCAACCGATTTTAACTATTTTCCGTCCAAATGTTTGGCTAAGTAATTAAATCACGCATACGAAATTTCATCGATATATCTTCAATAGTTTCTGAGTTATGACCAGCGTTGCGTGATTCGAATCAATTTTGATTTTAAATCAACTTTCAAATAAAGAATCAACTTGATTCGTGATTCAAACTATTTTCAAATAAAAGATAATTTTTATTTGTGATTCATTTCTCAAAAGAATCAAAAATACCCTTTGATTCGTGATTCAAACCATTTTCAAATCAAAGATAATTTTTATTTGTGATTCGTTTCAAAAAAGAATCAAAAATACCCTTTGATTCGTGATTGAAACCATTTTCAAATCAAAGATAAATTTGATTTGTGATTCATTTCTCAAAAGAATCAAAAATCTTGATTCAAAAAAATATATATATATAATATATTTATTACGAATCTTGATTCAAAATATATTTTTGATTCGAATCAAAAATTTGATTCGAATCAAAAATTTTATTCGAATCAAAAATTTTATTCGAATCAAAAATTTATTTAGAATCAAAAATACTGTAGCTAATATCAGAATTATTCAAGTACCTTCTCGGTAACTTAAAACACAAAAATGTATAAAATGCACCAAAAGTGCAACAACAGCCAAATTGTATGCTGACGCCAAATATGTATATGTGTATGTATGTATGTACATATATACATATTTCTGACTGTCGTATTTACGTTTGTGCTACGCCGTACGTACATACATACATATGTAAGTATGTGCATAGGCCCTGTAAAAATCATAGGATTATATGATCCATTTTGCGGTAGGTAGGAGTACTTTCAAAGTGATCATAAACATAGACCCAAGCGAGCGACTTGTTTATCTGCATCGGCTCGTAGTTAGCCGAACATTGCTACGAAAACGAAATGTATGTACATATATAGCGATAACGACGAAGCAAGTGCATACATTTGTATGTATGTATGTATGTACATATGCATGCTCGTTTGAACGATTCAGTAATAAAGGGTAGGAATGCAAATTTTGAGGACCAACATCGATACATCGATGTTCGATGTATCGAAAAAATTACGCGACACAAAAAATGCTGGTGATTGCGCTAGAAAAATTTTAATATTTTATTTTAACTAAAGAAAAGCTTACTTATGAATGTATGTAAATTGAATTGGCAGTCTTTCAAAACTGTTCAGAGATTATTAAATTTCATTAATTTTAGTACCTACTCCGTAAATTAATCCCATGTGGGTAATCCTTGGATTACTCGGGTGTCATGCGGAAATGGGAGTATGTGATCCCTGCCTGGGACATCGCAATGTTAAATGGACCATATTTTTTATATGAAATGTGGCAGGTTGAGGAGTACTCGGTTGGTCCATAGCGAGTACTCTATACAAGCATGCATGGAGTACTCGGCTTTTTTGCAGGGGGCACTTGGGTGCATATGCATACATACATATGTATGTATATACCCTATAACACAGTGATAGTCATTTGATATATCATTTGAGGTGCACGTTTGATGGAAATTTCTGTCACACACTGCCTACAGGTTTCCATCATTTTTATATGGACGGTATGAAAAATGTGATGAATGTGTTCTCCAAATGATGTATCAAATGACTATCACTGCTATATGTGTTAGTGTTTGCTGAGAATGTGTTGGAGTTTCCATCATTCCTGTCTTACAGGGTATGTACATATGTATGTACATATCTCCATAGAAGTAAGAATTAGAGTAGATATATGTACATGTATTATAGTAAATAAGTAGTACATAAGAAATTTTGTGTATAGGTAAATAAGAATCAATTTTACCAATAAATTCACTGATTGAATTGCTGTTCGTAAAGCAACACAACAAACCACTTTCGTTTAATTTGAACGGGTTTAAAATATGCATATGTATGTACCTATAGTGAATCCAAAATATATGTATTTCAAGTAAAAGATACTTTTAGTACGAGATCATTTTGGGTAAATGCATTATTATTATTTATTTTTAAATTCTGTTATTTTATTCTTTTTTTGGGTTCATTCAATGTATGTAAAATATATAAAATATAAGTACATAAGTAAGTACATGTGTGTGGATATGTATAAGAGAAATTTACATATGTATGTATATTCATTTACATATTAAGGGGTAAGTACATATGTACATACATCATATATATGTAAGTATGTACATATGTATGTGTTAGATTACATCTGTATTTTATATGGAAATGAAGTCAGGAGGTAAGTGTTGGCCCCATGCGAAAAAAAAGTTATAAAAGTCTCCCCTAAATTTTAAGCTAATGTTGAGAGGGTTAAGAAACAAAAAAACGAATGGGAGTTGTTTTTAATATTTTCGTTTTTCAACAAAACCACAACAACGAAATCAAACTCTTATATACATGCATTATTAAAAGTCGTTTAAGTAACAATGAAAAAGAATGTAAAGAGATAAATTTAAAACCACTGGTTGAATTTAAAAGTATATGGGTTACTATGCTTAAAACAATTCTACATACCTAGTAAACTTCAATCGAAAATGGGCAAGCTCGAAATTGATATTAGAGGCATGCTCTAGAACACATTTTTCATAGAATTTAATGCAGAATCCGATTTTTCTACGAACAGTATGGCTTAGAAAATTGACCCAGCCTAACGTATGCACATACATATTTACATATCGAAACCACTCTTTGTATGCATACACCTAACCATAATTCATTCATCCTTTCATTCATTATTCGTTATATACCTACATATATGTATGTAAGTATATACATACATATATATGCACAAATGCTTGGCTAAGCAACTGCGAAAATCTGCTTGCATTTCCTCCCATACAACGTAGACGTTTGTTGAAATTTTAGATTTTTTGCATTTCAACTCGCGGGGGTGGTGGGATCACGTACTAAGTATTTTTTTATTTGAAATAAAGTTTTGATTCAAAATAATTTTTCAATTTCAATTTTTCAAAAATTTTATTCGAATCAAAAATTTTATTCGAATCAAAAATTTGATTCGAATCAAAAATTTATTAAGAATCTTGATTCGAAATCAAGTTTGAATCAAGAATCAAAAAAGATTTTTGATTCTTTTAAGAAATGAATCACAAATCAATTTTATCTTTGATTTGAAAATAGTTTGAATCACGAATCAAAGGGTATTTCTGATTCTTTTTTGAAACGAATCACAAATAAAATTTATCTTTGATTTGAAAATAGTTTGAATCACGAATCAAAGGGTATTTCTGATTCTTTTTTGAAACGAATCACAAATAAAAATTATCTTTGATTTGAAAATATTTTAAATCAAGAATCAGAAAATATTTTTGATTAGTGATTCAGTCAAATCAAAATCACGCAACCCTGGTTATGACATATAAAACTTTCAATGTTTGACCCTTAATAAGTGGGCGTGGCACCGCCCATTTTCCAAAATTTCATCAAATTTCTTCCTAGTGGCCTGAGCTAAACATGTGGGTAAAATTTCATCGCTCCAGCTATATTAGTGATTGAGATCATAGATGGGCATACTGCAGTAAACTCAGTAATTCAGTAAAAAAGCAAGTGCAGTAAAGCTTACTGAATGCTTATAAAATTGCAATAGCTATTAAAATATTACTTTATGTTGCAAAATATTCGAGTTCGAACTGAGTTTTGCAAAAATTTTCGGTAGAAAGTCAAAGACAAATATTTTACTGCTTGAATACTGGTAATGCATTACTACTGCTACTTGAAACTGCCCATCTATGATTGAGATACCAAATTTCCGATTTTTTCTATATAGGAAAAGTGGGCGTGGTCATGGTCCGATTTCGCCCATTTTCAATACCAACCGTCCCAGTCTTGATACCAACTTGTATTTCAAATTTCATCAAAATATCTCAATTTTTGCGCGAGTTAGAGTGTTTACAGACGGACGGACAGACGGACAGACGGACGGACGGACATGGCTCAATCGATTTCTCTTTTCACCCTGATCATTTTGATATATATAAGTCTATATCTATCTCGATTATTTCATTCTGTTACAATCCACCGTTATGTGATTAAAACTATAATACTCTGTGTACTAGTACAGCTGAGTATAATAAACAAGGCCGAAATTCAAATTTTAAGGGCCACAAAAAAAGAAAAAAAAAAATTAAAATCGAAAAGTTAAAAAAAAATCAATCTAACAAAAAATAAAAAAAAAAACAGTTTAAAAACTGAAATTCAAAAAAAAGATTTAAAAAATTTAAATAAAATAAAATAAATAAAATAAAATCAAAACAATAAATCGAAGTCAAATCGAAATCGAAATCAAAAACAAAAAGAAACAAAAATCCGAAACAAAAAACAAAAAAAATAGTCGAAACTCAAAAAACCATAAAACCTTAAATTCTAAAAAATAAAATAATACTAATAAAATCAAAATCCACACACCCGTAAATGAAAATTAAAAAAAAAAAAAATCAAAACAAAAAAAAAACAAAAACCTTATATGTATTTAAAAAAAAATAAAAAATTTAAATCGAAGTTCAAAAAACCGTAAATTCAAAAAAAAAATTAATAAATAAAACCAAATCGTAATCAAAAACAAAAAAATTAAAATCGAAGTCCAAAAAATCCCATTCGAATACATCGTTTTGAAAATCAAACCGCAACAACAACAAATTCTTCTTCACTTTGCTATCCTTTTCTGATCAAGGTTTTATTAAGCATTTAAATAACTTTTAAGCAAAAACAATTAACAAAAAATTTTAGTTTTCTATGCACTGCATTTTGGCCTTCGTGCTGTTGTTATTGTTGTTCTACGTACATAAATTAAGCAGACACTACCCTAACTAGCTTGTTTATTGTAGTTTAAAATGTAGAAATTATTGAACGTAAGTAAGAGAGTTTGTAGCTTTTGTAGCTTACCGAAGCGTGCAGCAATTTGAACACCTCAGTAATGCGAAACTAAAGCAATAAAAGCGATTGAAGCGTAAATAAATATGAACGCGCATAGCCACACGCACAAATATGCAAACAAAAACAAACACATACACAAACGTATGTACCCTGCAGGGAAACTAATAACTATTGAGCAAAATTTCTAGTTCCGAACTAGCGAAAAGGTGTCAAAAAGGAACTGGATCAATTTTAGTTAGACACTCACCAGTTCAGAAGGAGTGAATAGAGTGACCATTATAAGACACACTTTGATTTGTGTGCAATTTCAAAGTGACAAAAATTTTATGAAAATGTTTCGTCCGTTCAATTGCCGTCGGCTTTGTATATTTCTGCAATTCTCAGATGTTTAGTGAAGCGTTTTATATAAAGAGTTTTCTATTTGCATCTTAACTTATATGAAATGAAATGTTCCCCTAATTATGCTTTTCCGATCCCTCAGGCTTATTTTGAATTTTTTTTATTTTATTACATTTTAAATATTTTTATAAATTTTTATTAAATAAATAAATAAAAAAATATTAGTTAAAAAAAATTTTTTTTTAAATTATCATCCACCTTGACACCGACAGGATTCGAACCCGCGCCCCTCAGATTGAAAGGCACATGCGTTAGCCAGTCGGCCATCGCGCTACTTGCGCGATGTGTGTCAAATGCTGCTCTTAAGCGGCAGATGTAAAACTGTAGAATTTGTAGGTACTTGTAGCTAGTTCAGAACTATCGAAATTGTGCCAATAAACGAACTAGTGAAAACTGTAGAATTTAGTACTAGTTCGGAACTATCGAAAATGTAGTGCAGAGGGTGATAATTGACACCGCCTAGGACATCGCCGTGTTAAATTCACCAGTTGATAACATGCAAAAATGATTTAGCTCGCACTAGTAGTTTCGAAAAATGCACTAGAAGCGACCTAGTTCGGAACTGGAGATTTTCCCTACAGGGTATGTACAATGTACATATATATGTATGTACATTGTACATATATGTTTGTAGTATAAATGCCTTTGGATAGCTTCATGGCACAGAAAATCCCAAAGCGTTTGTTTGTGTTGCTGTTGCTAGTGCTAGTGCTGCTGTTGTTGTTATCTTGGTTGTTTTAGTTGTTGTTGTTGTTTTGATTGTTATTGTTACTGTTGCCATTGTTGTTATTGTTATTGTTATTGTTGTTGCTGTTGTTGTTTTGTTTATTGTTGTTACTGTTTTTACTGTGCAATCCTGCATTGTTAGTTGGCATTGGAACGTGCCAGAAATTTTTAATTAAGTTGCTAAGAAAAACTCTTCTTCATAATTTCTTGTACGTATTATTACTCGGGTGTACACTTTGGATGAACTCCAAATCGAAAAAGTTTTTTGCTTTAAAACAACCCCCCGATGGTTGGTCCGTCGGACCACAGCACAGCGCAGCAGAGAAGTGAAGAGAAGACATAGATAGGCAGATAGGGGTGAAGCATGGAATATGAAGAATGAAGGACGAAGGAAAGGACAGCTTAAGGATGCAGGATAGAGGATGAAGCATGAAGAATGAAAAATGAAGGACGAAGAACGGCAAGCGTGAACAAATCTTAGGAAAAGTCTATGCCACACAGAAAACATTGCAGTGCAGATGAAAGATAAGCACTGAAGGATGGATGACACCACAAAGTGGAAGATGGAAGATGAATGATGAAAGAAGGAAGAAGGAAGATGAAGGATGGAAGGAGGAAGAAGGAAATCTCAAGCTTGGAGATTGAGACAAAGGATTGCTGCAAAGTTTTATAAAAGAAAAGGCGTGAAAATTGATGATGACCCAACACGAAATTGAGATAAACTGGACAAGCAACTCCTTGTCCTAGTGATGGGCGAGTCCGAGATGTTTTATTCGATTCTCTCGATTGTTGAAACATCTCGAATGCTCTCGATGGTTTTCATTCGTATTCGAGTCAAGTCGTAAATGGCCGTCAGTGGAAACAATCGCTAAAACATCGCGGACTCGCCAATGATTCCTCTCGTTTTCAAAGCCAATTCAAAGCAACCCTACATTTCGGACTCGCTGCAGGCCCGCAGAGAGCCGGGCCCCTGGGACAGTTCGCGTTTACGGGCCCCCCTAAAAAATAAACTCAATCTAATAAAAAAACAACATTCATTTAAGAAAATACCTGTTTCAATAACAAAAAATTGTTACGAATTTTTCATAAAAACTGTTATTTTCATATAGAGAGCTGTCATTTTTTACGAAAAATTCGTAAAAATTTTTTGTTATTGAACAGAGCTATTATGATGACCGAAAAAAATTTTTTTTTTCGCCTACTTTAGTTTTTTATAAACATATTGGAGATGATCAGTGTCACTTACGTTTCATCAAGGCGTTACTTACGTTTCAAACACCGTAAATTTGTTACAGAAATGAGGTTTTATTAGGTCTACAATGAGCCACATGATATTTCAGTTAAAATTTCCAACAAATATCCATTAATAAGTTACTTACATATATTGAAAAATTCAGCATCTTCACACGCAAACACTTTTATTTTTCAAGCACAAATATAATACGTATTTCACTTTTGCCACCTCTTGACCCAGAGAGGGTTTATTCTTTATACTGCTTCTGTGTTATATTGGGGTTTTGTGTGTTTTTGACTTGAAGATCCTCTCACGTTCGGTATCCAGCATTATGCTTTCCCTTTATGTGGCTACTCGATCGTCAAAAAATTAACACTATTTTTACCTGGCGTCACTTACGTTTCACTTTTTAAATGGCAATAATTAAAAAAATGGCTTAAGTATAAAGTTTTAAATGATGCAGATTTGTTTGGCAGGTAAATTTTAAAGAAACTTCAAGATATGAGCTAATTTGAAAGATCGGTTTTGAAATTAAGGTAACTTTTCTAGGTTTTTGCGTCACTTACGTTTCATTTTCCTATTTAGATTTTCAGCAAGAAATTATATGTATTACAGCTAAGCAGTAACTAAATCTTAGGTACAGTTTATTTAATCCCTCTTGCACTTGTTCCCGGTAATAACTCCAGTATCCAACTATAAAATCATGGAAATAATAGTAGATAAAAAATGGTACTGTTTTTAATAATTTTTTAAATTCTTTATACCTTAACTCTTTGAAATCAATTTAAACAGGGTTACCAACATTTTTCATTTAAAATGTAAATATTTCTGAGAAGCTTGGTTCACCGCCTTACCAATCGCGGTACTTTGGAAACTCTAAATCAAAGTCGATTTTCCTCAATTTCAACTCACTTTTCTAGGATTTGCCCATGTATAAACAAGGTAAATATTTGATTGGATGCTTATAATTTTAGTTTGGTGATTTGGTTAAGTTAAACACTTCAATTTTAAAACAATTTCTTGTAGCAACAAAATACTTATGTATGTATCTATGAAATCCTAGTTCGAGTACTGTCAATACTGCTTTGCCTTTCCGGGCCCCCAAAAACCTTCCGGTCCCCAGGGCGATTGCCCTGGCTACCCCCCCCCCCCTCTCCGCGGCCCTGACTCGCTGCAAAAAATACATAACATTTGTTGTTGCCGCTTGAATATCAAAATTGCTTAAAAAAGTATACAGTGGTACAAATCTATTGCCGTTGTTACTGCTCGTAAAATTAATTTGTTTCGTAAGCGTCTCACTTCAGAAAATTTATTAATGTATTAATGTTTAAATAATTAATTGTATTTATTAAGCACGACACTCTTTAATTGTGATTGCAAAAATGCAGCGTCTATATATAGCATATTTTTCAATTTGGTTCATTTATTTACTCACTTCCATTAACAATCCTACTTTCTTCATCAACAACACTCATTCAGTTTATTTTATCAACTAAAACAAATCATCAAAACAACAGCCGGCCCGCCGACTCGGAACAGTCGCAAAAACATCTCGCTTGTGTAGTCGAGATGTCATCGAAACAACCTCCGACTCGCCGACTCGGAACAATCGCAAAAACATCTCGATTGTGTAGTCGAGGAGCGAGTCAACTTTTAACTCGATTGTGATTTTGCAACGATGGCGATTCTCTCGATTGTCTAAACATCTCGGACTCGCCCATCACTACCTTGTCCATGCCTCTTTAAGTAGATACACACACACTCAAGTCCGCTTAATGTGAAAACATTGAGTATCCAATTTTGTAAGTTGTTACTTATTGCTTTTAATAGCCAGAGTTTTACGTTCCACTATGCAACCAAATTAAGATTATTGTTCGAAAGTGGTAATAAGTAGGTATTCGCCAGTTTGCTTTTTACTTAGCACTAAATGGAACAAAGATTTTTCTGAGGATCGATAAAAAAAAAATAATTAAATAAAAGTCGACGTTCAAATTGAAATTGAAAATAATAAAATAAAATTAAATCGAAATCGAAACAAAAAAGGGCAGAAATGAAAAAACCGAAATCAAAAAGAAAAAAATAATAAAAATCAAAATCCAAAAATACGTAAATCGATATCGGAAAAAAAATAAATAGAAATCAAGAAAAATAAAAAAAGGAAATTCAACCAAATTCCAAAAAAAAAAAAAAAGAAAATCGAAAATCGAAATGCGTGAAAAATTTGATAACAACAAAAATAAATATCTTCTGTGTACGTACAAAATAATTGAAAATTGCAAATAAAACAAAAATAAATAAATAAAAAAAATTAAAATTAAAAAAAAAAAAAAAAAATTAGAGATCAGAAAGAAAAAACCGTAAATCGAAATCAAAACAAAAAAAAATTTAAAAAATTAAAATCGAAGTCCGAAAAACCGAAGTCGAAATTAAAAAAAAATAAAAGAAATAAAATAAAATTAAAATAAAAAAAATGAAATTCAAAAACCAAATCCCAAAAAATAAAACTGGAAATCGAGATACGTGAAAAATAAATTAAAATTCAAAAAAAAAAAAGGAATATCAAAGAAAAAAACTAAAATCGAGGACAAAAAAAAAATTTGAATCGAACCCCAAAAAACCGAAGTCGAAAGTGAAAAAAAAATTAAATAAAATGATATCAAAATAAAAAAGACAGAAATTTTAAAGCCGAAATCTAAAATAAAAAATTAATAAAAATCAAAATCCATAAATCCGTAAATCGATATCAAAAAAAAAAAATAAATAAAATCAAGAAAAATAAAAAAAAGGACATACAACCAAATTCCAAAAAAAAAAAAACAAAATCGAAAATCGAAATGCGTGTGAAAAATTTGATAACAACAAAAATAAATATCTTCTGTGTACGTAAAAAATAATTGAAAAATTGAAAATAAAAAAATAAATAAAAAAAATAAATAAATAAAAAAAAGAAATAAAAAAATTAAAATTCAAAAAAAAATTAAAGATCAAAGAAACAAAACTTAAATCGAAATCAAAAAAAATTAAAAAAATTAAAATCGAAGTCCGAAAAAACCGAAGTCGAAATTCAAAAAAAAAAAAATAAAATATTTAAAATAAAATATTTAAAATAAAATATTTAAAATAAAATAAAATTGAAATAAATAATTACCGAAATTTAAAAAGCGAAGTAAAAAAAATGAGATTCAAAAAACAAATCCCGAAAAATAAAACTGGAAATCGAAATACGTGAAAAAAAATATAAATTCCAAAAAAAAGGAAGAAATGGAAAGTCGAAATTGAAAAAAAAAATTAAATAAAATTATATCAAAATAAAAAAAAACACGACAGAAATTTAAAAACCGAAATCTAAAATAAAAAATTAATAAAAATCGAAATACAAAATACCCGTAAAGCGATATATAAAAAAAAAAATAAAATAAAATAAATAATCCAAGTCAAGAAAAATAAAAAAAAAAAAAACGAAAACCAAATGATAAAAAAAAAATGGAAATCGAAATGCGTGAAAAAAAAAATCGGAAAAATGGAAGATTAAAGAAAAAAAACTAAAATCGAAATTCAAAAAGAATAAAATAAAATAAAATAAAATAAAATAAAATTAAATAAAATATACTAAAATATAATAAAATATAATAAAATAAAATAAAATGAAATAAAATAAAATAAAATATAATAAAATAAAATAGTTAAAATAAAATTAAAAAAATAAAATTAAAATAAAAAAAGCGAAAGCGAGTAAAAAAAATTATTAAATAAATAATAATCGAAGTCCAAAAAACCGTAACAGCGCGAGTGTTAGTGCCAATGATGCCAATATTATCAGCGCATGAAAACAGTTGTACACTTCAGTGAGTGATACAAGATGCTTCCTGTGCGGTTAAGTTCTGCAGCTCGATTTACTTATCTTTTCCAGCATCAAATTGAAGAAATTATACGAAAGGGAGTCACCTTGTCTGAAACATCGCTTGATGTCGAACATGTGACTCAACTGCTTTTGCTGCTGTTCCTCGTCTAATGCATTAACCCGCAACTGGGTATATAACTAATTTCCAATTGCACGCTTCTTCTCTAACATTTTCTTAATTTCACTTGCCTTCCTTTTATTTATTTGACTTAGTTTTAATTTTCTTAATAATTCTTTTTAAATTTTATTTTTTACTTAATTTTCTTTTTCGTTTTGATTTTTAATTGTGTCTTTTCTTTCTTAATTTCTTGCTTTCTTTCAGTTTTATTTTTATTCTTCCTCACCTCTCCACCACACCTCAGCACAGCTAAGTTTAAAGTTATTACAATTATACATACATATATAGTATTTTACTTAAACACATAACAACGTCCATTGTTTGTGTTTGTTTGTGCACTTAGTGAACTTTGTGCTGCCACTAAATAAGTATGTAAGTGTGTGTGTGTGTTTTCTTAGTTAAAACTCTATAAGCCTTGTTTGTGCAGATTTTGCTATTAAAAAAGTTTGGCATTTGCGTGGCAGGCAGGCTAGTTTTACTTGCATAAGCTCATGGATGCGCAAGATTTGAATTAACATTAGGATGGTCCAAAAAGTATAAGGAAAATATTTATTTTATATTTTTTTTAATTTTTTTTTTTTAATTTTGAGTCGTGATGCAGTTACGGAATTAATAAGATAAAGTTCAAAAATTTTCGGAAAACAAAAGCTTCAAAATTAATATTTGATTTTGAGAAATCTAAAAAATAGGTTGATCCAAAAAATATCCGAATTTTTGTTTGTTTGATTATGAGTCACAATTCTCACGTAGGCGCAATATGTGATGCAACATTAGGGTGTGTCGAAAACTATATGGAAATTTTTGTCTTACTTTTTTGAAGCATTGAGTAGGGAAGTAACGCAGTTATGGAATTAATACGAGAAAGTACGAAAATTAACATTGGATTTTAAGAAATCTAAAAAGATAAGATGATCCAAAAATTTTCTAAAAATAATTTTTTAGATATTGAGTCAGAGCTCTCACTGACCTAGTAGTTTCATGGCTGTGAAAAAAAATCTCATTTCCACAAATTTTTTCCCCACCCTAATATATGTATGTACATTAGGGTGGCACAAAAAAAAATTAAAACCGAAAAAATCTCTGCGGAACGAGGCTTTTATGCTATTTTTATATATATGTTTCCCTTTTTATTGCCAAAAAAACGTCTTTCTTGTTCACTAAGGACTTTCCAAAAATTACGTATCATCACTGATGTAAAAGGAGAGGGAAATTTTGACGCATTCGGGCTAAACTTAAACATATTAAGGCAAAGTTTTCGATATAGATTTCTGTAATACAATCGCATGAAATGCGGGTTGTTACGCAGATTTCGGTAGTACTTTATTTTCTTCATGCAATTTTATTTCACCCTAATGTACATACATACATATATGTATTGGGAAATGGTAAATTGTGGCTGTAAGAAATAGTGTAAAAGTTGGCGTCATCTTAATCCATATCTACTGCGCATTTCCACTATTAACGTTTTATTCCCACCTAAACCACAAACTAAAACTAACCAAGCGCACTCTCTTTCGCTTTATTCAACTTCAATGGGTTTTTAAGTTTAAACAATATTTGCTAAATAGGCCAATAGGCTTATAAAATTATTTCATTTCAGAGTTGAATGAACATTTTAAGGTATTAAAGGCAATAATACTTAAATAAATTAGTAATAAAAATAAATGGGAACAACTGTCGTGGGATACGAGCTGATGAAAGTGGAGCAAGCAGGGAAAGTGATTGCAAAAGTGTCATTAAAGCGACTTAGGTATTATGGGAATGGTTAGTTATGAACTTAAAGAGCTACAGAAAGACACAGAAAGAGAATGGGAAAGAGCTAAGAATGGGAAAACTCAGAGGAAAAGGAGATAACCTCTTTTTTTTTGCTAGTGAAGGGCAACAAAATCAAATGAGATGTCACTTGGAGTATTCGAGCTAAAAGTTCTTCGAAAGATTTATGGAACTTTGCGCGTTAACGATGAAGATCTAGTTATGAGCTGTACGGGCTTTACGCAGATCGATCGACATTGTTCAGCGAATAAAAATCTAGCAACTGCATTGGGCAGGTCATGTCTTGAGATTGAAGGCGGATGAAGGTTCTCCGACCCAAAAAGCATTTCTATCGAAACTCGCTAAAGGCAGAAGAAAAGGTAGATCTCCACTGCATTGGGAAGATCAGATGAAGACTGACTTGTCCACCCTTGATATTTGTAATTGGCGCCAGGCAGCGCGAAACAGAAGCGACTGGCGTGCTTTATTCGACTCGGCCAAAAGAGTCTAGATGGTTAAGCGCCAATTGAGAAGAGGAGAATAGAAGAAGAAGAAGAAGGGAATAAGAAGAAGGAGAAGAAGAAGAATAATAATAGGAATAAGAACAAGTAAGGAAGCTTAAGTTCGAGTGGAATCGAACATTAGATACTCAGCTGTATGCTTTCATTGTTTGTTTGCGTTTGATGGAAACACGGCGTATTTTATATAAAGCGAGTGCTGCATAAAGTGGGCGTAGCCACGCCCATTATCTAAATTTTTGTCAGTCATCCAACTAAGCATATGAATATTATTCTTTGTGCAAAATTTCATTCCTTTATGACTTCTAATTATAAAGATGTCACGTTACAAATTCCCAAAGGGTGTTCCAGAAATATCTTTGTTAAAAAGTAGGCGTGGTCATAAACCGATTTCAATAAATTTTTGCGTGTCTATTAACACAAGTTATAAGAGTGTATAAACCAAGTTTCGTCATAATATCTCAATTATTTGTCGAGTTATGGGCTCCGAAATCTCGTTGATTCCTTTGTCTGAAAAGAGGCGGTGCCACGCCCATTTTCCGAAATTTTTCTATTTTTTGTTTCCGATCTATTGTAGAACTCCTGCCATAAAATTTGAGTGATATATCTTTATATTTGACAAAGATATCGCTTAAAATGTTTTTATTAGGCCACTTTATAATTCCCATATATAAAAGTGGGCGTGGTCGTCAACCGATTTCGCTAGATTTTGAACATGTATTACTACAAGTATTGAAAGTGTATACACCAAGTTTCGTCATAATATATCGATTATTTGTCGAGTTATGGGCTCAGAAATCTCGTATATTCCTGCTTCTAAAAGGAGGCGGTGCCACGCCCATTTTCC
Source organism: Urophora cardui (assembly GCA_960531455.1). Classification (NCBI taxonomy): domain Eukaryota; kingdom Metazoa; phylum Arthropoda; class Insecta; order Diptera; family Tephritidae; genus Urophora; species Urophora cardui. The sequence goes on along the minus strand of OY482670.1, from coordinate 16,510,360 downwards.
AAAATTTTTGTATTTTTTGTTATATGTCCATAGTTGAACACCTTCCATAAAATTTCAATGATATATCTTTATATTTGACAGAGATATCGCTTAAACTGTTTTTATTAGGTCACTTTATAAGACCCATATATAAAAGTGGGCGTGGTCGTCAACCGATTTTGGCAACTTTTCGTCAAAACATTTGCCTAAGTAAGTATATCACGCCTACCAAAATTCATCGATATATCTTCAACGGTTTCTGAGTTATGACTCATAAAACTTTCAATGTTTGCCCCTTAATAAGTGGGCGTGGCACCGCCCATTTTCCAAAATTTCACCATATTTCTTCATAACGGCCTGAGCTCAATACGTGTGTGAAATTTTATCACTCTAGCTCTATTAGTGACTGAGATACGAAATTTCCGATTTTTACTATATAGGGGAGGTGGGCGTGGTCATGGTCCGATTTCGCCCATTTTCAATACCATCCGTTCCTGTCTTGATACCAACTTACATTTCAAATTTCATCAAAATATCTCAATTTTTGCGCGAGTTATCGTGCGCACAGACGGACAGACGGACATGGCTCAATCGATTTCTCTTTTCACCCTGATCATTTTGATATATATAAGTCTATATCTATCTCGATTATTTCATTCTGTTACAATCCACCGTTAGGAAATCAAAACTATAATACTCTGTGTACTAGTACAGCTGAGTATAAAAATAAGAAGAGGAAGAAGAAGAAGAATAAGAAGATAATAAGAAGAAGGAGAAGAAGAAGAATAAGAAAAAAAGGAAGGGGAAGAAGAATAAGAAGAAGAAGAAGAAAAATAAGAAGAAGAAGATGATGATGAAGAAGGAGAAGAAGAAGAAGAATAATAATAAGAAGAAGAATGGCAACGGAATTCAGTTGATTGATGAATAGTGATTCCTTTGGCACAATTATCTAAGTTTTTTTCGCCAAGATTTCCTCCTAGGAAATTGTATATCAAGATTCTCGCTTCTCATGGTAAATTCCTTCTTCACATCACTCATTGAACGCAGTTTGATAGAAGTTTGGTAACTTAAGTATTTTCTCATAAAAAGAAAGAGAATTTTTGTTTTGAGAATTATACGTCGATCTATTGATCTATTGTACTCCCTCTACTTAATACAATACATTATCTAAGCCGAGCTTCTCAGCCAAAATACAGTAGGATGATGCTCGGCTATAGAGACTTAATTTGCCCTTTTTCTAGCCAAGGCATGCTTTCACGTTTCCTGGCAATAGCATCACACTCGGCCAACCACCATATGTTCTGCAGAACCATCGACCATAACACAGCAGCGACATAGGCTGCTAGACAGCATGCCTAGTCTCTTCATATGCGTCTTGAGCTTGAGCTCAAATTCCTGTTGTTGTTGTTGTTATTGTTGCTGTAGCCACCAAGGCACTCTCCGAAGGTTTTGGGAAGTAACAGTGCTCTTCCAGATAAATTCGGTACGATCGGATATTAGTTCCTTCTGATACTAGCCCGACTGTCGTGCACTCAGAAAAATAATCACAGTAGTATCAACAGTTTTCTTCTGTTAATCCCTAAATTCGTTAAATTAACTGAAATACGTTTAAGTAGACACATTTAGAGTTATATAAACAAAACAATCTTTTACTTTAACGAATATATCTATTAAAACCTATATGTTAGTTCAACAGAACTGATCTATCAATTACACTGCTCTACAGCCAAAAAATACTCTGAACGCGACCATCCTATTTATATGTAAAATCGGTCGCTGATTCCGAAAATCGGGTTCATTTTTAATTCTATGGGAAGGTTTTTGAGATATCGGCAATTTACCGTTATTTGGCTAATTGCTCCACTTAATCCTTTATACCTCTTTAACGCAGTAAGCTATCTTCCTTGGACTTTGTCAGGCAATATCTTTAAAACCAATGTTTTCACCTTCGGTTTTACTCCTTTACGTGAAGCTCCATTCTATTGGGAAAAAGATAAGCTATCAACGAAGAAAATCCATGGTAAAATGGAAAAGTTATAGGCGATCAAGTAAATACAGCCAGGTCGCGCAATGCCTCTGCACGGGTATATTCTATGCATGTTATACCCGTAAATGCGCTGTTACCTACTGCGCTGCCAATGTGCTGCTACTGCAGATGTGTAGGTATTGGTATAGGTATCTTTCGTATGGTGTCACTCCAAAGAAGATAGCTCACTGCGTTAAAGAGGTATACAGGATTAAGTGGAGCAATTGGCCAAATAACGGTAAATTGCCGATATCTCAAAAACCTTCCCATAGAATTAAAAATGAACCCGATTTTCGGAATCAGCGACCGATTTTACATATAGGTAGGATAGTCACGTTGAAAGTACAGACAAAAAATTTCATTTTGTGATCCAGTGTTATTAACAGAAATTTTTGTTGAAATAACTGAGTCACTTAACCCTAATATCTGTTGCTGTAACCTTTATATGTATTTATTTGTTAATTCAACGAATTATTATTGTTGACTATCAAAAGAAGAAGTGTTTATTTTGCCAGCTTTCTCCGTTGTTACTTCTTGCTTTGCTTACGTGAGTGAGTTGTAATTCACGGATGCTTTTTCAAACAAAGGTAAGTATAAAAGCCACTAAAGTTCAATATTCAATATAATGTTGAATGTTGAATGGCGCACTTTACATATGATGCCGTTGGATTGAATTTCAGGCTGATGTCATGGTTTGAAATCGGATGAGATATAAAGTAGAGAACACAATATAGCAAGCAGTGAGGGCGAAGAAGGTGCCGCAATGGAAAATAAGCGGAGATGAAGCTACATATTTGTACTTGGAAACCGAACGGAGGGAGGATGAAGAGAAAGAAAAATGCAAACAAAAGATTTAAAAAACTTGCCAATAGCTCTAAAAATACACATTATAAAGTAATTGTTAGAAATAAATGGCCATGTCAAAACACAAAGGGATTTATTTTTAAGTGACTAAATTTCAACTGCGGAAAGTTGTTGATTTAACAGCAAAAGTGTTTGGATTCACAGGGATTTTTTGTTTTCAGAGTAGTTCAACAATAAAACTGTTAAAATAAAATAACGTCTGTCAATTTAACAGATATATCCTCTGGATGTCATTTGACTGTGGAATCTGTTGTTTTAACCCGTAATCCCGTTGATCTACCAGTATATTTTCTCTCGGTGTGCGAACGATTTTTTGTCCCTTGACGACCTTCTAGGCCGATGGATTTTACGACAGGCATTCCTTACCACGGGTATATTCTAAGCCTCCTAACCCGCGGGGGGTCGGAATACCTGTCAGTATGCTAATTTTGTTCTTTGAGAGCTTCCTAATCGCTTTAAAATGGTTCCTAATAGTTTTAAATCGGCTCCCTCTACGTCCGGTTTGTGTCCTGGCACCCATGCCATGCTCATGTTGTATAGTTTATTATCTTCAGTGGTTTCCAACTTATCTCACATTCCATATTATCTCCATACATTTTAGCTCAAGTCATCTTATCTTACATCTATCATCATACAATTTCTTATAATTAAGTTTTATCAGCTTTTGTTGGTCCACATATGCTTACATATCGTCGCTCTGGAAGAAAAAAGACGCATGTCAGTAATTTGTCGACGAAGATAGACGCATTAAAAATATTTCGACGAAGAAAGACGCATTAGCATTAAGATTGACAAAGAAAAATAAAAAATCGAATACGTCTTTTTTTTCCTAAAAAATATTTAAATGCGTCTTTCTTTATAGTAAAAAAAAAAAAAATAAAACGTCTTCCTTCGTTATCAAAAAAATAAAGTCTTTCTTTCGAAAAATATTTTTAATGCGTCTTTCTTTGAAAGAAAAAAAGTTTGCGTCTTTGTTCCTCAACAAAACAGTTTGCGTCTTTTTTCTTCTTATCTCATCCATCTTATCTTCTCATATCTCACATCTTATCTTTACTTGTCTCGAACTCATTTGTTCTACATACTATAAACATGTATATATTGACCCCCAAAAGCTAATTTATTAAATTTCCTGTCGCTTTTCCGACGTTGCCAAATTCCGCCATTCGTAATAAAAAAAAAACTGCCGACCACGTGCTCTACATGAACTTCTGACAACAGCCCTCTTTCCACTACACCACCTCAGCTGTCAGCACATCGACAGTGACGTGACGTGTTTTGTATTATAACATTAACACAGCTATTCTACAATCCCTCGGAACTCCGATCGCGGCGACGCTGACTGCTACGACAAAACGAAAATTGGTATTCTGGTTTACGACGTTTCGAACATAAGTGTTGTTAAGTGTTAAACTATGTTCGAATCAGTGTTAGATAGCGTTTATGCGAAATAATATGTATTATTTGACAGCCCATTTGTATTTTTGACAGCAAATTTATATTTTCAGTAAGTTTTAGATTACATTTTCAGAAAGAATATATTAAATGGTTAAAAAATGGGTTCCATTGCTGCAGCAGCTTATTTAGTGGAAAAATAAATGGAAGAACAAAGGAATTTGGACATTAATTTTAATTCAATTTTTTTAAATATTGCTTTCTATTATAAAAAAAAAGTGCCAACATATGTATATGAAAACGGCATTTATAGAATACTGTCACAAAGTTTCATGCGATAATACCTTGTAATTCGGAAATGAACACCGGCTAAGCTTGGATAGAATGAACCAATTTTATTTATTTACAAACTACTGCGAATTGTGAAACTTTCAGGAAATATTCTTTGGAAGATAATTCATCTACCTTTAACGCTTTCAACTATTATTAAATTATAATATTAAAGTTCTCCAAAAGGAGAATTCGGCCGGCTGAGGTTTTTTTAAAGCGCGCCCAAAGGTCGATGACACAAAGCAGTCTTCTACACACACATTGCTTTAACAAGGAATATCTCTTGCGTTATAATCGTCCGCGGTAGCGACTTTTTTATGATCTGCGATAGGATCGTGGTTCATTATATACAAATTTTCCCTTAACACCAGTGGTACATTATTGCGATTCCCACTTTAACTATTAGTAATTTAAAAATAATGAAAAAAACTGGACTCCATGAACTCAAGGGCAATGAAAATGCCAACTTTAGTGAAAATAACATTTACAGCTTATTCCAACAAAGTTTCATGCGAAAACCTCTTGCAGTTGGTTTGTTTTACACTATTTATAGTGATATGCAGCGTTGCCATTCTAGCTTTTTTCAAGCTAGATTTAGCTTTTTTTCTTGTCTTTTAGCTGCAAAAATTCTGATTTAGCTTTGGCTTTTTTTTAGCTTTTTTATTTGCTAAAACTCCCCAAAAAATGAGCGCTGCTCACTGCTCATATACATTCATACAGTCATTATAGTTACCATTATTTGAATGTAAAACATTTTTTTTAACATTTCGTTATTTTTATTGACTTTGAAGTACAAATTTACATATTTGTAGTATATGAAAATAAATAACTTATGCAGGCTCCACTAAACACGTCGGTTCTTCAGATAAGCTGACTTCTTGTTCTTCTTCGACAGCTATCCAATTTGTTTACTTCTGCATATTCTATACATGCATTCGCGTTTAAAATTCGTCAAATTCTTCATTCTCTGAGTTTATCCATCATTCGCACGTGAGCTGAATATCAAATTATTTCGTCTTCCTTACAGTTTTGACATCTCGGTCACGAGAGTTTGACATTCAGCTCACGACGTGTATGTGTATATGTATCTTGAACCGACCTGTTAAATTGACCTTGAATTTATGTGTGTTTTGAAAACACATTAGGCGAGTTCCCCTGGCTGTGATCCAGATCCGCATAAAAATTTTGCATGCAAATGGAACAACAATTTTGTTATCCTGGTGTTTATCTGGATCCATTTCCGGTCCGTATAGATTGTAATAGATTTTTTTGATCCATATAAACATCAGGATAAAAAAATTGTTGTTGCAGCTGCTTGCAAATTTTTTGTCCGGATTACTGCCCAAGGAAATCACCTATTAATAAATCATTGAAATACGCAGTAGGACTTGGTATCATCGTTTTATTAATCCGGGAGTACTAGTCAATAGATACTCCATTACTCCCTGTACCTCTTGTATAAGTATACAATTTTGTATACTCGCTTTTAACATTGTATGTCCTAGGAAGGGAAGTAATAAACACAAACAAAATAAAACAAAACTGAAAAAATTTTGATATTGCTCGGAAAGGATATCAAACAGAGTACTTTTCTGCTCTGGCTTGGGGAGATCTCGCTCCAAGTTCTACTGGGTAATTTCGTAATTTTTTTAGCTTCTTTTTTTAGCTTTAAATTTTTTTTGATGTGTTTAACAATTTTTTTTAGCTTTTTCTAGCTTTTTTTTTTTGATAATCTAGCTGGAACTCTGGAAAAGTTCTGGCAACACTGGTGATATGTTATACTGATGCAGTGCATGGATGACGCTCCACACTGGTCGCATATCAACATGTTTTTATGGATCGCAAAACATAAAAGCAAATTTGAGATCCAGGTTGCCATCAATAAATCATGAATATGTACATATCGTGTAGCAGGAATTTTGTGACTCGCCAGGACGCGTTGAGCATGAACGGATATAGAAAGTGAGCACGTTTCTTCGATTTGTTAGTTTCTCGTGCAAATGTTTGTAATTCATGTTGCAAGGCGATATTTTAAATCTTTAAAAAGACACAGTCAGGAAAAAATGCTTAAAGGAGTACATCTTGGCACAGAAATTATGCCCGAGTTGCGCTACCCACTCATCTTACATGATCGTAGTAATAATACACAATTAAAATTATTTTCAGAAGCTTTTATTAAACAATAATATATAAATATTGCTAAAAAGGATAATAAATTTTATTATTAAATAAAAGTTCAATACATTGAATCAATACATTGAAACTCCTTGTACTTATTTTCCTCTATTCAGTCTATTGTACTAAAGCAGATTCCTTTTGTTAACTTATTTTGCAAAGAAAAGGCCTGTAGCATAGCTAAACCAAGCCCGTTTTGTATAATAATGTTGCATAAATTTGAAAATCATAGTTTAGTTACATTAAATTGGTAATATTTCCAAAAATAATCAAAATTTCTATTGCCTCCGACACACGAAAGCTGACGGAAAGAATCGCTCCGATAAATTGTCAAAAATCCGATCCATCGTGAACCAGAATGCCGATTTCCGAACTTCGAAAAAATCTGACGTTCATCGGACGTCAATCGAATTGCAGAGTGCCATTTGATCCGATTCACCTCCGATGAAAGTGGATCGTAAACCGGAATAGATGTGTAAATATGCGCCTTATTTGTCTGTTTCAAGAGTGTTACTTTGTTTGACAGTAAAAAAAAAAACGCCAAAAACAAAAAGAAGAAAGTATGCCTGGCTTAACTCACTTAGCTTCCTACAGGCATATCTCCTACATGCATACCTCCTGCACGCATGTCTTCTACAGGCATATCTCCTATTGTGCTGCACCCACATTTTCCCCACCTCCAAACACTATTAGCCTTACAAGCAGCTACAGCAGCACATGTTAAGCAGCGCACACTTCAATTATTTATGTACACAACAAAGCTCATTCATCTGTCTTTTGGCGCTTAGACTCATGTCTCTTGTTTCTTGTCATTTTCATTTGTCTTTTTTTATTTATTTTTTTTTTTTTCTATTTTCTTGTTCTCTGCCATTATTGTATTTTTTGTTCATCTACTTCCGCTTTTCTTGAAGTTCATTGTCCTGTCACACATCCGAAATAAAATGGTTCTACTTATTCACCTTGATTATAATATTTATCTTCCTTTTGTTCTTTCCATCATCTCTTTTTTATTATCACGTCTTTTGCTCTGATCTCTTCCCTTATTATCTTCTCTTTTTGTGCCTTGTGCCATGAATGTGTCTTTCTTGTGTCACGCGTCGACGCCATCCATTCCGTCTTTTTGGTTTTCTGCAACGAATTGATTAATTATACTTTTTTCACTGCCATGTCGGTACTGTACTGTACTCCCCCGTTGCAAATTTGTGGTAAGTCTTAAACTCCGCTTTTCTTTGAATTTTCTAGAAATTTGGTGAGGTCATTTACTCACCAAAAAGGCTTTCAAAAAGTTTAAAGAACCCAATGAAAATCGGATTGTTTTGCTTGGCGAGCCCCACTGACTCCAATTAACGCCGCAGTGCGGTTTTGATACCAAAACTCGTAACTAAGCGAGTGAAAATAAAACGTAAGAGAAAGTTCGGAAACCAGGGCAAGTACCGCGCCCTATATCCATGCTCTGCTGAGTTTAAATATTTAAGCAGCCCCTGGTTTTCTTGAGTTCCAAGAGGTTGTCGAAGAAAGGTTTGCGAAGGAAATTATTTTCGTCTTGAAATTGCGAACGGCACTCGCATAGCAGATGCTTCAGCATATCGTCTGGCCCAGTAAGATTGCAGCTGCGACACAATGGTCCAGTCCAAATCGGGCCACGTGTGTACCAATGATGTAATGCCCTGTGAATATCGCGGTTAAGCGGAAAATATCCGCTCTGTCCATTTTTAGAATGGCTGAGGATATTATCTCATTCTATGAAAGCCACAGACTTCTGCAAACCCTGCAGGCCTGCAATCGTCGCCAACTGGTTTTAGCCTCCTGGAGCCAGTGCCGAGAGATTCGGCCCTTTATGAAACCCAAGGGCGCAGAAACATCTTTCGCCCCTGCGATATCAAGAGCCGAGCCCTGTCTGGCCAGCTCATTAACCATTTCGTGCTGTTCACCGATACCCACATCAGGAATACGCTATGTCGACTTGTCAAGCCACTCTCTGCACTGCCTCACTTGGCTTCATGACACCGTTGTTGATCCCAGGGCCCTCAAAGTAGCCTGACTATCGGAGAAAATTCCTGTACTGTTTCTGGCACCGGCACTTGCCATTGCAAGTAGTGCCTGGCAGGTCTCCTATATGGCGAAAACTCCGGCTTGAGAAACGCTAGCCGTGTGCGGGTGTCTTACAAATATGGAAGTGTGCGTATGAGTTATGAAGATATCCGCTCCCACTCCTTGTGGAAGGGGAGTACATGTTCACAATTTCATTTGCATAACTTGAGAAAGGTAAGATACAAATTTAAATTTTTTATAATTTTAATTTGAAAGATGATTTTTCTAAGCCATTTTTTCTCTAATCTCCTTTTTATCACTATTCTGATCTCCTTTAAAAATTCCGTTAAATTCTTATTTCTATTTTTTTATTTTTTGCCTTCTTCTTCTATTCTTATGCCTCTTAATCTTTTATGTATCAAATAATTTTAGGCAAAGTGTGCTTTTTTTTCTCTGACCAGCGATGCGTATTTGTTGGTTAGTTAAGTCGAATAGATAAAAATGAGTTTCGCTGACAATGAAAAGCCCAAAGGGAAAAAGAGGAAAATTTTGCCTACGAAGCGTTGGGATTTAGCCAAGCAAAAAATGTCCGCTGAGTATTTGCGTAAATGCGTGTTAAGTAAAAAATGAGAAAAATGAATAATTGGCATAATAAATGTAGCGAATTGACACATTTTTTTTTTTTTGTTTTTTTTTTTTTTTGAAGGCGAAAAGTGACAAAGCAGTTTAGAAAAGGAAAGCAAAGCAGATTAGAAAAGTAAGCAAGCAAGCAAAAGCAAACCAAACCGAATAAATAAATAAGTTATTAAGACGATTGTCCCTTAAGGGTAATTTTAATAAATCTTCTTAAATTTTCGAGCTCTTTACTTTGTTTTATTTTGTTGTTGTTGTCGTTTTTTTTTGCCTCACATTCAAACTGCTCTGTCAACGTTATAGCGCGCGCGCGGCAACAAATGCCTTGGGGTATTAATCTGTTAAGATGGGGAAACAAAATGCGAAAAAGATTTATTAACGCCAAAGCTAAGTAATTATGCAGTGGTAAATGCGACACAACGGCGGCGAAAGTGAAACTAAATTAAAATTTCATTAATGCGAAACTAAGCTAAGCTGACTTAAGTCGCAGATTTGTTAAATTGTAGCATTCGCCAGTTGCTTTAAGTTGCGGAAAGTAACTAAGGGGATTAATATAATTATTAAGAATTGTTTTTCGAAGTCGGAGGGACAGTGCCGTTAGCAACGCAAGAATCTGTAATACCGGCAAGTCAATTCAAACGTGGCTTCAACATTATAATATGCAACTATAGCATTTTCAGTTCAAATGAAACTGTTTTTAAGGCAAGTGGAACTTTTTTCAACTCAAGTGAAACTTTTTTGAAGTCAAGTGAAATCTTTTTAAACTCAAGTGAAACCTTTTTCAATGAAATTAAACTTTTTTCAATTTCATTCCCATTGAAAAAGGTTTAATTTCAATTGAAAAAGGCTTTTTCTGTTCAAATGAAACTTTTTTCAACTCAAGTGAAACTTTTTTCACCTCAAGTGAAACTTTTTTAAAGTCAAGTGAAACATTTTTCAATTGATTTGAAACCTTTTTAAACGGTTTTATTTAGCTCACCCCGTTTATTTTATTTATTAATTATTCTTGGGTCAAATTTAGTAATTCAAATTTCACCATCTTCCTGTCAACCGATTAATCTGAAATTTTGTACGCATGTATAACCCCGATGACAATGCAATATTATGAAAAAAAAATTCCGATAGGTGGCGCGTGGGTCGCTATATTTACAAAAATCGCATTTATGGTCCGATTTGGCTGAAATTCGGAACATGTATTACTACCTTGAAAAGAAATATTTTCTTTAAAAAAAAATTCCGCTAGGTGGCGCGTGGGTCGCTATATTTACAAAAATCGCATTTATGGTCCGATTTGGCTGAAATTCGGAACATGTATTACTACCTTGAAAAGAAATATTTTCTTAAAAAAAAATTCCGCTAGGTGGCGCGTGGGTCGCTATATTTACAAAAATCGCATTTATAGTCCGATTTGGCTGAAATTCGGAACATGTATTACTACCTTGAAAGGAAATATTTTCCTAAAAAAAAACTTCCGATAGGTGGCGCGTGGGTCGCTATATTTACAAAAATCGCATTTATGGTCCGATTTGGCTGAAATTCGGAACATGTATTACTACCTTGAAAAGAAATATTTTCTTAAAAAAAAAAATTCCGCTAGGTGGAGCTGAGATCGGGGTAATTAAAACTGAAAATCCTAATTATGGACCGATTTGGCTGATATTTAGCATGTGCATTACTTAAATAATTTACAAATGTTTAAAAAAAAAAATTGGAGCCGCTAGGTGGCGCGTGAGTCGCTCTATTTAAATAAAAATAGGTAAAAAAACTTTTTAAGTTAAACGGTTTTATGTTATACATACATTGCAAAGTTTAAGATAAATGTACTAAAAACCAAAAAATAATAAAATAGATACAGTCGTGGGAATTATAAACATTTGCATAGACTAGACTAAAATAAAACCGTGGGGCACGTCAATTGTCTACAATCGTTGATTAAAATGTTTGTTTTGTAATGTTACACTATAATTAGGCAGTTGTTCAACCGACAACGATGGACGTGTGATAAGTAGGGCTAGAATGTAGAAAAAAGCTAGCAAGCTCGATTATAAGCGAGTTTTAGGGTTTCATAGTGGTGAGCGAGTAGTACTTTTATCATATGTTTTGTCGATTAAAGACAAACTACGAGCAGTGAAACGATTCCTCGTGTGAATGTCCAACGATAAACTAGTTGAAACATCTCTTTTATTAACATGGAGTGTATAACTATTGGAATTTCCATGAGCAAGAAAATAGTAAGTAATTTCCTCACCGTCTGCGGGCCAACTGCCTAACGACGAATTAAACGATTCTTCTATCGCACATTAAGTCGATAATTTGTAGACAATTGACGTGCCCCCCGGTTTTATTTTAGTCTAGTCTATGCAAATGTTTATAATTCCCACGACTGTATCTATTTTATTATTTTTTGGTTTTTAGTACATTTATCTTAAACATTGCAATGTATGTATAACATAAAACCGTTTAACTTAAAAATTTTTTTACCTATTTTTATTCAATTTAAATTAATCTTTTTCAATTTCATTCCCATTGAAAAAGGTTTCATTTCAATTGAAAAAAGCTTTCTCAGATCAAATTAAACTTTTTTCAAGGCAAATGAAACCTTTTTCAATTGAAATTAAACTTTTTTCAATGTCATTTCCATTGAAAAAGGTTTAATTTCAATTGAAAAGGGCATTTTCAGTTCAAATGAAACTTTTCAACTCAAGTGAAACTTTTTTGAAGTGAAACCTTTTTCAATTGAATTGAAACCTTTTTCAATTGAAACTAAACATTTTCAGTTTCATTTCAATTGAAAAAGGCTTTCTCAGATCAAATTAAACATTTTTCAAGACAAGTGTAATTTTTTTTTAAATCATGTGAAGCCTTTTCCAATTGAATTAATACCTTTTTCCATTGAAATTAAACCTTTTACAATGGAAATGAAATTGAAAAAGTTTAATTTCAATTGAAAAAGGTTTAACTTGACTTGAAAAAAGTTTCACTTGAGTTGAAAAAAGTTTCACTTGAGTTGAAAAAAGTTTCACTTGAGTTGAAAAATGTTTCACTTGAAAAAAGTTTCACTTGCCTTGAAAAAAGTTTCACTTGACCTGGAAATGCTATACTTCATTCTTCATTCGACTAACTTGCGCTCTTCTAAAGTATGTAGAAAGTATTGAGGATATATTGAGATGGATGTTAAGAAATGTTTAAGAGCATTAATGACATTCAAAAACCTAAAAAAAAGACATTTATTTAAATTTAAAAAATCATAATTTTCTAAAAAGTTAAATTTTTTTTCTAAACAAACCATTATTCTGCTCCAGTTCAAATTTAGTCGCAGGCCAGTTTGTCAGACAGAGTCAATGAAGTCAATCATTGAGTCAATGAAGTCAATTATTGAGTCAATGAAGTCAATCAGGGATTCAATTAGCGAATCAAGCCATCAACCATCTACAAAGGCTACAAACAACAAAGCTAGCACATTTTCTATTAGCACAATGCAATTCAATTTAATCAACCGCAATAATGCAATTTGTTATAGAAACAATTTTTTATTGTTTTTTTTTTATTTTCATTGATTTTCAAACGAGTATATTTAATATGAATTGACAAATTTATAGCTACATATCGCCCGTTTTATGCAATAGGGATTTAACTCGAAATTTTCGATTTCTGGGATTTTGCCATATATTTCAATAACTGGGTCGTGCCTTTAAGTCTAGTCTTATAAAATACTCAAAAAGATAAAAATGGCGGAAATAAAAGTGATTTTGTAGTTAGCCGTAGAAGGAAACTATATGAAATTATAAAAGTTTATTTGCGTTTTCCCAAAAAAAAGTTTTTTTGAGTTAAATCCCTATTCCATAAAACGTGCGATATGTAAATAAATTTAATTGAATGTGAGAAATATTTTATTTGCTTTTGTTATTTATTTTATTTTATTTATTTATTTTTTTTTGTTTTTCCGACAGGGTAAGAGTACGATGTATTGTGGAACGAATTTCCGTCATCCCTTGTCAAGTTTGATTTGTTTATAAACCGGTTTCGGCCAAGTGGCAACTTCAGTTCTAAATTCGTTTTCTTAATTGAAAATATAATCCGCAATCCTGCCAAGAAATTATGAGTACTGACGCCAAATTAATGGACTACACTAGAGGCAAAGGCATTAATGAAAGAAGATAATATGAATCAATTATTTTTCTTCTTCTTCTTCATCATCATATATTTTTTTCTTCTTATTCTTCTTCTTCTTCCTCATCTTCATCTACCTCTTATTTTTTTCTTCTTATTCTTATTCTTATACTTCAACATCATCATCATCATCATCTTCTTCTTCTTCATTATTTTCTTCTTCCTCTTCTTCTTCTTTTTCCTCTTCTTATTTTTCTTCTTCTTCTTCTTTTTCTTCTTCTTCTTTTTCCTAAAATATAATATAATAATAATACAATGGCGCTATTATAACTCTGACGAGTTTTATGGCCGAGCTTCCCTCCCAATTCGAGGTGTGCTCCTTTTTGTTTTTCTTACTAATTGGGTGGACCTACAGTTTTATGCCGGCTCCGAACGGCGAATGCATTTTTTTTTTTTGTGAGAAGCTTTTTCATGGCAGAAATACTCTCGGAGGGTATGCCGCTCACTGCCGAAAGGTGACCGCTGCTCTTAAAAACCCAATAGTTGGATTTTTACTAATTAGAAAAATTTTTTTTTGGTATTTTGCCCGGACTGTGGTTTGAACCCGAGACCGCTGGCATAGCAGGCGAGCACTCTACCCACTGCACGACAGCGGCCTCTTTTTCCTGTTCCTCTTCTTAATTGGCGCATAATCGTCTAGTCCATTTTGGCCGAGTCCAATAAAGCGCGCCAGTTGTTTCTGTTACGTGCTACCTGACGCCAATTGAAAATACCAAGGGAGGACGAGTCGGTCTTCACCCGATCTTCCCAGCGCAGTGGAGGTCTCCCCTTATTGCTGTCTTTAACGGGCTTCGATAGAAATATGTTAGGGGCCGCAGCACCCTCATTCTCACGACATGAACTGCCCAAACCAACCTCTGGAGTTTTGATTTGAACAATGTCGATCGATCTGCGTAAAGCTCGTATACCCCATCATTAAATCCCCGTCGTTACTCGCCCTCGCTAACGCGCAAAGGTTCATAAATCTTCCGAAGAACTTTTCTTTCGAATATTCGAAGTGCCATCTCATCTGATTTTGACATCGTGTCATCTACGCCATACATGATGACTTTTTCAAAATTTTAATTTTTGTTATCTCATCGTATCTAATCGTGACAAATGTTTAACGCAACTAAATGAATGCATTCTAACAATCAGCTATTTATTTGTATTTGTTTTTGCTTTTTTTTTTTGAATTTATACTTATATACGCTTCTATGTACCCTGCAAAAAATGCGATCACTCCGGGATACATCCGGGACAACTCGCAAGGGAGCATGCGATTACTACCCATTTGTATCTCTTTATATGGGTTGAAGTGTTCTCTTTTGTTTGAGCATGTCCTATGAAGAGACTAATTGTACCCAGTTTGTACCCGAACGGGTAGCAAAAGCGCACAATTGTACCCGTTTTGTACCCGAACGGGTAGCAAATGCGACACATCCATTTGTGCGACTAATTGTACCCGTTTGATACCCTTTCGGGTACAATTCGTCTACAATTAGTATACATATGTACCCGTTCGGGTACAATTGGGAACAATTGTAGACTAATTGTACCCGAAAGAGAGCGCTCCCGGACAAATCTTTTTAGAGACTCGTCGCACACTTTTTTGCAGGGTATGTACATATGTGTGTCTGTATGCGGGCATTTTGTCAAATAATTTAAATTTTTTTTTTCGTTAGTTATTTAGTTTAATTTATTTATACCGATTAAATGTGATTATGTTTTTTTGAAAATTCTTGCTAGCTTATTTGCCATTATTATTGCTTTTGGTACATATTATTTGTGTTGCTTTTGTTGTTAATTTGCTGTTGTTATCAATTGTTGTTGGTGCATTGTGCATGTCAACATTTTAATGCCGTTTCAAATGATATGCGTTTTTCGGTATTTATTTACGTTTCATTGAGTGAGCATTGGTTAATAATATAATGCGTACATCTACAATTAAATAAATGCATACATACATACTCTCCAAAAAATGTTTAAGGAATAACTGATAAATAAGCTATCGCATATGCTCTGCTCGAAACTGCTTGTCCGCTTTCGGCATATAAAACTTACGGTGGACCCATTGTGGATCAGGAAATACCAGGGATGGAATACTTATAAGAGTTAGGGCCGATTTCATAATGAAATTCTTAAAGCTCCTTTTATTAAAGGAGCCTTTTAGTAAAAGAGCCATTTAAATGTTCTTTAAAGTGGGAGTGATTTCATAATCATATAAAATTAAAAGGCTCCTTTAACGTCAAATGATTTTCATAAATTTAAAAATATTGAAATTTGACATTTGGTTTTTTTCTGAAAATCTATATATATAAAAATGATTTGGTATTTAATTGTAACGCTAAAACTTGAAAACGGCTGAACCAAATCAAATACTTCCTTAGGGGGGTTTGTTTGTTGTTACCCCGCGAAGGTTTAGTCGGAGAAAAAATTAAAAAATGTTAGGCGGGCGTGGCACCTCCCATACAAACTTAATTTTTAAAGCTGATTATCTCTAAAACAGTTCAAGGTAGGGAGCTGAAAATTGGTATAGAGGTAGGTGATATCAAAACCCTTCTCACTCAGAAAATTGGGTGTTATCAGAAAAGGGTGCGTGGCACCTCCCATACAAACTTAATTTTTAAAGCTGATTATCTCTAAAACAGTTCAAGGTAGGGAGCTGAAAATTGGTATAGAGGTGGTGATATCAAAACCCTTCTCACTCAGAATAGTGGGGGTTATCAGAAAAGGGGGCGTGGCACCTCCCATACAACTTTAATTTTTAAAGCTGATTATCTCTAAAACAGTTTAAGGTAGGGAGCTGAAAATTGGTATAGAGGTAGGTGATATCAAAACCCTTCTCACTCAGAAAATTGGGGGTTATCAGAAAAGGGGGCGTGGCACCTCCCATACAACCTTAATTTTTAAAGATGATTATCTCTAAAACAGTTCAAGGTAGGGAGCTGAAAATTGGTATAGAGGTGGTGATATCAAAACCCTTCTCACTCAGAATAGTGGGGGTTATCAGAAAAGGGGGCGTGGCACCTCCCATACAACTTTAATTTTTAAAGCTGATTATCTCTAAAACAGTTCAAGGTAGGGAGCTGAAAATTGGTATAGAGGTGGTGATATCAAAACCCTTCTCACTCAGAAAATTGGGGGTTATCAGAAAAGGGGGCGTGGCACCTCCCATACAACTTTAATTTTTAAAGCTGATTATCTCTAAAACAGTTTAAGGTAGGGAGCTGAAAATTGGTATAGAGGTAGGTGATATCAAAACCCTTCTCACTCAGAAAATTGGGGGTTATCAGAAAAGGGGGCGTGGCACCTCCCATACAACTTTAATTTTTAAAGCTGATTATCTCTAAAACAGTTTAAGGTAGGGAGCTGAAAATTGGTATAGAGGTAGGTGATATCAAAACCCTTCTCACTCAGAAAATTGGGGGTTATCAGAAAAGGGGGCGTGGCACCTCCCATACAACCTTAATTTTTAAAGCTGATTATCTCTAAAACAGTTTAAGGTAGGGAGCTGAAAATTGGTATAGAGGTAGGTGATATCAAAACCCTTCTCACTCAGAAAAAGGGGGGTTGTCAGAAAAGGGTGCGTGGCACCTCCCATACAAACTTAATTTTTAAAGCTGATTATCTCTAAAATTGTTTACGCTAGGGGCTTGGAAATTGGTGTGGAGATAAACGATAACAATTCCATATTAACGCAAAATAATAGGAGTTATACGAAAATGGGGCGTGGCATTTCTCAACAACATTTAATTTTTTAAGCTGAATATCTGGAAATTGGTACAGAGCTATATGATATCAAAACAATTTTTGCGCATAAAAGTGTAGGTTATCGGAAAAGTGGGCGTGGCACCTCCCATACAAACTTAATTTTTCAAGCTGAATATCTATAAAAGCGTTTAAGGTTGGGACCTGAAAATTGATCAGGAGATTAACGATATCAATAGCGTGCTTATGAAAAAACAGTAGTTTTGGGAAAAGGGGCGTGGCACCTCCCATGCGTTCTTAATTTTTAAGGCTAAATATCCTTAAAAGCGTTCATGGCATGTACATAGAAATCACTATGCAGATATACGATATCAATACCATGTTCTCCCAAAAAAAAAGGTTTATCGAAAAATGGGACATTGCACCTCCCATACGTACTAAACTTTTGAGGCTGAATATATCTAAAAGGGTTGGAGGAGGGATACTATATCAATCCTCTTACTTACTTAGTGAAAATAGCCAATACTCAGTGAAAATAAATATCCGGAACAGAAAACTAAGAATGTTGTGTATCGTGCAGCCTTAAACTGAATACTAAAATTATATACTTTTGAAGTTGTATACACAATGAAGTAATGAAAAATCGTTAATTTTCTATTAAAAATAATATCGGTTAATAACAATTTTTGAAATGAAATTAATAAAAAAATCTATTTTGGGCAGAACGAAGTTTGCCGGGTCAGCTAGTTTTCTATTAAAAATAATATCGGTTAATAACAATTTTTGAAATGAAATTAATAAAAAAAATCTATTTTGGGCAGAACGAAGTTTGCCGGGTCAGCTAGTATGTATGTAAATAAATTTTTTGATTGTGGCTTTATTTTATTTTTTTTTCAAAAAAAATAAAAAGAACAAAGAAGCATAATTTGGAAACCCAGTGCAGAAAAAATAGGAAGCGGTCATCCAACCTCACAAAAGAGGAAGAGATGAATATTGCATTATAGGACTCAACAAACAAAACAACAAACAAAATCGGTTCAAAAATTTTAATAAATTTTTTATATTTGATTTTGACAGACTGCAGAAATGAAATTTTTTCTGGCAAAAGGAACCTTTAAATAACTTAAATGCCCGTTTTTGGGTATTTAACTTTAAAAGAACTTTTATCTTCAAAAATACTTTATGAAATCGATCAGCAAATTAAAGGCTCCTTTAGAATTTAAAGGAACTTTTAATTTGATTATGAAATCGGCCCTTATTTTTGAAATTTCAACTCAAAAAGTCAAAGGAAAAGGGTTAATATTTTTAACATTTATATATACCAATCTGATTCGCGTGGGCCACAGATGGTCAATCCGCTGTGGTTTTTATTTTTTTGACTTTATCAAATACCGAATTCAAGTACCGAAAACCGATTTCCGAAAACCTAATATTAATATGAAAAGTGTGTGAATGCGAATGCGAATACGGATATGTATACCGAATTCGAGTACCGAATTCAACTACAGAATACCGAGTACGGAAAACCGAGTATTAAAATGAAAAGAAGGTTAATGCGAATGCGATGTGATGATGTGATGTGATGTCTGGAGGTGATGTCATGATGTGATGTCATGATGGTTCAGAAAATTCTGTGGAAATTTCTGTGGAAAAATAAATTTAATTTCTTTTTTATCTAATGCCAAAAATCGATAGTGCTGTACCTACTCGAGGATACCAGATACAAATTTTTGTCCCATCGTGATGGGAGACGGTTAAGGGATGTCGCACAGCGGTCACATATTGCAATATGAATTTTGACTCCTCAGCGTCAGCGTCACCATTAACCATCTCCGATCGGAACCAAAATTTGTATGTGATATCTTTGGCTGTGCTGTTACCGAAGTGGGGGGTGAGACCAAAGAAAATCGATAATTTGATCTTAAGGACCACCCTATTGTGCCTACCTACATACTGTCGTTTCAGCCCGAATTACGACAGAAGTCAGAACGCTTAAGTTATAAAAAATACAAAAAATATGTGAATTCTGCAGCTAAAAAAAACGCCTTTTTATAATCCTTATATATTCCTTTTTATGGGATAACTTAACTTTATATAATGCCTTATTATAAGCAATGAAATATACCTTATTAGCTATGGCGAATGGCCTGATGAAATGACCCCTTATTTCCCATGGCAAGAGATAGAGAGAGAGAACGAGTAGTCCTTATGGCCTAAGGGTGCGTTTATGTCGGAGCAATAGAAGAAAGAAAGAAAGATAGCGAAGAAAATTGTAAACGGGAATTCTGTACTTCTGTTTATGTCGGAGCTGTGATAAGCGCTAAGCTCACCACAGATAATAGCAAAGAAAATACCTTACGGAAATCACGTATAGTGTTTATGTCGAAGCAATAGAAGAAAGAGTGATACTAGCAACGAAAATTGTAAATGGGAGTTCTGTACTTCTGTTTATGTCGGAGCAGTGGGTGACTAAAGAAATTCACCACATTAGCGCTATTATCATAGCAGAGAAAATACCTTATGGGAAACGCGTGTAGTGTTTATGTCGGAGCAATAGAAGAAAGAGTGGATACTAGCAACGAAAATTGTAAATGGGAGTTCTGTACTTCTGTTTATGTCGGAGCCGCGCTATAAGCGCGTATCAAAGTATAAGAGCGAAGAAAATTAATTCATTGATTTTCTTTAGTCGATTAGCGCTATTCATTATGGACACAGAAACTTTCATCAGTGCAATTTTTTTTTTTTTTAAAAGGCAACCTTTGTGGGATCAAAGAAATCCAAATCATCCCAATAGGCTTGTCTTGGATAAACTGTGGACGGCCGTAGCATGTGAAATGAAGTCCACACGTAAGTAAATATATACGACTTCATGCATAAAAAATAAAATAGGTTTTAAAAATTTTTAAGTGACATTTTCATAAAATTTTTCGATTTCGAAAATTTTATAAATCTATTTTATTTTTTATGAATAAGAGGGACATTGTTTATGTGTTTTATTACTTTTTATACATAATTTTTATATAACCTTTCAAATTAAAAAAATTAAATATATAGATAAGTATGTGTGGAGCAGAAATATATGTAAATATTTATTATGTGTAAAATAACAACGTCTCTTCTCCTTTTCGGTTACTCTAAAATTTTTATTTAAGTACCACAATACACTTAAGACAAATCTAGTACCATAGCTTCCCTGCAAAAATCATTGGATTATATGCTCCATTTGTGGTAGGTTGGAGTACTTTCAAAGTGACCACTAACATAGCCCAAGCGACCGATTCGTGTATCTGCATCGGTTCGTAGTTAGCCGAACATAACAAAAACCAAATGTTTATCGCGACAACGATGATATGTGTATACATACATAACTACATATATACAAATATTTGAATGTATGCACGTCATTCGTCGTCGTCGTGATAAACATTTGGTTTTGTTGTTATGTTCGGCTAACTGTTAGGTACTCCATCAATTAATCCAATGTAGCTACTCCATGGATTAATTTGAATGTTATGCGGAACTAGAGTATATACTCCATTGCAATGACATGCAATGTTAAATGGACCATATTTTTTGTATGAAATGTGGCAAGTTATGGAGTAATCGGTTGGTCCATAGCGAGCACTCCATGGATTAGCGATTGGAGTAACCTGAATATTTGCAGGGTTCAATATACGCAGATAACAGCGCTATTCCACTCTTTGCTAGCTTAGCTCCGACATAAACACTCAATAGCGCTATATGCTTTGGTCGAACAGCGCTATTACCTCCGCTTATTGACCTCTTCGCTACTATTGCTCTTATCACTGCTCCGACATAAACACTCAATAGCGCTATTCCGATAAGCGTATATCACGCACAGCTATCTTTCTTTCTTCTATTGCTCCGACATAAACGCACCCTAATGCAGTGATGCTCAAACGCACACTACCAAATTGTGCGCTTGTGTTGAAATATGAGAGAGCTTGCTGATACACCCAAAAAAATTTCAAAATACGCGATAAACAAAAATTGTGTGTATTTCGTTTAGTTACATATGTATTTGCAAACTAAACACTCAGCATTACCGAAAAATTTTCGGAAAATAAAAACTTGTCTTCCCACTCAATATTAAAAATCCTAAAATTGTCAATCAACGCGTTCATACAAATTACATACGTAGCAGTCAACAGTCGTTTATCAAGTGATTTGCAAACGCACTTTAATTTTTCACTATGCATAGAGAGCGCTTGCCTTATACGTGTGAGCAAATCTGTGAGAGAGCAATAAAGCCACCCGCCCCGGGACTAGGAGAAGATCGTCATTGGCCTAATGACATCAACACAGAAAAATTAGCCTTTTATAAGCCGCAATTTATTCAACTTTTGTTCGCTTAGAAATTTCAGGCATTATTTTATTAGCCTTAACATCAACTGAAAAAAAGCCTTAAATAGAGTGTACATTTTTTGCAGGGTACATATAAATAGGTATTAAATACGTAGTTTGAATGTGCATGTTTGAACATGCACGAGCGGCAATGCATAAGAAGATAAGCTTGTGTGTTTATGTTGTACAATTTAATTTGCATAATGTCCAGTGACCGCATTATTTGTCAATTATATTGAAATTAATTTTTATTTGTATGTACCACCACATTTACAACTATCTACATATTTTGTGAAAAACATATTGATGGAAAAAAAATTAAAATTAAATTTAAAAAAAATTGTACGCCAATTCATTACAATTACCGCCGCTACAATGTCAACATTTATGCAAAATGTTTTGTAAATGAACTGAGATTTTACGCATTTTTCGAGCGCTCAAAGTGATAAAGCGTAAATAAACTAAAATCTAATAAAAGCTTGTAAAAAGAGTGCTTTTTCATGAAATTTTTATTGTGTTGCGGAAAAAAAGAAAGGAAATTAAAAAAAAAAAATGTACATATGTATGTATGTAGTTACATTATAAATTGTTGCTAATAAAGAGCAGCCGCGAATTGTAAACAAAAAAAAAGAAATAATAATAAACTAAATAAGTTAATTTTAATTGAAATTAAACGTTTTGTGTGAAAGCTTACACTCAATTTAGCCAACTAATATGCAAAGAAGAGCAACAAAGAAAATTCGGTATTCCATGTGTTCTACAGAGAGGTTATGTCACAGTTTCTAAGGTATACGAGTATAGAATTCTTTACTTCACTTTATTTTCCAGCCAATTCCATTGCTTATATCTGAACACTGGAAATACATATACACTCAAAAAAAAAATTCTCTCGCTCAAAGACATAATTTTCCTTATTTTGAACACGCGTCCCAATACAAAATTTTCTTTGTTTTGAGTAAATTTTCTCAAAAATGTGGAAAAACATAAAAAAACATTCAAACAAATTCGTTGCCATGGGGATTTGTATGGGAACTCAATTTCTCAAAATTAAAGAAATCAAGTCTTCAAAACAAGGGCAAGTTGGGAATGGAATGGCGCTTAAAGAATTTTTCATTATTTTCATCTATGAATTTTTTTAAAACAAGTATATGAAACCATGGCAACGCATGTAAACAGCAATATTTTATAATACTTTTTTACATGTTTTACAGAAGATTTACTCAAAAGAAGGAAAGTAGTGTTGAAAATAGGGAAACAATTTTTTTGACCCCTCCATATATTTTTTTTCTCTCAGTGTACGTATGTAAAACTCAGTGGCGGCTCTAACATAAAATGGCTGGGCATTGCTATGTATGAAGCATAGCCATTAGCCATTTATGTAAATATCTTTGCTGTATTAGCTGAAAGTCTGATTGCGGTTCCTGCATTGACTTTTGCATATTTGGTTTATTTTTTATATTCGTACCGTATGAAACTTGATACATTGGAGTAATATGAGAAAATGTAGATGATGAAGAATAATTAAGTTTTGATATACAATGGATAATATTGCACCCTAAATCATAAAGGGACACAACTCAAAATGCAAAAATTTTCAGGAGAGCCAAAAAACTTTTTTTTTTCTTATAGGCAATGATATGGGAGAAAAGGCCACGTATAATAGTTATTTTTCAGTTAAAAAAATTCTCATGGAAAAGATTTTTTGGCAGTCGCTAAAGATATGTTCTGTGTACCGATTTATGAAAGAAACCCAATTCCAAAATTTTTTTTCGAATTTTTTTTTTATGGTTTAGGGTGCGATTTGAACATATCATATATATTATTTCTAATTGGTGCTTTATAAATATCCCTTTTTCTGCTCACACAATTTACCAAAATTAGTAAGTAAGGCATCGTTTTAAAGGTATTAATTAGCTATGCATGCGAAACGGTGTTTTATTGGGCGTGGTACTTTTTTTAAATAGTATTTTGCAAAAATAAAGTTCAAAATTAAACTAAAAGATTTGCGCCTAAAAATATGCCTTCAGAATTATTTTATTCTAACAAGAGTGAAGAGTTAAATACAAATTTCACATGTAGATGTCGCTCCAGTTGAACAGTCGTGTATATTTTGAAACACTTTTATAAGCTGTTGTATGTAAACATCACATTATTTTAGGCCAAAACGTGTGTATTCATACTTACGCTGAATGGGGGTTTTTCAGCATGGGATGTGCTTATTTATACACAGCTGTACGTAGTACAAGACATTAAATTATTGAGATAGATATGGACTTTCATAAATCAAAACGGTCAGGATGAAAAAAAAAATTGATTGAACGGCCGACCATACCTAATGTAACTGGCGCAAAAATAGAAATATTTTTATTAAATTTGGTACACAGATTCTAATGGGACCAGAGAAGTTTTGGTGTTGAAAATAAGGCATATGTATGTATTTCAAAAAACACGGAAAACATGACAATTACGTCACTAATAAAGCCCGAGTGATGGAATTTCATCCATGCAATGACCTTATGCCGTTATGAGGAAATATGCTGAAATTTAAAAAAATGGGCCAAGAGGGGCAAATTTTCGAAGATGTATAACTGAAAACTCAGGAACTGTAGCAGATCAATCGATTAAACTTCGGCCACTGATTTGCTTGCCAAGGCAAACGTGTGGAATAAAATTAGCAAGTCGGCAGGGGCCACATATACATATGTACATAAAATGATATGTAAAATATATAAAACTATAATGCACATACCTATATAGATATAATAAAAACATTGTATGCGATATCTTTGTCAAACATATAGGTAATTCATTGAAAGTTCCATAAGTTCCACCAAACCAAATAAATAATAAATTTTTTTAAATGGGCGTGAGAGCAGAAACCATACCGACTGGCGCCACGTATGTTTTGTTATTTTTTGCGCAAGATGCGCACGGGTCCGGCTGGTCTACCCATATGACTTTTGCTGCACTTTTGGTCAGCACAACAGTCGAAAGTAAATTCAAGTTCTTCGCCATCAGAGGGTGAATTATCTGCAAAAGCAGAGTAGAAGTTATTGTTGGAATCATTTGGGAAGAATTCAACTGAATTGATTGCTGGCGCCAAACTTATAGAGAAATCTCTGAATCTCACACGAAAGCGCAGAAATATATTTAGTTTCCTTTTACCAATGGCAATTTCGGAATTAGCAAAAGTCGTGCAATGTTTGATTTTATTTGATTTCAATTTTCGTCGCTTTTTAAAGTGATTACGAAAAAACGGGAATGATTCGGCGCTAAGGACATATTTTTATTGTTTTGAAGTAAGATTTTCTTTAAATCAATGAATAAAAACCACGTTTTAAAGAAAATTGTATTCAAAACAATGAAAATATGCCTTTAGTGCCGAATCATTCCCACGTAAGTAATTTTTTTTTTTTCTTGAGTGAACGCTTTCACAGTCTGATATTTGATATTTACGTTTACATGTACATTAGGTGGTCCAAAATTTTATGAAAAAAATAAAGTTC
Organism: Urophora cardui; assembly: GCA_960531455.1. NCBI lineage: Eukaryota > Metazoa > Arthropoda > Insecta > Diptera > Tephritidae > Urophora > Urophora cardui. The sequence goes on along the minus strand of OY482670.1, from coordinate 16,485,199 downwards.
TCCCGAAATCTGCTGAACAACCCGCATTTCATGCCAATATACTACGGAAATATGTGCCAAACATTTTGCCTTAATATGTATATTAAAGTATAGATGTCGCGCAAATGCCTCAAAGTTTCCTTCTGCTCTTATTACAGCAGTGATGGTACATAAAGTTCTTAATGAACAACAGAGATGTTTTTCGCATTAACAATAGGGAAAACATATTACTTTAGGAATAATATAATATTAATAGACTTGTTCCGCAATGATTTTTTCGGTTTTAATTTTTTGAACAATCTTAATGTACATGAACGTGAATATGAAATATCAAACTGTGAACAGCACTGTGAAATTGTAAATTGTAAACACATTTCAAGCGTAAAAGAAACAGAGTTATACTGTTTTCAGACAGAAAATTAATGTAGTACATTACATTTATAATTTAACAATAAATGTTTGTGTTTCACACACACTCAATTAACAAGGAGATGTCAAATAATAATAATAATAATAATAATTTGTTGTTATTGACAACAATTTTTGAATAAATAATCCCAGTAAACATTCGGGTCATAAAAGAGTCCGAAAGGAATCCTACACTGGAGCATTCACACTTATTATGAGCTCACTTTGGAGTCCGAAATGTATGTATTTCTGTTCTTAAGGTGGTCCCCTGATATGAGCCTAATTTCATACATTTTATGAGTCTGAATATGTAGTAAAACCAAAAACAATTATTTTGTTTTTGCAATTTCCTTCCCCTGACCCAATTCTCTTCATCCTCTCTCTCCCTTCATCCCAGATTATTCTCCTCTTCTATCATTGGTTGCGTTCAGAAGTCGCAACTGTTAAGCGAAACACCGAGCGGAAAGTGATATAATTTGCGCCTTCTGAACGAGCTGATACAGACAAAAAACAAATTATTATTATAATTACCTATCCCCAACATAATCGGCAATAGCTTCGCTGCTTTGAAACATTTTTATTACATTCAAAAATTCATAAATATATGTAGGTACATATTTATAGGTTTGTTTCTTATTAAACTAGCAGCTAGCTGTCAAGTGAGCAAAACGGAAAGAATTGCGCTCATAAAGAGCGAAATGAACAGAAAATCAAGAAACGCAATAATAGTAAAAATTAGCGATTTGTAATTTGAATGCTATTTTTGACTATTAATGGTTATTTTTTCTAAAAAAAACATTTAATTTTCTTAATTTCTATTTCAAAAATTCGGAAAATTTCAAAAGTAATAAAATCAAAAGTATTCGTTTGTTTATTTTTTCAACAGCTGTTTCTTACTTTGGCAGCAAATAATTTCAGCTAGGGAAAATTTTACTAGCTGAAATTTGGAGCTGTCAATGGCTCTCTTCTGCTATTTTTTTGACTCAAGAAACGATTTGCTAGCCGAAACTTGGCTAACTATTCATAACTAGCTAATAATAAACGGACCTTATATTTTTGTACATATGTCAAAATCGTAAGCACAACATGTTGTCCGAAGTGAGCATAAACAATTTATGATGGAAAAAAGTGTCCAAACTCAAATCATGTTGTGATGATCAGAAATACTCAACTTTGCGTTCAGAAGATAAAAACACAACTGTTGCACAACTGTTGGGATTCTGAACGCAACCATGGTGGAACCTTCATTGTTTGCTTTATAGTATTGTCTATTGGTATTTTCCTCCGAATTCGAACCTGAAATTCAATAATATAATGGAACATTCAACATTATATTGAACTTTAGTGAAACTTTTATACCTACATACTTCCCATATTTCGAATTACAATTATCATTAAAAAAACAAGAAAAAAAATTATAAAAATTTTTCCTTACGCCGCGGTGTTCTGTCAAACGATTAAAATACACGGCAGTATATGATAATGAACAGAACGAAAACGCTGGCGAAAATCGCCCGCCGAAAATTCGTCAGAATAGACTTATTTCTAATTTGGACGCTATCGCCTGTCAAATAAATTATTTGGAACTTGATAAAAACATGTAATAAAACAAAAATATATGTTTTTTGATGTGGAAAAAATTGAAAATGTGTACAGAAGAGAAAAGTCAATTGAAGAAGTAAGGAAACATCGTAATTATAAAAATATGCATATGGCAATTTCGCATTGATTCTGTTTTACTGGGCGATATTCGCAAACAAATGTCATCGCCGCACCGCGCTAAAATACGTCCGGCTATCGGTTCTGTTTAAAGCTCACACATATTTCACACATGTTTGTGATTCATATCCGACTCCAAATTATGAGTGCTCTGAGAATGTTTGCTGGGATAATAATTTCATGCCAAAACTAATTGACGGTTGACACTGAAAATTTCAAAATTAAAAAAATGAACTTACCTCCCAGAGTTGTATTGGATTTTTATTCGATTAAAAATTCAATTAATTAGTAATGGATCCATTAAGAATTGAACTTCTGTATGGAAAATCGAGCTTCATTATTGGCTTAATGAAGAAAATGTGGATAATTACTCCATTAACCGCCTGTGTGAAATCAGTATTAAAGAAATTTGTAAAATTAAATGAACAAAAAATTTAGGCAAGCCGGGCTTTTCGGCTTGTATGAAGCGTGCGGCATTGATTTGTATATACATAGATAGCTTAACACATTTCTGTTGATACTTTCTTTGCTTTTCTATTTCAAATTTTTTATAAACCAATCCAAAACAAAACAAAATTTTGTCTTTTTTTCTCATACCTTTTCAAAGGCAATATAAATTAATTATGCGCTCTTACTTCACAAACTTTCTGTCTCTGTTGCGTAAAATAGCTAAAGTAATTCATAAACGCCAAAATTAATAATTAATCAGCGTGTAGCTTGTCTACTATTCATGTCCTTTGGGAGAAACCGAAAATGTAATAAACACGTGGTAAAGGCTAAAATTTAATCAAAATGGGCTACATAAAAAGTTATGACATACACTCAAAAAAAAAAATTAGGTACTCAGATTATGGAAAAGTGGGAATTATTCGGCGCTAAAGACAATTTTCGTTGTTTTGATGTACATTTTTTTCAAGGAATAAAAACCACGTTTTAAAGAAAACTGTACATCAAAACAACGAAAATTGTCTTTAGCGCCGAATCATTCCCACTTTTCCATAGTCTGAGTAATTTATTTTTTTGAGTTTACGAATTTTTTAACGCAGAAGAAGAAGAAGAAAAAATGCTAAAGCAAATCCCGTTTGCACAAAAGATTAAAAAAGTGTTATATATTTAGTTGCTTGATATTTTGTCAAATATTGGCGCTTTTTTCCTTGTTGCTTTTTTTATTAAGTTTGAAAATAATAACTTTTTCGGGCGTTATTATTTTTGCAGTTTTTCTTTTTTTTTGTCATAACTCACCGCGACAGTGCTGCCGTCACGCAGCATATAATGTTCATGTCGACGTTGACAAATTAATACTAGCGCATAAAAAGAGCGCAAAAATAGTGAAAAATTTGTGAAAAATTGTGCATAAATAAAAATCAATGTTGCCACAATTGCGGTTTTTAAGTTTTGCACTCAAACTCAGCTGCCAACTTGTGCCATCACTCATACGCCGTGTAGGCCACACTAAGGTAAGTGTACCCATTTCCGTGCTAGTACCTATTTCCGTGCTATTTTGGGGAAAAAAAGTTTAAAATGGAAAAATAAGAATATGTGGTAATATTTTCGAATAAAAAAGCTACGAATTTTATCAAAATTGTTCAAGCTGCCAAATATTGTACTTGGTAGCCTCCAAGAAAAACTAATTTAAACAAAATTTGCATTAAAATATGAGTTAATCATCAAACGTGGAGTTAACGCATGTGTCAGTGAATAGTGTTCACGAAATTGCTAAGGGCTTGGTAAAAAGTTTATAAGGGCTTAATAATTATTTGGTAAGTATATATACTATTTTATTTTTACATATTGAAAATTTTAAGTTTTTTTGTGTAAATGTATACGTTGAAACTACTAAAGAATAGATAAGTTGTTTAAAATATTAATTTAAAAATAGGACGGAAATGGGTACAACATCATTTAGAGGTGTACCCTATTGCGTGCTAAGTACGGAATTAGGAACATTTGGAGCATTCTGCTTTATCTTTTTTTTGATATACGGAATAGAATTCGTAAAAACTTAAAAATTGCATTAAATTGTAAATTTTACATATATTCTTATGGCCTATTTCCGTGCTACACTTAATGCAAAATTGCGACCGTTTCTAGAGCCATAAAGTTTGGCAATTTATTACAAATTAGGGAATATTACGCAAAAGTTGAATTGTTTAAATATTTGAAAATTCGTATATTTATAAATATTTTATGTATATAAATGCATAATTGGCTTATAAAATGTTACGATTACGGATTTTTCTAAAAACAAATTTAAATTTTTATAGTTGCTGAAGAAAGGTTGCATAGAACGGAAATAGGATCAAGTATTTTACGTATGTTCTCAATTCCGTTATATGTATGTACTATTTTGCGTGCTAGGTACGGAATTAGGAACATTTGTAGCTTCATGTTTTACCTTTGTTTTTTTAATATACGAAATATAATTTATAAGGATTTTGGAATTACATTAAATTGTAAATTTTACATATATTCTTATGGCCTATTTCGGTGCTACACTTAATTCAAAATTACGACCGTTTCTAGAGCCATAAACTTCGGCAATTTATTTCAAAGAGAATAATAGTTGTATTATTTAAATATAAAAAAAAAATATAATTATAAATATTTTAGCTATATACTTACATATGTAAATGCATAATTGGCTTATAAAATGTTAAGTTTATGATTATGAAGAGGAAGAAATTATTAAAAAAAATTAAATCGCCTCAGCCAATAAACAAAAGAGGAACATTTTCAGTAACTGATCTTAATTTAAATAATAATTATTATAATTAGTTTAATAGTGCTGTGCTATTTTTAATGACTGAGACGCTACAATCGATTCAATTTTAACTTAAAATGTTTGATTCCTAAGTATACATATATATTTAAGTTCATATCAAAAATTGTTTTTTATTTAGATGAACGCAGTAAGCGACTTTCGTTTTAATATTTTTTTTTTCAACTTGATGCTGGAAAAGATAATACGAGCTGCAGAACTCCACCGTGCAGGAAACATCTTATACCACAAGAGTGTGCAACTGCTGGCGTACGCCGATGACATCGACATCGTTGGCACTAACACGCGCGACGTACGTTCTGCCTTCTCCAAGCTGGATAAAGAGGCTAAGAAAATGGGTTTGGCGGTCAACGAGGATAAGACGAAGTACCTCCTAGCATCACACAAAGAAACAGCACGCCTTGGCAGCCACGCCAATGTTGATAGCTACAAATTTGAAACTGTTAAGGACTTCGTCCATTTGGGAACCAGCATTAACACCAAAAATAATGTCAGCACTGAAATCCAACGAAGAATCACTCTTGCCAATAAATCCTACTTTGGACTAAGTAGGCAATTGAAAAGTAAAGTCCTCTCTCGACGAACCAAAATCACACTCTACAGGACACTCATCGTTCCAGTCCTCATGTACGGCGCAGAAGCATGGACTATAGCACAAGCAGATGAGATGGCGCTTGGAGTATTCGAGAGGAAAGTTCTTCGGAAGATTTATGGACCTTTGCGCGTTGGCGGGGGCGAGTATCGACGGAGATTTAACGATGAGCTGTACGAGCTTTACACAGACATCGACATTGTTCAGCGAATAAAGATCCAGCGGCTGCGTTGGGCAGGTCATGTCGTGAGAATGGACGAAGGTGCTCCGGCCAAGAAAGTATTCCTGTCGAAACCCGCTGAACGCAGAAGAAAGGGGAGACCTCCACTGCCTTGGGAAGATCAGATGGACAGTGATGCTGACTCCCTAGGTATTCCCAAATGGCGCCACGCTGCACGGAACAGAAATAGCTGGCGTATTATGTTGGACTCGGCCAAAATCGTATAGACGGTTACGTACCAATTAAGTAAGTAAGTAAGTAACACCCAATTAATATTTTGGAGGCCTTTCGCTATAAATTTTGTGTTAATTTTTAAATAAATATATGCTTATACATTTTATGTAAATTTACATTTTTTATTTTACACAAAATGTCTAAAATTTGAGCATAAACGGGTTTTTTTAGTTTAGAACGGAAATAGGAACGCTTTCGTACGGAAATAGGAACCGAACGAAATTTTCGGACGGAATTGGGAACAAAATATGTTTTTCGAAAAAAGCACAAATAATACTTTCTGTTGCTCTTTTTTTAAATATTATTAATTTTTTATGACAATATATTTTTTCTGCATCAGTAAAAGTCAATTTTATACTTCAAGTGTTTTTCTGTCGACTAAAATATTACTTTGAACGTGTATATGCCTTAATAGTACGGAAATAGGTACACTTACCTTACATAGATACAGTGTGTGACAGTGGCTGCTGCTGTTTAATTTATTGCTTTAATATCACTGGATCACAAAATGAAATTTTTTGTCTGTACTTTGGACGTGACTATCCTATCTATATGTAAAATCGGTCGCTGATTCCGAAAATCGGGTTCATTTTTAATTCTATGGGAAGGTTTTTGAGATATCGGCAATTTACCGTTATTTGGCCAATGGGTACACTTAATCCAGTATAGCTCTTTAACACAGTGGGTTATCTTCTTTGGGGTGACACCATACGAAAGAAAATTAAATTTCTTTTTCGCGGCTCCTATAACATTTTTCTCTAACTCTTATAGTTTCTGAAATATTGACGATTAAATTTAAATTTTTTCGATTTTTTACGATTTTTTGAAGAAAAAATTGACTTTGTCAGACAATATCTTTAAAACCAATGTCTTCACCTTCGGTTTTAATCTTTTACGTGAAGCTCCATTCCATTAGCAAAAAAATAAGCTATCAACGAAGAAAATCCATGGTAAAATGGAAAAGTTATAGGCGATCAAGTAAATACAGCCAAGTCGCACAATGCCTCTACACGGGTATATTTTATGCATGTTAAAAAAAATTTAATCGTCAATATTTCAGAAACTATAAGAGTTAGAGAAAAATGTTATAGGAGCCGTGAAAAGGAAATTTAATTTTATTTCGTTTGGTGTCACCCTAAGGAATATAACTCACTGTGTTAAAGAGATATACAGGATTAAGTGGACACATTGGCCAAATAACGGTAAATTGCCGATATCTCAAAAACCTTCCCATAGAATTAAAAATGAACCCGATTTTCGGAATCAGCGACCGATTTTACATATAGAAAGGATGGTTGCGTTCAGAGTATTTTTTGGCTGTAGAGCAGTGTATTTTTTCTTTTTTTTTATTAAAGGCATAATAGATTTATTTGTACTTCCATTGCTTTTTGTGTTTTTTTTTTCTTACATTTTGTTATTTTTATTATTCGTATCCCAAGTTAGCAACAAAACAGTCACTTATAATCAAGTCACGTTTGTTTTTTTGTCCATGTTGTTTTCTTGTCCTTAAGCACCACTTTTTTCTTGCTATTTTTCCTCTCCATTAGGAGTGTTTTTATGTATGTATTTGTTTATCTCATTTGCTATTTATGCAATTAACATTCGCTTTTACACAATATACACAAGCCAATATTTGTATAATTTATTTAATTACATGCAATCCAGTCTATTTGCTAAAGGTTATAGTATATTTTGCTGTATTTATTTAATTCTTTCTTTTTTTTTCTTTTTCCTCTTCATTTTATTCTCTTTTGCACGAGCAATGAATACTTAAGTCAATAGACTAGGACAAACACAAAAAAACCGAGTAGCTAAATAAAAATTATCTTAACAAAAATAATGAAAGAGAAAAGCTGCCAGCAGATAGCATCCCATTCATGTAAATAAACAAATGAATACGACGATACGATGGTAGGTAAACAAAATTGTTTAAAGAAGCAGGACAAAGCACAGTAGAGCAAAGCAAATGCGGAGCAAAGAAGAGGCAAAGGAGAGGCAAAGAAAAGTGTGTCCTCAAAGAAAGGAAGGACAGCCAGTTAGTCACAGAAGTGTATAAAAGCCCGTCTCCACATAACTTGATTCGCCGGCGAAACATTTAGGGAAACATCTCGCTAAATAACCCGTCTCCACGTGGCTGATAGTTATTCAGTTTAACATTTCTCTTTCTTTTTCTTCTTAAATGTTTGTATATTTGCTTATTTTTGCGTTTTTGTTTTGGTCTGTGTGAGATTTCGATAGATTTTCGATGCAAAATTAGAGGCATCGATATCATCGCTTTTACGAAGAGGATTGAGAACGAAACAAGTGTTTCAATATTCACTAGCTCTCAGAGTTTTGTATGGAAATTAGCGAGTTTCGGCACTCGTTTTGAGGTTGAAACAAGATTGAGAGAGCGAAACACGTTATGAGGAGTCATGGTACTATGCTATATTAGTGATATGCTTGTATGTGCGTGAGTGCCATGAATGTGTGCATACATATGTACTTAGTGCTTAGCATAGTTTATTATCGGACTTTGGAATTTAATTAGTGTTACAGGGTGTTGCAAGTGACAGTAAAATGAATTCTTCACGCTTAAAACTTCTTTCGTGGCATCCAAAATGGAAAATATTGCCTTCAAGGAAGAGAAGAGAAATGGGATTTCCTTCCGATACGCTCACTCTACAAAAAAATGTATTTAGATGTTACCCAGATACACAGATATGTATATTCATACCCAGATATACATACATACATATACATCCACTAGGCCCAGTTGTGAGGTGACGCCATTTTTTTTTTTTTCATGCCAGAATACTTGATTTTGTTAGGGCACAGCCAGACGACGCAAGAAATTACTTTCAGAAAGTGAAAAATTCAAATTTTGTTTTTTGTTTCTTTAAAATTTTTGTATTTGTTTTTTTAAAAGAGACAAAAACAAAAATTTGAATTTTTCACTTTCTGAAAGTAATTTCTTGCGTCGTCTGGCTTTACCCTTAGATATACCGCAGTTACTCCTAAAGTATATTGAGCGGCACGTACAAATTGGACGCAGTTCATTTCTTCACTGACTAAAGTAGGAGTTAAGAAGAGTAAGCCGAAACAGCCGAAAATGTAAACGAATGAAGTACATAACAAAGTTAGGTGGTAGGCAGCTGTATATTCAGCACTACAATACTGCTACAATTCATGCTGAGTACCTACAACTGTATAATAACGACCATATGAAAAAAGCATACGGTTTGAAATGAAAACCCGAAGCTTTCGCTTCATTGCTTTTTTTACTATACAATAGTCGCATTCGTTTGGGCAAGTGTTAAAGACTTGTGAAAAAAACAACCACTGGTATAAAAACAAGTGAGAATTATACGACCGTTCGTTAAAGTAAAGGAATTGGAAAAAGGTGTGTTTATTTGATGAATGGCTTCAAATTCTTGTCGATAGATGTTACCGAAACTATCTTCGAATCTAACCAAGATTCAACTTGTTAAAGTACGGAATTGGAAAAACTTTTCTAACGAACGGTATTGCGTTGAGTCTTGGCTAGTTTAGAAATAGGGGAGACATCTATTGGCAAAATTTTGAAACCATTTCACTTATTCGCAATAGAAAAAATTGGTATAATCAGTAAAGATCAGTTTAATGAGTAGCTGGCATACTCTCTAAAAGTCTCTAACATTTTGTGTGGAAACTGCAGAGAGCAGAATCCAGTATAAGCGGACAGCGAAGTGCCCAAAAAAACACTCCTAATGGCATTCATGCGAAGGCGGTCATCGCCGTGCGATAGTCATGGGGCATAGTGATTGCAGTTGTTAGCTTCCCTAAAGGAAATGTAATGAGAAGCTATGTATTGGTGATTTGTAGATTTTTGGGCCTACTGGGTACATATGCATACGTTTTTCACTTACTGTGGTCTTTTAGTTTAATTGTATAAAGATTTATGTCTGAGCAGACTCCTTGTGAAATGGTATGACGAATAATGCTCTAGAACATTTTTACCCTCCAAATCCAACACGAATAGGTTATTTTTAACGTCGCCAGAGCGTTAAAATGTTTTAGAAAATTATTTGTCATAAAATTTCACTAGAGGTCTCTTCAGAAAAATTTGTTGTAAAACGAACCCAAGAGGAAACAGGAAGTGAAAAACATAAATTACTCGCGGCGTACAAAAAATTTGCTTCCGGAAATGATTTCCAAAAAGACATGATATGGGGAGCATAAGACAAATGTTGTTGTTTGCGTTATGGTTTAACGTACATGCATATGTTTGCAGCTCGAAATGTTTATAAATTTTCATCACAGAAGCACAAGCACTAGTTTCTGACCACACACCCTGTATACCAACTTTCTAACACCCTAATGATCTACACACAAAGCGGCAGCAACCTTTATGCGGTTAAGCACGCAAAAAATTACACACAGTCAAAATGCAATTCGTTAAAGCAATACACATGAGTGGCTGCAACTGTCTGTCGAACTGATGACTGACTGTCTGCCTGCTCCTCTAACCCCAACTCTAAACAACGCTATGCCCTGCCCAATGACTAACGCTGTCCTTAACTCTTCAGCAGGCAAGGCAGGAATTGCAACAGCAAGAACAAGAAGCTGTAAGCGACAAAAGCAACAACAAGCAGCGGGCATTTATAGCAACAAAAGCAACAACAATAAGTAGCACACAACAACAGCAACATCAACATTAACAAGCAACAACAACAACCAGGCAGCACTTCCGCAAATTGCAATGTCCTGTCATTATCCTTTTCGCAAACTGCTTTACCGCAAACATCATTGCTTTTGTTTTTATTTCTTTTTGCTTGTTTTTGCATTCTTCACATGGCATAACACACACACACTTTCCAGTACATACATACATACATACTATGTACATTGACATCAAACTCATCAAGCGCATATGAGCGAGTGCGCAAATATACATACATACCAGCCCAAACAGTTCTTCTGCTTCTGCTTCTTCTTCTCACTTCACACTCGCTACTCGCCAAAAAAAAATATTTAATAAAATGCAAGCATGTACGTACTTGCATGGCATCCGGCTTTTCAGGCCACAAGGCGTACAGCCACTGGCATTTCCTGCTCGGCTCAGCAGCATAAGGCAGGTGTTTGGTGCAGCAGCAAGAACAACAACAGCATCAACAACAGCGCTGATGGCATTCGCATTTGGTTTGCAACAGATTGGCTATTTACACCTTTTTTTCGCATACCTTTTCCTCATACCTTTTTTTCCCACTTCTCTACCTCAATTCAGCACATTTCCTTCCTTTGCTCCTCGCATTCCACGCCGCTGCACTCTTTGCTTTAGCTTTCACTCGCCAGTACCAGCACCAGCACCAACGTCAACTCCAACGAGTGCTGTAAATTTAAAATAAGCACCTCATTAAATTGAAAAAGTGCTCTCGCTCTTGCTTTCTTCATCATGCCTCTATCTACCTATACTAACTCATTTTCTCACATGCACTCACGCTCTGCTGCTTCTTCTTCTTCTTTCATTGCTATTTCCCAAGCACTTTTGTGCTTCCGGCCACAAGTGGCGGCGCTGCTGTCGTTGCTGCTCTTGCGCCTTGTTGCTAATGACACTCTGTTGTTGCAAGTGTTGTTGTTTCAAATGTGTTGTTGTTGTTGTTGTGGTTGCTGCTATTTTTGCTCATGCTTGAGCATTGCATAGATAGATACTAGGTACTTCGTTGACACGCAACGAAGCGTGTGACTGTAAATTGTACACCAATTAAAGCGCATATAAAGGCAGTTCGTTGGTGTGCTTTAGTTTGTTCGCTGTTTCATTGGTTTGCTTTTGTGGTGGCAAATGTTGCGGAGGCGCGTGTGGTGAGTATATAGGGGTCGTGTATTTGGCCTAACCCTGGCGGCAGCGAGCTCAAAAGACTTAGCTGCGAATAAAATGTGTGAAAAATGTGTGACTTGGGCCTTGGGTTGGCCTAAAATATATTTGAATTTTGTGGCTTAATTGCTGGCTGCGTTTTTAAAAGGGAAATCAAGCTGTAACACTTCTTCAATATTTATCGCTTAAGACTTAAACTGGAAAGCGCACCTTCCAGAACTCCAACAAATTGTCTCCAAGTGCAGTGTTCGTCATACATTGCGCATTGAGTGGATATTTAGCGAGAAATTTAGATAATGTTTGGCTTAGGAAATATATTTGTTTGCATCAAAGGAATTATTGCTCCTCCCTCTTGCTGATATCCAATATGAAGAAGTTCCAAACTCGCGCTCAATACACCACCAAAAGGCTGTTTAGTATCGCACTCTGAAGTAGTTTAAATGGGAGCTTAAAGCATTTTTTTAATTTTTGCGTATCTTTGTGCAAAAATGCTTGGCTGAAACTTCCCAGATGTTGCTGACTAGGAAATGGACCTCCGTCTCTCTACCCCGATGCTTATGCCTGGTGCTTGTCTCAGATCTGACTAGCCCTCCGCGGTCTCTCCTCGCAGTCTGCCCAGTAGAGTAGGTCCCTTCATGGCGCAAGCTAACGGAGGTGGGGGGAGGGGGGATGTGAGTCGGCCTCAGGCCCGGTTTCACCAACCTTAGTTAAGCCGATTTTTTTACATTTTCAGTTTCACCATGCTACTGAGCTAAGTCACAAGTTAGTCAGCTTTTGTCTTGACTAAAAATAAACAAAGAATTTGAGTCGCTTTAGCAAATTCAACAACCAAAAGAGCGAATATGACAAAAAATGAGCAAATACAGCAACCAAAACAGCCAAAAAAAAACCAGTATTTGCCATAAAAGGTTGGTTGCAAAACTATTTTCTTAGACTATTTGGTGAAACCCAAAAGTAAGTTAGCCCCAAATCTAGGCTAACTTAAGTCAAAACTTAGTTTTAGCTTTAGTCACGTTGGTGAAACCGGGCCTCAGTTATGGTTCGAGTTGCCTTCTGGAAGCCATAAAACGTGTTTATATTGGCGTGATGGAGGATAAACAGGATAGAGAATCAAAACGTTATAGAACATATCGAAAAGGTGCTTCACTACAGGCAGTGCAATAGGTGTCTTCCTTTATATGCGTTTCTGTTGCCTTTAGCAACGTTTCTGTTTAGGCGCTGTTTGGAGGGGTTCGAATGGATCGGAATACCCCCAATAATTCAGCGCTGGATAGAGGACATTTTGGGTTGTCGGACGGTGACGGGTGAAAGATGTCAAGGAGGGCACATAGGGACAGACCACAAGGGGGAGTACTCTCACCCCTGTTGTGGAATGTAGTGGTCAGCAAAATACTCTTCAGGAAATAGACAAAATCATCTTCAGAAAATATACCAAATATTAAAACTTGCAAAGTCTTGCATAACAAGTTTAGTACAACACCTTAAATACGCTGTTGGCAACACTAAGCACCAAATGTGGTCTATGTGAGGGATCTCTAAATCCTGGCCAACTTAACTTAACTTAACTTGTGCATAAGTATGCCCGATCAAAATTGCATCCGCCACATCTAGGTTAGGTCGGAGTGGCTAGTGGTAACTTATACTAGTATATAGACCCACGAGAACAAATTACTGCTCATTACAAAATCAATTTCAACACCTGATGAAGCCCAGCAAGTCCTTTAGTTAATATTTTCAATTTAATTTAAGTCATCCAGGGAGTGAGCTCCTAGAAAGCGCTGTCTAGCGCCGGGCTATTGCAGATTGGGTATTCAACGGTCTCCTACTCGTCATCCTCCTTATAGATTCTGCGGAATCCACGATAGAGTTCCAGTTCAGCTTTTTGTTTAGGAATACGTTATGCAATTAATTAAATTCAAATTCAATATGTAACTAAGTACAAACGAAAACTTCCACCCACAACCCACAATCGGTAACAACACCAACACCGCTTATCCATTCATCTTATGGCTGGTTTGTTTGCCGCAAAATCGATACTCCTAAATTCAAATGACCGCAACAAATCCCCATTAGCGTTTTAGACCGAAATTCCTCTGCGCGTTTTACTCAACTCTAAAGGCACCTCTTGTTATCCGTTTTCACCATCAACACAGCTCTACATACTTTCACATTCACATTCACAGCCACAAAACAAAACGCAAAAAAAACTTTTCTAAAGCGTAATTTGACATGTGAATGAGCGAACGAGCGGGTGAGCGACCAAACGAATAGCAATAGATCAGCGCTGGCAGCCGCAAAGTATTGCTAATTGGGCTAAAAGTGGTGCAGGTGTGTGTATATGTTTTGCGTCATGAAGCAGGTACTTTTGTGTACATAACTATGTACATTTGTATCTGCCAATGTGTCCATTTATGTATTCGAGTTGTATGGTAAAGTGTGGGGCATGTGGGAAGATAAATGTATTATTTAGATGATAAGTAAAATTTAGTTTAGTTCCCATTTAGAATACAGGGTGACACAAATATTCTTAAAGCTTTTTGAAACACATCTTTTTTTATTTAAATTTAATTAATTTTTTTAATAAATGAGTTTAAAAAAAAATAAAAAAATAAAGTCAATTGACAGTGTGAGACTGACATTGATCTTATTGCCTGTCAATAAAAAAACCTTCCATAAAAGAAATGTACTAAAGCAAGGTTGCCACCTGTTTGAGAATTTTAAACGCAACCAAAATGATAAAAAAAGTTTAAATTAGAGAATTTCAACATCAAAAAAAGCAAGAAAACAAAGCAAGTAAAAAATCCTACCGTAAAAAAATGGCCAAGGTTGCCACCGGTTTGAGCTTTTACTATATTAAAATGTTGCAGAAAAACAGATATGACAATCTGGCTACAAATTGAAGTTGTTTTAGAAAGCTTTTACTAGAAATAAATATGGCATAAAAGAAATTTATTAGAGGAAGGTTGCCACCTGTTTGAGAATTTTATATACAATTAAAATTATAAAAGAATTTAAATTAGAGAATTTGAACATCAAAAAAAAAGCAAGCAAAGAAAGAAAGTAAAGCCTACCCTACAGTAAAAAATGGCCAAGGTTGCCATCTGTTTGAGATTTTTACTAAATTAAAATGTTGCAGAAAAAGAGATATGACAATCTGGCTACAAATCCAAGAAGTTTCAGGAATCTTTTAGTGAAAGAAATATGCCATTAAGAGAATTTTTTTAGAGCAAGGTTGCCACCTGTTTGAGAATTTTATATGCAACTAAAATTATAAGATAATTTAAATTAAAGAATTTGAACATCAAACACAACAAGTAAACAAAGCAATTAAAGCAGGCCTACATTAAAAAAATGGCCAAGTTTGCCACCAGTTTGAGCTTTTATTAAGTTAAAATGTTAAAGAAAAACAAATATTACAATCTGGCTACAAATTAAAGTTATTTTAGAAAGCTTTTATTAAAAAAAATATGCCATAAAAGAAATTTATTAGATCAAGGTTGCCACCTGTTTGGGAATTTTTTGTGCAATTAAAATGATAAAAGAATTTAAATTAGAGAATTTGAAAATCAAACAAAGTAAGTAAATAAAGCAACCAAAGCAGGCCTACAGGAAAAGAAAAATGGCCAAGCTTACCACCTATTCGATATTTTACTAAATTAAAATGTTACAGAAAAACAAATATGAGAATTTTGCTTGAAAACAAAGAAGTTTTAGGAAGCTTTTAGTAAAAGAAATATGCCATAAAAGAAATATATTAGAGGAAGGTTGCCACCTGTTTGAGAATTTTATATGCAACTAAAATTATAAAATAATTTAAATTAAAGAATTTGAACATCAAACACAGCAGGTAAACAAAGCAAGCAAAGCAGGCCTACAGTAAAACAAAATGGCCAAGGTTGCCACCTATTTCAATATTTTACTAAATTAAAATGTTACAGAAAAACAAATATTATCTACAATCTGGCTACAAATTTAAGTTGTTTTAGAAAGCTTTTAGTAAAAGAAATATGCCATAAAGGAAATTTTTTTAGAGGAAGGTTGCCACCTGTTTGAGAATTTTTTGTGCAATTAAAATGATAAAAGAATTTAAATTATTTAAATTAGAGAATTTGAAAATCAAACAAAGTAAGTAAATAAAGCAACCAAAGCAGGCCTATAGGAAAAGAAAAATGGCCAAGGTTACCACCTATTTGAATATTTTACTAAATTATAATGTTACAGAAAAACAAATATGAGAATTTTGCTTGAAAACAAAGAAGTTTTAGGAAGCTTTTAGTAAAATGAATTTTTTAGTAAGGTTGCCACTTATTACAGAAAACTGAAAATAATTGTTAAGATTGCCTTAACCCTCTAACGACCACATGAAATTAATTTCATCAAACTTTTAAAAATAAAACTATCACATAGACACATTCATGTGCACTCTAGAGGTTTAAATAGGTATAGAAAGCTATTTTACAAAATACCTTAACCCTTTAATGACTAAAAAAACTAACTTGTATGATACTTTCACGACAAGAAGGTTTGTGGAGGCCTCTTTTAGAAAATGGTTGCTGTTACCAAAAGGTCTGAAAAAATGCGCAAAAGTGTTTTTCGCTTTGTGTAATTCCTCATGCAGAAATGTGACGAATTTTAACCCTTTAGGGGGCAATCTGCTTAAAAAATAATGAAGCAAATGAGGTCGTTCGTAGCCGGTGGCGAATACTGAAGAACATTTGATCGGAGATTTTTTTTGCATTTTTCGTTAAGTTTAACACTTTTGCAACACCCTGTGCAAAAATAAAATGCTTTACAATTGTTTATAGGTATGTGTGTATGTATGTATGTGTATATACACACACATATTTACCTACGTAATCCGCAAATATCTGCATTTGCAAAAAACTTTCAACGCTACATGTTGCCACTTAGTTGCAAATTTGCTCTTCGCAACAACAACCACAACAACAACAAAATAATACACTAGTTTAATACACACAGCCACGCGCATATTATTGTTGTTGCAACAAAAATTACATGTGAGGATGATTTGCTGCAGTTCGGATAGCGTTTTGCTTTTTTTGTTAGTGTGTATTATATGTTTATCCCTTAATGTAAAGATAGCACATCTCTTTGTTTTATTCTCTTGTTCTTTTATCTACATTTTTATTTGTTGTCTTAAATATGCTTTTGTTTTTCGCGCTACGCTTTGTAATGGTTATAACCAATAGCGCATGTAGCGTTGATGATTGTAGTCTCGCGATGATTAATATATTTTGCGGAAACCAAACTGGCTTGAAGGTTGTCCATTTTAATGCACGTAGTCTCAATAGTGAGAAAATGGACATGGTGAGGAAAGTTTTTGAGTTTTCAGCTGTGGACGTCATATGTATATCTGAAACATGGTTCACTACTGATTTAAGAGATGCACATTTGAACATTAATAATTACAAACTACTTAGAAGTGATAGGGTAGGGAAGAAAGGAGGGGGTGTTGCAATTTATTATAAAGACAATTTAAAAGCAAACTTGGTAGTGCAGTCAACTGGAAGTAGTGTCGAATATATGTCTGTGGAACTGTCTACTCTTGCATCTAGAACCCTTATTTGTTGTGTGTACAACCCAAATAAATGCTATAGTCAATGTGATTTCTTTCGTTATATGTCATCGGTCTCAACCGACTATGATAACATTATTGTCTGTGGTGATTTCAATATTAATTTGTTACATAAGGATTGTTATAGCTCTAGTCTTACTGATAATGTATCTGGTGTTGGTTTGTCTTTTGTTAATGTGTCTGTTCCCACAAGGTATGGAAATAACTGTTGTCCAAGTCTTCTTGACTATTTTATTGTATCTGACCCTGCGATAGTATTAAAATTTGACCAAGTATCGTTTATATCTGACCATGACCTGATTTTTTGTTCGTTTGACATTAAACTTGACCGCAATAATGACTCCACTAATGCTTACACTTTTCTAGATTATCGCAATATAAATGTCAATAGCCTCTTAAGCGACCTGTCAGCAATAAACTGGTCTACTTGTTGGGGTTTCAGCTCAGTAAACGAAAAGCTCTCCTTTCTTAATAGAGTGGTTTTGCAGGCCTTTAGAGCTCATGTGCCAGCAAAAACAGTGTTGAAT
Organism: Urophora cardui; assembly: GCA_960531455.1. NCBI lineage: Eukaryota > Metazoa > Arthropoda > Insecta > Diptera > Tephritidae > Urophora > Urophora cardui. The sequence continues at coordinate 16,467,312 of OY482670.1, read as the reverse complement.
AAATCCTCATCCTGTCCGTGGTTTAACACCAAAGTTCGTGTGGCCATTAAAAAAACGATGCAAAGCATACTCGGCCTGGAGAAGGGACAGGACGGATATGAATTGGTGCGCTTTTAAAGCAGCACGAAATGAAGCCACTCTTATTGCCAGGCGAGAAAAACGCATTTATTTTTCAAAAAAGCTCTGCCCCTCCCTACCGAATAATGTTCTGTGGCGTAATCTGAAAGCATTGCGTGTCCATGTCAGTGATAAGTCTCCGTGTACGCTTAGCCCTGATACTCTGAATGAAGCTTTTGTAAATGGTGTACCCTCCCCTTGTTCTCGTATCCCTATGTCGAGTACGTGTTCTTATTTAATGCCAGTTAGCCAGATGTTTGAGTTCAGAGCAGTGTCTGAACTTGATGTGGAAAAAAGTGTCTACAAAATTCGGTCAAATGCAACTGGAGAGGATGGAATTCCAATTAAGTTTATAAAAACTATACTACCACTTATTCTACCAACCCTTACGCATATAATAAATCACATTTTAACAACGTCTTGCTTCCCTGATGCGTGGAAAATTGCCACTGTTCTTCCTGTTGCTAAAAATAGGTCTGCAGTCAGCCCTTGTGACTTTCGGCCTATCAGCATATTGCCCGCTTTGTCGAAGGTTGCTGAGTCGTTAATGTCTGAGCAAATCTACCACCATATTAATGCATTTAACTTATTATCCCAGTTTCAGTCCGGGTTTAGAGCCAAACATAGCTGTTCAACAGCTATGATAAGAATATTGGACGATGTAAGAATTGCTTTTGATAAGAAATACTTAACATTGCTGTGCTTACTAGACTTCTCTAAGGCTTTCGACTCAGTTGACCATGAACTGCTTTGCCTCAAATTGTGCAATAATTTTGGTTTTAGTCCGTCCGCTGTGAAGTTGATGAAGAGTTATTTGACAGGCAGGTTACAACGTGTCAAGGTTGACTTAAATGTGTCTTCGCTGCGTTCAATATTGTCTGGTGTCCCCCAAGGATCTATTTTGGGGCCATTGTTATTTAGTATGTTTGTAAATGACGTCTTGTCTTTATGTCAGCATGCTCGTATTCATGCATATGCGGACGACATCCAATTGTATATGTCCAGTCCCCTTGATCAAGCGAAGAACCTAGGCTTCCATTTCAATCAGGATCTATCTTCCATTAAGTCCTGGGCCTCTGAAAATGGCCTCAGCCTCAATGTCAACAAGTGTTATGTGTTACCTATTTGTAAGAAGCGTCTAAAACATACAGAAATACCCTCTTTGTATATTGGTGAGCACGCTCTAAAACTGGTGTCTAAAGTTACTAATCTGGGATTTGTTATCAACTCTGATCTTACATGCACTGACCACATAAATGCAACAGTTGGCAAAGTTTACTCTACCCTTAGAAGCCTGCGACTCTCTGCCCCGTTTACGCCGACTGCCATAAGGCGGAAGCTTGCTATCCAACTTATTATGCCAATAATATCCTATGCTGAACTAGTATATAGTAACTTAGATTCGCAGTCTGCACACAAGATGGATGTGGCCTTTAACCACGTCACGCGATATGTATTTGGGCTAGCGAGATTTGACCATATCTCGAACTGGAGGAGTAGTCTGCTGGGCTGCGAGCTTGACGAGTATTTCAAAGTTAGAAATTGTATTTTTCTCTTCCAGCTAATAAATGAGAAATCACCCATATACCTCTATGATAAACTAACGTTTGCAAAGTCTGCTCGCGTACATGGCCTTATAGTTCCGCAATATAACTTTCTTCAATCAGCTAGACTATTTTTCATCAGCGCTATTCGTATATGGAACTCCGTTCCTGCTGCCATACGTAGTAGCTTAAACAAAAGCAACATTAAGACTGTTTTGCTGTCGTATTTTCATAACAATTAATGTACAAAATAAAAATGTCTGTATCACTAGTAGATGTGCTATCTATATTTAAATTTACTACCCTTTTTCTACTGTCCTCTTTCCTTTATCTTTCCTTCCCCCTGCCCTTTTTACTTTAACTTTTTTTTTTTTCTTCTCCTCCATGCTTTCTCAAACTCTATCTTCTCTACTTATATATGTATTTGTTAATTAGTTTTAAGTTATTTTTAAATAATTAATTAATTATATTATTGTCACTTGTTCTACTGTTGTGCTAAAAAAGACGTCTGATCTTATTGTACTAATGTTATATATTTCTTAATAAATGAAATGAAATGAAATATGCTTAATTTCAAGCACGATGGTCTCCTTTGTATGTGTGCAAGTGTGCATGTGTGTCTGTCTCTGCCTCATTTTTGGCAACAAAATTTTCTGGCAACTGCAACTAACTGCGCACGTTACATTGTCGCGGTCTGATCGCGACAAAATATTTTTCTCTTTGCTACTCCCACTATGTATATATGCACTGGCAGAGCAAATTTTCATTTGTTTTGTTTATTTACCTTTTTACCTTTTATCCTTTGTTCCCAACGGGGAGCGCACCCTGGCGGCGACAAATGAATTTAATTGATATTGCCATGATGGGCAGTACTGGCGGAGTGTGTTGCGAGCTTTTGCCTTTTAGCGGAGTTCCCCACCAAATTGTTATACATATATGTAAATATGTAGGATGTAAATAAAGAAAAGCAAAGAGCGCGGAAGGCGCAGAAAGGGGTGTCATCGCTTTCGTCCCTTTTGCGGTGCATTAAGGCATCCGCTAGATGAAGGCAGTTTATGTGTGTGTGGTTGTATATCATTGGTCGGGGCATCGGTGATGACCGCACAGGTTAGCGGTTCGGTGCGACCGGGTGGTTACCCACACATACAGCCTGATGGTATATACAAAAATGTATATGCTGGCGCGCAGCCTTCGGCCTGGCTCGCGGGTGCGCGTCAGAATACTCTTGTATGCGAGTGCGGTAACATCTTTTTGTGCGAGTGCGAAAAATAAGAAAGTAGAGGGTTATAAAAGGTTTTAGTGTTTGAAAAAAAAAAAAAAATTATAGAAAAATAAAAAGCTAGTGGTCAAGTGTTTTAGATAAAGGTTTTGAGAAAAAAAGAATTAAAGAAAGGTTTTAAGGGGAAGTTAAATTTAAAAAAAAAAGGGAAATCCAAGTGCGGAAGGAAAATAGTGTAGGTTAGGGTGTGTCATAAAAAAAAAAACAAAAGGAAGTGGAATTTAAAGGATCAAGTTGGATCGTGGCAAGTGGCTGGTGGACACCGTAGAGGATCTTAAGTCGGAACACACTCCGGCTTGGTTAAGTATCTCGTTTGATGTTGTAGTTGTGCCATTTGTCGCTTGTTTGTTTCGCCCCCTGTATCCCTTTCCAATCCTTTTAGCGTCCTGCACCCAGAGCCCAGTCATTTGGCGGCGGGTTAAAGTTGTTCCTGGCAGCTCAGGAACTGTGCGAGTGGGTTCGTAACCTTACGGTTGGACCTCACCTCGGGTGCACCCATAAAACATTTGTTTGTCTTAGTTTTGGGTATTTTCGTGAAAAGTTTTTGGTATTTCAATTTTGGTTGATTTTAGTTTTGTGGTTGATTTATTATATGTACCCACCCCGTCTCCACTGAGAGAGTCGGTGCATTCAGTTTAGTTATTGTCACCTAGTGTTGTTGTTTTGCCCTTTTTGTATTAAGCCGTGGCTTTGTTATTTGTGTAAAAGGGTAGGTGACAAATTGGCGCCCAACGTGGGGCTCGAAAAAATAAAGAGTTGAGAAATTGTCTTTTGTGAGAAAAGAAAAATTCTGTGAAGTGTTGTTTTTGGTAGCATTGTATATAGGTACTGTGTTGTTGGTAAAGTTTTCTGTGCTTGTCGGGTTTTGTGCTCTTTACCTGCATATTTACAAGAATAATTCTGCTGCCCATTTTTCTTTCTTTTATTTTTTTTCTCGATCTAGGAGAGTCGGAGAATTGAGAATTTTTTGTTGGTACTCACAAGTGTAAGTTGGTCGAATCGGAGTTTGTCGCAAACGAGGAGCTTTTTTCTCTGGGAAACATACATACATACGTTGAGGAAAAGGTTAAAAGTACAAATCTGCAGGTAGTCGTTAATAAATAAATATATCCATACGTATAAATATATATAAATACATATTTACGTATATAAATAGTGTTAGGTCGCGGTAATAAACTAAGAAAAATTTTCTGCATTGCGTACAACAACACGCAAGAAGTCGTTTCGAGCAATATCTCTTTAGGGTGTGCCAAATTTTCAAAAAATTTTTCCCAAACAAATTAAAATTTTTTTTTCCAAAAGAAACATTTTCTTTTATATTATTTACAACGAAAATATTAAGGTTGAACGGTGATCATATTTACATTGTGTTGGAATTACGGCAAGAAGAGGATCGGAACAAATATAAGAGAGAGTCAAAGGGGGACCAATGCACCTATAAATAAACGGGATCAAACATACATACTGTTGGCGGGCACGATCTTTGAAATACATATTAAATAAATAAATACAACTTTTTTTGCTTTGGTGTTTTACTTTAGTTTTATTGCAAAAAAAAATTTTTTTTACTGGCCACCCTACTGTTAAGTTTGTAATTTGCATTTTACACGTATATTCGTATATACATGTTTACGTACATTTACCTGCGGTCAAGTTAGACAGCGAGAGCGGCTGGTGTATACATACATACACATTATAAAAGGTACGTAAGCTATTGTTGGTGTTGTCCCAGTAGGTAGTGTTGTTGGTGTTGTTACATTTGTAATAGGCTCTATTGTTTTTTTGTTATAGCTCCCAAATTTGCTGCGCCAGTGCTAGGGTGGATCAAAAATTTTAGAGTTTGGGAAATACTAGGGTGTCTAGTTTAGAGTTGGGAATCTGATTTTTTTTTTCTTCGTTAAATTTTTTTTAAGGAATATTTCTAATACCAATTTTAAATTGCTGGAATATCAAAAAAAAAAAAAATTTTTTTTTTGATTGAATTTTAAATTTTTTTTTTGGAAATTGGGCGTAGAAAATTTTTAAAACTAATTTTTACAGTTTACGGAGGAAAATTTTAATTGGTGTGGAAAAAGTTTTGTTTTAATTTATTTCCGATTTTCGTGGTTTGAGAGTTGGTTGTTGAATTTTTTATGTGATTTTTAAGTTTTGGATTGGTAGCGATACAATTTTTTTTTGTTGGAGATTTTAATTCGAATATTTTTTGCTGGAAAGAATTACTGTTGTCAAAATCAAAATGGAAATAAATCGGTTGTCCCAGGAAGAATTGGCCTACGAAATGGAGGCACGTGGATTAGCAGTAGCATCGGTGGAATCAATGCGGAAATCGTTAAGGGCATCGCGGGCTGTTGAACGTCGTGGGTCTGTAGACTTGTTTAAGGATTATCCGTTCACTTTTGAGGAAGATAAAGTTGCGGTAGAGGCAAAAATAATAGAGATAGGGAAGTTAGTTTCGGATCTTAATAATGGAGGAAAGCCATCAGATGGTATTAAGGCGACCACAAAACTGGAGTGGTGTTTGAATAGGATCGGTAGGGCTAAACCCGAAAATGATGACGATATGGCGTCACAGGCGGATATAAGGAACAGGATAATTTTGATGCTGGGTTATTTGGAGGAGATCAATGATGACAAACAGGAGTCTGAAACGGGTGAGCAACCCAGTGGCGCATCACCAGGGCAAGTGGTCTCACCGGGACCAGATGTGAGACCAGTGCCAGTAGTGCATTCTGAGGGAGTAGAACTAGTTAGTAGGATTTCGCAAGAGCCACCGAATCTGGCTAAATGGAACCTGAAATTCGATGGAGAAAGGTCGGGATTGTCGTTATATGCATTTTTGGAACGTGTTGATGAGCTTAGCGAGGCACGCGGCGTTGCTGAGTCTCAGTTACTTAGAGGTGCGGTTGATTTATTTTCGGGAAAAGTTTTGTTGTGGTTTAGGTCGATTAGGCGTTCGATAGCTACATGGGAAGAATTAGTGCGTGAATTAAAATTGGAATTTCTTCCCCCTAATTATGATGACCTTTTAATGTCGGAAATTCGAAGAAGGACTCAGGGAGCAAATGAGTCAATTGGAGTATATGTGGCTGCGATGAGGATTATGTTTGGAAGGTTACAAGAACCAATTTCTGAGAGTAGGATGTTGGGAATAATTAGGGCGAACCTTTTACCATTCTACCAGACCCAATTGGGACTAGTTACACCTGGTTCGATTTCAGAGTTAGTTGCTTTGGGAAGGAAATTGGAAGCGGTTAGGTCGTCGGTTGATGCATTTGTACCCCCTCCAAACCATCGGGCTAGAGGTTTGTTGGAGCCAGACTTGGCATACATGTCTGTTGGTGGTGAGGCTGCGTCAGTGAACCAGTCGGTAACCAGTCCGAGGAATAGGTATGGGCCGAATACTAGGTGTTTCAATTGCAAGCGATTTGGTCATGTTTCGGCAGATTGTAGGAAAACAATCAAGTGCTTTGGATGCGGTAGGATTGGTGCCATGAAGCGGGACTGTCCAGTGTGTACAGCAAAGCCGAGTGGTACCCAAAATGGTGGTAGGTCTGGTCCAGAGGGAAGGCGGTCTTCAAACCCCTTCAGGTCTGATTCTAACAGGAACAATAATTCCAATGTCGCAACAAACAGTTCGGGAAACGCGAATTAGACACCTGGGACGGCAGGTCAGGTGGTCTAACAGAAGTTAGTAATCCTGCTAACTCCCAGCTGGCTATAATAGGGGATCGTCGAGTTGTTTCTTATATGGGTTATTCATTGGTGGCGAGCGGCCATGATCAGCGTCCACATATCGATGTGTCGGTTTTTGGTTTTTCTTTTCGAGCATTGTTGGATTCTGGGGCTTCACGTACAGTTATTGGTCGGATTGGTTGGAGTATGCTACAGGCGTATGGCATCAGAGTTTCGTCATCGGTAAATATTCCTCAAGTTACTTTGGCGGATGGTGGTCGAGTATCAGCGTTAGGTTCTATTTCGTTACCAATTCTGGTGGAGGGCAAGTCGGTCCTCGTAGATTGTCTTATTGTTCCTGGTATACCTCATGCTCTTATTCTTGGTGTAGATTTCTGGACCAAGGCGGGTATAATCCCGGATCTGAGGGGCAGGGTATGGTCGTTTTCTCGACCGGAACAGGAGGCGTCGGTAGCGATCATGGACCACAGTGAATTAGATACTAGGCAATCTGAAGCTTTAGGTAGATTAGTTGGGAATGCTTTTGAGACTATGGCAGACGGGTTAGGTCGAACCCATCTTGTTGAGCATAGGATAAGAATAAAGGCAGGAGTTGAGCCTGTGAAGCAGCGATACTATCCGGTATCGCCTACCATACAGTCGCGTATGGACGAGGAGTTGAAGGATATGCTCAGCAAGGGTGTCATTGAGACGTCTCATAGTCCATGGGCTTCCCCTATGGTCATGATAAGGAAGAAAGACGGTACATATAGGTTTTGTGTAGACTATCGAGTTCTGAATAAGTGTACCGAGAAGGATAGTTACCCCCTTCCTTATGTGTCGGCGACCTTGGATAAGCTGAGGGATGCGAAATTTTTATCAAGTTTAGACATCAAGTCTGCTTACTGGCAAATACCAGTAGAGAGGAGTTCTAGGCCCTATACAGCATTCACGGTGCCAGGTAGAGGTCTTTCCAATTTAAGAGAATGCCATTCGGTTTACATAATGCGCCTGCAACGTGGCAGAGATTTATAGATTCGGTCATAGGACCAGAGTTAGAGCCCCATGTTTTTGTATATTTGGATGATATACTCATCGTAACAAAAACGTTTGAAAAACATTTGGAAATTCTGAAAGAGGTTTTGGATAGATTAGCTGAGGCAGGATTAAAACTCAATAGAGAGAAATGCAGTTTCTGTAGGCCTGAGTTAGAGTATTTAGGATATGTCGTAGATAGAAACGGCCTACATGTTGATCCTGAAAAGGTAGAGGCAATGGTTAGGATAGAAGTCCCGAGAAATGTTAAGCAAGTGAGATCTTTTGTAGATACAGTGTCCTGGTACCGTAGATTCATCAAAGATTTTTCAGAGTTGGTTAGACCTCTCACCGAATTAACGAAGAAGAATAAAAAGTTCATTTGGAGTGAAGAATGTGATAGGAGTTTTAGAGAAGCTAAGGAACGTTTAGTTACGGCGCCCGTTTTAAGTTGCCCAGATTTTGATAGGCCCTTTATTATACAAACGGATGCGTCAGACTTTGGTATAGGAGCTGTGTTGACCCAAGACTTTGAAGACGGTGAGAAGGTGATAGCATATCTGAGTAGGTCCCTGAATAAAGGTGAGAAAAATTATTCCACCACAGAAAAGGAATGTTTGGCGGTCCTGTGGGCGGTCGAGAAGTTGCGACCATACATCGAAGGGACAAAGTTTAAAGTTATCACTGATCATTATTCCCTGATTTGGTTGAATAGGTTGGAAGATCCTTGTGGTAGACTGGCTCGTTGGGCATTGAAGCTTCAGCAATATGATTTCGAGATTATCCATAGGAAAGGGAAAGAACATGTTGTTCCAGATTTGTTGTCGCGAAATGTTCCTGTTATTTTTGAAATTTCTACGTCGGACCCTTGGATAACGAAAATGATTGAATCGGTGTCAGAGAATCCTTTGTCGTACCCTGCGTGGAGAGTAGAAGATGGTGTCCTTTATAAATTTGTTAAATCGCCGTATCCATCCATTTACGGGGAGGGGCCCGAATGGAAAATGGTAATCGAAAATTCTCAGAGGGAAAATGTTTTGAAAAGTTGCCATGATAGTCCGTTAGCAGGACACATGGGTGTGAGGAAAACGTTCGCTAGAGTTGCTCAGAAGTTTTATTGGCCGCGAATGAAATCCGATGTTGCTAAGTATGTTCGAACTTGTAAGACATGTCAGCAGGTAAAGCCTGATAATAAACAGCCAGCTGGGGGAATGATAGAGAGGTCGAAGGAAGTTGAACCGTGGGAGATGATTTGTGTTGATTTGGTTGGTCCTTTGGTAAAGTCGACTCAAGGTTACCAATATATTCTTACGGTTGTGGATTATTTTTCGAAGTTTCCATTGTTGTTTCCTTTACGTACTGCGACGGCGAAGAGTGTCTGTAAATTTCTCGAAAACGATGTTTTCCTATTGTTTGGCGTTCCGAGTTCCGTTGTGTGTGATAATGGACCCCAGTTCAAGAGTCGTGAGCTTCAGGGTCTCTGCGGTGTCTACGGCGTCCAGTTGCGATATACTGCGCATTACCACCCGCAGGCTAATCCAGCGGAACGGATTAATCAAATTATTAAGACTACGCTTAGGGCTTATGTTTCGGAGAACCAGAGGTCATGGGATCAGCAATTAGCGAAGGTAGCGTGTTGCATTAGGTCATCACAGCATGAGGTGTTAGGAGTTACACCATACTTTGTTAACTTTGGTCGGGACATGGTGCTTGAAGGTAGTCAGGGTTATATAAGGTCCTTAGGAGAGCAGGAACAATTGAACTGCGAGGAGAGGGCTAGGAAGTTAGTGGAGATTAGAGCAGACATAAGACTGAAGTTGAAGCAGGCAGGAGCTAAGTTAGCTAAACAGTATAATCTTAGGAGAAGAGATGTCCAATATATGCCAGGAGAGTTAGTGTGGAGGAAGAATTTTGCGTTGTCCGATGCGGCTAATTATTTTGCAGCGAAGTTAGCGCCGAAGTATGTAGGTCCTTTTGTGATTAAGAAGAGGGTATCTCCTTGGACATATGTTTTAGTAGACGAGAATGATAGGGAGAAAGGAACCTGGAATGTGAGGGATTTAAGGCCGTATCGGGATAGGTAGCATTAGGGCCAAAGAAGGAAGTTTCCTTCTTTCACGAGGAAAGGGTGGAGTTGTCGCGGTCTGATCGCGACAAAATATTTTTCTCTTTGCTACTCCCACTATGTATATATGCACTGGCAGAGCAAATTTTCATTTGTTTTGTTTATTTACCTTTTTACCTTTTATCCTTTGTTCCCAACGGGGAGCGCACCCTGGCGGCGACAAATGAATTTAATTGATATTGCCATGATGGGCAGTACTGGCGGAGTGTGTTGCGAGCTTTTGCCTTTTAGCGGAGTTCCCCACCAAATTGTTATACATATATGTAAATATGTAGGATGTAAATAAAGAAAAGCAAAGAGCGCGGAAGGCGCAGAAAGGGGTGTCATCGCTTTCGTCCCTTTTGCGGTGCATTAAGGCATCCGCTAGATGAAGGCAGTTTATGTGTGTGTGGTTGTATATCATTGGTCGGGGCATCGGTGATGACCGCACAGGTTAGCGGTTCGGTGCGACCGGGTGATTACCCACACATACAGCCTGATGGTATATACAAAAATGTATATGCTGGCGCGCAGCCTTCGGCCTGGCTCGCGGGTGCGCGTCAGAATACTCTTGTATGCGAGTGCGTTAACATCTTTTTGTGCGAGTGCGAAAAATAAGAAAGTAGAGGGTTATAAAAGGTTTTAGTGTTTGAAAAAAAAAAAAAAAAATTATAGAAAAATAAAAAGCTAGTGGTCAAGTGTTTTAGATAAAGGTTTTGAGAAAAAAAGAATTAAAGAAAGGTTTTAAGGGGAAGTTAAATTTAAAAAAAAAAGGGAAATCCAAGTGCGGAAGGAAAATAGTGTAGGTTAGGGTGTGTCATAAAAAAAAAAACAAAAGGAAGTGGAATTTAAAGGATCAAGTTGGATCGTGGCAAGTGGCTGGTGGACACCGTAGAGGATCTTAAGTCGGAACACACTCCGGCTTGGTTAAGTATCTCGTTTGATGTTGTAGTTGTGCCATTTGTCGCTTGTTTGTTTCGCCCCCTGTATCCCTTTCCAATCCTTTTAGCGTCCTGCACCCAGAGCCCAGTCATTTGGCGGCGGGTTAAAGTTGTTCCTGGCAGCTCAGGAACTGTGCGAGTGGGTTCGTAACCTTACGGTTGGACCTCACCTCGGGTGCACCCATAAAACATTTGTTTGTCTTAGTTTTGGGTATTTTCGTGAAAAGTTTTTGGTATTTCAATTTTGGTTGATTTTAGTTTTGTGGTTGATTTATTATATGTACCCACCCCGTCTCCACTGAGAGAGTCGGTGCATTCAGTTTAGTTATTGTCACCTAGTGTTGTTGTTTTGCCCTTTTTGTATTAAGCCGTGGCTTTGTTATTTGTGTAAAAGGGTAGGTGACAAATTGGCGCCCAACGTGGGAATAGCAAAGAGAAAAATATTTTGTCGCGATCAGACCGCGACAACATTAGGACGCAAACTCACACACACAAACATCCAACGAACACGTAAACACTCTAATACACATTTTCTGTGTACGTATGCTGTAGCAAGTTTTGTTGCGCGGTTAAAGTGCCAACAGCGGCAAAAACAGAGCAGAAGCGAATTCTACTAGTTGTGCAACAAACTTGGCAGCAAACATTTTTTGACACCCAATTAGGCGGCTTAAATGTTTCAATATAGGTATATGCGGTTCATGTGTTTAAAGGTATGCATTGTTAAGTGTTGCATGTTGCATGTTGAAAGTTGAAAGTTGCACATACAAAATCCTCTATTTTTAATTAAAGCCCATTAATTCGCATGTTTTTATTTTCTATTTTTAGATTTTGCATTTACAAACCTAAGCTTTGATTTCATTTACAATTTGTTGCAGTATGCTACATGCCACATGCTGCATGCCACCTGCTACACCACGCCTCTTGCCACATGCCACATAGCATTTGCGAAATTAAATGTACCAAATTCGCGGTTTTGGACAGCAGGTGTGTTTGTGCATTTTTGGTGACAAATGCTACGGTTTCATTTTACCGACCAAGCGTGCCTAAAAGTATGCAACACATTTTTTTGTGTGGCCAATACAATGGCACTACTTTTTTTCAATGGATCTGTGATTTAACAAAACTAAGTAGTAGCTTATCTTTTCTTTCTAGAGAAATTGACGCACATCATGAGTAGCTACAGTAGTTGGAAAGGCTTCGAATGAAAATTGGCAACGTTGCTATCAGCTGAGTTGCAGCAATTCGTACGAAATTGTGAAGTCGCCTTTTTTGGAACAAAAAAACTAAACAAAGATGTGTTAATTCAACATAAGAAAGAGTTATGATACTTAGGAAAGTCTTTTGCATGAAAATTGGCAACGTTGCTGAGAATAATGAATTTAAGAATTATAATCAAAAATTGAGTTATCACCACCAAAGAGATGTTATTTCAAAGTAAAGTGGAGTTATGCGACTTAGAAAAGATTTTTGCATGAAAATTGCAACGTTGCTTTTATCTAAGTTGTAATATTTTCCAGATGAGCATGTATTCAGAAATTTTTTCGTTTGAAAAATAATGAAGCTAAGGTTTATATTGGAAATTTGAGGCGCTAAAGTACTTAAACGGCCATTCTAGGTGAAAAGCGGCAACATTGCTTTTTGAAGAAATATAAAAAATGCCTACATAATTGTAAAGAAAAAAGCTCTTTATAATAATTAACGTGAAAAAGAGATATAGGCTTTAAAGATATAAAATTCATAGCATTAAAAAATTATTTCAATGAAATTTTGCAACGTTGCATTTTTATTATTTTGCCTTTATTAAGATTTCTGATCAAACCGTATACAATGTTGCGTAAACCACTTTTTCATATAAATCAATGAAGCTATGATGTGAGCTTATTGGTTCGAGACATAAAGAACTCACAGGCCTAAAATGTTCTGTTGTTGCTGAAAACTAGCAATGTTGCTTTTTAGTTGAAACGTAAAAATCCATAACATGTGCTCTCACTTCTTTTGAAAAGAAGAAAATAACGAAATAGGAGATAATAATGAAAGAAATGAGTTGCTATTAAATTCGGAAAATCTTTTGAAGAAAATTGTTGAACCCAAACTAAGGCAGTGTTGCCAAGTTTATGGGTTGCTAGGCATCTTTGAAAGCAGATGTTTGATGAAATTTAAACTTCAACTTTAAGCTGCTATTTCGAAATCTCATTTCACAAACTGATTCCAACTAAGTCGCGTAATGAGCTGTTGAAAGCTTGAAAGCTTCGCGCAAATGGTATAAATTATTTATTATATAAAATCCCTCCAACAAATATTTTACTGAACGTATTTTTTTACTTTTCTCATTGTCACAAATGTCTGCGTACAATGGTATTTTCACCTTTGCGCGCAATTTTGACGTAAGCGCTTTTAAAGCTTTGATGAAAAATTGTCATCATTATGCGTGGCATGCCACAGCAACACTAAATCATGCGCGCTGAAAATGCAATATAAATACGCAATACAAAAATACAAGCGCTAAGAAAAATGCTCAAATCATTCACATACACACCAACACACACACATATACAAAACAAGCACAATGTCGCAACTGAAAAGTAGCGAAAATAAATGTTGAGGACATCGTTAATAAAATGTGTGAAATGTGACAACCAGCAACAGCCAAGGTAGAGCGCGAAATTTGTGTTCTTTTGAATTGTGAATTTTGATTCATAAATTGGCAACGTGAAGCAGCAACAATGTAGCCATCAAACTATGCATAACCACTAAAATAACGTTAGCAAAGTGTTAGATGCTCGAGAAATAAATGATCTTTAGCATTTGAAATGAACATTGACAACATTGCTTTTGTATAAATTAACAAAGTTTGTATATAAATACCGCGAAAATATTTTCTCAATCAAACAATTTATCCAAGAAGTAGAAGTTGTAAGTGTAGCAGTGAAAATTAGAAGCTTTTTGAGTGAAAATTGGCAACGTTGCATTTATGCAAATTCTTATTTAAGCTTGTTTTTGATTGAAAGTAACGAAGTATGTGATCTTTGCTGGCTCAATATTTTACACATCAAAAAATTTGTCCAAAAAGTGGAGGGAGCTGTAGAAATTAAAAGCTTTTTGAGTGAAAATTGGCAACGCTGCGTTTATGCCAATTTTTATTTAAGCTTGTTTGTGACTGAAAGTAACGAAGTATGTGATCTTTGTCGGCTAAATATTTTATACATTAAATAATATGTTCAAAAATATAGAGACCTACAGAAATTAAAAGCTTATTAAGTTAAAACTGGCAATGTTGCTTTTATGAAAATACTTACTTAAGCTTGTTTTTGATTAAAAATAACGAAGTACGGCTAAATACTTTATACATCAAATAATTTATCCAGAAAATATAGAGACCTATAGAAACTAAAAACTTTTTGAGTGAAAACTGGCAACGTTGCTTTTATGAACATGCTTACCTATGCTTTATTGTGATTGAAAATAACGAAGTATGTGGTCTTTGCCAGCTAAATATTTTATACATCAAATCATTTGTCCAAAAAGTGTAGGGAGCTCTAGAAATTAAAAGCTTTTTGAATGAAAATTGGCAACGTTGCTTTTATGAACATTTTTATTTTAGTTTGTTTGTGATTGAAAGTAACGAATCATATGATCCTTGCAGTAAAGTATGTGATCTTTTCAAGCAGAATTAAGACTCGAAAATATATAAATACAAATTGGCAACATTGCTTTCAGTTAAGCTAACTTAAATATTTTTATTTTTTATGCTACGTTGTGAAATTTCATTTAAACTATTTTGGAACACCTATGTAGATGTCATGTTGAAGTTTTAATAATTAACAAATTTTTCAGAAGTGTTTTTTTTTTTATAAAATGTGTGCCTTTTCTCTTCTTTACACGAAAGCTTTAACCCTTTAACGCCCACTCGAACGTTTTATGCAGCAAGTGCTGCCAACGCGATTCTGCTACAAATGCAATATTTTGCTTATGTTATTTTTTGCTGTCAGAGAGCGATGCAAGCACACCTTTTTACTGATGTGGCAACATTGTACCTATGTATGTGTGCCCGTTATCGCTTTGCTCGCGTAACACATGGCGTATACGTATCATGAATTGATGACGGATTATATTGTGTGTGTGTGGCGGCAATGACGACAATGCGATAACGACGGAGAATGGTAACAACAACAAAAGCAATTACAACAATTCAGAAGATCAAAAATCAAAAAGAAATAAGTGGAAATAACATAGAACAGCAAAAATGAAAACAACAATAATAGAAAAAACAGTAACAACAACAAAAACATAAACAACAACAAAAATGAAAACAACAATAATAGAAACTACAGTAACAACAACAACAGCAGCACTAACAACCACATCCACAAAAACCAAAAACACTTGAGGCAAACGCAAAGGTGAAGTTAAAGCAAATTTTGCTTGCGCATCGCTACAACAAAAACAACAATATCATCAATCACCGCACGGCGAAACGTTAACAAACAACAATAACAACCACATCAACCACACCTTGTAACTGCAAATGTGGCATTAATGCGCGGCAACGGCAGCAGCTGTTGCAACATGTATATGGAATTGTGCTGCGTACGGCTGCCGCAAGTGTTTTACGCCGCATTTCTTTACACTTTGTTCTTGTTGTTATTTTGCCTCGCAGCGCGCCATCAATGCATATGCATGGATCTGATGTGTGAAATTGCTACATGCAAAATCAGAGCATGAGCACAACCAGGGATGTGATAAGTGGGCTTTTCCTACCAAAACTGGTCGGTTTTTTTCCTGTTGGTCGGATGGTCGCACGATTTGAATTTTGGTAGGTTTTTACCTTCCTTCAGGTAACATCACTGATTTGCTAGATTTTGCCACAACACTGTTGAAAGAACGTTTGAAAGTTCATGTATTCATGTCTCTTTCTCGCAGCAACAGTTTGCTTGAATACTTTTTGTGTTTCTCTTCGGCAGAGTTTTGTGTAAAGTGGATAAAATAAGGTGAACGCATACGCATGAAAACCCTTTCTTCATTTTTTAGTTTGATGAAAAATACGCTTAATGAAAATTGCTTTGGCGGGCTCACAAAATTTATTTTTAATCTGCTTACGCTTCCACACAGCTCTGCTGCACCGGGGTGTAGATTTTCTACACTTTCTTTAATAAAACCAAGCTCAGAAACAAATTAGAAATAAGCACTATGCACAAAAAAGATCTTAGATTAAATTTTGATATTTAATTAAAGTTCTGATCTCATTTGTATACCTACTTGGACGTACCTGTTAAACCATAGTCGTAACTATTTTAAAAGGTTAACATAGATTACATCAATGATGCCCAAACATTTCTTACGGGCGAGCAATGTCATAATTTAAAGAAAAAAAAATTGTTTTTCTATATGTTTGTTTTTGTATTTTTTTACAACTTGATTGACATCTCGATAACCCAGTAAAAAAATTAGGACACAAACCAGACTGATGATCGAAATTAACTAAAAATCCAACTTTGTATTTACATATATTTATGTTATGCAAACAAAGCTATCGAATATGCATTTGAATATATGTATACATTTTTAATTAATAAAATTAATATTAATATTTATAAATAAATAATTAATTAATATTGAAAAGTGGATTGGTTTTAGAAAGCTTAAAAAACATCTTTAATACCAGATTTATGGACCTTGTCTACAATTACTGAATTTATTAATTAATTTTCAATGCCCTCTAAATTTTTCAAAATATATAAATAAATAATTAATTAATTATTAGTGTGACAAAATTAAATATCTTTGCCTCCGAGCGTTTATTTTAAAATTTTCGTCAATGTTTTTATTACATATAAATGTGAAAGTGTATTTTCAAAATTAAAAATTGTAAAATCAAAACACAGAAACCGGATCTCAGACAAACACCTCGAGTCAGTTTTGCAACTATCAACCACAAATGTTTAAATAGACATGGATAACATTATCGAAAATATGAACGAATCAAATTAGTATACATATGTATATACATATGTACATACATACATATATGTCCCACATTTCATTCTTTTCATTGCTGGGTTGGATATGTTCGAATCTAAATAAAAAATTGTTTTTGTATTTCCATAGAAACGTTTCGGGAGTATACAAATTTTATTTTCCTATGCTCGCCTATGCTCGCCATATACACAAATTTCTTATGAAAGTGTATAGGCGAGTAAAATCCTATACTTACGAGCATTACAAAAACAAAATGTGTATGCGAGTATAGGGCTTGGGCATCTATGGATTACATACACAAATTAATGTACATACATACATATGTATAAACGCATTCGTATATTATTATTTTAAGCTAAAACATGTGAAAATACTTGAAGAGTGATATGTATGTATAAGTTCCTATATATATACCAGTTAAATGAATATATAAAAATACATAAATTTTCAAAAACCAGCTTAAGGGCCTTTTCACATTACTCGGCACGACATCGGATCGACATTTTTGCTCGGTATTTTCAGCTTACCGAAACGATTCCGCGTTGCTGTGTTTTTCACACTTGTGGGAATACTTTCGGTGCGTAATCGGCAGAAAATAGGAAAACAAACATCGAAATTTGCAAAACAAAATTTTTAACTTCAACAAATCACTCAATAATAACAATAATGTCTTCTAGCGAAAACGAAGACATTATAACTTGCTACATTTATAGCCGAAACGAGTTTCTTACTGACTTTGTTCTTCTTCTTTTATCACGCCGCAAAAATGTATGCAGTAATTCCTCAAATTTTACTGACCGGTCTTACCGCGTTGCGGTATACCGAATTTAATCCGCTACGATTTCATGTATGCAACACTAATGTGAAAGTGCCAATTGAAATACATGTGGTCGGTAAGGTTTCGGTATACTTTCGGCAAAAACCAAAGATGTCGATCCGATACCGCACCGAGTAATGTGAAAGCGCTCTAAATGACGAATTTGGTGAAAAAAAATTTTGGTCGGCTGAAAGCTATTTTGGTAGGTTTTTGAGACGAATTTGGTCGGAAAAAAAATTTCAAAGTGGCAACCCTGAGCACAACCCCCCGCTGTCGTTTAGCGAAGCGTAAAGTGATGCAACGGTAGCAACAACAATAACTAACAGACGCTGCACGCAACACAATGCCGCTTTCGAAGGAGCATAAAATGAAATTCATCACTTAATCTATAAAAGCAAGTATGAGGTGGCATGTTGCAAGCAACGACGACGAATTGCTTCATTGTAATTGTGGCATATACATTACTTATAGACAAGCGGAGCCAAGCAAGCGTGCAATATAAGGGCGCATGTGAAGTATGCACAACATGTTGAAATGTTCTAACATATTGTTGTTGTTGTAGTTGTTGCTTTTGTACAACTATCACCACCACCACTACCATACCATGTTTATGCTTTGTTGCATGCAAATTTTGTGGCTAACGCTGCACAATTGCTTATGTTGCATTGGCAACAATAATGAAGATTGAAGGGCAAAGGTGGCCGTGAAAGTTCTTTTTGCGATATTCGTAAAGGTAATGCTAAGGGTAGAATACATATGTAAGAGGATAGAAGAAAATTACCCAAAAAATGATAATGAGCGCATTTTCCATTATTTTAAACGTACATAGTGATCGAAAAAGACTGGAATATAATAAAAAAAAATCGTAAAATATTATGTGGGAGTACAAAAGGAATAAACCAAGTAATTTGAAAAATTTAACATTTGAAAAAAAAATTTTAAGCACTTTGAATCAGGGACCGTAACGATTATCATTTTTATAAAAAAAAAAAATTATTTTATGTGAATTCTATATGAGCTATTGGCCAGTTTATAATTAAGAAAAATTGAAAAAAATTTTTTGGTAGAAGTTATGGATCCATTTCGGAGACCACCACATCCCCTCATCAGACTTCTTCCAGCGGCCTCAACCGAGAATCGAACTTAGGTCGTTCCGATTGGTAGTCCAATGTCTGTCCCATTGAGCTACCGAAATGGATCCATAACTTCTACCAAAAAAATTTTTTCAATTTTTCTTAATTATAAACTGGCCAATAGCTCATATAAAATTCACATAAAATAATTATTAGAATTAAAACGGTCATGTAAAAACAAACGTAAAAATTATTTTTAATCGTTATAATTTGATTTTTATTTTTTCGTTGAAATTTGATTGATCTTTTATGAATTTTATTTTTTAGATCAAAAATAATTTTTATTACTGGATTTAAATTTTTTCGATGAAACTTGATCGATATTTTAGGATTTTTATTTTTTCGATCAAAACTAAATTTTATTATTGATCGGAGAAAAAATAAAAAAAATATTGATTAAAGTTGATCGGAAAAATTTAAATCCAATTATAACAATTATTTTTGATCGAAAAAATAAAAATCATAAAATATCGATCAAGTTTCATCGGAAAATTTTAAATCCAATTATAACAATTATTTTTGATCGAAAAAATAAAAATCATAAAATATCGATCAAGTTTCATCGGAAAAATTTAAATCCAATAATAACAAGTAAGGAAGCCTAAGTTCGAGTGGAATCGAGCATTAGATACTCAGCTGTATGCTTTCATTGTTTGTTTGTGTTTGATGGAAACACGGCGTATTTTATATAAAGCGAGTGCTGCATAAAGTGGGCGTAGCCACACCCATTTTCAACATTGTTATCAGTCATCCAACTAAGCATATGAATATTATTCTTTGTGCAAAATTTCATTCCTTTTTGACTTCTAGTTACAACGATGTCACGTTAGAAATTCCCAAAGGGTGTTCTAGAAATATCTTTGTTAAAAAGTAGGCGTGGTCATAAACCGATTTCGATAAATTTTTGTGTGTCTATTAACACAAGTTCTAAAAGTATATAAACCAAGTTTCGTCATAATATCTCAATTATTTGTCGAGTTATTGGCTAAGGAATCTCGTATATTCCTGTTTATAAAAAGAGGCGGTGCCAGGCCCATTTGCCAAAATTTTTGTATTTTTCGTTTTATGTCCGCAGTTGGACTCCTGATATAAAATGTCAATGATATATCTTTATATTTGAGAGAGATATCGCTTAAAATGATTTTATTAGGCCACTTTATAATACCCATATATAAAAGTGGGCGTGGCCGTCAACCGATTTTGACAATTTTTCGTCCAAACATTTGCCTAAGTAAGTATATCACGCGTACCAAATTTCATCGACATATCTTCAACAGTTTCTGAGTTATGACTCATAAAGCTTTCAATGTTTGCTCCTTAATAAGTGGGCGTGGCACCGCCCATTTTCCAAAATTCCATCAAATTTCTTCTTAGGGGCCTGAGCTCAACACGTGGGTAAAATTTCATCACTCTAGCTATATTAGTGACTGAGATACCAAATTTCCGATTTTTTCTATATAAGAAAAGTGGGCGTGGTCATTGTCCGATTTCGCCCATTTTCAATACCAACCGTCCCGGTCTCGATATCAACTTGCATTTCAATTTTCATCAAAATATCTCAATTTTTGGGCGAGTTATCGTGCGCACAGACGGACAGACGGACGGACATGGCTCAATCGATTTCTCTTTTCACCCTGATCATTTTGATATATATAAGTCTATATCTATCTCGATTATTTCATTCTGGTACAATCCACCGTTATGTGATTAAAACTATAATACTCTGTGTACTAGTACAGCTTAGTATAAAAAGTATTTTTGATCGAAAAAATAAAAATCTTCATAATAAAGATGAGGTCATATTTGAATAGAATGTGCTAAAATCGTTATATCGGCATACTTGCATTTTATTGTTAATGAAGTTTTCATAATGATGTTTTCATCCGAAGAAATGAAAATAACGATTAAAATCAGTCCCTGCTTTGAATACTTTCCTTGAAGAAATTTTCGCTACTAAAACCAATTAATTTGATGACTAGCAATGCCGTAGAAGCTCCACTTTCACACTTAAATTCCGCTGTAAACAAAAATTGCTTAAGTCAGCTAAAGTTTATATTTTTTACAACAACAAAAATTTCAGCTTTATTGTGCTACTTAATTTGTCTAGGTATTTTCATTATTTTCATAATCATTTTCATTGCTTATGCAGCCTTTTTTCGTACACCAACCGCCTCAATATATCTCACCTTAAATCATAAAGTGACACAACTCAAAATTTTTTGACATCGGTTTTTTTTCTTAAACTGGTGCACAGAACATATTTCTAGCGATTGCCAAAAAAAAACTTTTCAATAAGTGTCTCCTTTGATCGAAAAATGACCATTATAAGTGGTCTTTTGCTTGTAAATAAAAAAAGTTTTTGGCCCTCTTGAAAATTTTTGAATTTTGAGTTGTGTCACTTTATGATTTAGGGCGCGATATGTAGCCTTAGTGATGGGCGAGTCCGAGATGTTTTATTCGATTCTCTCGATTGTTAAAACATCTCGAATGCTCTCGATGGTTTTCATTCGTATTCGAGTCAAGTCGTAAATGGGCCGTCAGTCGAAACAATCGCTAAAACATCTCGGACTCGTCAACGATTCCTCTCGTTTTCAAAGCAACCCGACAACATCTCGGACTCGCTGCAAAAAATATATAATATTTGTTGTTGCCGCTTGAATATTAAAATTGCTTTAAAAAACATACAGAGTGGTACAAATCTATTGCCGTTGTTTCTACTCGTAAAATTCATTTGTTTCATAAGCGTCTCACTTCAGAAAATTTATTAATGTTTAAATAATTAATTATTATTATTATTATTATGCACGATACTCTTTAGTTTTGATTGCAAAAATGCAGCGTCTATGTATAGCATATTTTTCAATTTGGTTAATTTATTTATGTATTTGCCTCACTTCCATTAAAAATCCTACTTTCTTTATCAACAAACCTCATTCAGTTTATTTTATCAACTAAAACATGTCATCAAAACAACAGCCGGCCCGCCGACTCGGAACAATCGCAAAAACATCTCGCTTGTGTAGTCGAGATGTCATCGAAACAACCTTCGACTCGCCGACTCGGAAAAATCGCAAAAATATCTCGCTTGTGTAGTCGAGATTTCATCGAAACAACCTCCGACTCACCGACTCGGAACAATCGCAAAAACATCTCGATTGTGTAGTCGAGGAGCGAGTCAACTTTTGACTTGTCCATTATACACTAACTATGCATATTTTTTTTTACTTGCCTGCTGCTCAACTCATTTACAACGAATTAACTATAATTATTTTGCGTAAAAAAAGAAAAGTTTAAAAATGTTGCTCAAGTAAAGTTAAGCACAAAGAAAGAAATGCAGACGAAGTCGAAGTGAGTAAACGCGCGCATAAAAAGTAATACTAAATTATGAGTTAAAAAAAAAAAAACAAAACAAAAAAGAAATGTGCAATAAAGTTTATTAAAGCGTGCACAAAAGCATAAAGCATGCTGTTCACTTAATTAGCATAATAAGTTTTGTGCAAGAAGGTTAAAGAAGCAAGAAGCGCAAATGAAATATGAAAAAAATTTGAAGAAAAATGGAGAATGTTTAAAGGAATGTTTATAATGAGTGGTGGTTACATTGCGCTACAAGGGAAATTTCACATATAGACGTTTAAGTGAAATAAATGAGTGAGTGAATACTTAAAGCTATACTTAAACGCATTTAATGAAAATGAGACATTTTGAAGTTTTTTTTGAAATAGGCACATCTCACATTGAAAAATTCTCATTCATTATATGAA
The DNA here is from genome assembly GCA_960531455.1 of Urophora cardui. NCBI lineage: Eukaryota > Metazoa > Arthropoda > Insecta > Diptera > Tephritidae > Urophora > Urophora cardui. The sequence goes on along the minus strand of OY482670.1, from coordinate 16,444,933 downwards.
TACACATGATTTCGCCTTAAAGTATGCAATGCATATACACAAATATACATAGAGGCGAAGTTAATAAAAGCTTGTTAAAAACTACCTCCATAAACCGCAAGTGGTGTAACTCTGATTTTCGTTGTTGTTGTTTTTTTTTTGCTAGTTAGGCATGATACTCTGTAGGGAAGGGAAAATGTGCTCTGTTTAATGCACTAACGGTGCAACTCCTAGTTCCAATAGCAACCGTATAGATAGCAGAACTTACTTGTACAGTCAATGCCGCCCTCTATTAGCTGACAGCACAAACCTTCTTTTCAAAAGAAGAAAAATAGAAGTTTCTCCACTTGCGCTTTAAGGGGCTCAAATATTAAAGTCAGAGTAGAAAATAAGCTGAGTGTTTCCAACTCTTTGGGTTATCGCTCTGGAGCAGACGTGTTAAATTGTAATTAAAATAAATAATGATTAATCTTTTTGGTTTTTGAATAATCCTTTTGGATTTCTTTTAATGTTTATTTTGATTGCCTTACAATTACCTGACAATTATTAATCAATTAAATTTAAAAAAATATAACAAATAAATTTTATTAATAGGCATTACAAAAATAATCAGAAATAATCATATAGTCATGCAATTTTTTTGAATTGTGATTGCTTTTAATTGTATACTTGTTTTTAATTGCATGATTATTTTCAATTATGCGATTAATATTTTTATATGCTTATTTTTAATTATAATGTATGACATGGCCTATGAGTACCTAACCTTTTTCAAGTGAGAATAAAAATAATTAATCGATTAATTACGCAATCACGCACTAAAAAAAACAGTAATAAATGAAGATCATCAAATAGATGTATTAATCAAGCAATTAAAAAATCATAAGCAATTGGAAATATCAAACAATTTTTTTATTCAAACAATTAAAAAAAAATCAAGAATTGTTGAAAATAATCAAATAATTGTATTAATGAAGTAATCAGAAATCGGAAATAAGCGAAAATATTCAAAATGATTTTATTAATCAAACAGTTAAAAAATCATAAATAATTTAAAATAATCACAGTAATTGTGTTAATATGCATTACAAAAATCTGAAGTAATTGGAAATAATCAAAATAATTGTATTAATCAATCAAAATAAAAAATTAGAAATAATTGAAATCAAAATTATTGTATTAATCAACAAATTAAAAAATCAGAAATAATTGAAATTAATCAAATAGTCGTGCAATTGAAATTAATTAATCCATTAAAAAATTTACCTTTTTCATTTAAATGATGAATTTAGTCATTATTAAGGTGAAACTAATCGTATTTAAACATTAAAGATTAAAAAAAAAACCACACATTTGTAATCAATAAAATTTGTAAACAATTTTTAACAGGTCTGCTCTAGAGTGTCAACATGTTTAAAATATTCTACGCTGGAAAATTTAACTAGCAGTGGCGGACCTAGCATAAATTGTCTGGGCAAGCCTATGTGTGAAGCATAACCATTAGTCATTTATGTAATTTTCTTTGCTGTATTATCTAGAAGTCTGATTGCGTTCCGTCATTGAATTTGACTTAGAGCTCTCGCTTTTTTAACATTTTCGAGTAGCCCGAATAAATACTTTTCAAATTCTCGAACACTCCTTTGTTTGCTTATTACCCGTATGTTTGTACGGGCATTCGAACAATTCGGGTATTTGAAGTTTGTTTTTTCTCGTTTATTTTTTTTTTTGTTGTCTTCATATGTATTTTTTTATCTTTGTTTTCCTGATACACATTTTTTTGTTTGTACACTCAGAGAAAAGGAATTAAAAATAAAATTTTTATTTTTATAATGCCCGATTTAAACCGTCATTTTTATTTTAAAAATGAAAATTTTTAAATTACAAATTGAATTTTTGAAATTAAAATGTATTTAGGATTTAAAAAGAAACATGTTTAAATTAAAATTAAAATTAATGGAATAAAAACGAAAGTTTTTGATTCAAAATCTCATAGTGCTTAAAATAAAAATAAATATCTTTAAACTTAAGATATTTTTTCTTGATACATATAAAAACGTGTTTAAAAATAATGTAAATACAATACATTTTTAAATTTAAAAATCTTTATTTTTATTTTAAGCACTTTGAGATTTTGAACCAAAAACTTTCGCTTTTATTCCATTAATTTTAATTTTTAATTTAAAAATGTTTCTTTTTAAATCCTAAACACATTTAATTTAAAAAATTTTATTTTTTAAATAAAAATGACAGTTTAAAACGTGCATTATAAAAATAAAAATTTTATTTTTGATTCCTTTTCTCTGAGTATAAGCTCGAATGTTGGTACAGGAATTTGAACAACGGGCTTCAAACAAACACGATCTGTTCGAATTGCTCGATACCCGGGTATCTAGAGCTCTACTTTGATTAAATTCGGTTTGCATATTTGGTTTGTTGTTTATATTCATAACATATGAAACTGAATGTATTGCATTAAATCGAGAAAATGAGGATGATAAAGAATTTTTAAGTTTTTATATACAATGGATATTATGAAGATATGTAGATACATATGTATGTAGGTACCTATATGACTTTTGGTATTTTAGCTGTACCTACTTTTGGTCAGCATATCAACAAGCCTGGCTAAGTCGAAAGTAAATTCAAGTTTTTTACCATCAGAATTATCTACAAAAGCAGAGGAGAAATTATTAGAATAAATTGGGAAGAACTCAATTGAATTGATTGATGACGCCAAACTTATAGGGAAATCTCACACGAAAGCGCAGAGGTATTTTTAGTTTCCTTATACCGACGGAAATTTTAGTAGTAGCAAGTGTATTTGCTTATTATCTAATATCTAAAAAATTGGGTGCTTTAGTGTTTGAAAAACTGAGGTCCAATTACCAAAAGTCGTGAAATTTTGTTTGATTTTGATTTCCGTCGCTTTTTAAAATTATCTTGATATTGTGCCAATAGTTGCCAAATATCACAATCAACGCTTTTATAATCTGGTATTTGATATTTATATTTGCATGTACATGTACATGCAAACGAAAATCAAATCAAATATGCATATGGCTGTGAATACTGAATGCCGAAGCCAGCTTCACATTCGCATACAAATTTAATGTGAAAAATAAAAAAAGTGCTTTGCTAGTTTTTTTTTTCAATTTAAGTCTGAAAATAAGCAATTGATTTCTCCTTAGAGAAAGCGAGAAAACAAGCTATGTTATCCTGTTTTGAAAGCCAGGTAAAAGCTAATGTGTTGAAACGTTAAAGCATGCTAACTGTGCTGTGATTGGCTGTGCAAACTTGCTGCAGCCTCTTATCCATATACGCTCTTTAGTGCAAACAAAATATACATTGGGCCATATTAATAAAAACCATGCAAATGTTTTTACTCAAGATTTTATAAATTTGACATTAATTTGTATGAACCAAATTTCAAAATTTGAGTAAAAGGTCTGAAATTTTAAGCAAAAGCAAATGCTTGGCTTTTATTAATATCACCTATTGTGAGGTCAAAGAACGTAAATCTATTTACGTTCTTTGGTGAGGTGGATTGGTGGTGTATTTGCGCTATTTTCTTAGAATACTTTTAGGCGCCGTATGTTACAGTGGGGGCTAGATTATTGAGAATAGACACATTTAAAACGTAAAATAACCAGATTTTAAAGAAATTCGTAAAATGAAATGAACGAAAATATGTACGCAAGCCGGGCTTCTCGGCTTGTATGAAGCGCCCGCCTCTGGTAACTAGGGGTGTGCTCAAAATGCATTTATATATGTATCTATGTATATATATAATATAATAATATAATACAATAGCGCTATTATAACTTTGACGAGTTTTATGGTCGAGTTTTATGGTCGAGCGAGAATCAAATTCATGAATTCTTGCACGCATAAACATATGTAGTATGAGTTGCACATGATAACCAAATGCTTACTTCACTGTTCCGCCCTCTTTAATATCTTCATTAACCAAGATTTTCGAATAAAAGCTTACGCCACCAGCAATTTTCTGCAATTATTGCGACTTTTCTTTTACCTTTTTTTTTTAATTCTTGCACTTCCACTCATTCTCACCTATTCTTCCCACTCACTTCTCTCTTCTTCCTACTCAGTCTTTCTCGCCTTTTTTCCAGATCCCTTCTCTTTATCTCCAACAAATTGTATAGTAGCAACCAGTTAAAACCGTTCAACCACTCACAGCTGCATTTAATATCAGCCATTTAGTAGTCCAACAACAGCTACAACAATAACAACAAGCAAGACAATTCATACATCTGTGTGCAATGCAACGTTGCCAATTTTCAGCAAAACCACAAACGCATAGCCACTCAAATTACTTGCAATGGTCAGTTATTGCGGCAAGCAAGCGGCTGTACAGACTACGGCAAAGGTAGTTATGGCAAAAAAAAATTAATATTTGCTCATAAAGACATTAAAGCCGCACTAATATACATACATATGTATATACCCTGTAGGGAAAATCTCTAGTTCCGAACTAGCTCGCTTCTAGTGCATTTTTCGACACTACTAGTGCGAGCTAAATCTCTTTTGCATGTTATCAACTGGCGAATTTAACACGGCGATGTCCTAGGCGGTGTCAATTGTCACCCTCTGCACTACATTTTCGATAGTGCCGAACTAGTACTAAATTCTACAGTTTTCACTAGTTCGTTTATTGGCACAATTTCGATAGTTCTGAACTAGCTACAAGTACCTACAAATTCTACAGTTTTACATCTGTCGCTTAAGTGCAGCCTTTGACACACTTCATGCAAGTGCCGCGATGGCCGACTGGCTAACGCATGTGCCTTTCAATCTGAGGGGCGCGGGTTCGAATCCTGTCGGTGTCAAGGTGGATAATACTTTTTTTTAAATTATTTTTTTAAGTAATATTTTTTTATTTATTTATTTAATAAAAATTTGCAATAATATTTAAAAAGTAATAAAATAAAAAAAAAAATTAAAAATAAGCCTGAGGGATCGGAAAAGCATAATTAGGGGAACATTTCATTTCATACAAGATGCAAATAGAAAACTCTTTATATAAAATGTTTCACTAAACATCTGAGAATTGCAGAAATATCAGAGAAGACGGCAATTGAACGAACGAAAAATTTTCATAGAATTTTTGTCGCTTCGAAATTGCATAAAAATCAAAGTGTGTCTTATAATGGTCACTCAATTCATTCCTTCTGAACTGGTGAGTGTCTAACTACAATTGATCTAGTTCCCTTTTGACACCTTTTCGCTGGTTCGGAACTAGAAATTTTGCTCACTAGTTATTGAGTTCCCTGCAGGGTAAGCACTTTTGTATGTGTAAGTAAATATAAATAATAATAGGAACACATTTAATATTGGCAAATATCGAGTAACATATCAAGCAGCCTGTGCACTTAATTGTTGTAGCTGTAGCTGTTGTTGTTTTTGTTGTTATTGTTGTAGCTGTTGTTGTTGATATTGTTGCTGCTGTTTTTGTTTTGTGTTGCTGCTAGGCAAAATACGTTGCGTTGCGTGTTGTGGCTCGCTTGTTAAGCAGTAAGCGGCGACTGCTGTGCACTTTTATGTGCTGATTGGCTGTGAATTTTTATGTTGTTTTTGTTGTTGTTCTTCTCTTTTTTTTTTTGTTTTGCTTTTTTTTATTGCTTTGGCGCTGCCATTTTAGCTGTTAAAGCTGCTGGTGTTGCCACCGCCTCTGACACTGCCAACGCTGCGCCATTTAAAGTGTTTATAGCCAAAGGCCATTTGGTGGCATGCAACAGCCGTAGATATACCGTAATGTAGTGTTATCTCAACGTGTTATGTGCGTGTGATTATCATGCATGACACTATGCAGCATGATTTTGCTTCCAAGAGCAACACATTCATACATTTCAGCGGAAACTGCAAGTACAACTAAAGGTTACTCATACGCCATGTGCAAATAAGGTCTTACTATATGAGGCTACACTGAGAAAAAAGTACTATATATTTCCATTTGAAATTGAATCAACCATAGTTTTGGTAAATATCACAAGACTGATTTTTTTTGTTTTAAAAATAATTTGTTTTAAAAATAAAATTTTGAAAATATTAAACAGAACTTACTTCCAATTTCAGCTTATTTTTTTTTTTTCTAAAACGTAATATTGCCTAAAGTCAAAAAATAATTTTAAATAAAATTCTGGTTACCTCCATTTCAAATGAGCAAACAGTACTACTAAACAATTTTTGGTCGCTTTTTTTTTCTCAGTGTAGAGGTAATTTCATCGAGCGTTGCGATTTAAATGAGAAAAAAAATGTTTTCTCAGTGTAGCGGCAATTTCAGGGAGCGTTGCAATTTAAATGAGAAAAAAAAATTTTTCTCAGTGTAGAAGTGATTTCATAAAAAAGTAGTTTCTTTTTCTCTCAGTATAGAGATAATTTTATCGAGCGTCGCAATTCAAATGAGAAAATAGTACAATTAACCAATTTTTGGCTATTTTTTGTCAGTGTACCGGTAGTTTCATCGAGATTTGCAATTCAAATGAGTAAATAGTACAATTAGCCAATTTTTAGTTGATTTTTTATTCTCAGTGTAGAAATAATTTCATCGCGCGTTGCAATTTAAATGGTAAAATATTTTTTTCTCAATGTAGAAGTAATTTCATAAATAAATAAGTAAAATCTTTTTTTTTTTTATCAGTGCAGACCGAATTTTATCGAACGTCGCAATTCAAATTAGAAAATAGTAGGTACTCTTATACAATTTTTGGCAAATTTTTTCTCAGTGTAGCGATAATTTCATTGAGCGTTGCAATTCAAATGAGTAAATGGTACTATTAACCAATTTTTTGTTGATTTTTTCTCAGTGTAGAAGTAATTTCATAAATAAATAAGTAAAATCTTTTTTTTATCAGTGTAGAGGGAATGTTCTATAAAGTCGCAATTGAAATGAGAAAATAGTAGGTACTATTAACCAAATGTTGGCTGATTTTTTTCTCAGTGTAGCGGTAATTTCATCGAGCGTTGCAATTCAAATGAGTAAGTAGTACTATTAACCAATTTTTTTTGGCAGATTTTTTCTCAGTGTAGTGGTAATTTCATCGAGCGTTGCAATTATTCCATCATGGGTGCCGAAAAAAAATCGAAATTTGGCAACACGGTGCTTTATATGTATATGTACATTGTATTGCATTTGTATTTGCTGCTACTGTAGTTTTGAGTAGTTGTTTTTGTAGTTTTGGTTTTTTTTATTTTTGTTGCTCTTGTTTTCATTTTATTGTTTTCACAGCTGATAATGATAATGTGCTTTCAGCGTTTAATATACTTACTATGTATGTATGTAATGATGAGTTTTGTTGTTGTAGATACACTCGATTTTTGTTGTTGTGATATTATATGATTTTGTGTATGTATAGCAGCTACACCAGATAGCGTGTTGTTGCTGCTTTCGCTGTTGCCGCTTTTGCTGTTATTCAATCACAGTCAATATTTGTAGACATTATTGATTCTATTAGCCCAGCAGCCATCAAGCAGCAGAGCAATCAGACCAGCAGGCGGCCAGTTATGAAAATACTTACACAAACAAGCAACAACACGGTATTTGCTTGTTTGCACCTGCAGATATGCCCAACTATGTATGTCTGTATATGTTGTTGTCATATAAATGTCTCTATATCTCCGTGAGTATCACACACCGTATGTACACATAATACAACCGCAAACAGGTGGTCGTTCAAAATGACCAGAAGTGAAAAAAATTAATAATGGAAAAATTTAATTTTGGTTTTACTACAACGAACGTGTGACTTTAATATCAAAAGCAGCAGCAGCAGCAGCAGCGACAGCACTTCGGCAGTGCAACGAGTTGAGCTTGACAGTTGGCATTGCTGCGAAAATGCATAATCTATCTAATACCTTTAAACGAGCAATTCTTGTATATATATATGTATATATATAATCAGGATCTCGGAAACGGCTCCAACGATTTTCATGAAATTTGGAATGCAGGGAGCTTCCGGGGTAAAATCTCGAAAAATTTAATTTTTTTACTCACTTTTATCCCGGGTCCCGAGATATGGGTCAAAACGTGGACCCGGATAACCCTCGAATGTCTCTGATCGATATGGGTATCAAATTAAAGGTCTTGATGAGGACTTCAACATAGAACTCTTTTAATTGTGATGCCTAGGCCGGATCCCGAGATATGGGTCAAAACGTGCACCCGGATGACCCTCGAATGTCTCTGAGCGATATGGGTATCAAATGAAAGGTCTTGATGAGGACTTCAACATAGAACTCTTTTAATTGTGGTGCCTAGGCCGGGTCCCGAGATATGGGTCAAAACGAGGACCCGGATGACCCCCGAATGTCTCTGAGCGATATGAGTATCAAATGAAAGGTTTTGATCAGGACTTCGACATAGAATTCTTTCAATTGTGATGCCTAGGCCGGGTATCGAGATATGGGTCAAAACGTGGACCCGGATGACCCTCGAATTTCTCTGAGCGATATGGGTATCAAAAGAAAGGTATTGATGAGGACTTTAACATAGAACTCTTTTAGTTGTGATGCCTAGGCCGGGCCCCGAGATATAGGTCAAAACGTGGACCCGGATGACCCTCGAATGTCTCTGAGCGATATGCGTATCAAATGAAAGGTATTGATGGGGACTTAAGCATAGATTACTCCGAAAATTGGGAATCATGGCTTCAATATAGAGATCTCTTCGATGTAATGCTCAACCTGGGTCCCTAAGTAAAGGGAACATGAAAAGGAAAAAGAAAGTCGAATGGAATGGTATGGCAATGGGAAAGGGAGAAGGGAGAGGAAACCAATATAGAATGGGAGAGGGAAGGAGTGAGAGAGAAATTGGGAGAAGGGAAGGGAGAACGAATAGGGGGGTGAGAGAAAAGGAGGGGTTAGGGAGAGCGATAGGGAAAGGAAAGGGAAAAGGAAACGGAGATGAAAGATAAAGAGAAAGGAAAAAGAAAAGTAGAGGGAGAAGGACATGAAGAGGTAGAGGTATCACGGCCAAGCGAGTCGGATTTACTTTAGTTCTGGATCTCACAAATGGTTTCCACAATTTTCAAGAAATTTAGTATACAAGGGGTCTCGGGCGCAAACTTCTGAAAAGTTTCATTTTTACACAAATTTTTTTTATTTTAACTTTTTATTTCGCTTGCGAGGACCTGCGAAAAAATGGCAGCCCGAGATAAGCTCGGTCATCCAGGTACTATTTAATTAATAAGAGAAATATTTTTTAAATTTAATTTATGAGACATTTTAATGAAAATAAAAGCCAAAGTGCTGTGGAGTTAATGTCGCCTGTGATGGAAACAGCTTATTTTGAGTATCCATAGACTTTTCTGAGCGCCAAGCGGCACGTACTAACATGTATGAAGGAGGTAAGGCTGGAGTTAGGCGTACCTACGGATAGGGAATATACCCATCCCTACCGTAAATCTCAAAAATCTTGGGTGTTACCCTAATGTAGATCCACAGGGAAACAGTCTCAATCTTTGTTACGTCCCATCCCTCATATGTGATGCTAAAGGACCAACCGCAACCAATAGCAGCAGAAGAATTGGAGTCAAGGATGGGTATTTTTCAACTACCACTCAAATTTAGTGGTAGTTAAATTTTGAAACAACTGGGTAAGAATTTCTGAAACGGGCCACCTAAAAACAAAATATTTCCATTTTGGTCGGCAGTGGCGTTTTTGGAAAGCTCTTCGTGACACCAATAAACACCTGTCTTTGTTTTTGGCGACAAAATTTTTTTTGTTATATATAAGCAATTAAAATTTTCTGACGTTTTTTTTTAAAACGCGATTGCAGACGATCTAACTAACCGATTTTGACAATTCAACCGTCATTTTCTTTCTTTTTAAAAGTTTTTTATTGGTATATAGTTTATTTTTTTAAACAAATTTTTTAAGTTAAATTTTTATGAAATTTGTATGAAATTTTTTCAAAAATGGTCAAAAAAATTGTGTTCTCCGCCTCTTTTCCATACAAAAAAATTAGCCAAATTTGCAAAATTTTACTCCCTAAGATATTCAGAAGTCAAAAAAAATGAATCTCAATATGGAAAAGGTTGGTAGTGCAGATAAATTGTTCACTACCACTCTCTTTTAAATGGTAATCCGCTTTAAGCGGTAGTGTAAAAATGCCCATCCTTGCTATATATGTACATATGTATGCATACCAACCTTATTTTATAACATAAAACACTCGGCTACTTTATATTCAATTGCACGAAATATAGTTTGTTTATGTGCACAAGAAAAGTTAAATATAAAGCCTTTCACTATAGTGCAATCGATATATCTATTTTCCACATTTGGAACCTTTGTTTCCTCTTCAGGAAACTATGCCCTATGATCTGTTCCCTCGCCCACTACGGTACCAAAAATCTTGCAAGAATTACATAAATTGAAACCATTAGTTAGTATGGGCGGTACCACTCCCACTTTTCCAGTGATGGTTATTTTATGGGTTACGGCTTCCGGGTATCATAGTAGATAATCATGTTTAATTTCGTGCGATTCCGTACCACGGTTCAAAAGTTATAAGAGTTTAAATGAACAGATTTTCATACTTCAGTTTCATATAAAAAATTCCTACTTTTTTCCATATTGCGATCCATTTTTTTTTTTGACTTCTGAATATCTTAGGGAGTAAAATTTTGCAAATTTGGCTAATTTTTTTTTATGGAAAAGAGGCGGAGAACACAATTTTTTTGACCATTTTTGAAAAAATTTCATACAAATTTCATAAAAATTTAACTTAAAAAATTTGTTTAAAAAAATAAACTATATACCAATAAAAAACTTTTAAAAAGAAAGAAAATGACGGTTGAATTGTCAAAATCGGTTAGTTAGATCGTCTGAAATCGCGTTTTAAAAAAAAGACGTCAGAAAATTTTAATTGCTTATATATAACAAAAAAAAATTTTGTCGCCAAAAACAAAGACAGGCGTTTATTGGTGTCACGAAGAGCTTTCCAAAAACGTCACTGCCGACCAAAATGGAAATATTTTGTTTTTAGGTGGCCCGTTTCAGAAATTCTTACCCAACTACCACTCACATTAGTAGTCGAAACCTATTTTGGCAGTGAAATCATTCTGGGATACCTCCTATTATTCCTGTGCGCCTGATCATACATCAACATCAACATCAACATCAACATCAACATCAACATCAACAACAACATCAACATCAACATCAACATCAACATCAACATCAACATCAACATCAACATCAACATTAACATCAACATCAACATCAACATCAACATCAACATCAACATCAACATCAACATCAACATTAACATCAACATCAACATCAACATCAACATCAACATCAACATCAACATCAACATCAACATCAACATCAACATCAACATCAACATCAACATCAACATCAACATCAACATTAACATCAACATCAACATCAACATCAACATCAACATCAACATCAGCATCAACATCAACATCAACAACAACATCAACACCAACAACAACATCAACAAGAAAAAGAACAACATCAACATCAAAATCAACATCAACAAGAACAAGAGCAACATCAACATCAATAACAACATCCACATCAACATCAACAACATCAACATGAACAACAACATCAACAACATCGACATCAACATCAATACCAACATCAGCATCAACATCAACATCATCAACATCAACATCAACAACAACATCATTATCAACAACAACAACATCAATATCAACAACAACAACAACAACATCAACATCAACATCAACAACAACAACAACAACAACAACATCAACATCAACACCAACAACAGCATCAACAAGAACAAGAACAACATCAACAACAACATCAATAACAACATCAACATCAACATCAACATCAACAACAACGTATTGTGGAACGATTTTCCGTCATCCCTTGTCAAGTTTGGTTTGGAGACAAACCGGTTTCTGCTAATATGCGCCATCTTCAGTGTCTTCTTTCGTTCTGAGTTATTTTGTGTAAGTTTGAACCGCTTAAGCTACTATACCCGAAAGAGGACAAAAGACCTAAAACCGACATAAACTAAACAACACACAAACGGACAATAACGGACTTTTACCTACCTGGTTAATGAGGGTACAATAATGAAAATATGACAAAAAATAGATCTGCATACCTAAACACACAACACAGACTCACACACACACACGTCACCCGAACGCACGAATGCACGAACACATCACATGAATACGAAGTACCTGAACAAAACGACGGAAGTTAGTTACTATAAATACTATCGAACTTACACAAAATAACTCAGAACGAAAGAAGACACTGAAGATGGCGCATATTAGCCGAAACCGGTTTGTCTCCAAACCAAACTTGACAAGGGATGACGGAAAATCGTTCCACAATACATCATATTCCTACCCTGTCGGAAAAACAAGCAACCAAAAAGTTATCAACATCAACAACAACAACAACATCAACAACAAAAACACGAAACAATCATGCTCAAGCTTTGATCATCTTAAAACACGCACAGGCTGATCATGCGTTGGGTTTCCCATCGATAAATTTCCATAAAAAGTTTTATTCGCTTATCACTGCGGCCAGCCTAATGTACTTACCATGTTTCATAAGTTTAATAAGTCTCTTTTTCTGCAAGTAGGTAGTCGTGTCATCATTTACCACTCAACTCAATACAGCGCAGTACCCTCAGCAAATTGCTTTCTTTCATCTTTTACCGCACCAAATGAGAACTTCTTTTGTAAACGTGTCTTCCGCATAAATACTATCAATAACCTCAAGGTATCTTTTCAATGAATTTTTCATGCTGTCTCCATTTAAACAAAAAAAAAGCTTTTAAAACTTTTTGCGCTTAAAATATTAAAATATATGTACATACATAGTCCATTCTACGAGTAGACCCTCTTCCATTCTCCTCTTCCATTTTCCTTTTCACTTTTCCTTCAACTTTTAAAAAGTTAACGCTTTTAGTATCGTCATTTTTTATTATCTTGCTTCTTTTTAGAAAAGTTCTAGGCAATTCCTCATAAAGTAACAATTCACAACGCACCGCTACAAAAATCTAACCTCACTTTACGCACTCACTCACTTCTCGTCGCCGAATCAAACCGGTTGCATACACTTAGCAGTTTTCAAGTTGCTTACGATATTTTTGAACTTTTTTGCTTATTTGTTGTTTTGTAAAATGCAATTGTGTAACTGTCATGACACTCACGAATTCGCTAAGCATTCTCCTCTTATTGCTGTTTTTGTTGCTGTTTACTATGACAGTGAGTAAAGATGATTTTGATTTTGATGCTTTTGATTTTTGAGACGTACTTTTTTGCATATTTTGGAATCTTTTTGTTCTTTTTATTCTTTTTTTATTCTTTTATTTCACATTTATTTCTACTTTTCTACTATTTTTCTGTTTTGACTTCCATTTTTTTTTTGTTTTTCTTTTTTTGTTTTTTTTTTTTTTTAACTCAAGCTCTACACTCTTTTGTAGCACTTTAGTCAGTAGTCACATCATTCACCTTATTTGTTCGTAACCACCAAAGTGCTCGTGGCGGAAGTGTTTTATGTTGTGCAAAAAAATGTTTAAAGCACTCAGAATGGCTCAGATAGTGGCTGAGGTAGAAGACGCAGTGCATGCAGCTTTAGCAGTAGAGGCACATCAACAGCACATAAATTGCAATGGAAGATGTACAAGCGCATTACGTGCCGCCTTGTGTGCAACAGGGTGTCTGAAGAAATTGAAAAACATTGAATATCTTCTTCCGTTTGCCATCTGAAGAGATCAACGTTCTTGCTCTTGCCTAACAAAGAAAGTTCCGCAGAGAAGGTTTTCGTAGCCAGACACCTTATACATATATATGTAGTATTTCGTGCATAACTAGTTTTTATTTGACATAAATTTTGTCAGCTCATTCCGCACATATTCCCGCATTCTGCCATTCATGCCTCCACGCATCCAAGCCATTCATGCTTTCATTCATTCATTCATTCTTTCAGCCCTCCATTTTATTGTGCGCTTATGCGTCTACCGCCATTTGTCTGTCTGCATTTGTTCGCTTACATTTTTTCTAGCTATTCTTTTTTAGAGCATTTCCCTTTATTACTGCTAGGTTATGTTGAGCCGCGTTGCAACTTCATTTTGTCTACAAAATTCAGTACGCAAAACTAACTTTGTTTAGGCACGCAGTGATTTTTTTATTATGTTTTTTACTCTCTCACTTTATGGGCCTCCTCTGCGAAAAGTCTTACTCGTACAGTTGTATTTGCAGTTGGCGAAATCGCTTAGCTGTTGTTGTTGTTTTTGTTATATTTTTTATTACATGATCTCACTGCCGCCTCTCTGTGCAGCCTCTTGAAATGGCATTCGTGAGCGTGTTTCCATATTCTTGTTTTCGTCTTGAATTTTTTTATTATTTATTTTATTTACTTTATTTCAATTTATTTTATTTTATTTTATTTTTTTATTTTATTTTATTTCATTTTTATTTTATTTTACTTTATTTTTTTATTTTAATTTATTTTCTTACTTTCTTATTTTTAAATTTTTAATTTTTTATTTTTTTATTTTTTATTTTTTTTTTGTTGGGGTAAGTGGAAAAAAATTCAACAACTATTTACAGCGAAGGTTGAGTGTATAGCTATTCGCTGTAAATAGTTGTTGAATTTTTTTCCACTTACCCCAACAATTAAAAATTGAATTAAAATAAAAATTTCGTGCTAAGCACTAAAAACTCTTTCAAGTAAAATTGTTAACGTTGTTTGGTATATACATAAAATAAATACCAACAACAATGTTCATTGCGAACTGCCTACAACAAAAATTCAGCACGTTTGTGGAGAATATATGCAAAAAGCATATACACACTAACGTTAATGTTGAAAATGAAAAAGGCAAAAGTGGGGAAAATCCGACAGCTTGCACAGAGTCTCAATGGCCGCGTGTGTTTATGCGTTGGGTCATTGCGGCTGAAGATGGAATGGACTCGGGTTCAATCCCCGGTGCATCCACTTCCGAAAAGAGTGCTGATGATCGAAAATGGTTTTTCGTGAAATAGCTATACACTCAACCTTCGCTGTAAATAGTTGTCGAATTTTTTTCCACTTACCCCAACAATTAAAAATTGAATTAAAATAAAAATTTCGTGCTAAGCACTAAAAACTCTTTCATTTTTTTTTTTGTTGTTTTGTTTTTTTTTTACTTTTTTATTTTTTTATTTCATGTTTTTTTTTTTTTCATTTTATTTTTAACTTAATTTATTTAATTTTATTTTATTTTACAATATTTCATTTTATTTTTTATTTTTTATTTTTACATAAATTTATTTTATTTTATTTTGTTTTTCCTTGTTTTTTGTTTTTTTATTTTTTTATTTCAATTTTTATTTTATTTCATTTTATTTTTATAATAATTTATTTTGTTTTAATTCATTTCATTTTAAATTTATTTAATTTTATTTCATTTTATTTTTATATTAATTTATTTTATTTCATTATATTTTATTTTATTTTATCTTAGTTTTTATTTTATTTTATTTTATTTTTTTTTTATTTATTTTGTTTTATTTTATTTTATTTTATTTTATTTCATTTTTATATTTTTTTTTTATTTTTTTATATTTTATTTATTTTTTTTTTTTTGTTTTTTTACTATTTTTATTTTTTTATTTCATGCATTGTGTTATTTCATTTTATTTTTATATTAATTTATTTTATTTCATTATATTTTATTTTATTTTATCTTAGTTTTTATTTTATTTTATCTTAGTTTTTATTTTATTTTATTTTATTTTTTTTATTTATTTTATTTTATTTTATTTTATTTCATTTTTATATTTTTTTTTATTTTTTTATTTTTTATTTATTTTTTTTTTGTTTTTTTTTACTATTTTTATTTTTTTATTTCATGCATTGTGTTATTTCATTTTATTTTCTTGTTTCTTACTTTTTATTTTTTTATATCACTTTTTATTTTATTTCATTTTAATTTTATATTAATTTATTTTATTTTAATTCATTTCTTTTAAATTAGTTTAATTTTATTTCATTTTATTTTTATATTTATTTATTTTATTTCATTATATTTCATTTTATTTTATCTTATTTTATTTTATTTTATTTTATTTTATTTTATTTTATTTTATTTTAATTTATTTTATATTTTTATATTTTTTTTATTTTTTTATTTTTTTATTTTTTTTTTACTTTTTTTATTTCCTTTTTAATTAATTTATTTTATTTTAGTTCATTTTATTTTAAATTAGTTTATTTTTTTCATTTTATTTTTATATTAGTTTATTTCATTTTGTTATATTTTATTTTATTTTATCTTATTTTATTTTATTTTATTTTATTTTATTTTATTTTATTTTTCAATTTTTATATTTTTTTTATTAAATTATTTTTTATTTTTTTAATTTTTTTTTACTTTTTTATTTCCCTTTTATTTTTCATTTTTATATTTATTTATTTTATTTTACTGTATTTTATTTTAATTTATTTGATTTTTTATTTTTTTCTTTTTTTATTAAATAATTTTTTGTTTTTTTTTTTTATTTTTTATTTTATTGTTTATTTTTTATGAAATTTATTGTTTTTTTATTTTTTTTTTTACTTTCTTATCACTTCATTTATTTCATTTTATTTTTATATTAATTTATTTTATTTAATTTTATTTTACTCTGTTTTATTTTATTTTATTTTATTTTATTTTATTTTTTTTATATATTCATTTATTTCATTTTATTTAATTTTCTTATTTTTTTATTTTATTATTTTTTTTTATTTCACTTTTTAGTTTATTCCATTTTTTTTTAAATTAATTTATTTTATTTTACTATATTTTATTTTATTTTATTTTATTTATTTATTTTTTATTTCATTTTCTTTTTCTTTTATTTTATTTTATTTTATTTCTGTTTTTCATTTTCCCCTTTTTTCCTTTTACTTTTTTCTTTCTCTTTTTTTTTACATTCCTTGTCTATGTTTATTGCTTAAATCGCCATGGCGCTGCAGCTCCAGCTTGTAAACGCTTGCCCTACATTTACTGCAAAGTTGCATTTGCAAACTGTAAAGAAATAAACATCGCCTGTCACAATTTAATCTAATTTCAACTTTGTGCATAGCAAAACTTTTTTTTTTTTCTCCATCTAAAACTTGCGCTTTGCTTTGATTTCTCACTTCGCCTTGGCAGTTGGCCATGCAAAGTTACAGTTAGTGTCGGCGTGTCAGAGTGGCAGCGAAAGCTTTTGCTTTGATATATGTATTTTGAATTCTTTTTTGTGGCATAATATTAAAATATTTTTGAAATTGTTCTTAGCAAATGGATTTAAGGGCATTTTTGCTTTTGGTATAAAAAAAAAGAAAAGTTCTGATTTGCGTGCTTTCCCTTTGCCAAAAGGTACATCAATCACAAAGAAAACACTTACTTATCGGTATAAACTGTCACTGTCTCTCTTTTCTCAACACACAGCTTTTAATGAATATCTTTTGTGAAAAGGGAGCCCTCCCCTCCACTGTTTTGGGAGGATCAGGTGAAGACTTACTCTTCCTCCCTTGGTATTTCCAATTGGGGGGAGGCAGCACGAAACAGAAAGGACTAGGGCTGAATGAAACCATATTTTCCACATCTCCCACAAACGGGCTTACTACAACGTCTTCAATAACGTTCGCGTGTGCTTAATGTTGCATTCGTAAAAATTAATACCCGAACGGCTTAACTGGTAAAACCCGTAATTATGGTGTGAATAACCGGTAACATGAATGCATTTTTTTTTCTTGCCCACATCAACAGGCTAGTGATTGTTAAAAATTAAAATACAACCGTGCGCGTCTTTCACGCACACATTCCACGCAAGCAAACTATTTAATTAAAAAGCAGAAAACATAAAACTCACCACAGCAAAGCTTAACTCTGCATCCACATCCGTACACTGTTGCCACTTTTACTTCAATTCGCAGCAAATTACTTCAACAATAATCTACAGCCAAACAGAAAAAGCAAATTTTGCGCACCCTTGCCGCTTTTACGTTAATTTGTTGTAATACTTCCTCTTCGCTGGCTTATTTTTATTTCCCGGCCAATTCTCTGACTGCCCATGCAGCGCGGCGGCCAAGCGGCGACCAAGCATAAAAATGGTTAATATGCCGGTGATGAACTTTAATTGTTGGGCTTTAATGAGAGTTGCATTTAACGGCAGGCAGGCGAGTAAATGCATTCGCTTTCCCGCTAATAAGTACAAATTATTGGCTTAATGCATGCTGTTCGTGTAGTATTTTATGCGTTGCCAAAGTTTCAGCTGCAGCGTCAATGTGCAGGCGAAGGATTTCGTAAAGTATGTGCAAGGACTTGCTTGTTTACTTTTATGTTACAGCTCGCTAATGATGAAGATGATGATGATAATGGAAACCGCATTAATTGTAGTCTTTTTGATAGTTTAACGAAAATAAGAAGATATGAAAATACGAAAATATGAAGATATGAAAATATGAAGATATGAAAATACGAAAATATGAAGATATGAAGATATGAAAATAAGAAAATATGAAAATACGATAATATGAAGATATGAAAATACGAAAATACGAAAGTATGAAAATACGAAAATATGAAGATAAGAAAATACGAAAATATGAAAATACGAATATATGAAGATATGAAATTACGAAAATATGAAAATACGAAAATATGAAGATATGAAAATACTAAAATACGAAAGTATGAAAATATGAAAATATGAAGATAAGAAAATATGAAAATATGAAAATACGAAAATAACAAGATATGAAAATACGAAAATACAAAAATATGAAAATACGAAAATATGAAAATAACAAAATATGACAATATGAAAATACGAATTATGAAGATATGAAAATACGAAAATATGAAAATAAAAAAATGTGGAAATATGGAAATACGAAAATACGGAAGTATGAAAATATGAAGATAAGAAAATACAAAAATATGAAAATACTAAAATATGAAAATACTAAAATATGAGAATATGAAAATAGGTAGATATGAAAATATGAAAATACGAAAATAACAAGATATGAAAATACGAAAATACAAAAATATGAAAATACGTAAATATGAAAGCACGAAAATACGAAGATATGAAAATACGAAAATATGAAAATAAGAAAATACGACAATATGAAAATACGAATTATGAAGATATGAAAATACGAAAATATGAAAATAAAAAAATGTGGAAATATGAAAATACGAAAATACGGAAGTATGAAAATATGAAAATATGAAGATAAGAAAATACAAAAATATGAAAATACTAAAATATGAAAATATGAAAATACGAAAATAGGTAAATATGAAAATATGAAAATAGCAAGATATGAAAATACGAAAATATAAAAATATGAAAATACGTAAATATGAAAGCACGAAAATACGAAACAATTAAGATATTAAATATGAACATAAGAAAATACGAAAATATGAAAATAAAAATACACAATACACAATAATACAAAAATATGAAAATACGACAATATGAAAATATGAAAAAAAGGAAATATTGAAATAGGAAAATAAGAAAATATTAAAATACGAAAATATTATATCTACAGACCCTTTCGCATTCTAAAATTTTTACGGCAACTGAGGAAGGAAACCCTCTATATCAATCTATTGAGAAAAAATAATCATCATATACTAACTATCACATTCTACATATTTCTATCGTTTGAACCTGGATGGATTTTTTGTTGTTTCTAAAAGGGTTAACTGTTGCCTTAGCTGTTTTTGAAATACTCAAGATTTCCACCGCATTATCTTTAAGAACTTAAATTTTCAAATGAAGTTTCAATTTACTACAACTGCACTACCCTACACATACACACTTCTGCTCCAACACACACCTCTGCCCATCTTCATATCAGCTTTTCAAAAATATAGTAAGAGTGTACAACAACAAAATGCAATCTTATTTTAGAGTACCTACAGACATACGCATACAAACTTAGAGAGAGTGTGAAGAAAGAGAAAGAAAAAACAATGAAAATATTCTAACGTGAACAACTTCCTTATGGATGAATCCTAAAAAGGAAATTTGCATGCAAAATTGAATTTTATTAAAAACTTGCGCGACGACACACAATAACAACAAGAGCAACAGCAACAAAGATAGCAACAACGACAACAACAACCAAAGCAACATTAACCTAAACAACTACAGCTGCAGCATTCTTAACTATCAACATGGAACAACATGGAATGCATAGGATGTAGTATGAAGTAAACAGGCATACAAACAAACAAACAAACACATGCATGTAAAGTTTGTTATTAAAAACGCAAGATGGAAATCAAGAAGAAAAAGAAGAATAAGAAGAAGAAGGAGAAAGAAGAAGAAGAAGAGAGGTGAAGAAGCGAATAAGAAGAAGAAGAGAAAAAGGAGCAGTAAGGCGTATAAAAAGAAAGGCGAGAGATTTCTTAGAAATGCTAGTAGAAAGCCAACCCTTTTGCTTAGCAATTCACTTAAGTTTATTTTCGAGTACGAGTACATCGAAAGGAAACTCTATTACTGGCATACCCATAAGATATCTGCGTGCATAGCATCCAGCAAAAGCACCAACACACAACACACGCATAAAAAGGCATAGTTAAGACAAAAGAAAGTCAAAGAAAGCCAAAGTGAATGAGTGAAGTGAAGGAAGTGCCTTATTATGCATAACTAAATACATAAACCGCCGTGGCCGCTGTGGTGCAGTGGGTAGAGTGCTCGCCTGCTATGCCAGAGGTCTCGGGTTTAAACCACGGTCCGAGCCAAACAAATTTTTCTAATTAGTAAAAATCCAATTATTGGGTTTTTTAAGAGCAGCGGTCACCTCTCGGCAGTGGGCGGCATACCCTCCGAGAGTATTTCTGCCATGAAAAAGCTTCTCACAAAAAATGCATTCGCCGTTCGGAGCCGGCATAAACTGTAGGTCCACCCAATTAGTAGGAAAAACAAAAAGGAGCACACCTCGAATTGGGAGAGAAGCTCGGCCATAAAACTCGTCAGAGTTATAATAGCGCCATTGTATTATTATAAATACATAAACACACACACATACATATGTATGCATATTTAAATTGAAAAATATGTACATAAATCTATGAAATTAAGTAGAGGAAGGAAGCAGTGAATTTTGTTTAGCCTAGAACGTGAATGGAGAGTAGGTACAACTTGCTGAGAAAAATGCTAGACTCTTCACCTTTAACGTACACACTTAAATTAAAAAAAAATTAAATATGATAATTGAAAAGATGAAAATGTGGAAATATCAAAATATCAAAACTAAAAAGACGAAAATACGGAAATATTAAAACAAGAAAATAAGAAAATACAAAATATGAAAATACGAAAATATTAAAACAGGAAAATATTATAATATGGAAGTACGAAAATATGAAAACATGAAAATATCAAAATATCAAAACTAAAAAAGACTAAAAAGACGAAAATACGAAGATATTAAAACAAGAAAATAAGAAAATATGAAAATATGATAATATTAAAACAAGAAAATGTGATAATATGAAATTACGAAAATATGAAAATATGAACATATGAAAATACGATAATATGAAAATGTGAAGATATGAAAATATGGCAACATGCAAATACGAAAATATGAAAATAAGAAAATACGAAAATATGAAAATATGATAATATCAAAATGTGAAAACAAGAACATCTGAAAATATGATAATATGAAAATATGAAAACACGAAAATATGAAAATACGAAAATATTAAAACAGGAAAATATGAAAATATTAAAACAAGAAAATATGATAATATGAAATTACGAAAATATGAAAAAGTAAAAAGGAGAACATATGAAAATACGAAAATACGACAATATGAAAATACGAAAATAGGAAAATTTAAAAAGGAGAACATATGAAAATATGAAAATACGACAATATGAAAATTTGAAAGTATAAAAACATTAAAAACAAGTAAGGAAGCCTAAGTTCGAGTGGAATCGAACATTAGATACTCAGCTGTATGCTTTCATTGTTTGTTTGCGTTTGATGGAAACACGGTGTATTTTATATGAATCGAGTGCCGCATAAAGTGGGCGCAGCCACGCCCATTTTCAAAATTTCTATCAGCCATCCAACTAAGCATATGAATATTATTCTTTGTACAAAATTTCATTCCTTTATGACTTCCAGTTACAAAGATGCCACGTTACAAATTCCCAAAGGGTGTTCCAGAAATATCTTTGTTAAAAAGTAGGCGTGGTCATAAACTGATTTCAATAAATTTTTGCGTGTCTATTAACACAAGTTATAAAAGTGTATAAACCAAGTTTCGTCATAATATCTCAATTATTTGTCGAGTTATGTGCCCCGAAATCTCGTTGATTCCTGAAAAGAGGCGGTGCACGCCCATTTTCCGAAATTTTTCTATTTTTTGTTTCCGATCTATTGTAGAACTCATGCCACAAAATTTCAAAGAATTATCTTTATATTTGACAAAGATATCGCTTAAAATGTTTTTATTAGGCCACTTTATAATACCCATATATAAAAGTGGGCGTGGTCGTCAACCGATTTGGCTAAAATTTTCAACATGTATTACCACAAGTAATAAAAGTGTACACACCAAGTTTCATCATTATATATCAATTATTTGTCGAGTTATGGGCTCAGAAATCTCGTATATTCCAGCTTCTAAAAAGAGGCGGTGCCACGCCCATTTTCCAAAATTTTTGTGATTTTTGTTTTATGTCCGTAGTTAGACTCCTGCCATAAAATTTTAATGATATATCTTTATATTTGACAGAAATATCGCTTAAAATGTTTTTATTAGGCCCCTTTATAGTTCCCATATATAAAAGTGGGCGTGGCCGTCAACCGATTTTCACAATTTTCCGTCAAAACATTTGTCTAAATAAGTACATCAGGCATACCAAATTTCATCGTTATATCTTCAACGGTTTCTGAGTTATGACATATAAAACTTTCAATGTTTGACCCTTAATAAGTGGGCGTGGCACCGCCCATTTTCCAAAATTTCATCAAATTTCTTCCTAGGGGCGTGAGTTCAACACGTGGGTAAAATTTCATCGCTCCAGCTATATTAGTGACTGAGATACCAAATTTCCGATTTTTTCTATATAGGAAAAGTGGGCGTGGTCATGGTCCGATTTCGCCCATTTTCAATACCAACCGTCCCAGTCTCGATACCAACTTGCATTTCAAATTTCATCAAAATATCTCAATTTTTGCGCGAGTTAGAGTATTTACAGACGGACAGACGGACAGACGGACGGACAGACGGACGGACAGACGGACGGACGGACATGGCTCAATCGATTTCTCTTTTCACCCTGATCATTTTGATATATATAAGTCTATATCTGTCTCGATTATTTCATTCTGTTACAATCCACCGTTATGTGATTAAAACTATAATACTCTGTGTACTAGTACAGCTGAGTATAAAAAAGCGTATGGAATTTGTTGCATATTTAAAGGCGTCACATTTTCAAATTTTTCTCTGAGCATAAGTCTATTGATTTTTTACGACCCTTTTTTTACCCTTTGTCGACCCTTTGTCGACCATGCAACATTTCATCCAAAAAAAGGATTAAAAGGGCTCGAGGGAGCTCATGGCTTAAAATATTCTACAAAATTAAATTTATTTATTTATTTTTTTATTTATTTATTTATTTATTTATTGATTTATTTATTTATTTATTTATTTATTTATTTATTTATTTAACATACTACATAGTAGGGTAAGACAAAGTCTTTTCAATGTCGATATTTCACAAATGAATTACAGAAATTTTCTTATAAAACTAATTAAAAATTAACTTAAGTTAAAAGTAGTATTTATTAAATTTGCAAAATTTTGGATGATTTCTTTTTTCTTAAAAAAGGGTTAAAGTACAATATTGTATAGAAATGTGTTATTAGTAGACATATTTTAAAATTTCACGAACATTAATTTCATAGAATACTTTAACCCTCTAGCACTCCTACGAAGCGGCCGCTTTAACCCCTTTTTAACAAAGTTCGAAAAAAGTAGTATTTTTAAGGTCGCTAGAGGGTTAAAATATTCTAGAAAATTGTGCACCACAAAATTTCACTAGCGGTCTGCTCAGACAAAATCTTTGTACAATGAAACTAAAAAGTGGTCTTTCATACTTTTTAGGAAATATTCAGCCCCGAGAAAACTTTTATTTTTTTCTTTAACAAAATCCTATACATAAGTACACGTACAAAAACAATCTATTTATCGCTTTGTTTCTGCTTCAGTAGAATTATTTTACATTGGGTCACATTTCACGCCATTTGATTGATGCACGCGTAATTTCGCTGTGTTTGTGTGTGGCTGAGTCTGTTGTGTTTTGTTTGTAATTAAATATTAAAATGTAATGCAATTCTATGCCTAGTCCTTTTATGTATGCAAATGTGCGTGGTAAAACACGATTACGCAGCATTCAATGTGTGGCAAAATTTGTACTTGTGCTGCCTCTGCCGAATTGTTGTTGTTGTTGTTGAGTATAAATGAGCAGCTGTAGCTGGCATTTTTCGGGGAAAGACGCTTAGCGGAAAAGTGCCACAAAGTGGGTTAGACAATTTTTGGAATATACATATACATATACATATAATTAAATTATGTATTTTCTGTTTGTTTTTCGTTAATTTAAAATTTGTATGTATATTTTGCCATTTCATTAAGCCGAAATTTCCTAATTTTCTCTGATTTTAATCTGAATGCCTACAACAGCAATAAAGTCGAATAAACGAAGCTTGTTTCTTGAAATTGGCATATTACAACATATTATTTTTGCTCACAAGCGAAAATTTTTCCCGAAATGCATTTACGTTCATGTTGCGGAGTGTCGATAGAAACGTCAATTTAAGGCGTTAAGAAATCACTCACAATTCGATAAAAAAAAAACCAAAGAAAAGTTGATAATAAATCGTTAAAAATGTGAATGAAAATCTCAGGCAGAAACTCGATAAAAAATCGATGAATATTTCAAAAAAAAAAATCCGATAACATACAGAAAATGATGGGAAATCGATATTAAATTTATAAAGTGTGCATTAAAATTGATATGATTTCATTAAAATTCGTTATCAGTTTTCTATAGAAATTTATAAAAAAATAATCTTAAAGATTTCGATTAATTATTGGAAAAAACTAAATAAAAATCGATAACATTTCCATTAAAAAAATCGTAAGGAATTAGCGATTACAATATATACTTTCATGAGAAATTAAACAAGAATTCTCGGAAAAAATTTTTAAAAGAAATTATTGTTGAAAATTTCGCTAAATTACCGAAAAAAATTAATTCAAAATCGATAACACTTCCATATAAAAAAATAGGCAGGAAGAATGGGCATTAGAATCGATTCCATAACAATTTTCTATAAAAATTGATAAAAATTATAATCGTTGAAATTTTCGATAAAATATCGAAAAATAATTAAAAATCGATAATATTTTCATAAAGAAAATTGTAAGATATGAGGGATTAAAATATATACTTTGATGAAAATACGATAACAATTCTCTATAAAAACTGATAAAAAATATAATCGTTAAAAAAATTCAAAAAAATTTCGAAAAAGATAATTAAAAATCGATAAAATTTCCATAAAAAAATAATCATCCAATCAATCAAATTCAAATAATCGTGGAAAATATCAATAAATTATCGACAAAAAAATTTATTTAAAATCGATAACATTTCCATAAAAAGAAATATCAGGAAGTGAGGGTATTGAAATTGATACAAATTCATATAAAAACGATAACAATTCTCTATAAAAATTTACAGATAATAAGATCTTTGAAAATTTCGATAAATTATCGAAAAAATGGATAAAAATCAATAACATTTCTATAAGAAAAATTTCCTATAAGAAAGTGCGAACAAAATTCGATAAATTATCGATAACAGGCGCATGAAAAGCGATTACAATTACATAACAAGTCGAATAAAGGGAAATTCGATGAAAAAATCGATAACTTGTCGAAACCAAACACTATAAAAAAAATCAAGGATGAAACGATAAATAAAAAAACAGTAAATATAATGATAAAAAAATAACGAAGGAAACGAAAGAAAATATATTAAGAAACGATACTAATCGATAATTGATAGCATTCGGTAGTAATCGATTATTAATCCATTGAAATTCCATCAAAACTCGAACAAAACACAAGTGATGCATAAAGTCCACTCCCAACTCAATTTTAATTCGACGTTGTTGAGATTATAGCGTCGCATGTTCTAACTTAAACTTACACAGAAGCAATCAAGCATTAAATTAATAAAAACTTGTACTTCGAAAACCTCATATTTAGTCACAAGTTTCAATATCTCAAATATTGAAGCGAAATAAACTAACTTTTTAGTAAAGGAAAAATAAAAGAAATTACATAAACTTTCAAATAGCAATTAGTGAGAAGAAAACGTAAAAAAAAGAAGAAGATAAAGTAATAGTAGTCAAACAAAAAAAAAAGCGAAAAAGGAAGTGCAACAGATTGAATTGCAAAAAAATTGCCAATAACATTTCATGCGCTAATTAATTCATTACGCAAAAAAGGCAATTCATCAAAGCGATAAATGCGAATGAGCAACGTGAAAGGAGCGCTCGGTGGGTGAGCAGGTAAACAGAATAGAGCGCCGCGGCTGGTTGGGTGCATGCAAC
This sequence comes from Urophora cardui, assembly GCA_960531455.1. Classification (NCBI taxonomy): domain Eukaryota; kingdom Metazoa; phylum Arthropoda; class Insecta; order Diptera; family Tephritidae; genus Urophora; species Urophora cardui. Next base: position 16,418,277 of record OY482670.1, on the reverse strand, counting down.
ACAGCATGATGATGATGTTGATGATGATGATGCAGAGCCATGCAACATGTGGCGCATGAATACATAATTTTCTTATGAAGATGCACAAACACACAAGCAAACATACATACATACTAACACGTGCACAAAAATAGAGATTGATGCGATGCAATCAAGACGATGCTGCTGATGATGATGAAATCAATAAAGTTGTAGCAAGGCAAAAAAAAAGCAAAAAAAGAAAAACAAACAAAAACAAAAAGAAAAAATAAAAAGAAAAAGAAAAGGAAAAAGAAAAAAAGGAAAAGGAAAAGAAAAAGAAAAATAAAAAGAAAAAGAAAAGGAAAAAGGAAAAGGAAAAGGAAAAGGAAAAGGAAAAGGAAAAGGAAAAGGAAAAGGAAAAGGAAAGGAAAAACAAAACGAAAACGAAAACAAAAACAAAAACAAAAAGAAAAAAACAAAAACAAAAAGAAAAAAATGCATAAAAAATGAGAATGTTGCACAAAAAAGGATGCTCAAGAATGTGAAAAAAATTTAAAAAAAAATTACAAAGCTATGAACGGAAATGAACCGACAGAGGTCAGTGCGCGCGCGCTTAATGAAAATCTAATTGGCAAAAAGGCGCAAAGCAAATCAAATAAACTAGAAAAACGCAATAAAAGAATATAAAGAACAGGTGAAGGTGCAGAAAGTTTGGGGTAAGGTAAAATTGAGACAGAAATAATGAAAAATGTTTTATGCAGGAAATTGAGCGCTGCGGAAGTGAGCAAACACGTTTTAATAAATCAAAGTACCATTTGTGTGTGTGTGTGTGTGTCTGGAACATTGGCGGAACATGACTCAAGAAAAGACAAACAAGCAGAGAGTTGACTGAAGATGCTAGAGATGAGAGAAACTGCGATTTTTCGATATCTGTGATTTCGGTGATTGCTATTTTTAAATCACTGCGATTTTAAACTGCTATTGTGATTGCATGGACTGCTATAAAATCATCAGTTACCGGTAGAGATTAATTTAGCGTTTTCTGAGCGATATAACCTGTCTTCATTTTATGTTAACAAAATGATAGCAATAACAACGTATTCCGCAGTAATTTCGCTGTGTGTAAACATTTTTCAAAGATAAATTGTAAATTCAATAATTTTTTTTTTTCTTATATTTCAATATACGTATGTGGTCTGCTCAAAAGTATAAACAAAAAGAAATTTATAATGCTTTTGCGATTGCGATTCACATAGGTGAACTGCTTACTTGGTACATCGATAGCAGTTCCCAATAAGTAGTGAACTGCTATTTTGAAAAAGTGATCGCAATTGCGATTTGCGATTTTTTATTCACAGTGAAAAAATCACCGTTTGCGATATATCGCTCATCACTAGAAGATGCAGAGGAGAGGTAGGCAGCCAGCCACTACGCGGCAGTAAACGCTATGACTAGCTCCAGCTGATGGCACATGTATGGATAAAAGCAATCTCGAAACTCTTTAGCCGAGAAACAAAGCAAAGAAGATTCAGCCTTTCAAGGCGATGCGTTTAAAAAGTTTCTTCGAATACCAACGCATTCGTAAGTTGTGGTTATATAGAGCCAACCACAGATCCAGGTGTGGGAAAAAATGTATATCGATTTTGAAAGTTTATTTTGGAAACTCTATGTTGTGGTTCATCGATCGCTTAAGATATTCGAAAAGTTTTTGGATTATAATTGCAAAGGGAGGTTGGTTGGTTGGTTTGTTAGAGTGGCGAGTCTAACTGACCCTAATTAACGCCAAAGTACCATTTTTACACGACGTGACTCGTGATTAAAGGACCAGTTAAAAAATAGAAACTAAAAGTAAATAAGCAATTCTGAAACCAGAGCAATTACTACGCCCTATATCCAACCTGTTGAGTACAAATATTTAGAAAGCCCCTCAGGCCTGACGTCCTTGAGTTCTGAGAGGTTGTCGAAGAAAGGTTTCACAAGGAATTTCATTCTGCATTGGCAGCACGAAGGATACACGCATTGCAGGTGCTCCACCATCTGTTCCATCACATCACACGAAGATTTGTGGTGCAGAGCTCACACCCTGCATACATCCTTGACTTTAGCAGTCTCAGCATAAATTGGCTGGGCAAGCCTATGTATGTGTGAAGCAGTCATAAGCCCTTTGTGTAAATTTGTTTTCTGTATTATCTGAGTCATTGCATATGTGCATATGTACATATGATTAGTGGGGGAAGTGAGGGTAGTGGTGGTTTTTCAATTCGAAATGTCTACTTACAGCTTACAATGTAAACGGAATTGTGTACAATCCGCCTACATTCACATTACAAGGTAAGCTAAGGTATATTCGATCTGCCTACATACAGCTTAAAATGTAAGCGGAATTGTATTCAGTCCGCCTACGTTCACCTTACAAGGTAAGCGAAAGTAGATTCGAGGTGCCTACCAACAACTTACACTGTAAACGGAGTTGTATTCAGTCCGCCTACATCCACCTTACAACGTTGGCGAAGTAGGATTCGAACTACCTACCTACAGCTTACAATCTATACTAGTTAGTGATATGCTCATTGGATGAACACCTTACTACCCTGATTACTTTGTATTTAACGTGTAGGCGTTCACTCTACATTTGCGGCCATGTATATGAAAATGTATAACAGATCTGTATATGAGGTGGTGTGCATTACAGCTTTAAATGTGTGCATAACTTAATCGATTCTGTAAGCAACATTTTCGTCACTGGATCAGCTCTTTAAGGCGCACGAAGATACACTCACAATTTTCTGCTTCATTTGTATGCAAGATTTCATGCAAAGGCCTTTTTTCTCGATTGCATACAAAATGCCTTTATTATACCTTTCATGAGAATAAAATGGTATTATAACTTTGTGCCGAAAATCAAATCTTGAAAGTACTAGAAGGAGGCGTAACAGACCCATCAATATATATACCGATATAATCAGAATCATGAGCTGAGTCGTTTAAGCCATGTCCGTCTGCCCGTCCGTCCGTCCGTCCGTCCGTCCGTCTGTGTGAACGCAAACTAGTTCCTCAGTTTTTGAGATATTTGATTGAAATTTGGAACACGGGTGAGTTTTGATACTCAATCGATCATTTGTCGGAATTGGCCGAATCGGACCACTATAACATATAGCTCCCATACAACCGATTGTTCAGATATACACATTTTGGGATATAACTTCTCCCTTTTTACAGCTAAGGACACGAAACTTTGGGGTATTTGTACCCATATTGACCCAGGGAAGGTTACCGAAAATTATCAAGATCGCACCACTATAACATATAGCTGCCATACAACCGATTGTTCAGATATACACATTTTGGTGTATAACTTCCCCATTTAAACAGCTAAGGACATGAAATTTTGAAGTATTTGTACACTTGTTGGCCTAAATAAGGTTACCGAAAATTGTCCAGATCGAAGCACTATAACATATATCTCCCATACAACCGATTGTTCAGATATGTACATTTTGGGATATAACTTCTCCATTTTAACAGATAATGACATGAAACTTTAAAGTACTTGTACCCATATCGGCCCAAATAGAGTTACCGAAAATTGTCAAGATCAGACCACTATAACATATAGCTCCCATACAACCGATTGTTCAGATATACACATTTTATCGTATAACTCCTCCATTTAAATAGCCCAGACACCATTTTTTCTAATAAATCGTTCCATAGGTTAGGTTAGGTTGAGGTGGCTGTCTCCGCAATTCATGAAAGCGGGGACACACTTAGGCCGAGGTGGCCCATTGTGATACCACACGGGAGCCCTAGCTCCTTATCCCTGTTTACAAACCTTTCCGGAAAAATTAGATTCGAAAGTATGATAAGATTAGATGCCCGTTAAGCTAAACCAGCGCGTTTGTTTCATGAAGCGCAGAAAATCTAGTGTCCTTGCATTTTCCATCTCCGCCAGGCACTCGAAAAAGTGTTTATGGAGAAAGCGGTACCTGGATTGCGACAGTGCGGGGCAGTGGCATAGATAGTGCTCAACACTCTCTATTTCCTCCACGTCCCTGCAGCTGCGGCAGAAGTCGTTTTTATATAGGCCCATGCGAGAGGCGTGAGTGCCCATAAGACAATGGCCTGTTAGAAGTCCCACCAGCGGACCTATAGAGAGCCGATTCAGATGCAGCACCGATGCAGACCTAGCCTCATCCAGTCTAGGCCAGATTTGCCTAGAAATCACACAAGTTGACTCCCTGGCCCATCTAGCGTTAGCCTGTTCAATGGAGCGAGATCTCAACCAGTGCTTGCATGAGTTAAGCGGGGGGCCAACCCATGTCGCAGATGTGATATCCTGCAAGCTTGTGCTCTCCCTTGCCAACTCATCTGAAATGCAGTTGCCCCGAACGTTGCTATGGCCTGGAACCCAAATGACGTTAAGGTCGCACCTTTAGGCTAGTTTGTTCAAAGACACCCTACATTTCATTGCAACTATAGATGTAGCATTGTTACTCTGTAAGGATTTTATGGCAGCTTGGCTGTCAGAGAAGATTTTGATAGAATTTATGTCTGGCAGATCTGTCAGGCGACGAGCTGCTTCCCATATGGCTATGAGCTCAGCCTGATAGACGCTGCAGTGATCAGGTAGGCGCAAACTTACTTTCAGATGAAGCTTTTCGCAGAAAAACCCACTTCCAACTCTATTGTTCAATTTAGAGCCGTCCGTGTAAATGTGCAGTGTATTAGGGTCGGGATCCCCCAAGTTCTTCCACTCGCTCCTCTCCGGGATTCTTGTGGAGAATTTGTTATCCCAACAGAAGGCTGGTATTGCATAGTCCAGCTTTAGAAAATTGGCAGGGACGTTACTAAGAATTTGAGCATGCCCGAATCTGGTGTCCCTCCAGGGTTCGGTTGCATTGAGCCTTGCCGCGTTGCAGCTGGCAATGAGTTTCCCCTGTATATCCGTGGGGAGAAGAAATAGGATGGTTTCGAGAGCTTTAGTTGGGGTGGAGGGAAGGGCTCCGCTAATAAGCATGGAAGCCATTCGCTGCACTCTAGTTAATTTGCTCTTATTGGTTTCGAGTTCCAGTGCTGGCCACCATATGGTGACTGCATAGAAGAGAATAGGACGCACTACCGCTGTGTACAGCCAATGGACGATTTGGGGGTTAAGTCCCCATCTCTTGCCTATCGCTGATTTACATGCGTAAAGTGCTAGCATGGCTTTTTGGGATCGTACTTCTACGTTCCGTTTCCAGTTTAAAAATCGTTCCATAAATAACCCACAAAATTGAAATTATAAATTATACTAAATCAGGCTATGTACAACATACATATGTAGGTAGCTTTTCATTTCCCCACTCATGAAAGGTATGAAGTCTTCGGTACGGCCGAAGACAGCAGCGCTCTTACTTGTTTATTATTATTATTGTGCATAACACCCAACGTACATTGCTCAATGCGGAATTTCTCTTTTAAAATTTGTGTTATTAATTTTTTCTTTTTTTTAATTTTTTGTGAATTTTTCTTCTTTCTCATTTTGCCTCCACAATTTTTCCCCTTTGTCTGCTTTTACCTCTGTGTGGCATGCAGAAATGGCAGTAAGTGGGCATACTTTTGCTGCCTTTAACACAATTCCATACAACAACAACAAAAATCTGAATTGCGCGAAAAAAGTCAACGTGATTTCATGATGAATTGCAAGCGCAAATGCAGCAGCTGCTGCCGGGCGATGGAAAATGCGTCAAAACAAGCACGACATAATGAAATGGAGAGCGAAGTGGCACGCTGAAAAGTCCCAGCAAGGCTGTGGCACTTACTTTCCTACAATTCATTCCTTGTCCTTCCTCTACTGAATTTAACAATCACTTACATACCTCTTTTGTATTTTTATTTCCTTCACCTTTCTTATTACCCTTAGAACAGAATGGAATGTAATTGCGATAGGCCGGGAAAAACTTTGTCTTTCCCAAGCACTCAGACATATTTACTATTTGTACATAATAAGGTCTTTACAAAGGAACAGCATGTAGAGAAAAGGTTGCATAGTGGAATCACAGTTCCTCTGCAAACTTCTCAGATTCGTTAATAAATTTGAGAAGTTTATCGAGTGTTAGCGTATGCGCATCCGCCATTCTCAGTACATTTGAACCGAGAATGCGCAATCTTAGTCTAGCGAAAGCCAAACAGGTGCAGAGAAAATGCTCTGTGTGGTCGTCGTCGTCCTCCACGTCCAGACAAGATAGACATAATGAGCTGACGATGCTGCCTATGGTGACCGGTGTGCTATCTCCATGGTGTGTGTCCTGTAATCGCCCCCACAAGTGCCCGAAGCTCCCTTCTTATTCTGTGCTTCAGGAGGAAGTTTGATACGTCCATTAGGCCGTCTCGCCTTATATGGACCAAAAAAAGTCCACCGTACGCCCCCCCATATGATTTCTCTTTCGAAAATATTTCTAGAAAAAATTTTATTTTATTTTTTGGACACCGCTACACAGTAAAAATTTTAGTTTAATTTTAATACCATTTTGGTATTTATATATAACAATGCCTAAAAGCATAAAATTAAAACCAGAGATGTAGAATGATTATTATTTCATTTTGAAATTATAAAAAAGTCTTACAAATTTTCTTCAGAATCATAAAAGTCTTTTGATAATATTTTTTTCCTGATGAAAATGATAGAAATCTTCTATAATTATTATTCAGAAACTTATATTTTAAAAATCTTTCCATAATAGTTATTTCAAATATATATTTTTTAAGTCTTCAAAGACCTTTATATTGAGACAAATTTGAAAAAAGTCTTTGCGTAATAATTATCAGTAACGAATTGTTTTTTATATCTTCAAAGACTTTTTCATTGAGACAAAGTTCAAAAAAAGTCTCAGAAAATTTCCAATAACTTTCATATAAGTATAAAATAAAAATAACTTTCATATAAGTACTTCAAAATTCAAGCAAATTTCTAATTTGAAATTGTATGAAAGATTTTTATCGAAGATGTAAAAAATAAATTTGTTACTCAAAATAATTACTTAAAGATATTTTTGAAATTCGTCTCAATGAAAAAGTCTTTGAAGACTTAAAAATAAATTTGTTACTCAAAATAATTACTCAAAGACTTTTTTCAAAATTTGTCTCAATATAAAAGTCTTTGAAGATATAAAACAAAATTTCTCATTTATAATAATTACAAAACGACTTAAAAAAATATCTCAGAAATAACTATTATATAAAGACTTTTAAAATATGTTTCTTTCAATAATAGTTATTTTTTGATTTTTATTTTTTCTCTTATAATAATTACAACTCTGATTAAAACCATTTTGGTTTAAAAAAAAAGAAGAGAATATTGAGAGACAGAAATTATTCTTGGTGTCAAATTAATACTTTCTTGGAATTAAATCAAAACCAAATTTTCATTATTTTTAGAATATTTCTGGTATTAAAAATAATTGAAATGGTATAAGATCAATCCAAAATTGGAATAAATTCTATACTTTTATGGAATTAAATCAAAACCAAATTTTGATTATTTTTATAATATTTTTGGTAATAAAAATAGTTTAAATGGTATTAAATCTATCCGAAAATTGGAACAAATTTTATACTTTTTTGGATTTAAAAATAAACCCCCATAAAATTTCCAGTGGATATACTGCAAATAACCCATTATCCCAAAGATTAATGAGAAATTGAATAACGTTAACATAGTTTATTTACATAAAAATCCAAAACAGTAGTAGCAAACACTAAAGTACCTTATATATCGAGCCCTAATCCTCATAAAAGTGTATGCAACGAAAAGTAAATTTTACTGGACACAGTTTTTTAATTCGTTTTGCATACAGTTTGTATGCAGCCTTGAAACTTATTTAGTCTCCAACTTCGAAACTGCACATTTCACAGCCATGAAATTTTGGGAGTTGATGCATGTGATAGTAAATTGGTGATTTCCATGAAAAAGCTGAAATCGATAATTTTGTTGGATACACTTTTATGGCGGTTACGGCTCGATATATATACATATTGTCACTTTTATACTAATATTTTGCAGATGTCCAGGGAAATTTCCGCACCGTCGCGGTTCTTGCAGTGATACTGCCTTATGACTGAAGCTGCTTATGACTGAAAAAATAAAGCAAAATTTACCCTCATGATATTTAATTAATCTCCTGCATTACTTATTTGATACCATTATTAGATTCGGGCCATTTATTTGAGTATATTTGATTACTCCTCTGGATTACAGGTTTGAAAACATTTTGTTTGATTTTATTTTTACTTTTTTCTGATAATTTTTTTTTTTTATATTTTTTTTGGCTTTGATTTCAAACCAAAAATATTTTGTTGCTAATATAATTGAGAAAGAGAAATTTTTTTATACTTTTCAAGATTCGTTTTTAAACCATAAATGATTAAACTTCTTTAGAGAGGATTTTAATACTTTTCAAGACTTTATTTTGAAACTATTTTGGAATAAATAAAATTGTAAAACTTCTCATAGTTAAAAAATAAGACTTTTTAGCATTAAAATTCAAATTTAATTCCGAGAATGATAAAATTAAATACCAAATCATATTAGAAATAAACTAATTGTTTACTGTGTAGATGTCACTAAAATTCATTTTTTTCATATCTTCGGTATTTATGGTCCGATGCCTAAGTTTGATACACCAGTCTCTTTGGCGTGAGAGGAGGGTTTCCAGTTTCTAATTGCATTAACCCTATGTGCGCCATTGGAGTCACTTCCACCCAGTACTTAGTGTACACTACCTTAATGTAACTTTTTTTTTCGGAATGTTAAACGTCGTTAAAAAGCATTAATCTTTTGCAAAAGAAGTATTTTGATCGATTCAGTAGAACCGGAAATAAATCACATTTAACATTCCGAGGAGTATAAGTTTTTCGCTTCCTGTGGTCTTTTAGGTTCATTTTACACCGATTTTTAAACGGTTTTATTTAGCTCACCCCGTTTGTTTTATTGTTGGGTCAAATTTAGTAATTCAAATTTCACCCTCTTCCTGTCAACCGATTAATCTGAAATTTTGTACGCATGTATAACCCCGATGACAATGCAATATTATGAAAAAAAAAATTCCGATAGGTGGCGCGTGGGTCGCTATATTTACAAAAATCGCATTTATGGTCCGATTTGGCTGAAATTCGGAACATGTATTACTACCTTGAAAAGAAATATTTTCTTTAAAAAAAACTTCCGATAGGTGGCGCGTGGGTCGCTATATTTACAAAAATCGCATTTATGGTCCGATTTGGCTGAAATTCGGAACATGTATTACTACCTTGAAAAGAAATATTTTCGTAAAAAAAAAATTCCGCTAGGTGGCGCGTGGGTCGCTATATTTACAAAAATCGCATTTATGGTCCGATTTGGCTGAAATTCGGAACATGTATTACTACCTTGAAAGGAAATATTTTCCTAAAAAAAACTTCCGATAGGTGGCGCGTGGGTCGCTATATTTAGAAAAATCGCATTTATGGTCCGATTTGGCTGAAATTCGGAACATGTATTACTACCTTGAAAAGAAATATTTTCTTCAAAAAAAATTCCGCTAGGTGGAGCTGAGATCGGGGTAATTAAAACTGAAAATCCTATTTGCAGGGACTACGTATATAGGCGTTGGACTGCAATAAACTAACGGGCAAGAAACCTTGCAATAATGAAGCACTAAATGAATTAAACAGAATGCGAAATAAAAACTAAAAACTAGAAAATAAAAATAGGTAAAAAAACTTTTTAAGTTAAACAGTTTTATGTTATACATACATTGCAATGCTTAAGATAAATGTACTAAAACCAAAAAATAATAAAATAGATACAGTCGTGGGAATTATAAACATTTGCATAGACTAGACTAAAATAAAACCGTGGGGCACGTCAATTGTCTACAATCGTTGATTAAAATGTTTGTTTTGTAATGTTACACTATAATTAGGCAGTTGTTCAACCGACAACGATGGACGTGTGATAAGTAGGGCTAGAATGTGGAAAAAAGCGAGCAAGCTCGATTATAAGCGAGTTTTAGGGTTTCATAGTGGTGAGCGAGTAGTACTTTTATCACATGTTTTGTCGATTAAAGACAAACTACGAGCAGTGAAACGATTCCTCGTGTGAATGTCCAACGATAAACTAGTTGAAACATCTCTTTTATTAACATGGAGTGTATAACTATTGGAATTTCCATGAGCAAGAAAATAGTATGTAATTTCCTCACCGTCTGCGGGCCAACTGCCTAACGACGAATTAAACGATTCTTCTATCGCACATTAAGTCGATAATTTGTAGACAATTAACGTGCCCCACGATTTTATTTTAGTCTAGTCTATGCAAATGTTTATAATTCCCACGACTGTATCTATTTTATTATTTTTTGGTTTTTAGTACATTTATCTTAAGCATTGCAATGTATGTATAACATAAAACTGTTTAACTTAAAAAGTTTTTTTACCTATTTTTATTTCTGAAGAGACTCCCACTGAAATTTTATGACGAATCATTTTCTATAACGTTTTTACCCTCTAGCGACCTTAAAAATACTATTTCCTGACTATACTCTATTGCCTGACTGTATAAAAAGGGGTCGCAATAACCCTTTTTCAGGGGTGCTAGATGGTTAAAATGTTCTAGAAAATTACTCGGCGTAAAATTTCAGTAGGAGTCTCTTCAGAAAAAATCTTTGTAAAATGAACCTAAAAGACCGCAGGAAGCGAAAAACTTATATTCCTCGGAATGATAAATTTGTTTTATTTTCCGTTCTACTGAATCCATCGAAATACTTCTTTTGCAAAAGATTAATACTTTTTGACGACGTTTAACATGCCGGCGAAAAAAAAGTTACATTAAGGTGGTATAAACTAAGTACTGGGTGGAAGTGACCCCAATGGCGTACATAGGGTTAATACAATTATGAATTATAAACCCTCCTCTCAAGCCAAAGAGATTGGTGTATCAAACTTAGGGATCCGAAGATATGAAAAAATGGAATTTTAGCGACATCTAGCGGCGTCAAAAAAAAAATAAAATTTTTTTCCAGAAATGTTTTCGAAGAAGAAATCATATGGGAGAGCGTACGGCGAACTTTTTTTTCGCGATACGCTCTAACGTCTATGTTAAACCTTTTTAGAAAAAAATTTGTAATTTTATCTGGAATCATATCACCCTTACACAGTGTACTTTATTCCCATGTTCTTTACCGAAATTAAACTTACTTTTAACGCTCTATCTGCCACTCCTTGCTTTCCCTTTCTCCTTCCGCTTCTGCTTGTCTTCCTACTTCTCTGCGTTTTCTTCTTCTGCTTCACTTTGTATTGCAGCGGCAATTTGCCTATAACAACTTCACTCATTCGCTTGCAACCACAACAACAACAAAGCCATAACAATCGCCCTGTTCGATTTTATCATCAGCCAGCGCGTACAACAAACAAACTTGTAATGTTCACCATTGCGTATACTTGCCCTCGAAACTTAAGTTGTCATCACTGTGCCGCTGAGATTGATGAGTGCACAGAGTGAATGAAGTTTAGCGTTTGTGGCTGAAGCTGGGGTTAAAATTAAAGTTGAAGTTGCTGCCTGTGCGGACGTGAGTGAGTGAAATGACAGGTCAACGGTTGGCATGTGTTTGTTTGCTGTTGACAGCTTCAATTGCAGCAGCACCAAGTCAAGCCGTTGTACACTCACGGAAAAACAGCATTTTAAAATCAAAAATAAAATTTTTATTTTCATAATGCACGTTTTAAACCAAACCATTTTTATTTTTATGTTATGTTCAGACACAACCTTAATTGAACATTAAGAGCCTTCATTCAATTTTCAAGCCTAATGATTCTCAATTTACCGTACAAAAATTGACTAAGTTAATGCTTCATTAGAAATTAATGACTTCTTAATGAAGAACAATTCTGCATGCAACCCTGTTAAAAAGCTTGTTTCATAAGCAAAATGAAATGTCATGATCAGAGAAATGTCATTAGCGTCAGGGTCCACTAAACAGGTTGGTTCGTCAGATCAGCTGAATTCTTGTTCTTCTTCATCACCTATCAAATTTGTTTTTATTTGTGCTTATTCTATTCATGCATTCGTGTTTACGATTGGTAAAAGTTGTGAGCTGAATGTCAAATTATTTCGTCCTCCTTGCAGTTTTGACAGTTAGGTCACGAGAGTTTGATTTTCAGCTCACGGCGTATATGTGTGTATGTATCTTGAGCGGACCTGTTAAATGGGCCAAGTAAATTAAATATGTCTGGACACCAAATCTAGAAATGTTCAATCAAGCGCAATTGACTTAATTAATTTTTATGTCTGAACATGATATAACAATGAAAATTTTTAAACTAAAAATGAAATTTTTGAATTAAGAATGAAATTTTTGAAGTAAAAATGGATTTTGGATTTAAAAAGAAATATACTTATGTAAATTAAAAATGAAAATGAATGTTGATTCAAAAACTCGCTCTTTGTTCAAATTTTTTTGTGAGAAATCCAACAAAAACATTAATGAGAATCAATTTTTTTTTTATTTTGTTCAGGTTGATGTCATGGTTCGAATCCGGAGGAGAATATAAAATAAAGAGGAAAAGGGAGAATAAGGAGAATAAGAAATAAAGATAGCAAACAGTTAAGGCGAAGTAGAAAAGAAGAGGAGAACAAGCGGATGCTATATTTTTGTAGTTGGAACTCGGATTGAGAGAAGATGAAGAGAATGCCGTTGGATACAATTTCGAATCCGGAAGAGAAAATGATTTAGAGAAAATGATATAGAGAACACAGAAAATGATATAGAGAACACAGCAGCGTTTTTTTCTAACAGTGCTTACAATTAAAATAAACGTTTTTTAATTTAAAATGTTTTTTCTTGATTTAAAAATTTTACAATGAACATTTTTAAAATAAAAATGTTGGTATTTACATCACTTTTAAATACGTTTTTGCCCATTTTAAGCACGTTTTCATATGTTTTTATAATTTTTTTCCCTGACTGTACTCGTTGTATTGTGCTTGTTGTTGTTGTTATCATTATTATATGCTGTTGTTGTGCCTTCTTATGCGCCATGTTTTGGTTTTTGTTGCTGCGTTTACTGTTTGTTGCAACATACGCTGTGGTGATGCGCTGTTTTGCGCTGAGCTTGAGTTAATGAGGCGATTGTATATATCGCGTGGTAACGGGCACACTCGCTATTCGTTACTGCTCACTAGTTCTTCTTCTCACTCGTCACTTACCATTCGTCACTCGTCACTTACCATTCGTCACTCGTCACTTGCCACTCATCACTCGTTAAACTACCGCTTGAGGCAGCACTGTACTACTCAGTCTTCTCTTTTTTCTGCTTTTTACATTCGATTTCCCGCCACCATTCAAACATATTTTTTTTTTATTATTTTTTTTTTCAACTTTTCGCGCGCTCATCCTTTTCACGCACTTGAGCAATACACACAAGCAGCAAGCGACAAATAACACTTCTCACACTTTTTCTCACTGTTATATACATATTTACATACATACTTACACAACACTTAAAACTCTATTTAGACACCAAGTAAAGTGCTTGAACACCACTATGCTATACAAGTGATACTTAAAAAAGTGTCAATCGTTAGTATTATAACGAGTGGAGAGCATAGAGAGGAAATATGTTTGAAGCACTGATGCTTAGCGTTGGCAGCACTTTAACTTAGATGGACCCCGTACTCTTCAAATGTTAACTCAGATATCCTATATATCCTATCAGAACACCTCCAAAAAAGCTATGTCCTATTTAAGGTTTATATCAGAAGGTGATAACGCTTATTAAATAATAGCTGAAAATTCTAAGGGACATACCTACATAAATTGTATGGGAAAAGGCTTATAATGACGCTGATTTTGCTGCTTTGATTTCAGCAAGGCTAAGCACCACTCTCTCTCTCTCTCTCTCCCCCTCTCCCTGGGGCGAAACCTAATTCCAAAGGCTTATTCGCCATGGAAAATAAAGCTTAGATAATTTCTTATAATAAGTGCTAATGTGGTGTTCTTCGGAAGATTTATGGATCTTTGCGCGTTAGCGAGGACAAGTATCGACGGAAATTTAATGATGAGCTGTACGAGCTTTACGCACGTCGATCGACATTGTTCAGCAAATAAAACTGCAGCGGTTGCGTTGAGCAAGTTCATGCCCTGTGAGTGGATGAAGGCGCTCCGTGCCAGAAAGTATTTCTATTGAAACCCGTCAAAGGCAGAAGAAAAGGCAGACCTCTACTGTGTGGGGAAGATCAAGTGGGCAGCGGCGCGGCCTCCCTTGGTGCGTATTCCCAAGTGGCGCCATGCTGCACGAAGCAGAAAATAATTCCTGAATAATTTCTTATAATAAGGAATTATATGGAGTTTGAATACCTTATAGTAAGGCTTCTGTAAGGGATAATAAAAAGGCATTTTTTGTTTAGCTGCATAATTTTTGTAAGAGACAATCGAGCATGTGATCAGTGTTGCCACTGAAAAAAAATTTTACCGACCAAATTACCGCCCAAATCCGCCAAAAAAGGCCCAAAAATCAGAAGTCAACTTAAAATGGAATTACATATTTATTTTTAAATACATATGTACATACTAAGTAATCTTGACTCCCACTCATTTAATTCAGAACTAACACTAGACTGTCGCCGATCTCTAAAGGAGATGGCCAAACAGACCTGTAACTCGTGTAGGTCCCGGGACATAGGGATATCAATGGCAATTGTAGGGCGGATGAACTTGCGAGGCAGGGCACTACCGAGCAGGTTCTTCCATAAGGCATAGGTATGCCTTAGCCACAAACATGCTAATTCTTAAACAGCATGTCTATAAACTAGCAAGCGATAGATACAGATACAGATACAGATACAGAAGCCAGTATGTCGAACATCAAGGCAAATCTGGCAGAAATGGGTTCACAAGGGATCCCATCAAATAAGTACTCTAAGTAGAGATGACATCTCGAACCTTGTGGTGGTACTCACAGGACACTGCCTCATCGGGAAACACGCAGAGAGGCTAGGTGCACCCTACCGCAGATGCTGCATAAGCTGGAAAGATGATGAGGCGAGGAGACAATCGAACACCTCATCTGCCACTGCTTTGCTCGGCTCTTAACAGCGGCAGACAACGCTTTCTTGGGACTTCCTTCCTGGATAGCCTATGCAAAGTCACTAAAGTGAACTAGTTCACTGAAGAGAGCGCTCAACAAAGTGAACTAAATTTCCCAACTCTAATAGATATGCGAATAGTGTGTTTCGCTAAAAATAAAAGAACTTTACACGGGAAAGATAAAATGTTTAGCGTCCGAGAAATTGCATCCACTAAAAATATTCATTCATTTGGTCATTCGGACCAAAATTGATTTTAGCCGCCCAACAGCCCAAAGTAAATTTATCGGACCAGATTTGGTCCGAAAGGCCCAATTTCGGCATCACTGCATGTGATTACTCAAGACGCAATTTTTTACGCTCTGTTTGTGCTCTCTTTGCCAGATTTTGTGCTCTCTTTGCCATGTTTGGTCATAAAACTCAATTCTCTCTCTCTCTCTCTCTCTCTCTCTCTCTCTCTCTCTCTCTCTATTTGAGTTATGAACGCGTAACAGAAAATGAACTATTAAAATGTTTAGAGCAGAGCGAATGAGCGCATAACAGCAAGCAGCGCTGCCAGCGTATGCCGGCTTTTGCTTATGGATGTTTTTTGCAGAGAAGTCAGCCATTACCTAACTTAACATGCACATTGAAATCGGGGTTAACAGTGGCGCAATACTTAAGCTCGTGCTCCTCTATTAGAAAAATACCAATTGACAATCGATTTTAAAGCATCAAAAATTCAATTTGATTTCAAACTGCATTTGTTGCATTAAATTTAAGTGTAACTGCACTCACATAAACACACACACAAGCACAGAGTTCGAGAAGAACATACATAAGTGCACTTGGCGATACGCTTTTATGTTAAGTGTCTTTACGTGTTTACGCGTCGCTTGCTTGCTTGCTTGCTTGCCTTGAGGTGAGGGTGATGATGAGACATCATTATCGTAATTATTGAAATCGAGTGTAGCTGGGAGCAAAATAGCTACAACAACAACAAAAGTATATACAGTAACAGCAACAACAACAACAACAAACGCAGTAACAGTAACAACAACAACTGTTAATATTGCTTGCAAAAGAAATTCCCTCACTCACTGTCACATTCACTTACATACATACATACATATTGCCGTTTAAACTTCATAACAGCCTAAGTGAGACTTTCATAACCGCCTAAACGACATTTATGCCAAACATTAAAATTAAATTCCTGACGCTAAACGCTACGACTTCAGAGCTGAAAGGGACATTAAAAGTAAATATAGACCGGTCCGAGCTTCCCAAAGACCAAATTTAGTTTATGGATCAATAGAGCTGGACAACAGGAGTTAAAGTTGGGTCAATCTCAATTTTGGCATAGGTGCTTATGAAAGTTTTACTTAGGCGGTTATGAAGTTTAAGCAACGATATTTATACCTTCTTTCCTCAATGCTAAGCGTTTCCCCCAGTTTTATTCTTATTTTAAGCTTAACATGCTGACACGAAGGAAAGTGAGTTCAATAAATGATCTCAAAATCTTATTTCGCCACAATACTTATTTGCTATTTGTCGTGGTTGTTGTTTTTATCGACAACGTTTGTGAGGCCAAAGTTCAAAGTATCATTATCATTAAACGCGATGAAATGCGGCGATGAACCAATCGATTTAATTGCTTGTTTAACTCGCTCCTTCCACTCGCCAACTTCCACTCGCCAATTTTCTTCTCTCTTCTATCACTGTCTTTCTAAGGGAAGTGTAACTTTCTATCTCCTCCTCGTTTCTTTTACATTTTTCTATCACCCTCTGCACGAACAAAAGACTGGTATTGAATGAATGAATGCAACATTTTACACTAATTTGCGACAATTAAGCGTTTAATTTTGCGGTAAAATTTGTGCGATAAATTTCAATTTTTCGGTGGCGATAAACATTACGAAAAGTGGCATGGAGAGGAGGAGCTAAGTAAAGAACAGGAGAATCTAAAGAATAGGAGAATACCAAAGAAAAACAGTCATTTAATGAAATGTAAACCAAATAGTAAATTTGAAGTATGGTATTCTCATAGTAAAATAAATCTTAAATCAACTTTTTGTTACCGAGAAGGGAGAGCGTTTAGTTGTTACTTTCATGCAGATCTGTTGCCAAATTTTTAAAATTTTAATTGAGGCATGTTTTATTTTTGTAACTACTTATTTAATATTAAATACGATTACTTTCACATTTTTAACGATTAAAAGTTTATTAAATTTATAAAGTAACAATACTTAATCAATTAATTAATTGCCTGATTTTTTCAATTATTTTAGATTGTTTTAATTGTATGATTAAATGATAATAATAAAATACGATTACTTTCACCTTTTAAGTGATCAAATTGGAAAGTGCATTAATTAATCGATTAATTAATTATATGGACTATTTTCAATTACTTTTCGATCGTTTTAACTGCATGATTGATGCAAATGTTTAATTATTTTCAATTATTTTTTGATTTTTTAATTGCATGATTACTAAAATAACTTAATTATTTTCAATTATGGATTTTATTTTTCAATTGCATAATTAATACAATTATTTCATTAACTTATATTATTTCTGATTTTTTTAATTGCACGAATAATATAATTATTTGATTAATTTTCATCATTTTATTTTAATTCCCTGGTTATTTGATTATTTGTAATTATTTCTGATTTTTTTAATTTAATGATTAATTATTTTTATCCTTGCCTGAAAAATATTATTCATATACCAGGACATACAGTTGTTTCGTACGGAAAAAAAGTAAAAATAATCATATAAACAGAGATAATCGCATAGTTGAAAATAATCAAGAAATTTAAAAAAAAAACAAATAATTAAAAATAATTATAAAATTTAAAATAATTAAAGAATTAAAAATAATCAAACAATTAAAAATAATCAAACAATTAAAAACGATGACACAATTAAAGACAATTAATCAATTAAAAATAATCAAACAATTAAAAATAATTAATCAATTAAAAATAATAAAACAATTAAAAATAATCAAACAATTAAAAATAATCAAACAAGTGAACATAATTAATCAATTAAAAATAATTAAACAATTAAAAATAATCAAACAATTAAAAAGAATGAAACAATTAAAAATAATTAATCAATTAAAAAAAATCACACAATTAAAAATAATTATAAAATTGAAAACAATCAAACAACTAAAAATAATCAAGCAATTAAAAATAATCAAATGATTAAAACTAATGAAGCAATTAAAAATAATCATAAAATAAAATAAAATTATTTGATTGTTTGATTATTTGATTATTTTTTAATGGTTATTAATCATGATTATTTTTCATAATTTTTTGCTTATTTGATCAACAGATTAATGTAAGGCAATTAAAAAAATTAAAATTAAAAAATCCAAAAAATCAATCAGTATTAATTTTAATAGGAATTAAATACGTTGGCTTTAATTTAAGCGGAATTCATCAGAAATTGAGGCTCAATTAATTGAATGGTAATCCAGTGCTATGTACATACATATATAACATCATTGGAGCTTGTGTCTGCTGCCCTAACCCTTTATAAAATTTCTTATAATATTCCTCACACCAGGTGGTAGTCTCAATGTGCACCAAACATTATGGGCCCCATATAGAAGACTAATTTACTAGCATAAGAAGTTTTTGACATGCTTGTACGCCATTTTTAGTTTTTATTGCTCAATACCGATGTCTTTTGATTGACATGCACGCTCAACTATCAACTTTATCTTTGTTTGCTGATGTCAATTACGATTAATCGCAATTACTTAAGTATGTACATAGATTAAATTTACCCTACCTAATGCTACAGCAACAACTACTAAGTATTGAAAATAAGCATTGACTCAAACAAATGGTTAGTGACCCGACTAAAAGGTAACTGTCTCGACTAATTTAGTGAAATTTCAATTATTTTCGCAAACGTTCATGCCACACTTTTTGTGATTTTCTGAAATTTTACTTTAATAACATACATACATACATGGATACTGGATAGCTTAGAAGTTTGTGGCATTGTCACTAGATTACAAATAAATGACTGCCGCCAAGCAAAACAGTCACTATAATGCAATAAAATCAACCTCCTCCTTCTCCTCCTACTCTTCTTATTCTTACACTTCTGATTTTTCTTCTTCTTATATCCTTCTATTTACAAGCAAGTAAAATGTATTTATGTGGCAAATGTGACACTACAACATATTTAATTTCATGGCTGTCACTTAAAACATAGCGATAATTTTAATTGTGTGACAGCTGGGAAAAGGGAAAAAATAAATGAGTTGAAGCCAATTGGTATTTGGCGGGCGAAAAGCGCACAAGGCATGGATATAAAATACAAAAATAGAAAAAGGCAAATGAGCTTAATAGGCGGCAGCACAAAAGTATAAGGCAAAAAGTGAATAAATAAAGGCAAATAAAAGGACTTTGGACGGCGCACGAGAAAAGGGAGGGGGCGGCAGTGCAGCCAGAGTCGCTGAACAACATTTGGCGCGAGCATAAAAAGTGACGGCGACGGCAACGGCAAATGGCTTTAGCTGGTGGATAAGACAAGACTACCTAAACAAGGGCAGACAAAGCTGCAAATGTAATTTTCTGTGCCTATTTATATATGTATGCATGTAAAATTATATAACCAGTAGTGTTATTAGTATGTAGTGCATGAGATATAATGTATTACAATAAGACGTGTTTTATATTTCCATTAAAATTTATAATCATTAATTGGTTTTAATTGACTTTAATCAATCTCGGAATTGGAAATGAATGAAATTAAAAAATTCTGAAAAATAATAATGATTAATAGCCAATAAAAAAATAATTAGAAATAATCACAATTAATCATCTTCAAATTCTAGGTCTTCTAATGCACCTCTCGAAAGTATTTCGGTACAATCAACTATGCCCGAAACGACTGAACCAATTGTTAATAAGTTGGTTGTCGTTCCTCCGAAGAAATCAATATACGTATCTAGGTTTGATAAAGACACAACCGCGGATGATCTAAAGGGCTATATTTCGTCCAAAATCTCTACTGGAAATATTTTTATCAAAAAATTCAACTTTTCATACACAAGAGACATTTCTTCTTTTAAAATTGAAATGTATCTCCTCAAGATTATCAAACTTTACTGGACAGTTCATTTTGGCCACCTGGTGCTTTTGTTCGCGAGTTTGAAAACAGGCCTAAAATACATGGTCACAATACGGCGAAAATTTCTCGTACTGCTTCAAAAAACTGAGTATAAGCTTAAATTCCGCATTAAATATCTTCTATCAAAATGTCAGGGGCCTGAACACCAAATTAAGTGATTTTTATTTAAAAACGATTGACTGCGTCTATAATGTAATTTCTTTTACCGAAACATGGCTTAAGCCCCATGTTTTTGATTCTGAAATCTTTTGTAACCATTATCAGGTGTATAGAAATGATCGCGTAAACAGAGTCGGCGGTGGTGTCTTGTTCGCTGTAAAGTCCTCATTACATTCTGAGGTGGTCAGTAGACCTAATATTGGTGGTGTGGAGTCGATTTGCATTCGAATTAAACAAGCAAAGGATTGGATTTATTTATTTGCTTGCTATATCCCGCCAGCCTGCAATATAAGCGTGTATATGGAATTAGCATCTGTGCTTAAAGATGTACACGCGCTGATGAACTCCTCTGACTCTATGCTTGTGTTAGGCGATTTTAATCTTCCGTGCATTTCTTGGAGCGTTTCAGAGGAGAATATTATTCCGAACTCATCGAGATCGGACATGAATAGCTTTTTCGATCAGATTGCGGATCTTTCCCTCAACCAGGTGAACATATTTCAGAATGCGTTCGGGAAAATCTTAGACCTAGTTTTTGTAGATGATAGCTCTAAGTATGTCCTTCACCGCTGTGACCCTCTTGTTCTACCGGAGGACTTATACCACCCTTCTCTAGAGATTACATACGAAATTGTAAACAATATTAGTGGCTGCATTCCTAGTTCAGCAAACACAAGTACGTATTATAATTTTTCCAAGGCCAACTTTAAAAAACTTAATAATGTGTTAGCTAGTTTAACATGGCCAAAATTTAATAACGATGTCGAGCAAAACGTTTTACTTTTTAATAAAATTATTCATTGCCTATTTGAAAAACTTGTGCCTAAACGTGTTCGTGAGTACAGTGAGCCATTACAACCTTGGTTCACAAAAGAGCTTAAAACTTTAAAAAATAAGAAATCCCGAGTTTTCAAATCATACAAGAAATCGGGTTTGCATGCCGACTACTTAAAGTATGCTGAGCTTAGACGCCAATACTTTGTGTTAAATAAAAAATGCTATAGAGCTTATATACGTAAAATTAAGTCTAATTTTATTCGTAATCCAAAATCGTTTTACAGTTAACGATATAACTACTACAATTAAACACTCAAAAATTTCATTGTATGCGGACGAGATCAATCTCTTCATTTGATGATAGAACTTTGCTTCAGAAAGATTTAAATTCCTTAGTTTCTTGGTGTGACACTAACTTAATGCCACTTAACCTCAATAAATGTAAATTCATGCGCTTTTCCCGGAAAAGCGTACAGCCAGCTTCTTATGCAATAAATGGCTTAGGTCTCGAACAAGTAAATGAGTTTGTGGATTTAGGTATAATAGTGGACTGCAAACTTAGTTTTAACATTCATATTAATGCTACAGCAAATAAGGCAAGAGGTGTCTTAGCGTTTGTAAAACGTTGGTCAAAGGAATTCAGCGACCCATACACAACTAAAACACTCTTTACAACTTTAGTAAGACCTATATTGGAATATGGTTCCATAGTTTGGAATCCATACTATCAGATTCACTCTGATCGCTTAGAGTCAGTCCAAAAACAGTTTTTGCTTTTTTCTTTAAGAAATTTGCCTTGGGATTCTGGTTACAATCTTCCACCGTATACTAGCCGTTTAAAACTCCTTAATCTTTCGACTCTTGCAAGTCGACGAGAAATGTTAGGGGTAATATTTATCGTTAAGCTTTTGAATGGCTTAATTCTTTCTCCTTTCTTGCTAGCTGAAATAAACTTTAACATTCCTTCTCGTTCAACAAGACACTTCAACCCTATCTATTTAAAGCAGTGTAAATCAAACTTTGAATTAAATGAACCTTTCCGGGGTTTATGTAAGAGCTTTAATTCCTATTCCAGCTTTTTAGATATTTCGGACTCACTTTTCATTATAAGGGAAAAATACTGTCTTATCTTAACACATAGTAGCGATTATTCTGTCATAATTCTCAAGACTAACTTCAAATGTACTATACTCAGCTGATGATTTTATTTCTCTGTAGCTGAGCAGTTTAAGATCTCGACGCTTAACAAACTCCTGCCACTCAACACCTCGGCGTTTTATGTAAATAAAAATATCCGTACGTCATGCGGGTGCGCCTCTCGTGCGGTCGGGCGGGATTGGAGGGCGTAGGTTATTATTATTATTATTATTATTATTATTATTATTATTATTATTATTATTATTATTATTATTATTATTATTATTATTATTATTATTATTATTATTATTATTATTATTATTATTATTATTATTATTATTATTATTATTATTATTATTATTATTATTATTATTATTATTATTATTATTATTATTATTATTATTATTATTATTATTATTATTATTATTATTATTATTATTATTATTATTATAATATTTTTTTTTTTTTTTAATTGCTTTATTATTCTTAATTGTTTAATTTTTTTCAATTTTGCGATTATTTATTTTTAGATGAAGCGTTACAATGTTTTATTGAAAAGTTTAATTAAAACAGAAATTAAAAATAATAATAATAATTAATTGGATAATTAATTAATCATGCAACTAAAAATGCAGAAATACGTGGAAATAAAAAATAATTGCCTTAATCATGAAATTAAAAAAATTTAAAAAGTCATGCATTTAAAATTAACTAAACGATTAATTATTGTACTTTTTTAATTTAGTTAACTATTGATCATTAAAAAGTGAAAGCAAACGTATTTAATCATTATGATTTATTTATGCTATTAAAAAATGTTGAAATAATTGAAAAAAACCATGCAATTAAAATTAATTAAACGATTAATTAATTTACAATTCTTATTTAATTAATAACTGATTATTAAAAAGTGAAAGTAATTATACTCAATTATTATGTTTCAATCACGCAATTAAAAAAATTTTAAATCAATTGAAAAAATCATGCAATTAAAATTAATTAATCGATTAATTAATTTACGTTTTTTTAATTTAATTTACTCTCAATCATTAAAAAGGTGAAAGTGGTTATGTTTAATCATTATGAATTAATCATGCAACTAAAAAAATTAAGAAATTATTGAAAAAATCATCCAATTAAAATTAATTAATCCATTAATTAATTTACTTTTTTAATTTAATTGACTCTTAATCCTTGAAAAGATGAAAGTAGTTATATTTAGTCATTATGATTTAATCACGCAATTAAAAAATTTAAAAATTATTGAAAAAATCATGCAATTAAAATTATTGAATTGATTAATTAATGAACAATTTTCTTTCAACTAACTACTAATTATTAAAAAGTGAAAGTAATTATAGTCAATTATTATGTTTCAATCACGCAATTAAAAAATTATTGAAAAAATCATGCAATTAAAATTATTGAATTGCTTAATTAAGGTATAATTTTCTTTCAATTAACTACTAATTATTAAAAAGTGAAAGTAATTATAGTCAATTATTATGTTTCAATCACGCAATTAAAAAAAAATTGAATATTATTGAAAAATCATACAATTAAATTAATTAATCGATTAATTAAAGTACTTTTTTAATTTAATTAATCTTTAGTAATTATAAAGGTGAAAGCAATCGTATTTAATCGCCATGATTTAATCATGCAATTAAGAAATTTTTAAATTATCGAAGAAAATCACATAACTAAAATTAATTAAAAGATTAATTATTGTAGTTTTTTAATTTAATTAACTATTAGTATTTATAAAAATTCAAATAATCATATTTAAACATTATGATTTAATCACGCAATTAAAAAAATTTTAAACATATTAAAAAAATCATAAAATTCAAATTAATTAAACGATTGGTTAATGTGCTTTCTTTAATTTAATTAACTTTTAAACGTTAAATCATTATTTATAAGCTATTGGAGCTAATGCTTAATTTTTGGAGTTTAACACTTAATTTTTTTTTTAAAAGCACTTAAAAAACTTTGCAAATCTAAAATGGCAATAAAAATTGGTTTGATCTGGTAATGCACATCCCTTACTACATATCGTCCCCTCAATATAACAATAGCGTATAATTTTTTTTTGGTTTTGAGAAAATCGAATTTAAAGTTTTTGTCAAATCAGATATCTATTAAATTTTAACAAGAAATTATACACCATTTTTTCCAATGACATTTTGACCCACTTTGTGGGAGTAGAATTTGACGAAATTTTGACCAGACATAGAATCAATGATGGAGATTCTAAATATGCAAAAAAAAAATAATGGCGTATGGGCACATACGCTATTGTTATATTGAGGGGACGATATGTAGGTACGTAACTATTATCCTGAATTCCTTCAGCTCCCACAAATATTTTTATCACTGTATATCAATTAAATGCCACTATTGGGTATAGCATTAAATATGTACTACCTTTTGCTACAGCTAACCTTAAATTTTCCTAGCCTCCTTTTTTTGCGCTTCTTGGACATTTTTATGCATGTAATTTATGATGGAAAAAAAGATTTAATTAACACAAAACAAAAAGACGCGTAAGTAAGCCTAACAAAGAAAAAAAAAAACACAACAAAAAAGTTGGCGAACAGCAAAATGTTGTAGAGAAATTCGCGCAGCAGCACCAAAACGGTTTATCGCTTAAGCAGCACTAAACGAGCGCAGCAGGCGTTCATAGCGGCAGCAGATTTATACTAGTTATTTAATGGGTAAATGTGGTTCTACTTAGACATCATACATACACACAAACAGTGCATTTATTTTTACTTGTTGTAATTAAATTTTGTTCGTAATTTTATTGCAAAATTCGCGCGCGCATCGCGTATAAATATGTAGCATACTTTTATGGGCTTAATCAAGGCAATAGCGAAGGCAAAGCGCTAGTCTTAAGCAATTTTTTTTTTATTTTTTGTGAGTAATACATTTTTGTTTGAAGCTTTAAAGCGTTTTACTTACTTCGTGCGTTTCTTCTATGTGTGTGTGTAAATTTTTGTAAATGTGTGTTAAACATAAATTTACGCTTGTAGCGCTGACACTTTTATGGCGTAACTTCTATTGGCTGCAAAGTGCGGATTAACTTGGTATAACACTGAAGCAGTGAACGTTTAAGAGTTTCAAAAACGGAAAATGAAATTTCATGTAACAAGCGTGTTTACTTACATAATTTAAAATTATATCTACTGGCTGCATTACTCGTCATTATTTTTATGACTTGTTTAGCGGTTTTAAATTATTCAATTGTTTGCTTTTTGTTGTTGTTTCTTTTAGATGATTTTTATGCAGTTAATTACCAAAGCTTTTAAACGCTAAATACAAAGAAAAAAAAAACAGTAAAAAATGAGGTTTCGATATTTGATTTCGGCGCTTAAGGGGTTAAATTGGAAGAAGATTAGAACTGCTATTTAATGATTACAAATTTTTATGATTATTAATTAAAGCATGTTTTGTTTTTATAACTCTTTAATGATTAAATATGATTACTTTCAACTTTTTAATAATTTAAATTTATTGAATAAAAAGTACATTAATAAAACGAATAATTTATTTTAATTGCATCATTATGGATTATTTGGATTATTTTAAATTATTTCTAATTTATTAATTGCTTGATTAATACAATTATTTGATTTCTAAATTGCTTGATTAATAAAATTATTTAATTATATTCCATTAATACTGATTTCTTAATTCTTGATTGATACAATTATTTGATAATTTCCAATTAATTTTGATTTTTTGCATGATTAATACAAGTATTTGATTACTTTCAATGTTTTAATGTTTAAATTAACATTAATTAAACGACTAATTTATTTTAATTGCATGATTATTTGGATTATTTTAAATTATTTCTTATTTATTAATTTCTTGAATAATACAATTATTTGATTACTTCCAATTAATTCTGATTTCTAACTTGCTTGATTAATACAATTATTTAATTATATTCAATTAAATCTGATTTCTTAATTGCTTTATTAATACAATTATTTGATTATTTCCAATTAATTCTGATTTCCTAATTGCTCGATTAATACAATTATTTGATTATTTCCATATAATTCTGACTTCTTAATTGATTGATTAATACAATTATTTGATTATTTCCAATTAATTCTGATTTCTTAATTGTTTGATTAATACAATTATTTGATTATTTCCAATTGATTTTGATTTTTTAATTGCATGATTAATATAGTTATTTGATTATTTCCAATTGATTTTGATCTTTTAGTTGCATGATTAATACAACTATTTGAATATTTCCATTTAATTTTGACTTCTTACTTGATTGGTTAATACAATTATTTGATTATTTCCAATTAATTCTGATTTCTTAATTGCTTGATTAATACAATTATTTGATTATTTCCAATTGATCTTGATATTTAAATTGCGTTATTAATACATTTATTTGATTACTTTCAACTTTTTAATGATTAAATGCTGAATAAATAAGTACATTAATTAAACGACTAATTTATTTTAATTGATTTATTAATACGATTATTTGATTATTTCCAATTAATTCTGATTTGTAAATTGCTTGATTAAAACAATTATTTGATTATTTCCAATTAATTCTGATTTCTTAATTGCTTGATTAATACAATTATTTGATAATTTATTATTTTTTAATTACTTCTAATTACAATAATTTAATAATTTTTAATTATTTCTGATTTATCTTAACTGATTTTTTAATTGCATAATTAATTATTAACGTGCAATTCGAGCAGCCCGTTTCTTGTTCAAATTCCTGAACAAAAATTCGAGCATTTAAGCTGGCAAAAAAAAAAATACATATCGACGCTTCCAAACTAAGTCGACTTAGTATGTTTTGCTGTTTTGGGGTTTTGCAAGCATCACGTGTCTTGATTTGGACGCTGTCAAAATTTGGTATCAATCGGACAATCCAATCAAAAGTTGTACATAAGTAAAAGTGTACTTATAATACATATATGTAACTCGAGATTTTTACAGAATGAAATCATTGAAAGCTCACCATGAAAAATAACGCAGGAAGTATTTATTTATTTTTTCTTACGGTTTTATATACAGCATACCCTAACTTAGATGATATCGAGTTTTGGTATTGACCTTTCAATCCAGATAGAAGGTTTAAGCGAAGACATACTTAGCATACAATTGAAATTTCATATCGTATTTAAACTTTAAGAGCTTCCCCTGGAAAACATAGGTTTCAGACTTGGTACAGTATTGTATGGAAGCATCGATATGCAAACAGTAAAAAAAAAAAACAAAATAACATAACATAAAAATACAAATTTCAAATTATAATTTGTACCCTAAAGCTCGAATTGTTTAAATTGCGCAAACAAACATACGGTTAATAAAGAAACAAACAAGTGTTCGAGCATTTGAACAGCATTTGTTCAAACAAAATCGAGAGCTCCAATATATGTATATGTACATATGTATGTCTTTATTTTGTCATGTGCTTGACGTTTTACCTTTAATGCGGATTCATCGTTCGAGTTATGAACTAAAGTTGAATTTGAGTTAACTAATCAAAATAGTTCAGAACTTTTCGGAATTCCTCTCACACTCCGAAAACACAACAACAACCACATGGCAAACAAGTAAGGAAGCCTAAGTTCGAGTGGAATCGAACATTAGATACTCAGCTGTATGCTTTCATTGTTTGTTTGCGTTTGTTCGATATAGGGTGTATTTTACATAAAGCGAGTGCTGCATAAAGTGGGCGTAGCCATGCCCATTTTCAACATTTTTATCAGTTATCCAACTAAGTATATGAATATTATTCTTTGTGTAAAACTTCATTCATTTATGACTTCTAGTTACAAAGATGTCACTTTACAAATTCCCAAAGGGTGTTCCAGAAATATCTTTGTTAAAAAGTAGGCGTGGTCATAAACCGATTTCAATAAATTTCTGCGTGTCTATTAACATAGCTTATATAAGTGTATAAACCAAGTTTCGTCATAATATCTCAGTTATTTGTCGAGTTATGGGCTAAGAAATCTCGTATATCCCTTTGTCCAAAAAGAGGCGGTGCCACGCCCATTTTCCAAACTTTTTCTATTCTATGTTTCCGGTCTATTGTGGAACTCATGCCACAAAATTTGAATGAATTATCTATATATTTGACAAAGATATCGCTTAAAATATTTTTATTAGGCCCCTTTATAGTTCCCATATATAAAAGTGGGCGTGACCTTCAACCGATTTCGCTAAAATTTTTAACATGTATTACCACAAGTAATAAAAGTGTGCACACCAAGTTTCGTCATTACATATAAATTATTTGTCGAGTTATGGGCTCAGAAATCTCGTATATTCCTTCTTCTAAAAAGAGGCGGTGCCACGCCCGTTTTCCAAAATTTTTGCGTTTTTCGTTTTATGTCCACAGTTGGACTCTTGCCATAAAATTTCAACGATATATCTTTATATTTGACAGAGATATCGCTTACAATGTTTTTATTAGGCCACTTTATAATACACATATATAAAAGTGGGCGTGGCCGTCAACCGATTTTAACTATTTTCCGTCCAAACGTTTTCCTAAATAAGTAAATCACGCGTACCAAATTTCATCGATATATCTTCAATGGTTTCTGAGTTATGACATATAAAACTTTCAATGTTTGACCCTTAATAAGTGGGCGTGGCACCGCCCATTTTCCAAAATTTCATCAAATTTCTTCCTAGAGGCCTGAGCTCAACACATGGGTAAAATTTATCACTCCAACTATATTAGTGACTGAGATACCAAATTTCCGATTTTTTCTATATAGGAAAAGTGGGCGTGGTCATGGTCCGATTTCGCCCATTTTCAACACCAACCGTCCCAGTCTCGATACCAACTTGCATTTCAAATTTCATCAAAATATCTCAATTTTTGCGCGAGTTAGAGTGTTTACAGACGGACGGACAGACGGACGGACGGACATGGCTCAATCGATTTCTCTTTTCACCCTGATCATTTTGATATATATAAGTCTATATCTATCTCGATTATTTCATTCTGTTACAATCCACCGTTATGTGATTAAAACTATAATACTCTGTGTACTAGTACAGCTGAGTATAAAAAGTTCTGAACTCGAACGATGAATCCGCCTTTAAGTATTCAACAAGGTGGAAACATTCTCGGAGCACTCATAATGTGGAGTACGTTATGAGTCCGAATTATGTGTGAAATATGAGCTTAAGAATTTTTTATGGTTTTTTTTTTTTGTTTTTTAACATAATAATTGTAAATCACAGATGCTGTTTCGAAAAAGGGCAAGTATAAATGTATCACTGACATTCAATATAATGTTGAATTATCCACTATATGAAGGCATTAGATTGAATTTCAGGTCGATGTTAGGTTCGAATCCGGAGAAGAAACCAAAAAAAAGCAACCCAGTAGAAGGACTGGAAAAGAGGAGAATAAGTGGTGGTGAAGCTGCATTTGAAGAGAACTGGGGAAGGAAAAGGCAAAGAAAAATAATATTTTTTTATGCCCTTATTATACAAAACGCGGTGACTCTTTGCGACGCAGTCACTCACACTCACTCACGCTCACCTTCGCCCAAAAGTTGGTATTATATAAGATTTTACGTTTTCGCGTTCACCCTGTTGCGTAGTCACGACGATTGTCAAACGATTTACGTAGCTTATGTGCCACCTATTTTTTTTTTTTAGTTTCCTTATGCTATGGTTATGGTTACAATCTTGATTGCCAATCAAAATCGGAAACATTTCGTGATTGGTGAGAGGTGGTTACGCTTACATTGATGATTGGAGCGCACATACACAACATAACACATGATAATTACTGAGCACATACACATTATTACCTCTGAAACCTCGTTTGCTGGCTGCCTGTTTCACACAGCAAGTTTGCTGGATGTGAGAGTCCGAAAATTCTCTCACCGTCGGAGTGCACAACAACAATTACACGGTGCTCGACCAGCTTGATTGGTAGCATAACCAGGCCATTAGTAATTTTTAGTGCGTTTTTTTATTAATAGAGGTATTTTGTCGAGTAGGTAATCTTGAAAAGTTGGCAGCTGGCAACTCAATAAACATTTTTCTTCATTTTTAATTTGACGTTCATTTGAGAAGTAACCCTATTGTCAAATATCAAACGTTAGTTATCAAATGCACCTCAAATTTCTCTTGATAGCGTTCTCAATCAATTTCAAAGTTAGTAAAAAATGGAATGCAATCAATAGATGTTTGTATGTATTACATATTTGTACTCTGATGTGCTGTTTTTCATTTACCCGTGCGGGTGAATTTCGCCGGTGCCTTTTGTACAGTCACATGAGTATATTAATATCTTTTTTAATATGCATACACACATGTGAGAAACAAACTATGGCTTTAATAAAGTTTGTGTAACTTCACAAAAAGCAACAAACAAATAAAATAAGAATAAGAAATACAGAATCATTATTATACACAATCATTTTCAGCCATCATTTCAACCGTTAAGAGACTGCTCACGTAAAACAACGAACGCTGATTGAAACTTGCAAACATACAAAATGTCTTCGTTCCTTGAAACCTTGACATGATGAAATTCGTGAAATGGTACAAAATGCGAAACAAGTTTTTTTTCGAATTTGTTGTAAGTTATTCTAAAATTGATTAACAATGTTTGTTGAACACTTGAAAATATGTTTATTTTCAAATTATATACATACATATATGCTGATTCTCAAATTTAGAAACAATATTTTCTCAAACGTTTGAGAATTTCTTTTTCAGTGTTTAGTGGGAAGTGAACAAAAATAAAAAAAAAAGTATTTGTTGACATTGTGTGTAAATACATACATACGTGTTTTGTTTAGTTTTTTTTTGAATAAAATATATTATTTATGTATATGCAACCAGAGCTGGGCGATAAGGATTACGATTACAAGATGATTACGATTACAGTAATCGTAATCTTAGAAATTTTGAAATTACGATTACTGTAATCGTAATCGTCGTTACAAAAATTACGATTACTGTAATCGTAATCGTAAGAAACTTGAAATTACGATTACTGTTCTCGTTTTCTGGGATTACAATGCTTAAAAAACAGTGATATACTTACCCAACATCATTTTCCAAGAAATAATAATGATTTTTACATACATGCATACATATGTGTTTATTTCTCACACATTAAGTAAACAATTAAAACTGGGATGTGTATTAAGAAGAGAGAAAATTAGCGGAAATAATAAAGATACAAAATTAAGACTGCTGTTTGGATAATTTACATTCAATAATATTCAATATTAGCCTTAAGCAGAACTAATTTTTCAAAAGAAACATCGGAAAGTGCATGGCGTCGAGGACTGTTTATAATGCCCGCCAACGAAAATACCCTTTCCACAGGTGCTGACGATGTAAGCGGGGTGCTGAATCTTAAAGGTGCTTTCTTTATCAGAGGATATCTTTTAAAACAGCCATGGCTATTATCAGCATCGTTCAAATATTTAAAAAATTCTTCTCCTATAATGTTTGAGCCACTACCAGGAAGCACTTCAGGTAAATCAGTGTTTTCTAAAGGTATATTGAGTTTTAAATAAAATATATATTAAGTTGTTATATAGATATGTAGTTAGGTATTTACCGCCGAAGTCAAAAAAATCTTCATCTAATATTGGCATTTCATAGTTATGGTCATTTACATCTTCAAAAGTTGCAGTGGAGTTTTATTACTTTTTAATTTTGTTATGAGATACACCTAAGTAATTTGTTTAGTAAAATCTAGCAATTGTAATACATATTTTTTATACATGCAAAATCCACATTTTTCGAAGAAAATTAGTGTGAGCTACAGCTCGATTTTTATGCATGAGGCCATTGTCTCCAGCCCACTAAAAGCTGCTATCTAAACCGCAAATATTTCAAAATGTATATAATATGTGTGAAATTGCAAGCTTTACATAATTATTTGTAGTTTTTAGCACTTCTTTCAGAGCCAAGCATATTTTCCTCCCTACACCGTTTAGTATCAAAAAGCAATTTTAATAATTTTTTACATGTAATTCTTAAATTTTGTAATTTAAGATTACAGAAAATAAGGATTACTGTAATCGCAATCGTCAAAAACTTGAAATTACAATTACTGTAATCGTAATCGTCGTTACAAAAATAAGGATTACTGTAATCGTAATCGTCAAAAACTTGAAATTATAATTACTGTAATCGTAATCGTCGTTACAAAAATTACGATTACTGTAATCGTAATCGTCAAAAACTTGAAATTACAATTACTGTAATCGTAATCGTCGTTACAAAAATAAGGATTACTGTAATCGTAATCGTCAAAAACTTGAAATTACAATTACTGTAATCGTAATCGTCGTTACAAAAATTACGATTACTGTAATCGTAATCGTCAAAAACTTGAAATTACGATTAATGTAATCGTAATCCTATGTGTAATCGATTGCACATGTAATCCTTATCGCCCAGCTCTGTATGCAACATATTAAAAAATGTGTGTGTAATGCAGTTAATATAAATATATGTACGTGTTATCCACTGTTAAAAAATAAGTGAATATTTTAAAAATATAAATACACGCGCGCCATCTGTTGGAACATAGCGGTGGTTATAACCTAAGCAAGAAGTTACATACATACATACATCATACATACATACATACATCATACATACATACATACATACATACATACAGGTGAAACTAATAGAAGCGTGTTAATAAGATGCATTTGTGTGTTCGTGTTTGTGCAAGAAGCAAGACAAAAGTTAAAACGTTTTTATTAACAACTGTTTTATTTAAATCAAAGAAAAAATTAGTTCAGCATCATATTCGGGTTCGCGAGATTGAAGCGTGTCGATTGATACCCCGTTTTTTTTTTAAATTGGCTAATTTTAGCCGTTGCAAATTAAACTATATCGAATGCTCACTCGAACAAAAGGAAGTGACTCTTCTGACAGTTAAAGTGACCGTTTTCGTCACTTTGCGTTTTATAAAATACCAAAAACGTAACATACTCACCAAAAAAACGTAACACATTCACTTCGAGTCACTTACAGTCACTTTCAGTCACCTAAAGAGATACAAAATACGAACACGACAATAAGTGACTCTGGGTGACTCGTTGCGTTTTACAAAATAAGGCCCTTAGTTTTACTACAAAAAAGAAAAAAAAATAAACGAATAAACGGCAGTCATAAATAGGAGCCTTTTATGACTCTTATTCAGGCTCATATGATGTATGAAATTAGGCTCATATCGGGCCGACCACCTTAAGAATAGAAATACATACATACATACATTTCGGACTCCAAAA
This sequence comes from Urophora cardui, assembly GCA_960531455.1. Classification (NCBI taxonomy): domain Eukaryota; kingdom Metazoa; phylum Arthropoda; class Insecta; order Diptera; family Tephritidae; genus Urophora; species Urophora cardui. The sequence goes on along the minus strand of OY482670.1, from coordinate 16,384,689 downwards.
TGAGCTCATAATGAGTGAGAACACTCCGCTTTAGGATTCCTTTCTGATTCTCTTATGACTCCGAATGTTTGCATTGAAGTAGATAAAAAAGAGAAGCCAATTATAAAACTAAAAGGTTTTTTTCATATGTGCACATGTGTACCAGTGGCGGACCTAGCATAAATTGCCTGGGCAAGCCTATGTGTGAAGCATAACCATTAGCCATTTATGTAATTTCCTTTGCTGTATTATTTAAAAGTCTGATTGCGTTCCGTCATTGACTTTGATTTAGAGTTCTCGATTTCTTTTTAACATTTTCGAGTGGCCCGAATAAATGCTTTTCAATGCTCGATCGCTCGTTTGTTTGTTTATTACGCGTATGTTTGTACGGGCATTTGAACAATTCGGGTATTTGAAGATCGTTTTTTCTCGTTTATTTATTTTTTTTGTTATTTTCATATGTATTTTTTATTATTGTTTTCCTGATACACATTTTTTTGTTTGTATACTCAGAGAAAAGGAATCAAAAATAAAATTTTTATTTTTATAATGCTCGTTTTAAACCAAGTCATTTTTATTTTATAAATGAAAATTTTTAAATTAAAAATTAAATTTTTTAAATTAAAATGTATTTAGGATTTAATAAGAAACATGTTTAAATTAAAAATTAAAATTAATGGAATAAAAACGAAAGTTTTTCCTTCAAAATCTCATTAAAATTGTTTTTTCTTGATTTTGCAATTTCACTCTGAATATTTTTAAAATAAAAAATTTCGTATTTACATAATTCTTAAATATAAAAACGTGCGCTAGGGAAATCTTACACGAAAGCGCAGAGGTATTTTTAGTTTCCTTATACCGACGGAAATTTCAGCAGTAGCAAGTGTATTTGCTTATTGACACGGTTGCCAACTTTTTCAGAACCGAAAACCGGACAATATACAAAGAAAACTATTAAGAAGGGAGATAGGAGGAGGAGGGGGGGGGGGGCGTGTGTTATTTTTGATATGTATGCATAATTATGAAATAAAAAAACCTTTTTTTAAAGAAAACACACACTTATAAACATTTTATTTAAGTAATCAATAAAAACTTAACATGACAAATTCAAGTTTAACAAACAGAAATAAAAAAGAGCTACTTACATTTTTTATTTCATTTAAACTAGTATACAAATATTTGTATATAACATATGTACGGATAGTGTCAAAAGAAAATGTACACCACAAAATTGCAATTTTCACCCATCATTTCTTTTTTTTTGAACAATTTCGCTAATTTTTTATGAAAGTACTCGTGAAAATACAGCATATGCTTTTTAAATTAAATCTAAAAAGTATATCCAAAATTCAGGAAAATTCGACAAAATTTCGGCCCATTTTCAAACTTTTTGCACAGAATTTTTAGAATTTTTTCGAGAACGCAGTTTTGTAGCTCGATAAATTTTACTATAAGAAGATACAGATCTCAAGCCGCTAAAAAAATAACCTGATTTTTGGGAATTTTTTTTCTAGCAGTCCTCTGCATTTTTTTCCATACGAATTTATAAGTCCGAAAATCATAAAATAAATTTGTATGGAAAAAAATGCAGAGGACTGCTAGAAAAAAAATTCCCAAAAATCAGGTAATTTTTTTAGCGGCTTGAGATTTGCATCTTCTTATAGTAAAATTTATCGAGCTACAAAACTGCGTACTCGAAAAAATTCTAAAAATTCTGTGCAAAAAGTTTGAAAATGGGCCGAAATTTTGTCGAATTTTCCTGAGTTTTGGACATACTTTTTAGATTTAATTTAAAAAGCATATGCTGTATTTTCACGAGTACTTTCATAAAAAATTAGCGAAATTATTCAAAAAAAATAAATGATGGGTGAAAATTGCAATTTTGTGGTGTACATTTTCTTTTGACACTATCCGTATATCTATAACCATATGTAAAAGGTACATACATTTTTCCATTGCACAAAAGCAGTAATCTTTACATAACATTGTGTTCATACAAAATAATATATAAGATAGGTCACTAAATAATACCAAAACATAAAAACGTGTGCAAGAAATATTTCCGTACATACATATCTCATTACTAGGGGCATGTGCTCGAAAATATTATTAAAAATAAATATCGTAAATCCATTTTTGTTTTATAAACGAAAGGCATTCGAAAACAATTGCAAGTAAAATATGTATATAATTAAAAAATTTAAATTACTTAAATGAATACTTTTTTTCTGACTTTACACTTTTTAAAAGTAAAGCTCCTTTCTCAGTTTTAAGGAATTCCGAAAATTCGAAACACTCCATTTTATAATTAAAATGTACAAAAAGTTCAGATTTTACCATCTCAATGCTCAGTCTATTTCGTTCGTCAGACCATAAATTTTTCATTACGCTGAACATTCGCTCTATGTAAGCATTAGAGACTGGAACTGCATAAACATGCTTAATGATATCTAGCAAATTTGGAGCGTCCGTTTTCGCAAAAAACAACGTCCAAAGCTCACATGAATTAAAGTGTACGAATTCATTGTTAGTTTGCATTTGTGATAGTTGCGCCTTCAAAGCTGGAAGAAGGTCTTTCAATAAGCATATTTCAAGAATAACTCATCTCCATTTATTTCTATTCCCATAAATTTCACAATTGGTATAGCATTTTCAAAAAGTAATGGCTCTTTTAAAGATAATGGTGAGCATATCTTATAAAAAGAATCGTCGCTAAAGTTAAACCACTTTTCAATATAAAAGATTGCTCGTTTATATGCCTCACATGCTTCTTTTTCAAATAATGATTGCTCGTCTGTAGTAAGCTTGTTTATGTTTTGGTAAATGTAAAAGCCGTAAAATTTTTTTTTCTAATCTGTAATTTAATTCATTTTTTAGTTTTAAAAAAATAGTATAAACTAGCTGACCCGGCAGACGTTGTTCTGCTAAAATTTATGCCTATGAAGCCTAAAGAAAAGTCTTTGACTACCGTATTGCTAACCATTATCTTAGAGTCCATCTTAATGACTGCGAATAACAAAAAATTGTCTATTCTCTGAATAAAAGTTATAGTTATATTCGCCGCGACAAACCTACTTCCCCCGATCCCTATCTCTATCTCAATCCCTATCTCTATTTCGGTCTCAATCTTAATCTCAATCTCAATCTTTATCCCTATCACCATCCCTATCCCTATCCTTATCCTTATCCTTATCCTTATCCTTATCCCTATCTCTATCTATCTCTATCTCTATCTATGTCTCTGTCTCTATCTCTATCCCTATCCCTATCCCTATCCATATCCCTATCCCTATCCCTATCCCTACCTTTTCCCTATCCCTATCCCTACCCTTTCCCTATCCCTATCCCTATCCCTATCCCTATCCCTATCCCTATCCCTATCCCTATCCCTATCCCTATCCCTATCCCTATCCCTATCCCTATCCCTATCCCCATCCCTATCCCTATCCCCATCCCTATCACTATCCCTATCCTTATCCTTATCCCTATATCTATCCCTATCACTATCCCTATCCCTATCCCTATCCCTATCCTTATCCTTATCCCTATATCTATCCCTATCCCTACCCCTATCCCTATAGCTACCTACCTTTACCTTACTGGGACCGTCCATCACCATCCGGGCTCACTACTTTAGCCATCTCTGGGAAACAGCCTTAGAAATCACAATGACAATAGCTGTATGTGGAAGCCTGCTCAACGCTTTTCATTTGCTACCAATATTGCTCGGAAACATTCAGGGGTTATCCGGGTCCATGCTTTGACCCAAATCTTGGAACCCGGTCTAGGCATCACTATTTAAAAAGCTATTTGTTGAAGTCCTCCTCAACAGCTTTCATTTGATTTCAATATCGCTCAGAAACTTTCCAGGGTCACTCGGTCCCACGTTTTAACCCATATCTGGGAACCCGGCCTAGGTATCGCAATGAAAATAACTTTATGTTGAAGGCCTGTTCAACTTCTTTCATTTGATACCAATATTGCTCGAAGACTTGCTGGATCGATCTGGGTCCTCATTTAGGCCTGTATTCCGGGAAGCTTCCTTTTTTCGAAATTCTATATACCCTATTATGTGCACTAACACCACATGAATCTACTGTGAATATTTCATAAAGAACGGATGGTTACTTTGGGAGTTTATAAAGGACACACATCCACAGATGCACACATACACACATAACACCGATTTTTCCAATTTTCGGACTTTTCCGGAGGGATTTTCCAAAATTTTCTTCCGTACGAACCATCTCCTCGAGAATACGAACAACTGACAAAAAATTTTACAGAAATCGGCCCAGCCGTTCTCATCTGATGAGGTTAGTAACATTTTTTACACCATTTTTATATATATAGATTTCTGTAATATTAATATCATTTTTTTCCATAACTTTTATATTCTGATTAAAAAGACTCATAACATTATGTACAAAATACATAACTGATCCAGCTATCATTATTAAGTTTCAAGCTCCCAGCGACAGAAATTTGCTATTAAATTCGGTTACGAATTTCAAGCGCATGCATAAAACTGATCTACGACTCAATCATGTGGGTATGAGCTCTCCCATTTACATTAACGAATCATTAACAAAGAATTGTTATGAAATCCTGAAAGTAGCTTTACGCCTCAAAAAAACGAAAGAAAATTTACTCAGTTTTTACCAGGAGGGGTTTCGTGTATATAAAGCGAAATAGAAATGCTGGTCCAGAAATTATCCGTACGCAGGAAGCCTTCAATGAATTCGAGTCAATCAACGATAACAATTCCTTTCGTGATCCGGAAAATTCAAATGAGCCATCACAGGGTGTTCGTCAGGATTGCCAGACATAAAAACCGCCATTTGTTTATAGATACCTTCCTCTATCCCTACCTGTATTATCTATGTATGACTATTATTTCTATCTTAAAAACTGAATTTGTAAAATTAAGCTGCAGTGTATATTGGGAGTTAGTATTTATATGTAACAATGTCCTTAGACAATAATAAGGACAGTTCCACAGACTGCTTATTTACAATGCTGCGCGTCCTCAGCAAACAAGCAGATGGACTTAAGATAATTCATTTGAACGCGCAAAGCTTATACAAAAAACTTGACGAATTCAAATACCTCTTTGAAGATTCCGGAATTGATGTCCTGTGCATCTCCGAAACTTGGTTCTCGTCATGCCATACTAATAGCATGATAAAAGTTGATGGCTATCAAATCTTCAGAGCAGATAGATGCGGTCATGGTGGTGGTGTTGCAATATATGTCAAAAACTGTTTGTCATGTAAATTATGTTGCGTATCGAGTAGTAGTAGTGATGTTGAATATGTGTTCGTAGAAATATTTTCTGATAATAGCAGGCTCTTAGTGGGTTGTGTTTACCGACCGAATCGTTATATTAACTTATCCGACTTTTATGAATTTCTTCAGCTATTTCTTGAAAATTATACTAACATTATTATAGCAGGAGATTACAACAGTAATTTGCTTGACGATAATAATATAAAACTAAATATGTAGTCTCTAGGACTTCTCCCAACGAACTCTACCTTACCAACGCATTTCACCGACACGAACAGTACTCTTCTAGATATATTCTTTGTAAATGACCTACAGAAATCCCTCTTATACAACCAACTTTCGGCATCAAGATTCTCGAAGCACAACTTGATATTCTTGATCTACGACTTCAAAATCTCCAGAAATCCGATATCATTCAGCTATCGCGATTTTAATAACATTGACTACTACTCTCTTAAGTTGGCTGTCCAAAGTGTAGATTGGAATTTCATACGAAACATGACATCTGTTGATGACCAAACAAGGTTTTTGCAAGACAATATAAACCGTCTTTTTGATATATTCGTGCCCGTCAGACACAAAACAGTAAAACGCAATAACAGGCCGTGGTTTAATGTAAATATTAAAAAAGCCATAAACATGCGCAATCAAGCATACTCGCGTTGGAAAAGATATAGAACCCCCGACACATTTAGCCAGTTTAAAAAGGCTCGAATTTCTGTAAACAAAGCCATTAAGGCGGCAAAAATTACATTTTATAAGGAGAGGTTTAGTTCCGCGGTGAGTTCAAAGCGAAACTGGAATATAATAAAGGAAATTGGTATAGGTAAAACAAAAGAACTTGCACCTATTCACACCGATGTAAATGATCTAAATAAGCAATTTAAAAGACCACCTGCTATATCAGGTAATATATGTTTAGATAACTATAGTGATCGTTTAATTTTCGCTGATAGTCCATTTGAATTTGTTTGTGTAAACGATTGTGATGTTGTCCAAGCCATACTCTCTGTTAAATCTGGCGCAGTCGGATTCGACGGAATTCATGCAAAATTTTTTAAATTAATACTACCCCTTATTTTGTCGCATGTAACTTATTTGGTCAACTCCATCATGACGACTTGTTTGTTTCCAAAGTGCTGGAAGGTCGCTAAGATAATCCCGCTTCACAAGAAGAACAACGAATATAGACCTATAGCTATTCTGCCTTTCTTGTCTAAGATTGTTGAGCGCATACTTCACAAACAAATTATGTTGTATGTGCAAGATCACAGGCTCTTAAATGCCCGTCAGTCTGGTTTTTTTCCAAAGAGAAGCTGCACAACGGCTCTGCTGGATGTGGTAGAAAGTATCCGGGCTAAAATTGATGAAAGCAATATAGCCTTCCTAACTCTTCTTGATCATTCAAAAGCTTTTGATTCAGTTGACCATCAGTTACTATGCCGCAAGCTAGATAATTTATTTAATTTTTCCCATCATGCCACTGCATTGATCCGATCTTATCTTAATGACAGAACTCAGGCAGTTAGTACCGGTGATAATAAGTCTCTTTTCCTTCCCGTAGTCAGAGGAGTTCCACAAGGCTCAATTCTTGGTCCTTTGTTGTTCGTGTTGTATGTAAATGACCTGCCTAACGTTCTAAAATATTGCAATGTACATGTTTATGCCGATGATGTCCAACTCTATATTTGTTGTCCTCCTAATCGTAGAAATATTTGTATTAAAAATCTGAATGCCAATTTGTCTAGAGTCAGTCTTTGGGCCTCTAATAACGGCCTATGTCTGAATCCAGATAAATCAAATTGTATAGCTATTCATAGGAAGCCCCTCGTAGCGACCCAACTTGATCCAGTCATGTTGGACAAGTCGGTTATAAAGTATGTAAAAACGGCGAAAAATCTTGGCATAATTTTCAACAGCACCTTAACATGGAAAGACCAAATATCTAGCGCTGTAGGCAAAGTGTGTGGAATGCTCCGTACACTAAGGTTATCGCAGTACTTTACTCCCATAAATATTAGACTACTTTTAGCAAAAGCGTACCTAATACCTACGCTCCTTTATGGTTGTGAGATTTATTCAAATTGTGACGCAGTATGTAAGTATAAGTTAAATGTTGTTTATAACCACATTGCAAGATATGTGTTTTCGTTAAAAAGACTTGACCATGTAACACCGTTCGCTCAAAAGATGCTTAGCATCTCTTTTGACAACCTTTTGAAAGTAAAAAAACACTTGTAACTTTGCATAAAATCATTTACTCGAAAGAACCTATGCATTTGCATCAAAGACTTCAGTTTCAGACTTCTTCGAGGTCTGTACTTCTAGTGCATACTAAATATCGGTTTCTGTTATCTGAGCATCAGTTCTTCATAACGTGGGCTTATATTCAATAACCGCCATCTGCAATTTTTTCGAAAATGAGTTTTTGATGAGAACATGAGCTCTGTCTCAGCTCACATCCATGACAGTTGTGATAAGCTTAAAATTTCACTTTAATTGGACCATATTTTCATTTTGAAAATTCCGCTATCAGCAAACATTTTTTTTTTTTCGAAGCGCAAAAACCCCTATCTGCATAATTATTTGTATAGTGTAAATACTTGTCTTTGAAAACACTTTGTAATTTTCATAAATCGCATATCCTTTTACTTTTGTGTTATCAATTTATATATAAAAATGATTTATTTAATGTGTGTCATTGAAGAAGTTGCATATAAGTTGCTAATAAATCCCTTATCTGGAATTAAAAGTAATCGTTTTAACAGTCGAATTTTTCTAATTAAGCTAAATATACAGGGTGAGTTACGTGCATCTGTGTACCAATGTATATATTTGAAAAGTAATCAAATAAACGTATACATAAGTTTAGGTCAACATCTATAACTATCTATTTAACTAGTCCACGATGTCCGCGCTACAACTAATTGCGATTGATTACGCATCATCAACGGAAGAAAGTACTGGGATTGATAGAATCACAGGTATTTAGATAAAGTAACAAGATGGTAGGTATTACTTACTAATGAATTTGGATTGAATAGATTCTGAAGGTGAGGGTGCAAACCCATCTGTATTAAGGAGGAAGCGCGTCCACAATCCGTATTCAGATAAAAGAAAAGTTAATTCCTTAAAAAGAAAGAAGGGTGAGAAATATTTGGGCTTTTCAACAAAAAGTGGAAACTTTAAGCAAATCTGGTCAAAACCAGCCAGGACAATCGGACCCAAGTGCATTTCTCCAGCATGTCTGAAAAGTGAAGTGAGACACTGTGGGCACTTCAGCGAAGAATGTAGATCAAACATCTTCAAATCCTTCTGGAATATGTCGTGGGAAGCCAAAGTAGTTTTTTTTAAAGAGCTATGTAACACAGATAGGAAAAAAAAGGACCGTTGTGGAAGATTCAAAAAAATGCAAAAGTTTCATCTTTCGACTGCCTTACGACAATCAAGCATTGCAAGTATGCAGATCAATGTTTCTGTCAACTTTATCTTTAAAGAAAGATATGCTATACGGTTTTCTAAAAAAATGCAATAACGGTATTTCGCCAACTTGCGCTAAAAGATCTTCAAAGACCTCTAGCTCGAAAATGCACATTAAAGAGTATTTTAAAGGATTGGACAAAATGGAGAGTCATTATTGTCGTAGCAGCACACAGAAAAAATATATCGCAGCATCATTTAAAACCAAAGCCGACGTTTACAAAAATTATCGTGAGAAGTGTTTGGAACAAGAAATAAGACCCGCCTCTATATTTTTGTTCTCAAAGGTTTTCGAGGAATGTAATTTAGCTATTTTCCAGCCACGCAAAGATCAGTGCGACAAATGCGTTGGATACAAGGCTCAACAAATTTCTGAGCATGAATATAGTGAACATATTTTGAAAAAAGAGCGAGCTCATCTTGAAAAGCAATAAGATAAACTTAGAGGTCAGGAAGGCCAATGCCATGTTTTCACAATGGACACTCAAGCAGTCAAGCTTTGTCCTAATATAAATGCATCAGCGATTTATTTTAAGCAGCGTTTGCAAGTCCACAACTTTACTATTTATAATATCGTAAACCATGAGTGCACAAATTACTGGGGGAATTAAACTAATGGAGATTTGTCGGCTTCGTCTTTTATTTCATGTCTAATTCATCATTTAAAAATCAATTGCTTATCCGATACATTGCCGATTATCATCTATTCTGACGGTTGTGGATACCAGAATCGAAACAATTACTTATCGAACGCGTTGTCGAATTTTGCTATAGAACATAACAAAGTTATTGAACAAAAGTATTTAGAAAAAGGTCATACCCAAATGGAATGTGACAGTGTACATGCCAAAATCGAAAAAAAATTGAAAAACCAGTCAATATATCTACCAATCGACTATATGAGAATAACCAAAGAGGCTCGAAAAAGTGTAAAAATTAATAGTTCTACAATTGATAAGCCATTGGATGCTGTATACCTAAACTACGACTTTTTTAAAAACTACAGTGATAAAGAACTTATTCGATTTTGCAGCATAAGACCCGGAGTAACCAGGAAGGATCCTACGGTATCAGACCTAAAGGCTCTTAATTATTTACCTAGTGGAGAAGTCCGATTCAAGTTAAACTTCAATGATAACTACAAGAATTTGCCTGCAAGAGTCAAAGAGTATTCAGGTCAGATTCCACCAAAACCTCTACATAACAATACAATCCCCATCACTTTAAGTAAATGGAAGCACTTACAACAGCTAAAGGCAGTAATTCCAACTGAGTACCATTCCTTTTATGATAACTTAAAAAAATGCGATTAAACAAATTTTAATACCAGTTTCATTCTTAGTTTAGTTTTAGTGTTTAAAACCTTAACTTAAAATAGTAATAATAAAATATTGGCATGAAATTAACTTCGACCGATTTTAACCTGGATTTGTCTCTAATTTTGTGTTTTATTACTCTAAATTTTTTTTTACAAACTGACTGCTTCTGTATTTTTCTTATTTTGATATTGCCTATCCCAGAAATTGGCCCAAGATCCTTGTGTATGGATAGCAAGCACTCTTCGAGCTAAACCACTACGGCATGCAAAACCTGATGCAACTTTAACAATACAACCAAAAAAATCAATATTTTCACTGTACTGCAAAAACCGCTATCTACCATATAATATACAAAAATATTTTCTTATAGAGTTGCAATAACCCCTATCTGATTTCTAAGCTAAACTAAACAGAACTTAAAACAAAAAATTAGGTCAGTTAGTTAGCATGATACTACATTACTCATTGTGGTACTTCATATTATTCGCACTTTGCAAAGTACTTGACAGAACAGTTTTTTTGCTCTCCTGAAAAATTGAATTTTTGCAGATGTCAGTTATTGAATATAAGTCCACGATAAGCTCTATACGTCTATGGAACTCGTTACCTATTCGACTAAGATCATTAAACCATACACTGCAGTTCAAAAATGAGCTAACCAGCTTTTACAATAACTCATAATCTATGTTTATATGTATATGCTATTCTATAAACACACTTGTTCGAACGTATTTCTTTACCCTTTACCTTCTTATTCTCTGTTCTTCTGTATACTTTCATATTTCATTTTAACGTAAATTTAATTTAGAGTTAAGTTTCATTTTTTTTGTTCTTAAATGTATTACAACATGTACAGTGGCTAGCACTATAATATAATCTTTCCGATTGTTGTGCTAGGATGAGAATAAAAATAAAATACAAATACAAAATACAAATAGGTATAAGCTTCTGCTAGCGTAAACGGTTGAAGTAAACTGCCTTGACATACAAATTTAAACACAAGAGGATTAACTTCAGACTTATCTTGTTCCATAAAATATTTTTTCAACCCAGTCCAGTTTTGTAACAATCTGTCAACAGCTGGAAATAATGTACAAAACCTCATAGGTACATGCCTTAGCAAACTTTGATACTCGGTTTCGAGGAAATCGAAAATACTTTTTAAATGAGATACTCTTTTTGCGCTGGATGAAAATTCATCAAACACTTTGATAACTAAAGACTCCACATCGTAAGACAATAACTTGATAAAGTATTTTGCAGCATTATGCAAAATGTGCATAAGACAATATCCAGCAATTAATTGCCGCCGGCCAATAAAATTTTGTAAATGTACAAAAACGGACTTATTTTTTCCATAGTTTACTGAACAATTATCTGCACCATATGCTACTATATTTTGTAAATTTAAATGCAGATCTTCAACGATTTTTTTTAAATTGTTGGCAATTGCACTTGACGATTCATCTGCATCTTCATAAAAGTCGATGAGAGCCATCTGAGATCCCCTATGTTTGTCAAAATAACGAATAGCAATTGGAAAAAGTTTACAATTGCCTTTATTTGAAGCATCGCATGAAATCTAAAATGGAGAATTTCCCAATTCTTCTAGCACTGTGGAAGAGAATGTGGGGCCAGCATATTACTAACAATTGCTGCAGCCTTTGTCCTCCCGCAACGAAACTTTACCGCAACCTTTGAATCTTGAAACAGCACAGGGGCCAGTTTATTTTCACAATCTTGAGAAAGATAGCTATGGTGGTGCTTTACTCCATGGTAAGTTGATAATAGTTCAGCATAGGGTTGGGCGATAAATATCGATATATCAATATATCGATATTTTTAAAATAGTACAGCCGATAATATCGACGATATTTTGAACTACCGTGCATCGATAATCGATAATTTTTTACCATTTCGAGCCAAATTCGATATTTTTCGTAAATTTCTGATTCGCTTTGAATTTAACAGCAGAATATTTTTTAAGAAGTGGTATAACCATAATGTCCGGATGCTTGAATTTACATTATTTTCTTCTTCAATCAATTCTTAATGATTTTTATGTTTATACTTCAGGATTCATAGAATATCTGTAGACCCATCCAAATTTAACAACAAATATCTAGTAAACTATAAGTCTCCGGCAGTTTTGAGATCTGTGAGAGCACCTCTAACCCTGTGAAGAAGTGGTTTTTCGCAGGGCGTGGTTCCTTAATGTAAAGCCGGCCCTTTCGATATATTGATATATCGATGTTTTTACACGGCATAAATCGATGTTTTTTTAAATATCGATATAATATATATCGATGTATTTTTCCAATTTGCCCATCCCTAGTTCAGCAAACAAAATTTTGTTTTCTTCATCGCTGCTGGGTTTAACAAAAAAATCATGTAGCACCGGTGATCCTGCAACCGATTTTGAATTTCTCAAATGCGCGTCAGTGTTTTTGTGCTTTTTCAGTGCCCTTATACCATCAAATTTGATTGACACTTTGGTTTTGCAATATTTGCAATATGCCGTTTTATCGTCTTCTTTTAATAACCAAAGCTTGAATTCTTCGTTGGAAATCCACTCGTTATTGAAACTACAATAACGCTTTGCTATTTTTTTAGAGTCTTCACTCATTTTACCAAAATAATTTTACGAATGGTGAAATGAAAGCAAAATCAAAAAAAGACTGAGCAGCTGATTGAGCGTCGTTACCACATTCTAGGTTAAGGCAATATATGCTTAGCGTTGCCACAGTGATAAGAATTTAGCCAAACTACAAAAGCATCAAACAATTTTGGAGTTAATATTATATATGTAATTTTCAATTCAAAAGCTTAAAACCGGACATTTCGATGTCCGGTTGGACATCAAAACCGGACACGGACAATCAACGCAAAAAACGGACTGTCCGGTTGAAAACTGGACAGTTGGCAACCGTACTTATTGACTAAAAAATGGGTGCTTTAGTATTTGAAAAACTGAGGTCCAATTTGATTTCCACCGCTTTTTAAAATTATCTTGATATTGTGCCAATAGTCGCCAAAAATCACAATCAACCCTTTTATAATCTGGTATTTTATATTTATGTTTGTATGCACATGCAGATGTAAGAAATTATGTGCATAAGTATGTACCTACATGCAAACGAAAATCAAATCAAATATGCATATGGCTGTGAATACTGAACTTTTGAATGCCGAAGCCAGCTTCATATTCGCATACAAATTTGATGTGAAAAATAAAAAAGTGCTTTGCTAGTTTTTTTTTTCAATTTAAGTCTGAAAATAAGCAATTGATTTCTCCATAGAGAAAGCGAGAAAACAAGCTATGTTATTCTGTTTTGAAAGCCAGGTAAAAGCTAATGTGTGGAAACGTTAAAGCATGCTAACTGTGCTGTGATTGGCTGTGCAAACAAAATACACATTGTGAGGTCAAAGAACGTAAATCTATTTACGTTCTTTGGTGAGGTGGATTGGTGGTGTATTTGCGCTATTTTCTTAGCAGGCTTTTAGGGGCATGTTACAGTGGGGGCTATATTATTGAGAACTTAAATAGTAAACACATTTAAAACGTAAAATAACCAGATTTTAAAGAATTTCGTATGAAATGAACGAAAATGTGTACGCAAGCCGGGCTTCTCGGCTTGTATTAAGCGACAGCCTCTGATGTGTACGTATATTTCTGTATACGATGCTTAATGCTCCAAATTAATTGGTGAAAAAAAGAATTACATACATATTAAAATTAAGACCTATTATACGTAAATTGTTAAGCTTTCATCCAGTTATTGAAAAAAAAAATAATAATAATAATAAACTGGCAAAAATCAAAATTCATTTTATGTGAATGCGCGAATACGAATATTTCATTTCAGATTCACTCATTGAATTTGATCTTAACACACAATTTCATTTCCTAGCACATCATTTAAGAATTTTCGAACACCGCGATGCATTATGTTCATATATGTGCTGGGATATTCTGGATGACCACAACCCAGAGACTCCACCATCACTGCGCAAAGCTCACCTCTAGAGTTTATGGCAGGTCCACCGGAGTCTCCATTACAAGGGTCCACTCCGGTTTTTCCAGCACATATCCGCTCTTCTGTGAAATGAAGATCAGTTTTTTTATACGTTTTATAACAAGTTTGCCAATCCACTACTTCCGCAACACCAGACCTTAGCACAGTTTCCATGGCGTATGCATTTTCCGATGTCCAACCCCAACCGCTTATTCGGATTTTGTCGCCCGCGCGCAGAGGCTCCCGGCAGAGCTTTGCTGGACTGACATATTTGGTATGTTCCAAAGCCGTACGTAATAAAAGAACAGCAATATCCATTATCGAACTTTCGTATTCAAATTCACTAGGTATGAATACATCTAGAACTTTTCCCATTTGATATCCCACACCTTCTTCCGACACATTGGTATTACCGGCTATAACGTAAATGCCATCCGTTGGTATATTGAATACGCAATGTGCTGCGGTGATCACATGCTTCAAACTAACTAACGTACCTGCAGCTTGACTAGTAACATAGTGCACAAAAACCGTGTAATTAGCATTTTCTATTTGGCACGGCGATCCATTGATAATTCGGAAATTTGCATCTGGATAGCCAGCATACACAAGGCTGAGCTGGAGCGATATGAGTACAAAAATACAGCGCAAGCTCATTTTGGGCGTTATTTTAATACTTTCTTTGATGTAGACACTGTCGATTTCACCACTTACTTACTTGCTTAATTGCCACGTAGCCGTCTAGAGGAGTCTGGCCGAGTTTACCACTATTTATACGAAAAAATACACGTGGGTTTAATATACAAAACACATTTTTTTGAAAAAAAAAAAAAAAAAAAAAAAAACCTTCACCCCGACAACTTAGGTCATTTGGTAAATATGCTTCAATTAACTTGTATGAGCTCACCCAACTTGCTAAATATCTTAGGTTCAATGCTCGAGTCTATGTGCGAAAATGTTTGTATAAAATTCTCGCTATATAGCTTATTGTTCTGTGGTGCTTCTGTCAAAATCATGGTCCGTCATTATAGAAATCATATCATACTGCGTCATGATCAAAATTGACATAAGTTTGACATAAGCACCACAATATGAATAAAAAAAAAAGTTAGTAATCAGCTGTTTAGTAAGTTAACCTGCATAAATTAGCCTTGAAACTATTTGAATTAATTTAATGTCAAACGCCCGACTTAAGATTTTGGCCCAATGCACGCTTGCTTTGCTTACTTGGCTTTGAGAAATGTCAAACAATTTTTCTGAGTTCTACTAAAATGTATAAAAGTTTGCCAAATGGCAGCTTTACTTCAAGCGCTTCAAAGTTTCGAATAGCCGAAATCTCTACTTGAGAGCGCCTTGAAAGCTTTGACATTAAATTTGACAATTCAATTTCTAAAGGTAAAGACCCAATGCACGCTTGCTTTGCTTGCTTGGCTTGCTTGGCTGTGAGAAATGTCAAAATCATTTTGAGCTCTACTAAAATGTATAAAAGTTGGCCAAATGTCAGCTTTACTTCACGCGCTTGAAGCGCTGCAAAGTTTTGAATTGCCCAATTCTCTATTTGACAGCGCTTTGAAAGCTTTGGCATCATTTTTGACAATTCAATTTCCAATATGGTTGCTGATATTAGGCAGTAGGTGTATTCCCTAACAGAAAATTATTACAAATTATTAAAAAAGTGTTAAGAAATATCAGCTTTTTCCAATTTTTTACGCAAAAAAATTTGCAGAAGAGGAAAAACCCTCAACATTTGTTCAGCACATCGAGTCAACATTTCAGATTTGTTTCTTAAAAAACTAGCAGCTAGCTATCAAGTGAAATGAAAAGAGAAAAATGGAAATAAGCAAAACAGACAGAAAATCAAGAAACGGAAAAATACTACAAATTAGCAAAAAATTATTTTAATGCTATTTTTGGCTGTTAATTCTTACTAGTATCGCCGGTGCTCGAAATTCGACCATGCAATTTATTTTTTCAACTTTGTATTCGTACAAAAATTATTCCTTCTCGCGGAGATAAGCAACACTTTCTAAATTCCAATTGTACCGCAACACTGATTTGCCCTTTTGATCACGGTCCGACGCGAAATCATGGTCAAAATCAAGGCAGATCTAGGAAGGTAGGCCCGGTGGCGAATTCAGAAATTTCCCATGTATTTTGTTATTGTAATTGGTAGAGTGTAATGTCAAAATGATATTTCGCCGTGGTTAAAATCTGAATTCGCTTGCGGCTCGTCCATTCCTATTGGCCATGATGTGAATTCGCTTTGATTTTGACATTACACTCTACCTTTGTAAATAAAAAAAGAAGTTTTTCAATTCGCCGCCGAGCCTACCTGTTAGATATGCCTTGGTCAAAATTAAAATTACTCAGTATACTCTCCCGCA
Source organism: Urophora cardui (assembly GCA_960531455.1). Lineage (NCBI taxonomy): Eukaryota > Metazoa > Arthropoda > Insecta > Diptera > Tephritidae > Urophora > Urophora cardui. The sequence goes on along the minus strand of OY482670.1, from coordinate 16,368,222 downwards.
CTCTCTCTCATTTTTCGCTTTAATGGAAAAGCAATAGGAGATATTTGGCCGCGTTGATTTTGATCTGAGCGTAAACTGAGCCAATGTATATAAAATAGAGAGAGCGCTTTTAAATTAAAGCGACTCATAAACTGTGTTTACGATATTTGTAAACACGTTTACGATATCTATTGCTCTTAACTAAAAACTTTATTTATTAATTATAAACAAATTAAATAATTTATAGAAAAAATTATATGCTTATGCACTGCTCCTGACTCATACGAACACATCCATATCAATTTTATGTGGATATGAGTATGTTAAATGTGCTAAACAGCCTGGCAATTGTTTGTGTGGAAAAAATATTAGCCTATTAATATATAGATTTTTATTCTAAAAAAAAATAACATTTTCATTATTTCTATTTTGAAAATTTAGCAAAATTCAAAAGTAATAAAATCATATATATACATATTAGTTTTTTTATTTTTTAACAGTTGTTTCTTAAGTTGGCAACAAATAATTTCAGCTAGTGAAAATTTTACCAGCTGAAATTTGGAGATCTCTATGATTGTTACCCTCACGCTTTGGCTCTCATTCTGCTAATTTTTTGATTCAAGAAATGATTTGCTAGCACAAATTTGGACAACTATTCATAGCTAGCTAATAGGAAACAAATCTTTTGTATTATTTCTTTGGATTGCCGATTCAGCTGATTAATATGACAGCGTTCAAAGCTACGACCCTTGGCCACTTACAATCTGGATTGAGAGGAAGTGTATATGTGTGAGTGTAGGGTGATTGACTCAAATATCTAAAATTTTTGATTTTCATCAACGCGAGCCGACAACAAGTATGTGTAGCACGACGACTGCTGATTACACTAACACACAGAAAAAAACGCTCAAACTGGACAATCCAGATTGTAAGTTGCAAAAGGCCTAAAGTCCCATCATACAATCAAATAAATTTCTCTCTCCCCAAAAAATTGATGCTAAAAATAAAATTTTTCGTTTCAATTCAAGCTTCTTTATAAAAAAAAATTTTTTAAACTATTTTGAGCTAGTTTTTAGGATTTTTATAAATTTTAAACCGAAAAATATTAAGAAATTCCCAAAACTTTTCAGTCGTTTAACAAAAAAGAAATAAAGTTAAAAAAAAAAGACATTAAACTTTGCCAGGTTTAGAAAAAAATCCAAAAAAAAAAAACTATTTGCATTTATTTAATTAAAATTTTCAAGCGTGCACTCAGTGTCGGCGTAAATCTGCTCGAAAATGTTTGGCCCTACAGCGCAATTGGCAGAGGACTGGGCCTAAAACTTGTTGCAGTTATGTATATTCGTGAAATTTTATAGTTATTTTATTATTTTTATACTCAGCTGTACTAGTACACAGATTATTATAGCGGATTGTGAGGCCATGAAATAATCGAGATAGATATGGACTTTAAGCCGTATCACGTTATATGGACAAAAAAAAAGTTGAGTGTGTGTCAGTTTTATTTGAACACTTATGTCGAAAAAATATTTTTGGTGTAAAAATTTTTTTTTTAGGCCCGCGTTAAAAACAGCTAAATCGCGTTTTTTGTAATAACTTCCTTATTTGATGTCGGATCTCTATGATCTTAATGTCGCAGAAAAGGTCTCGCTCAGCACTATATTTGGCCCATATAAAGTTTCGACCTCAAAGGTTGTTCTGAGTTTTACCTTTAAAAATTTTGAAGTTACTGTCCCTAGATTTTTTTATTTTTATCACTAATACAAAGCTCTCAAAAAACAATGAGGAATCCCCAAAAAAATTCTAGCCTTTATCCACAAACAAAAAAGTTATAACGTTGTAAAATGAAACACTTGTTTTTTTTTTATAAAAAATTACCACAGAGAAACGGCGAAACACGTCAGCTTATTTTTTGGCTCCAGATTACGATGGCGTTTTAAAAAGTCCGGAGATTTCGAGATATTTTAGAAAACATTTTCAGTTTTCACATACAAAGCGATCCGATGGGGGGGGGGGGGGGGGGGGGGGCTTATGAGTAACTATTGTTGAGGTAATAAAAATAAACATACATATATGTCTATAAAGTGCATATGAGAGGGAAGAGAATACCCTGCAAATAAATTCCAATTTGTTTTAAACGTTCGAAACCTGCACTGAAAAAACAACTTACACAGATTATGGAAAAATGAGAATGTTTCGGCGCTAAAGACATATTTTCATTGTTTTGATGTACAATTTTCTTTAAATCAAGGAATAAAAACCACGTTTTATAGAAAATTGTATTCAAAACAATGAAAATATGTCTTTAGCGCCGAATCATTCCCATTTTTCCATAATCTGAGTAATTTTTTTGAGTGTGAGCAAAGTAATATAAGCGACAAAGAATTCACTTTCAGAGCTCTGAAATTTCTTTCATAAATATCTCAATTTGGAGGACATCGTCATTTTCGGTCTCGGTTATCATAGATAAGAAGATGTTTTCTGGAGTAAAGTAAAGTGCGTTGTTTTAAATTGTAGGCTGAATAATTAACTGCATTTCTAGGGGCAGACGACGCATCCAGCGTAAGTATTGATAATACATTTAGACTTCCGTTGTCTTTTCAGGCGCGTATAATTTTACAACGAACTCTAGCAATTTTCTAAATAACTTGGATGATTTTAAGATACGCACGGATGCAGAAATCGTGAAGCCGTTGTAAGCCAGCGCGCTGTGCTTAGAGATCCCACTTGAATACTTACCAAATCTTCACTACAGCATTATCATTCAATATACATACGTAACGTTGATCAGCACGAATAGTCCAATCATCAATCATTTTTTGCATATCATGTATCCAGTATTGGTAGCTGTTCCATCGCAGCACAACATTCTCAAGTCAAGCGAGGACTTAGAATACTTTTTAATCAAAAACTCATACTATATGGCGTTACTGCCTCATATAAATAAGAACTTGCGATAATTTTTCAAAAAACAAGTTCTCTGATTTTAAAACGGTATAACTTTTTTGTTTGTGAATAAGGGCCACAACTTTTTTAGCGGAGTCCTCATGGTTTTTTGAGAGCTTTGTATTAGTGATAAAAATAAAAAAATCTAGGGATAGTAACTTCAAAATTTTTAAAGGTAAAACTCAGAACAACCTTTGAGGTCGAAACTTTATATGGGCCAAATATAGTGCTGAGCGAGACCTTTTCTGCGACATTAAGATCATAGAGATCCGACATCAAATAAGGAAGTTATTACAAAAAACGCGATTTAGCTGTTTTTAACGCGGGCCTAAAAAAAAAATTTTACACCAAAAATATTTTTTCGACATAAGTGTTCAAATAAAACTGACACACGCAAACTTTATTTTCGTGATACGGCTTAATGGACTTACATACATACATATCTGTGCCCTCAAATTAAAGTAGCCTAACTCGAGATAATGCGAAATTGAGTTATTGTTATAGTGTTAATCTTTGGAGGAAAACCCATCGATCTGTCTTATCCCCATTTACATTGGAGTAATATTTAAAAAGTTATTAAGATATAAAAATTATCCTAACTCAGATAGAAACATTTTGCACCAGTTAAAACAACTTATCTTCTAGCAAATCTCTTAAATCTAGTATTGTATGAAAAATCGTTTTATTAAAACATCCTAACTAGAGTTATGTGGGTACTTCATGGACGTATTTATTTGCGTTTTCAGTTTATTAAAAAAACCTAACTTCAGTTAGGAATTATAATTTTTTTTTGTCAATTTTGTTTTCATAGCCTAAGTGGAAATAGGTTATTTTAAGTGATTTTTTTTTATTTTTACACAATTTATCTCGAGTTAGGTTTTTTTGTTAGAATACTTTTCTCATTTCATGCGTTATTATCTTCAGTTAGGTTTTTTTGTTGGAAGCAAGTGGATATGATAAACTGAGATAAGAGATTTTTCAAGGATATATATTATAGAAATTCAATTAATTATTATATACTGTATACATAAAACACCTTTTTTCATCAATTAAACTTTAATGTGGCCGCTGAGGTGCAGTGCGTAGAGTGCTCGCCTGCTATACCAGAGGTCTTGGGTTTTAACCCAGTCCGGACAAACACCACAAAAAATTTTTCTAATTGATTAAAACCCAATTATTGGGTTTTTATAAATAGCGGTCACCTCTCGGTAGTGGGCGGCATACCCTCCGAGTGTATTTCTGCCATGAAAAGGCCTCACAAAAAATAGGTAAAAAAACTTTTTAAGTTAAACAGTTTTATGTTATACATACATTGCAATGTTTAAGATAAATGTACTAAAAACCAAAAAATAATAAAATAGATACAGTCGTGGGAATTATAAACATTTGCATAGACTAGACTAAAATAAAACCGTGGGGTACGTCAATTGCTTACAATCGTTGATTAAAATGTTTGTTTTGTAATGTTACACTATAATTAGGCAGTTGTTCAACCGACAACGATGGACGTGTGATAAGTAGGGCTAGAATGTGGAAAAAAGCTAGCAAGCTCGATTATAAGCGAGTTTTAGGGTTTCATAGTGGTGAGCGAGTAGTACTTTTATCATATGTTTTGTCGATTAAAGACAAACTACGAGCAGTGAAACGATTCCTCGTGTGAATGTCCAACGATAAACTAGTTGAAACATCTCTTTTATTAACATGGAGTGTATAACTATTGGAATTTCCATGAGCAAGAAAATAGTAAGTAATTTCCTCACCGTCTGCGGGCCAACTGCCTAACGACGAATTAAACGATTCTTCTATCGCACATTAAGTCGATAATTTGTAGACAATTGACGTTCCCCCCCGGTTTTATTTTAGTCTAGTCTATGCAAATGTTTATAATTCCCACGACTGTATCTATTTTATTATTTTTTGGTTTTTAGTACATTTATCTTAAACATTGCAATGTATGTATAACATAAAACCGTTTAACTTAAAAAGTTTTTTTACCTATTTTTATTTTCTAGTTTTTAGTTTTTATTTTTTTAAGAAAATATTTCTTTTCAAGGTAGTAATACATGTTCCGAATTTCAGCCAAATCGGACCATAAATGCGATTTTTGTAAATATAGCGACCCACGCGCCACCTATCGGAATTTTTTTTTCATAATATTGCATTGTCATCGGGGTTATACATGCGTACAAAATTTCAGATTAATCGGTTGACAGGAAGAGGGTGAAATTTGAATTACTAAATTTGACCCAAGAATAAATAATAATAAATAAAACAAACGGGGTGAGCTAAATAAAACCGTATAATAAAAAAGCATTCGCCGTTCGGGGCTCGCATAAAACTGTAGGTCCACACAAATTGTAGGAAAAACAATAGTTAAGAAGCACACCTCGAATTGGGAGAGAAGCTCGGCAATAAAACTCGTTAGAGTTTTAATATCGCCAGTGTATTATTATTGTTATTTTTTTATTTTTTTATTAATATTGATAGTTAAGCTTAAAAGCTAGAAACTAAGAGATATTTTTTTTTATATAGCACTGGCAACTCAGGCCTTCGGCTAGTTATTATTGTTATTAAACTTTAATCGTGTAGCGTTTTACAAGGTATGGATCCTGGTAACATGGAGGAAGAAGACTTTCTAAATATGGATTATAGTAGCGACGACTCAATTAAGGACTAATTTTTTAACGATAGTCAGTCGGACACGGGGTCAGATAGTGCTATGCCTTCCTACACCTTTTTGCGATCTTCTGAATATTTTTATAAACGCTTTATACACTTTTTATTTAACTGTACATGACTGTGTTTCCGGACAACCTACGTGTTATATGTGGCATGAGACCCTTGCAAATTGTGGTGGCAATGGAATAGCATCGTGCTTATTCAGACACTTAAATAGTTTACCATTCAATATTAAACATGTCGTTTTTTATAGCGATTGCTGTCCTGGCCAAAACCAAAACTCTTCTATTAGTACTATGTTTTAAATCTTCATGCAAGGTGATACTAACATTGAGAAAATTTATCACAAGTTTTTCGTTCCTGGTCATACGCATATGGAGTGTGCTGTAGACATGCCTTAATTGAACGAAAAAAAAAACAAACGAATATAAAGATTCATCACTGGGTTTATAAACATATGTATTTTGCACATGACTCTATATGTCGATTCCATCACAATTACCAGCTGTTTTCTATCAAACAGTAGTGCTACCGCGCCCCTCTTTTCGGCGCTTCCAGCTGTTATAGCTTTGAACCTCTCGCTTGGGAGTCTTCATTAATCATTTCCGGATAAACCAAGCTTCTTGTGGTGATTTCCCTGCTACCATGCCTTTTTCAGTATTCGGTAAAATAAAATGCAAATTCAGTTCGGGTTGAAAACGATCCGCGGCGTAGGATATGGATTATTTTTTTCAGGCTCAAACAACAATTATTAGCGAAACGATTTCTATTTTATTTCATTCACTTCAAGCAAAAATTAAAAGTCACTCTAACTCTAAGACTTCTAATTCCACTACTTAGTTATATCCACTTAAATGGTCGTTTCGGGTCGTTTTCGACCCGAACGTATGTCTACGCTTAAAAACACTTAACTCGAGTTAAATGGAAATAAAAACCTTATTGGGATGAATTCGACACAATAAAAGAACTTAACTAGAGTTAATTCTGCTTTTCGTAAAAATTGCATCCAATAAAAGCACTTAAGTTATAAAAGACAATTTTTTGCAATTAACCTTGCTTTAAGATTTCTGGTTCACAACTATTCCTTCTCTAACACTACAAATCCATTATTTCACCTTTTAAAAATCCGAATTGGTCCAATGGTTTGAATTTTGACAAAAAATTGAGTTTTCTCCGTTCATCATATTTTGAGTTAGGCTACTTTAATTTGCGGGCACAGATATACATATGTATACAAGTAAATAATATCAAAATTATCCGGAGTGAAAAGAGAAATCGTTTGAGCCGCTTATTAAAGGACAAACTTTGAAAGTTTTATATATGTAAGTCATAACTAAGAAACCGTAGCAGATATAACGATAAAGGGTCATCCCTCTTACACTAACAAGAATATTTATACACGTAGTCAGATGATTGATAAAAATTTTCAAAATGGGTGTGGCTACGCCCACTTTATGCGGCACTCGCTTTATATGTACCTATAAAATACACCCTATATCGAACAGATGCAAGCAAACAATGAAAGCATACAGCTGAGTATCCAATGTTTTGGATTCCACTCGAACTTAGGCTTTCTTACTAGTTTTATATGTATGAATTGGTGACATTCTGCGAAATCAGACATGAAATAATACAAATATATGTACATACATATATTCGTATATTTGCTTCTACCTATGTACGTGTTCTACGTTCATTGGCAAGAGCAGAATTAATATTAGTCATAACTATTTTGCTTAACCCATTAAGTGTTGAGCATAGTAGCGCCGACGCAATTTCAATGAAATATTCTGTGGCCATATAAACGGACCTAATTAAGAATAAACAAGTAAGGAAGCTTAAGTTCGAGTTCGGAATCGAACATTAGATACTCTAGTTGTATGCTTACATTAATTGTTTGCGTTTGATGGAAACAAGGTGTATATTTATATAAAGCGGGTGCCGCATAAAGTAGGCGTAGCCACGCCCATTTTCAAAATTTGTATCAATGATCCGATGTAGTGTATAAATATTCTTATTAGTGCAAAATTCTTCATTCCTTTATGACTTTGAGTTACAAAGATGTCACTTTACAAATTCCCAAAGGGTGTTCCAGAAATATCTTTGTTAAAAAGTAGGCGTGGTCATAAACCGACTTCGATAAAATTTTGTTGAATCGACGTATGTAACTGCTACAGAAAAATTGCAATAGACTCGGAAAAGGGAACAGCAACAGGAAAATCGACCAAGTACATCCTTAACCATTTCAATGTTAGCTGATTTATTCCCTTCCCTGGAGAGTTATACCAAAAAACTGAATATGTCATTCGTTTTAGCGATTAGTTCTGCGTACGTTTAGATAGCAATTTTTTGCTTTTGTGCAAAATCCTAACTGTTGTCATACATGCCGCTGCGGTGCAGTGGGTAGAGTGCTCGCCTCCTATGCCAGAGGTCTCGGGTTCAAATCACGGTCCGAGCAAAACACCAAAAATTTTTCTAATTAGTAAAAATCCAATTATTGCGGTTTTTTTAAGAGCAGCGGTCACCTCTCGGCAGTGAGTGTATTTCTGCCATGAAAAAGCTTCTGACAAAAAATGCATTCGCCGTTCGGAGCCGGCATAAAACTGTAAGTCCACCCAATTGGTAGGAAAAAACAAAAAGGAGCACACCTCGAATTGGGAGAGAAGCTCGGTCATAAAACTCGTCAGAGTTATAATAGCGCCATTGTATTATTATTATAAACCTAAACTTACACTGAGAAAAAAAAAAAATATATGGAGGGGTCAAATAAATTGTTTACCTATTTTGAACACTACTTTCTTTGTTTTGAGTAAATTTTCCTTAAAACATGTTAAAAGGTTTATAAATTATTGTTGTTACATGCGTTACCATGGTTTCATATACTTGTTTTGAAAAAATTCATACATTAAAATAATGAAAAATTCTTTAAGCGCCATTCCATTCCCAACTTTCCTTGTTTTGAAGACTTGATTTCTTTAATTTTGAGAAATTAAATTCCCATACAAATCCCCATGGCAACGAATTTGTTTGAATGTTTTTTTATGTTTTTTCCACATTTTTGAGAAAATTTACACAAAACAAAGAAAATTTTGTATTGAGACGCGTGTTCAAAATAAGAAAAATTATGTCTTTGATCGAGAGAAATTTTTTTTTTGAGTGTACCTTGAAATTCTCTATCTGCATTGTTAATTGATATTTTCTACATGTGCTTCCAAACAAGGGTTAAAAAGGGCCATTTGCGTGGGCGTTAGAGGGTTAAAGTCTACCGCAAAGAAATTCGTTATTAAATTCTGTAGCAGAAGTCCGAGCTCAAAAACTTTATTTGAGGTAATTTTTTATAAGATATTTTCGATAAAGTAATCGCATCTCCAGCTAAAACCATAAAACTCTAACCCCTCTAAAAAAAAAGTCAGACCCTCTGGACTGGTAGTCTGTTCCGCAAAGTTGGTATGGGAGACATCCACTTTCATAATAAATGGCGTTTGTTCGTTTTGAGTAAAATTTTTGTAAATTTGTTGGACTGTGTTATTAATTTTAATGGATTTTGGGGCGCTGATTACGAAAATCATATTGAAAAAGTCCCATCACATCAGCTTTGCAAGTTATTTAGCAAAATTAGTTTTAGCCAAATTAGGCTGAGTCTTCCTAGTTTTTAATTTATATTATTTTTTAATCGTCTTTTATTAAAGAAATAACGCATTGAATGGTGGCACTAGACACCAGTGTATATGTTTTCATAAATGTTAAGTTAAATATATGTATGTACCTAAATGACTTAATGGCATACCTTTATTTTCGAAAAATATGTGGATTTTTGAGTCATTTTTTTAAGACCACATTTGTGGTAAACCTAATGCTGTTTTATACTGAAATTAACTGAAATCGTTAGAAGAGCGGAAATGAAAGTAGATTCTTCATAATATTTACTACCACGATTCTGTGTCAACTCATCCCATCACTAACTGCTATCTGATATACAATACTAAAGCGAGAAACGGTCAACAGTACCTACTTAAAGGATCAATATAAGACGGCTTCAGAACGGTTTGACTTCAAACCACGAGCTGACGTGCGCAGGCATAAAATATTCATTAATTAGAATAAGAAATTACAGTTATTTTTATTTTACTATAAGACAAAAATCTCCTCTTATTAGAACTCTGAAACTCAACATTTTTTATACATATGTAAACGCTCCACCCTAATATGTATGTATGTCTTTATTTTGGCATGAGCTGAACGTTTTATCCATTAAGTATTCAACAAGGTAAGTAGATAAAAAAGAGAAGCCAAAAATAAAACTAAATGATTTTCTTTCATATGTACTCGTACATACATATGTACGTATATTTCTGAATACAATGATTAACCCTTTGTTTTCAATTTCTTTACCCGTGGAGGAAAAAAATCGATTGGCACATATTTCATTCATTTAGTCCTAAATAAGCATAATTTGTAAGAAAATTTAAAAAAAATTAATTAGTTTAGGTTTTACAGCCCTTTGAAATTTGTACGATATATCGTGAAATGAGCCAAAATCTTGCAAATTTTGCTTTTATAATTTGTTTAGACTTTTTTAAACAAACATTTTTTAAAGCAACAAAATAAAGATATTTTTAATATTAAGCTTAAAAATTGTGACTTCTATCCAGATTTAATAAAATTCATACTTAAATACATAATTATTATATATAAAAAATACATATATACATTAAAAAAAATTTAGTAAAGACAAAATAAAAAAATATAATTTTAAACTTAAAAGCTGTAACCTCAATACAAAATTCATTGCGACACATATTTTTGAATTGAAATTAAAGTTAAGGATATAAAAATATGTATGCACTGAGAGAAAAAACGTTATATTTAGCGTTCAAAGGAATTACTTCCCTGTATTGAACACTTTCTTTGTTTTGAGCCAATTTTCCTTAAAACATGTTAAAAGGATTATGAAATAAAGTTACTTACATGCTTTCATATACTTGTTTTATAGAAATTCATACATCAAAATAAGGAAAAATTTCTTAAGCGTCATTCCATTCCCAACTTGTCCTTGTTCTGAATATTTGATTTTCTTAATTTGATAAGTTGAATTTTCAAACAAATCACCATTGCAACGAATATGTTTGAATATTTTTAAGATAATTTACTGAAAAAAAAGAAAAATAATGTAGTGGAACGCGTGTTCAAAATAATAAAAAAAAATATATCTTAGATCGCGAGAAGTTTTTTTAGTGTATGCATATGCATGTATTTATTCGATAGGAAAGAAAAAAGATTTTATTTCTACTGTTTTTTTTTAAATACATAAGTGAATATTGAACGGTTTTGTACTGATTCGACTAACGGACGAACTTTATAGAATTTGTCAATAAAATGTACACTGAAAAAAAAATTACTCAGATTGTGGAAAAGTGGGAATGATTCGGCGCTAAAGAAAATTTTCATTGTTTTGATGTACAATTTTCTTTAAAACGATGGTTTTCTTCCTTGATTTGAAGAAAATTGTACATCAAAACAATGAAAATTCCCACTTTTCCACAATCTGAGTAATTTTTTTTTTGAGTGTAGATTCTGTCGTAACAGTATGAAGCTTTTTAGTGACATCGTATCCTTAAAAATCTGTATTGAAATCGTAGGATACCAAAATGTTCTACCACGTCGCATGCAACCTATGGCTATTTGTAATTCAATTAACATTTTAGTTTAAAAATTTTGAGTTTGTTCAAATTGTGGAACTTCATTTTGCGCTGTGCAAGGGCGTAGGCAGGTAGGGGCAGGGGGGGGCAGCTGCCCCCCCTGGCTAGGTACTGCTTAACATTATAATGGCATCAGAGAATAGTACAGAAATTTACATGTCAAAATAAAACAGTGAGATTTGTTTCAATTCGTGTCTACAGTTCACTAAATATTTTAGCATTAGCATTGATAAGCAGAATCTAAGGCCCGGTTTCACCAGCGTGACTAAAGCTAATACTGATTTCACACAGGCAGTTAATGGAGTAAATATCCACATTTTCTTCATTAAGTTGATAATGAAGCTCGATCTTCCATCCAGAAGTTCAATTAGTAATGGATCCATTACTAATTAATTGAATTTTTAATCGAATAAAAATCCAATACAACTGGGAGGTAAGTTCGTTTTTATTAATTTTGAAGTTTTCAGTGTCAACCGTCAATTCGTTTGGCATGAATTTATTATCCCAACAAACATTCTCAGAGCACTCATAATTTGGAGTCGGATATGAATCACAAACATGTGTGAAATATGTATGAGCTTAGGAGAAATTTTTTTATAATTTTTTTTCTTGTTTTTTTTTTTAAATGATAATTGTAATTCGAAAAATGGGAAGTAGGTATAAAAGTATCACTAAAGTTCATCAGGAGGAGAATACAAATAGACAACACTATAAAGCAAGGAATGAATGTCCCACAATGGTTGTGTTCAGAATCCCAACTGTAGCGCAACAGTTGTGTTTTTATCTTCTGAACGCAAAGTTGAGTATTTCTGATTAACACGTGAGTTTGGACACTTTTTTTCATCATAAATTTTTTAGGCTCACTTCGGACAACATTTGTGCTTACGATTTTGACATATGTACAAATATATAAATACCTATATTTATGAATTTTTTAATGTGATAAAAATGTTTCAAAGTAGCGAAATTATTGCCGATTATGTTGTGGATAGGTAATTATAATAATAGTTTGTTTATTTTCTGTATCAGCTCGTTCAGAAGGAGCAAATTATATCCCTTTCCGCTCAGTGATATCTACACAACAGTTTTGCTCAACAGTTCCGACTTCTGAACGCAACCAATGAGAGAAGAGGAGAATAAGCTGGGTGAATGGAGAGAGGGGATGAAGAGAATTGGGTCAGGGGAAGGAAAATGCAAAAACAAAAGACATTTTTTTTTTTGGTTTTACTACATATTCAGGCTCATAAAATGTATGAAATTAGGCTCATATCAGGGGACCACCTTAAGAACAGAAATACATACATTTCGGACTCCAAAATGAGCTCATAATGAGTGTGACTGCTCCAGTTTATGATTCCTTTCTGACTTTTTTATGACTCCGAATGTTTACTGGGATTATTTATTAAAAAATTCTTGTCAATAATAACAAATTATTTAATGAAAAGTGACATCTCCTTGTTAATTGAGTGTGTGTGAAACACAAGAATTTATTGTTATATTATAAATGTATTGTACTACATTAATTTTCTGTCTGAAAACAGTATAAAACTAAGTTTTGACTTAAGTTAGCCCAGATTTGAGGTTAACTTACTTTTGGGTTTCACCAAATGAGCGACTTGAATAATTTTGCACACAACAACCCGATCAGCTGTTTTATACATAGTAGTATTTTAGTAGTTTTTTTCCTACTTTTTGACTTTGCGCAACCCGGTTTATTTGATAGTTGTTGTTGTCATTTTTATATTAGCAGTGTTGCTGTAGTCGCACTCACAAATTAGTGTTATTTTTGACATTTAAGAGCGGAACAGCAACGCTTGATTTTAGTCGCAAAAAAATTGATTTTTGACTGCTTCAAATATTGTGCTTGCCCCCCCCCCCGGATAAAATCCTGGCTACGCCCTTGGCGCTGTGTATAACTATCTAAAGCAGCTACGTGCCACGCAACATCGAAAAATTTGCGTTTGAATTTAACGTAACAAGCAGCACTGAGCAGCAACTTTCGCGGATTTTGTACGATATATCGACCAAATTAATTATGTACGATATATCGTACATTTGAGTTACCTAATTTTGTACGATAAATCGTACACTTTTTTTGCGCAGGTCTCAAATTAATTTTTACGTATATTTATTTTATTTAATATTTTTATTATATTCGGTAGGGCATTGTATACACAAAACTTCATAAATTTTGGGCACCTTTGCTTTTATTAAATTTATAAAAATCGATTTTTATGGTGACTCCTAGAACAATTGCATTCCTGAAAGGGAGCATGTGAAGAATATGTTTTTTTCTGAGAAACTTTTTACAAAAATTATATAATTTCTGGCTGTATTAGATAGGGAAGAGTTCAAATTAATATAATATTGCTTTCTTTGGCAAAAATAGTGCTTAGTTTTAACAAAAAAATCATGTAAAGGGACACGAAAAATTTGGTCGATATATCGTACAAAATTAAGCAAAGGGTTAATGCTCCAAAATGATTGGTGAAAAAAAGAATTATGTACATACATATAAAAATTAAGAACTACACTCGAAAAAAAATTAGGTACTCAGATTAAGGAAAAAGAGAATGGTTAGGCGCTAAGGACAAATTCTCATTGTTTTGAATAAAATTTTCTTTATAACGTGTTTTTTATTCCTTGATTTGAAGAAAATTATACAGTAAAACAATGAAAATATGTATGTATGTCTTTAGCGTCGAATCATTCCCATTTTTACACAATCAGAGCAAGTTGTTTTTTCAGTGTATGATACGAAAATTGTTAAACCTTCGTCCAGTTATTGAAAAAAAAAAAAATGCAAAAAAATAATAAACTGGCAAAAATCAAAATTTATTTTATGTGAATGCGAATATTTCGTTGCAGATTGACTCATTGAATTTGATCATGAACACACTATTTCATTTCCTAGCACATCCTTTAAGAATTTTTGAACACCGCGATGCATTATGTCCATATATGTGCATGGGTATTCTCGTTTACCATCATCCAGAGTCTCCACCACCACTGCACAAAGCTCACCTCTAGAGTTTATGGCAGGTCCACCGGAATCTCCATAACCAGGCATCACTCCGGTTTTTCCAGTACATATCCTCTCTTTTGAGAAAAAAAGTTTAGTATTTCTAAACGCCTCATAACAAGTTCTCCAATCCAATACTTCCGCAAGACCAGACCTTAGCACAGTTTCCATGGCGTTTGCATTTTCCGATGCCCAACCCCAACCGCTTATTCGGACTTTTTCGCCCGCCTGTAGAGGCTCTCGGCAGAGTTTCGCTGGACTGACATATTTGGTATGTTCAAACTCTGTACGTAATAAAAGAACAGCAATATCCATTATTGATCTTTCGAATTCAAATCTATCCGGTGTGAATACTTTTATAACATCTCCACATTGATATCCCGGACCTACTTCCGACACATTGGTATTACCGGCTATAACGTAAATTTCCTCCGTTGGTATATCGAATACGCAATGCGCTGCGGTGATCACATGCTTCAAACTAACTAATGTACCTGCAGACTGCCTTTTAACATGGTGCAAAAATACCATGTAATTAGCATTTTCTATTTGGCACGGCGATCCATTGATAATTCGGAAATTTGCATCTGGATAGCTACCATACACAAGGCTGAGCTGGAGCGATAGGAGTACAAAAATACAGCGCAAGCTCATTTTGGGCGTTATTTTAATACTTTCTTTGAAGTAGAAACTGTCGATTTCACCACTTACTTACTTAATTGGCACGTAACCGTCTAGAGGAGTCTGGCCGAGTTTACCACTATTTATACGAAAAAATACACGTGGGTTTTATATACAAAACAAATTTGTTGAAAAAAAGAAAACGTTTACTTAGCTCATTTGGTAAATATGCTTCAATTAACTTGTATGAGCTCACCCAACTTGCTAAATGTCTTAGGTTCGATGCTCGGGTCTATGTGCGAAAATGTATGTATAAAATTCTCGCTACCTATTATATAAAAATAAGTCGCGTTTTCCTCCCTGATGATATAACTCCAGAATGGCTGGACTGAATTAAATGAAATTTTGCACGTAGTTTTCGATTGAGCCCGACATGGTTTATGGTACGATATGGGTATCAAATGAAAGGTGTTGACGAGTGCTTGAACATGGTGTAGTATAAGACCCCGTATTTGAGGTATTTCCCGAAATATGAACCAGGTGTGCCCCAGGCGGGTTTTCTACAAAATGGGTATCAACTAAAAGGTGTTGGTGAGTATTTAAAAAGAGGTGATTTTCAAGACCCTATGCGAGCCGTTTTCCGAGATATCGACCAAAATGTGGACCAGGGTGACCCTAGAAGGTGTGGAGGGATAGGATAGGCATAGGGATAGGGCTAGGGCTAGGGATAGGGATAGGGATAGGGATAGGAATGGGAATAGGAATAGGAATAGGAATAGGAATAGGGATAGGGATAGGGATAGGGATAGGCATAAGGATAGGGATAGGGATAGGGATAGGGATAGGGATAGGGATAGGGATAGGGATAGGGATAGGGATAGGGATAGGGATAGGGATAGGGATAGGGATAGGGATAGGGATAGGGATAGGGATAGGGATAGGGATAGGGATAGGGATAGGGATAGGCATAAGGATAGGGATAGGGATAGGGATAGGGATAGGGATAGGGATAGGGATAGGGATAGGAATAGGAATAGGAATAGGAATAGGAATAGGAATAGGAATAGGAATAGGAATAGGAATAGGAATAGGAATAGGAATAGGAATAGGGATAGGCATAAGGATAGGGATAGGGATAGGGATAGGGATATGGATAGGGATGGGGATGGGTATAGGGATAGGGATAGGGATAGGGATAGGGATAGGGATAGGGATAGGGATAGGGATAGGGATAGGGATGGGGATAGGGATAGGGATAGGGATAGGGATAGGGATAGGGATAGGGATAGGGATAGGGATAGGGATAGGGATAGGGATAGGGATAGGGATAGGGATAGGGATAGGGATAGGGATAGGGATAGGGATAGGGATAGGGATAGGGATAGGGATAGGGATAGGGATAGGGATAGGGATAGGGATAGGGATAGGGATAGGGATAGGGATATGGATAGGGATAGGGATAGGGATAGGGATAGGGATAGGGATAGGGATAGGGATAGGGATAGGGATAGGGATAGGGATAGGGATAGGGATAGGGATAGGGATATGGATAGAGGTAGGGATATAATGGTGAGCAACACGGTAGCCTAGGACTTTTCCTTTAGGCTTTATAGGAATAAATTTTAGGCAGAAAAACGTCTGTGGGGTCAGCTAGTATTCCATGTATTTGATTTTCAAAATTGCTTTGAAATGGTTTTTTGAAAAACGCGTAAAGTTTAAGTTGTTGCTGTTGTTGTTGTTGATATTTGCAATAAAGCGACAAATAGACAAAATAAAAGGACCAACATGTTTGAACATGTATGCAAATGTATGGATATGCATACCAACATCTATCTATCTAATTTTCTGAGCAATATTGCTACCAAATGAAAGGCTTTGAGCAGGAATTCGATATGAAGCACTTTTAGTTGTGATCCCTAGGCCGGGTCTGCAGATATGGGTCAAAACGTGGACCCTGATGACCCCAGAATGTTTCTGAGCAATATTGGTATCAAATGAAAGGTGCTGAGCAGGGCTGGAAGGTGCAGTGAAATAACGCCCGTGGAATTAACGCCCGCGGGCGTTATTTCCTTTCTTGAAAAAGAAATAGCGCCTGCGAATAAAACGAAATTAAACCCGTGGGTTTTATTTCCATTCAGAAAGGGAACAAACGCCCGCGCCCTATTCGGCGATGTGGGCTTTATTTCTCTTTCGAAAGGGCAATTAACCCCGCAGACGGGGTTTTTTTTAAATATGGTGTATTAGTGGGAAAAGCGCCACAGGCGAAAAATTGGAATAAAAAATCGCGCGATTTTTAATTCCAATTTTTAGTTATACCTTTCATGAGAATGAAATGGTATTATAACTTAGTGCCAAAAATTTTTTGTCGAAAGTACCAGAAAGAAGCGTGGGGGACCCACCAAAATATATACCGATATGATCAGAATCACGAGCTGAGTCGATTAAGCCATGTCCGTCTGTCCGTCTGTCCGACTGTCCGTCTGTCCGTCCGTCCGTCTGTGTGAACGCAAACTAGTCCCTCAGTTTTTGAGATATCTGAATGAAATTCGGAATACAGGTATGTTGTTATATGCAGCTGATTTGTCGGAACCGGCCGAATCGGACCACTATATCATATAGAAAACAACCGATTATTCAGATATACATGCAATTTTTGGATGTAATTTGTGCATAACTTCCCCATTTAAACAGCTAAGGACATGAAACTAGGAAGTAGACGTGCCCATTTTGGCCCAAACAAGGTTACCGAAAATTGTCAAGATCAAGATAGCAAATCTTTGAGCGATATGGATATCAAATGAAAGGTGCTTAGCAGGCCTTCAACATAGAGTTATTTGCATTGCGATGCCAAGGCCGGGTCCCCAAATATGGGTCAAAACTTGGACCCGGATGACCCACGAATGTTTCTAAGCGATATTGGTATCAAATGAAAGCTGTCGAGCAGGGCTTCAACATACAGATATTTTCATTGTCATTTTTTAAGTCGGTTTCCTAGAGATGCTTCAAGATGTGGGCCCGGATGGTGATGGATGGTCCCGGTAAGGTAAAGGTAAAGGTAAAGGTAAAGGTAAAGGTAAAGGTAAAGGTAAAGGTAAAGGTAAAGGTAAAGGTAAAGGTAAAGGTAAAGGTAAAGGTAAAGGTAAAGGTAAAGGTAAAGGTAAAGGTAAAGGTAAAGGTAAAGGTAAAGGTAAAGGTAAAGGTAAAGGTAAAGGTAAAGGTAAAGGTAAAGGTAAAGGTAAAGGTAAAGGTAAAGGTAAAGGTAAAGGTAAAGGTAAAGGTAAAGGTAAAGGTAACGGTAAAGGTAAAGGTAAAGGTAAAGGTAAAGGTAAAGGTAAAGGTAAAGGTAAAGGTAAAGGTAAAGGTAAAGGTAAAGGTAAAGGTAAAGGTAAAGGTAAAGGTAAAGGTAAAGGTAAAGGTAAAGGTAAAGGTAAAGGTAAAGGTAAAGGTAAAGGTAAAGGTAAAGGTAAAGCTAAAGGTAAAGGTAAAGGTAAAGGTAAAGGTAAAGGTAAAGGTAAAGGTAAAGGTAAAGGTAAAGGTAAAGGTAAAGGTAAAGGTAAAGGTAAAGGTAAAGGTAAAGGTAAAGGTAAAGGCAAAGGTAAAGGTAAAGGTAAAGGTGAAAACTATTTGCATTTATTTAATTAAAATTTTCAAGCGCGCACTCAGTGTCGGCGTAAATCTGCTCGAAAATGTTTGGCCCTACAGCGCAATTGGCAGAGGAAGTTGGGCCTAAAACTTGTTGCAGTTATATTCGTGAAATTTTATAGTTATTTTATTATTTTTATACTCAGCTGTACTAGTACACAGATTATTATAGCGGATTGTGAGGCCATGAAATAATCGAGATAGATATGGACTTACATACATACATATACATATATATATACAAGTAAATAATATCAAAATTATCCGGAGTGAAAAGAGAAATCATTTGAGCCGCTTATCAAAGGACAAACTTTGAAAGTTTTATACAGTAGAATCGCACAAAAGTTAACTCGCGAGAAAGTTAAACCTTCGGTTAAGTTAACCAAATTTGAGCGTCCACGTACGGCTCTAAAAAGTTAACTCTTGGTTAACTTTTCTGAGTTCCAAGCTCATTCCTCTTGTTTCTATGTATTCCCGGAATTTGCGTGCATTCCCCGAATTTCTGTGTAAAAAATTATTGTTGGTGTCGCGAGGTACAAATATAGTTAGTCGTTTGAACTATTGATAGGTGTAAACATAGTACAACTACTGTTGTGTGTTAAAAATGGCAACAAAGCGGAATAAACCATCGCAAATTAGATTGAATTTACATCAAAAAGCTGATATTTTAAGAAAACTTGATGAAGGTATTCACGGAAACCGCTTGGCATTAGATTATAGTTTATCTAAAGTGGCCATCTCAAAAATAAAGAAAAAACGATATGAAATTTTGGAGGCAGTGGCAAGCACACAGGAATTGGCAACCAAGAAAACTTTGCACAAGTCGGAATATCCCGTTCTCGAGGCAAGGTTGTATAAATGGTTTTTGAACCAAAGGCAACGCAATTGTGCAATTAGTGGTCCAACTTTAAAATCAAGAGCTAAGCTTGAATTTGCCAAAATGTACCCTAGAAAAAATTTTTATGCAAGTGATGGATGGCTAGCAAATTTTATGTATGTAAATTAAATCTAATTTGCTGTTTTATAATGATTAAAACTGAGATATTCAAATAAATTTGATATGTTTTATCCCAAAAATTATGTTTATTAGCGTATTCTATCAAATTTAAAAACCACCTGGAAAAGTTAATATTTCGGAAAAGTTAAATGCCCTTGGAACCATTTGGTTAACTTTTGTGCGATTCTACTGTATATGTAAGTCATAACTCAGAAACCGTAGCAGATATAACGATGAAGGGTTATCCCTTTTATACTAACAAGAATATATTTATAAACGTAGTCAGTTGATTGATAAAAATTTTCAAAATGGATGTGGCTACGCCCACCTTATGCGGCACTCGCTTTATATGTACCTATAAAATACACCCTATATCGAACAGATGCAAGCAAACAATGAAAGCATACAGCTGAGTATCCAATTTTTTGGATTCCACTCGAACTTAGGCTTTCTTACTAGTTTTATATGTATGAATTGGTGACATTCTGCGAAATCAGATATGAAATAATACAAATATATGTACATCATAGCTGTCCAAATGCGACTCATGTGAGCAATGAGAGTAAGCACTTGTGTACGTATACTCACAGATTGTCACTACTACAGACAAATAAAGAGCGTAAAACGAGCGCTTACGATGGGAGTGGGCGATCGCCGATTAGCAAAAATAATTAAGTTGCCTTCGATTGGCATGAAAGCAAGTGGTCGCTAGCTGGTCTTAGCTTGAAATTCTTTTGTTCTAATTACAGATGCCAAACAACAAACAAAAGTACGAAGATCTTGCATATAACGTGTGTACACAAATGTAAATATGTACGTGTATATTTGTGTTGTTTCATAATTTCGCAAAGTATGCGCACGTGACCCTGCTCGCTCAACATCTGCAATAGGCATGGGTAACACTGCGCTGCGCGGCGCAATTGCGCTACACCAACCCTGGTGTTATTGCGCTAACTCCGATTTGGGAAATGCGCCAACTCAATATAGCGCCAACTCAATATAGCGCCAACTCAATGTAGCGCCAACTCATTATAGCGCCAACTCAATGATGCGCTATTGCAATATAACACTGACTCAATTTCGTGCGCTAACACCAGCTCCAATATAGCGCTAGTGTAAAATGGCGCAACCACAACGCCAATAACAGCACCATAGTATATGTATACTGTATACTATATGTGATCTAAGTGACTCTAATTTCCAGCATATTTTCACATAAGTATATACGGAATATTTTTCCAAATGATTATGAAAATTAAAATTAATTGTGCCCTCGTATATGTAAGCAGAATTGCGCCAAAAGAAATAAAACGGGGATGGTAAACAGTAACAAGCGAAAAAATGTTATTTATCGATTATTCGATGACAATTGCGCTAAAGGTGTTATTGCGCCAGTACCGTGAGTTGGCGCCACGGTTGGCGCTGGCGTTATTGTATCAGCGCCAAAAAAATTGCGCCATTACCCATGGCTAATCTGCAAGCAGACTGATTATTTTTAGTAATTTTTCACTTTGGAATACGGTAGGCGCACCAACACACATTCATTTTTCGGTCGTTGCTTGATTGTGGTAGTCAATCGCATTTGGACAGCCCTGATGTACATACATATATTCGTATATTTGCTTCTACCTATGTACGTGTTCTACGTTCATTGGCAAGAGCAGAATTAAATATGTACTAACTAGTAAAGCCGACAACGCGGTGCTGTGGCTTTCAATTACACTGTTCGACAATTTGAGGGTAAACGGCCACTACTCATATAGCAAAACTAAAACCGTTTTACCGCAACTGACCATTCTTTTGATTGCCGTCTTAAATTTGACTTTCCCTTAAAGATTGGAGAATATAAATCGGCTTTAAGCCCATAGTTTTTATACTCAGCTGTACTAGTACACAGAGTATTATAGTTTTAATCACATAACGGTGGATTGTAACAGAATGAAATAATCGAGATAGATATAGACTTATATATATCAAAATGATCAGGGTGAAGAGAGAAATCGATTGAGCCATGTCCGTCCGTCCGTCTGTAAACACTCTAACTCGCGCAAAAATTGAGATATTTTGATGAAATTTGAAATGCAAGTTGGTATCGAGACTGGGACGGTTGGTATTGAAAATAGGCGAAATCGGACCATGACCACGCCCACTTTTCCTATATAGAAAAATCGGAAATTTGGTATCTCAGTCACTAATATAGCTGGAGCGATGGAATTTTACTCACGTGTTGAGCTCAGGCCCCTATGAAGAAATTTGATGAAATTTTGGAAAATGGGCGGTACCACGCCCACTTATTAAGGGTCAAACATGGAAAGTTTTATATGTCATAACTCAGAAACCGTTGAAGATATATCGATGAAATTTGGTATGCGTGATTTACTTACTTAGCCAAACATTTGGACGGAAAATAGTTAAAATCGGTTGACGGCCACGCCCACTTTGATATATGGGTCTTATAAAGTGACCTAATAAAAACATTTTAAGCGATATCTTTGTCAAATATAAAGATATAGCATTGAAATTTTATAGCAGGAGTGCAACTGCGGACATACAACGAAAACCACAAAAATTTTGGAAAATGGGCGTGGCACCGCCTCTTTTTAGAAGCAGGAATATACTAGATTTCTGAGCCCATAACTCGACAAATAATTTATATATAATGACGAAACTTGGTGCGTACACTTTTGTCACTTGTGGTAATACATGTTCAAAATTTTAGCGAGATCGGTTGACGACCACGCCCACTTTTATATATGGGTATTATAAAGTGACCTAATAAAAACATTTTAAGCGATATCTTTGTCAAATATGAAGGTAATTCATTGAGATTTTGTGGCATGAGTTCCACAATAGACCGGAAACAAAAAGTAGAAAAATTTTGGAAAATGGGCGTGGCACCGCCTCTTTTTAGACAAAGGAATATACGAGATTTCTTAGCCTATAACTCGACAAATAATTGAGATATTATGACGAAACTTGGTTTATACACTTTTATAACTAGTGTTAATGACACGCAAAAATTTATTCAAATCGGTTTATGACCACGCCTACTTTTTGACAAAGATATTTCTGGAACACCCTTTGGGAATTTGTAACGTGACATCTTTGTAACTAGAAGTCATAAAGGAATGAAATTTTGAGCAAAGAATAATATTCATATGCTTAGTGGGATGACTGACAAAAATGTTGAAGATAGGCGTGGTTACGCCCACTTTATGCAGCACTCGCTTTATGTAAAATACATCGTGATTCTATCAGACGCAAACAAACAATGAAAGCATACAGCTGAGTATCTAATGTTCGATTCCACCCGAACTTAGGCTTCCTTACTTGTTTATTAATAAATTATAAAATCAAGCATATATATGTATATATATGTAGTTACTGGTTATTTTTATTTTCTGAGGACCTAGATTTTGTATACAAAGATTTTGTGCGAGACCCACAGTTAAGTTTTATGCCGAATAATTTTCGAGAATATTTTAACTTTCTAGCAACCTCCAAAAGGCCATTTTTCGTAATGCTCTTTCTCTTTCTAGTTTCCTTTCTAGTTCTCTTTCTCTTTCCATTTCCCCCTCTATTCATTTTATTTTCCGTACTCTTTCCTTTTTCGCTTCCTTTCCTTCGCCATATTCGTCCCTTTCATTTTGCTCTTCCCTTTCCTTTTATTGCCCAACTAGAGTTGAAGACCTTTCATGCCACCTCAAATTTAAAAATGAGATAAACTGTAGTGTATGTATGTATGGATTTTTGAACAGGTGGCAACACTTTTTGTAAAAATTATAGTGAATTACCCATTTTCATGCAAAGCCCTTTCATATCACACCTCAAATTTAAAAATCAAACAAACTATAGCGAAAAACTGAATTTTTGAACAGGTGGCAACTCT
The DNA here is from genome assembly GCA_960531455.1 of Urophora cardui. Classification (NCBI taxonomy): domain Eukaryota; kingdom Metazoa; phylum Arthropoda; class Insecta; order Diptera; family Tephritidae; genus Urophora; species Urophora cardui. Next base: position 16,344,748 of record OY482670.1, on the reverse strand, counting down.
TTTTATAAAAATTTTAATAAATTACTCATTATCATCAAGCCCTTTCATATGGTACCAAAAATTTTAAAATCAAACAAACTAGACAGGAAAATTAAAATTTCAAACAGCTGGCAACCCTTTTCAAAAACCTTTCTGCACATCTACAGGTGCAAGCCCTTTCATTCGGCACCACATTTTCGAAAATCGGTAAAACGGTGTAAAAGTTATGGTGCGTACAAAAAATCGCTTAGCGAATATATATAAAGATATGTATGTATGTACATTAGGCCGTCTCGCGTTATAGGGAAGCAAAAATAAAGTGCGCCGTACGCCCCCGCATATGATGTCTTTTTGGAAAACATTTCCGGAAAAGTTTTTTATTTTTTTTTTTGGACGCCGCTAGATGGCGCTAAAATTTATTTTTCTCATATCTTCGGTATTTATAGTCCAATCTCAGAGTTTAATACACCAATGTCTTTGGCTTGAAAGGGCGGCTTATACTATGGAATATTATTAACCCAATGTGCGTCATTGGGGTCACTACCACCCAGTATTTATTTTATACCACCCTAATAAAATTTTTTATGCCTGCATGTTAAACGTAGTCTAAAATCATTAATCTTTTGCAAAAGAAGTATTTCGATCGCTTCAGTAGAACCCGAAATAAAAGACGTTCAACATTCCGTGGAATATAAGTTTTTCGCTTCCTTTGGTCTTTTAGGTTCATTTTACAAAGATTTCTTCTGAGGAGACCCCTACTGAAATTTTATGGCGAATAATTTTTTGAACATTTTAACCCCCTATCACCGCCAAGAAAGGGTTATTTTAATAATAATAATAATAATAATAATAATAAACCCAACGATTTCCCTCCACCCACCCAACCGCACGAGGGGCGCATCCGCATGACGTACGGATATTTTAAAATAAAATTTGGCCATTTTGACCCCCTTTTTTTAGAAAATCAGGAAAAATAGTATTTTTAAGGTCGTTAGAGGGTTACAATGTTCTAGAAAATTATTTGCCATAAAATTTTACTATGGGTCTCTCAGAAAATTTTTCTGTAAAATTAACCTAAAAGACCAAAGGAACCGACAAACCTATATTCCTCGGGATGTTGAACGTGTTTTATTTCGGGTTCTACTGAAGCGATCGAAATACTTCTTTGCAAAAGATTAATGTTTTTTGACTACGTTTAACATGCAGACGTAAAAAAGGTGCATTAGGGTGGTATAAACTAAGTACTGGGTGGTAGTGACCCCAATGGTGCACATAGGGTTAATAATATTCTAAAGTATAAGTCGCCCTTTCAAGCCAAAGACATTTCTGTATTAAACTTAGAGATCGGACTATAAATACCGAAGATATGAGAAAAATAAATTTTAGCGACATCTAGCGGCGTCCAAAAAAAAAATAAAAAACTTTTCCGGAAATGTTTTCCAAAAAGACATCATATGGGGGGCGTACGGCGAACTTTATTTTTTGCGATACGGTCTAATGTACATATGTATATAAAGATATTCGTATATTTGCTTATACCTACGTGTTCTACGTTCATTTTCAAGAGCAGAATTAATATTAGTCATATTTTGCTTAACCCATTAAGTGCTGAGCATACAATCAGGGAAAAAGAGCATTTTAAAATCAAAAATAAAATTTTTGTTTCCATAATGCACATTTTAAACCAAATCATTTTTATTTTAACAATGAAAATTTTTAAATTAAAAATGAAAATGAATGTTGTTCAAAAACTCGCTCTTTGTTCAAAAATTTTTTTACTACAATTCAATATAATGTCGAATGTTCCACTATGTGATGGCGTTGGATTGAATATCAGGTTGATGTCATGATTCGAAACCGAAGGAGAATATAAAATAAAGAAGAAAAAGGAGAGTAAGGAGAATAAGAAATAAAGATATCAAGCAGTTAAGGCGAAGTAGAAAAGAAGAGGAGAACAAACGGAGGCTATATTTTTGTAGTTGGGACTCGGATTGAGAGAAGATGAAGAGAATGCCGTTGGATACAATTTCGAAACCGGAAGAGAAAATGATATATGATTAAAATAAAAATAAACATTTTTAAATTTAAAATGTTTTTTCTTGATTTAAAAATTTTACAATGAACAATTGTAGAATAAAAATGTTGGTATTTATGTACATCACTTTTAAATACGTTTTTGCCCATTTTAAGCAAGTTTTCATATGTTTTTATAATTTTTTTTTTCCCTGAGTGTATGTAGTTCAGTACTGAGTTTCTGTAATAAAATCGTGAAAATTGTCGAAATATGCACTAGCTGCGCACCAGTTATGAACTAGAGATTTTCCCTACAAGAACTTTTTCCGAAACTACTCGTAGCTACACTAAAGATGTTTACACAGCAAAGACCCATAAAAATAAGCAAATAGACTACAATTTAAATTAAATTTCCAAACTAAGCAAGAACTACTTATGTATAAATTACTTGTAATAAAACTAAAATATGTACATTAGGGTGGGGCGATTTGTATGGATGGAAATTAATCGATACCGCGCCAATTTGCCCAATTTTTATTTTCAAAAAGTCCGTCTTGGCCCATAAAAAGCTAATTCCGGAACATCAAAAAAAAAATTTTAGACAAATGTCATGGAGGAATTTTCTACTCAGAAAAATTGGAGGAATCCGAATTTCGGTGGCGCGGTATCGATTAGTGAATCGCCCCACCCTAATGTACACATGTACATAAATGAATTTGTAGAGTTATTCTCCTGCTCTTACTGCCACACGTACGCAAAGAATTTCCATTGCCATAAAAATGTCTCTTATTAATAGTACAATTGCTTTATTATGCATGAAATTGAAATTTCGCAAAATTTTCCTATTGTCGAACTCATACAAATTTTGCTTATAGTGAAGCTTTATAATGCTTTCTTATGGCTGCAACATGTCTTTCTGTGTCACTGCGATTGTTCACTTAATAGAAGTAATTGCTTGAAAATGGATTTGCTCCATTTAAGTTACACGCAATTACATGAATATACTAGATACATAAGTATACTATATTAGAAATTTGAAATAAAATAAATTATATTTAGCAGCAATTTTTTAGCTAAAAAAAAAAGCAATGAATTCATGCCGTTTTGGTCGAGCGAAATCGTAAAGATACATATAATATTTGTGTGTGTGTGTTGGCATATTTTTAGCCTACATAAGGACGGTTGTTGGATTTTATTGAACTAACGAAATTAATAATATTTCATACAAGTAAACTAAAACTGATTGAATAATCGCAATTTAATCACTCTCTAAATTTGGCCCTCTTTTGCGATTTTTTTTAAGTTATTGATCATAAATTCGTAAACATTCGTAAAAATATGTAAAAAATTTTAGTTATAGAACAAAGCTAATGTTTACAATGCAAATACATTCAACGACAATGAAGAAGAAGAGCCAGAGTGAGAAATGTCAAGTGAACGGGTTAGTTAGCAAAATACGTATATTTAGAGATAGTTGGAGAGCGGATAACGTACATATGTGGAGAGAGGCTTTGAGTATGTGACCAGCGTTGCCACTTTTGGTTAGTGATGGGCGAGTCCGAGATGTTTAGACAATCGAGAGAATCGCCATCGTTGCAAAATCACAATCGAGTCAAAAGTTGACTCGCTGCTCGACTACACAATCGAGATGTTTTTGCGATTGTTCCGAGTCAGCGAGTCGGAGGTTGTTTCGATGAGATCTCGACTAGGGTTGGGCGATATATATCGATATATCAATATATCGATATTTCTAAAATAGTACAGCCGATAATATCGACGATATTTTGAATTACCGTGCATCGATAATCGATAATTTTTGCCAATTCGTGCGAAATTCGATATTTTTCATACATTTCTGATTCGCTTTGAATTTAACAGGATAAATTTTTTTTGAAGTGGTATAACCATAATTTCCGTGGTGCTCGAGTTTCCATTAGTTTCTTCTCCAAGCAATGCTCAATGATTCTTCTGTTTATGCTTCAATATTCGTGGAATATTTATAGACCCATCCAACTTGAACAACAAATATCTAGTAAACTATAAGCCTCCGGCAAGTTTGGATTTCAGTTTTGAGATCTGTGAGAGCACCTCTAACCCCGTGAAAAAGTGGTTTTTCGCGAGTCGTGCTTCCTTAATGGAAAGCCGACCCATTCGATATATTGATATATCGATGTTTTTCCACGGCATAAATCGATGTTTTCTTAAATATCGATACAATATATATCGATATATTTTTCCAATTTTCCCATCCCTAATCTCGACTACACAAGCGAGATGTTTTTGCGACTGTTCCGAGTCGGCGGGCCGGCTGTTGTTTTGATGATTTGTTTTAGTTGATAAAATAAACTGAATGAGTGTTGTTGATGAAGAAAGTAGGATTGTTAATGGAAGAGAGGCAAATACATATGTAAATAAATGAACCAAATTGAAAAATATGCTATATATAGACGCCGCATTTTTGCAATCACAATTAAAGAGTCTCGTGCTTAATAAATACAATTAATTATTTAAACATTAATACATTAATAAATTTTCTGAAGTGAGACGCTTACGAAACAAATTAATTTTACGAGCAGTAACAACGGCAATAGATTTGTACCACTGTATACTTTTTTAAGCAATTTTGATATTCAAGCGGCAACAACAAATGTTATGTATTTTTTGCAACGAGTCCGAAATGTAGGGTTGCTTTGAAAACGAGAGGAATCATTGGCAAGTCCGAGATGTTTTAGCGATTGTTTCGACTGACGGCCATTTACGACTTGAATCGAATACGAATGAAAACCATCGAGAGCATTCGAGATGTTTCAACAATCGAGAGAATCGAATAAAACATCTCGGACTCGCCCATCACTACTTTTGGTACTTTCGTTTGGGACTTGTTTTTTTTTTTACTTTATTCAACTCTAATACTATGTTCACGTTGGAGAGTTAACTAGAGTTATTGGTATGGAGTTAACCAGAATTGTAATTATTATAAGAGAAAAAATAAAAATCAAAAAATAATTATTATTGAAAGAAACATATTTTAAAAGTCTTTCCATAATAATTATTGCTGAGATATTTTTTTTAAGTCGTTTTGTAAATATTATAAATGAGAAATTTTTTTTTAAGTCTTCAAAGACTTTTTCATTGAGCGAATTTCAAAAATATCTTTAAATAATTATTTTGAGTAACAAATTTATTTTTTATATCTTCGATAAAAATCTTTCATACAATTTCAAATTGGAAATTTGCTTGAATTCTGAAGTACTTATACGAAAGTTATTTTTATTTTATACTTATATGAAAGCTATTGAAAATTTTCTGAGACTTTTTTGAACTTTGTCTCAATGAAAAAGTCTTTGAAGATATAAAAAACAATTTGTTACTGATAATAATTACGCAAAGACTTTTTTCAAATTTGTCTCAATATAAAAGTCTTTGAAGACTTAAAAATTATATATTTGAAATAACTATTATGGAAAGATTTTTAAAATATAAGTTTCTGAATAATAATTATAGAAGAGTTTTATCATTTTCATTAGGAAAAAAATATTATCAAAAGACTTTTATGATTCTGAAGAAAATTTGTAATAATTTCAAAATGAAATAATAATTATTCTACATCTCTGGAGTTAACAGATGGGTTGTTGATGGGTTTATGTAACTCAGAGTTTAATTTGACATATGATAGGTGGCCGCAATACTACATACATAGATTTGCTGCGAATCTTATGTCAAAATCACACGTAACCTTCATAGAAGATTGACATAAGCATCCAAATCATCCGTCTATTTCGACCACCTACATAGCTGTTCAATTAATGCCAATGTTTCAAAAGTGCTACCAAATTTTGGCAAAAAACAGGGTTGCATTCCATTAACTCAAAATAAACTCCAAATGAAAGTAGAGTTAATTGGAGTTAAAGGCGATTTTATCAAAATAATTTGTAATAATTTTGTTAACTCAGAGTTAAGAGTAGAGTTAAGTGGTTAACTCGAAATGGCCACTTAACTCTAATTAACTCTTGAACGTGAACATAGTATAAGAAAACTGGAGGTTACTCATACGCCATAGCGTACTATTGAAAGCAAAATACAGTTTTCAAGCAGCATAAGTCTACGTTATGAGGAATCTTCAATATTTGCAGATAAAATACTGAAATTTTGTGTTTGAAGCATTTATTGCACACAATGCGGTCTCGGCGAAAATCATCGGTTTCGGATGACTATAACATAGAGAACCCATACCGCGATTTTGGGCCAAGGAAAAAAGTGTGCATTCTAGTTTTCCTATGCCGGAAGATAAATTAATATTTTAAAATACTGTTCATATATTGTATTGACTTATCTTTAGGAAATTCGCAAAAAAATTTTAGATATATTATACACAGGAAGAGATGATCGCGAAAGTATGCGATTTTGGGCATTCAGCCGCCATAACCGGAAATCAGGCTATATCTCGAAAACAGATCATCCGATTTTAATTCTGATTTCATATCTGGATTCAGCATAAAATACATGCTTCAACTCGATGTGCATACTGGCCTAATTATTTTTTTTTTTTTGGTCGATTTTTGCCCAATTTTTATTTTCAAAAATCCGTCTTGTTCCATAAAAACCAAATTCCAATTTTATGCTCCAAACTTAAGCGCAACAGCCGACTGCCCATTAGCTAGCCAAAGTAGGTTCATCGATAACGCGAAAATGTTCGATTACTCCGTCGAACTCTAGCAACAACCTACAACCATATTAACTTCGTGCGCTAATTGGGACAGGGAGTTTTCAACCGGGTGGTACGGCAATCAATCAACTAACCATTCAATTGACTATGATTGTAACAACTTATAACTCATACGCTTGAAGCCTAAATAAAGAAATCACTTCGGTTTCATACTTTTTAAATGTTTGTCATTTATACTTAGCACTAAGGGGCTGGTAGTTCGCTAAAAATTCCACTATCTGTACTTCAGTTTTGTCTGAGAAGTATGAAATATACTAACTAAGCTCTAATGATTTCAAAATCCTTAAAGAATCCTTCGTTCTAATAAAATTTTTTTTTCTGTGCCTGCTAGGACAAATTATCTTAATTTTGCCTCTATATATCGTGCCCTTGTAGGATTCAATAATATTTCTAAGAGACTGGATATTGATTTCACATTACCCAGAAATGTTTTAAAGCATCAATTTATAAGGTCTTATTCTCGTCTAGAAGAATTTTTGTTACTGTGAAATTATCATCTATTTTTTTTTTAATATTTAATTTTGTATAGTCTGTAAGATTTATATCATAGACTGAATAAATAAATAAATAAAACAGACAGCTTTGTCTATATTGCGACACATTTCAGATTTTGATCTTTATTCATCTATAAAATAAAGCCCAATTAGAAGCAGTTTTAAATTTGCCTTCCAAAAATTAAACTAAACAAGTAAGGAAGCCTAAGTTCGAGTGGAATCGAACATTAGATACTCAGCTGTATGGTTTCATTGTTTGTTTGCGTTTGTTCGATATAGGGTGTATTTTATATAAAGCGAGTGCCGCATAAAGTGGGCGTGGCCACGCCCATTTTAAAAATTTTTATCAGTCATCCAACTAAGCATATGAATATTATTCTTTGTGCAAAATTTCATTCCTTTATGACTTCTAGTTACAAAGAAGTCTTGTTACAAATTCCCAAAGGGTGTTCCAGAAATATCTTTGTTAAAAAGTAGGCGTGGTCATAAACCGATTTCAATAAATTTTTGCGTGTCTATTAACACAAGTTATAAAAGTGTATAAACCAAGTTTCGTCATAATATCTCAATTATTTGTCGAGTTATGGGCTCCGAAATCTCGTTGAATCCTTTGTCTGAAAAGAGGCGGTGCCACGCCCATTTTCCGAAATTTTTCTATTTTTGGTTCCGATCTATTGTAGAACTCATGCCACAAAATTTCAATGAATTATCTTTATATTTGACAAAGATCTCGCTTAAAATGTTCTTATTAGGCCCCTTAATAGTTCCCATATATAAAAGTGGGCGTGGTCGTCAACCGATTTCGCTAAAATTTTGAACATGTATTACTACAAGTAGTGAAAGTGTATATACCAAGTTTCGTCATAATATATCGATTATTTGTCGAGTTATGGGCTCAGAAATCTCGTATATTCCTGCTTCTAAAAGGAGGCGGTGCCACGCCCATTTTCCAAAATTTTTGTGTTTTTAGTTTTATGTCCGCAGCTGGTCTCCTGCCATAAAATTTCAATGATATATCTTTATATTTGACAGAGATATAGCTTAAAATATTTTTATTGGGTCACTTCATAATACCCATATATAAAAGTGGGCGTGGTCGTCTACCGATTTTGGCAATTTTTATTCCAAACATTTGCCTAAGTAAGTATATCACGCATACCAAATTTCATCGATATACCTTCAACGGTTTCTGAGTTATGACTCATAAAACTTTCAATGTTTGCCCCTTAATAAGTGGGCGTGGCACCGCCCATTTTCCAAAATTTCATCATATTTCTTCATAAGGGCCTGAGCTCAATACGTGTGTAAAATTGTATCACTCTAGCTCTATTAGTGACTGAAATACAAAATTTCCGATTTTTACCATATAGGGGAGGTGGGCGTGGTCATGGTCCGATTTCGCCCATTTTCAATACCATCCGTTCCTGTCTTGATAACAACTTACATTTCAAATTTCATCAAAATATCTCAATTTTTGCGCGAGTTATCGTGCTCACAGACGGACAGACGGACAGACGGACGGACATGGCTCAATCGAATTCTCTTTTCACCCTGATCATTTTGATATATATAAGTCTATATCTATCTCGATTATTTCATTCTGTTACAATCCACCGTTAGGAAATCAAAACTATAATACTCTGTGTACTAGTACAGCTGAGTATAAAAAACATAATGAAACACCAAAAGCATATTCATGAAAGCTAAACAACTAAGTAGTTAAATAGTTTTGCAAACAACAAAAAATAAACGTGATTTCGTACAATTGAACAAGTGGAACAGCAAATCGTACAACTGAACAAGTGAAACAGCAAATCGTACAACTGAACAAGTGAAACACACATGCATAAATACATGCGTACAGCTGAACCAGAGCAACGGCTTGGCTAAACAACTGAACAACTGAAACACTGAACAACGGTAAATATAAAATGCGTACAAGCGAACAAGGCAAACATGTTGTCGCTAAACAAACGTACCACTTAAAAAAACAACCCCAACTCAGTGACAATTTGGAACAATGAAATTCTCTATGCGTACAAAGTACTAGCACATTATTGTGCACTTTTTGGAATATTTGCATATTACTAAGTTGAGCTTTTTTGTTTTTTTTTTTCATGCAACTTTTGGTTTTTAGTATTTCTTGTTCTTGCTTTTTTTTGTTTTTGAGTATTTCTTGTTCTTGCTTTTTTTGTTTTTGAGTATTTCTTGTTCTTCCTTTTTTATTTGTTTAGTAATTCTTCTTCTTCCTTTTTTTGTTTTTGAGTATTTCTTGTTCTTCCTTTTTTGTTGTTAGTATTTCTTTTTCTTCCTTTTTTGTTTTTATTAATTTTTCTTCCTTTTTTGTGTTTTAATAATTCTTCTACTTCCTTTTTAGTGGTTGTTTTACAAATATTGCTGGTTCTACACAAATATTTCTTGTGCTACACAGAAAATGTTATGCACAGAATTTAATCACGTCCACTCTGAATTTCAATTATTTGTGTTACCAACAGTGTTGCCAGAATATTTTGAAGCTTATAGCTAAATTAAAAAAAAAAAAAATTGCTAATAATAGCTAAATAATTTTTTTCATAGCTAAAATAAATAGCCAAATTTTTTTTTTTCAAAAATAGCCAAATATTCATTTATTTAAAAAGACGTGACATAAAACAACTACACATATATGAATATTTATATATACATATATTATATATTGTAGCCACATACATATATTTGTTTGTATGTACTTATATATGTACGTCGCATAAGATTATTACAATGAAAAAAAAATTCAATTCATTACATATGTATGTACATATGTATGTACATATGTATGTATGTATGTATGTACATTCATTTGCAGTATTAAAATAAATTATAATAGCGACTAGTTATTATTTAAACTTTAGATAAAAATTCGATTCAATAACATTTCAAAAATCATATCTTCTTCATTTAATTCACAGGTTGAATCATATATATTAATTTAAGTCATTGCTTTAATAATATCGTTAGGAATTTCAAAGTTATTACAACATTTTTCAAGCCCTTTTAGACCATACCTAACAGTCAATAGAGAGTTTAACATAAATAATTGCATTCTATTTCTTTGCTTTGTTTTTATTACGTTCATAAGAGAAAAGCTACGTTCTATTTCTGCATTACTAAGCGGTAGGATTAGAAAATTAAATACAAAAAATTTTAGTTCTTCCAACCGATTTTCGTTAAGAGCATTTCTAAGCTTTCTTACGGCTACCCAAAACTTTATTATAGAGGTAGTTCCCTTCCATGGGTATGCGTGTAGTTTTTTTCATTACATTTCTAAAATAGTGATTTCCCCCGTGTTAAAGTGGTCCTTTTCATCCTTGAAAGTGTCAAATATTTTTGTATTATTTACAGAACAAAATTCAATAATTTTTAAAGATTGAATATTCTGCGGTAAGCGTTGGCGGAGTTGCTCAATTAACTTGATAATAAAGTTCTGAAAATTTTTACGAATACACCGTGAAAAGGACGGAAGTAAAATATTGTGAACCTCAGAGCGAGAAAAATATCGCAATATTCATATTGAACGTACAGCACTAGTTTGCGATTCATCAAACCGATTCAAATATCGCGATACATATTGACAGTGTAGCGTATGCCAATGGCCATTTGCGAATTCAGATAGCAAAATGGGCAACAACAAAATGTATGGCAGAGTTGCTTTTGCGCACTGCGAAAACCTTATTGATCAACCTTGCATACACTCAAAATAATATTTCGTAAATATTACGAAATCTTTCGTACATATTACGAAATTCTTTCGTAAAATTGAGCAACGAATGGTTTCGTAAATAGTACGAAAGCTATTCCGTACTATTTACGAAATACTTTCGTAGTATTTACGAAATACTTTCGTAGTATTTACGAAAGGTTTCGTACTATTTACGAAATAGTTTCGTAGTATTTACGAAAGATTTCGTACTATTTACGAAATACTTTCGTAGTATTTACCAAGGCTTTCGTACTATTTACGAAATACTTTCGTACTTTTGAGCAACGAAAGATTTCGTAAATATTACGAAACCGCTTTCGTACATTTACGAAGGCTGTTAGAGCTGTCAAATTGTTGTACAATTGACCAAATTATTTTTTAGCTTAACGTTAAAAAACCATAATTATTACAAAATTATATATACTATGTACATATGATGTAAATTTCAACGAAATTTGAAAACTTTTAGAAATATGTATATCAATAAAATAATGCTAAGAGAAAGATGTTTTATACTATATGCATAAGAAATAAATTTAGATAATTTCATTTTAGTTTTAAATATCTACCAAAATTAATTTATTCAATTAATTTAAAAGTTTTTTATTTATTTTAATATATTACATTTATATTAATATTAATTTTAGTAACTAATAAAATAAGAGATACTTATTGCTTATACGTGTTCTGACCAACATAGGAAACTTTGGAAATCGCAATTTGCAAATGTGGACGTCGTTCCGATCAACATAAATAGATAACCCTGTGGAGAAGAAAGAAAAAAAAGAAAAAGAAAAATAAAAAGAAAAAGAAAATGAAAAAAAAGAAAAAGAAAAAAAAGAAAAATAAAAATAAAAAATTAAGACTAAGATAAAGAAAAAAAAATTTGACTAAGATAAAGGTAGAGAAAGATAAAGATAAAGGGAAACTACTTAAAACCTTAAAATTCAAGCAGCTACACTCGGAGAAAAAAATAAAAAAAATGTTATTTTTATAATGCACGTATTAAACCAGATCATTTTTATTTTAAAAATGAAAATTTGTAAATGTAAAATGAAACTTTTGAAATAAAAATGTATTTTGATTAAGTAGAATCATTTTTAAATTAAAAATTAAAATGAAGGGAATAAAAGCGCAAGTTTTAGGTTAAAAATCTCATAGTGCTTGAATAAACATTTTTAAATTTAAATGTTTTTCCTTAATTTTACAATTTTACAATGAACCGCTTTAAAATAAAAACGGTCGTATCTACATAACTTTTAAATACGTTTTTGCCCATTTTAAGTACGTTTTCATATGTTTTTAAAATGTTTTTCACTGAGTGTATATTATTTTATTAAGTATTTATTTAGGAAAATAGATAAGACCGAAAAAAAGTAAAGTAAATGCAACTAATGTACTCACCCTTAAGTTTAATCAAGTTGGAAAATATCACAGTTTATTTTATATATCAATATCGTCTTTTTATATACAATGCATTATTCTTTTTCATTACGCACTTACTACTTAAAATAATTTTTTATATTATTGCACCGACTCAACACTTTACAATGAAAGAAGACTTGTACGGTAAAATATTGTTGTACGAAAGTATTTCGTATATATTACGAAAGTATTTAGTAAATCATTTAAACCTTTGATAATGTTACGAAAGTATTTCGTAAATCTTTTAATCCTTTGATAATGTTACGAAAACTTTCGTACAATACACGAAATTATTCGTAAAGATAATTTTAAGAAAATTTACGAAAGTGTTTCGTAATATTTACGAAATATTTCGTAATATATACGAAAAAAATATTAGAAAATGGTTTACGAAAGCCCTTTCGTAATATTTACGAAAGATTCGTAAATTAGATTTTGTTGAGAAAAATTCTTTCGTAATATATACGAAACTTTCGTACATTTTACGAAACTCTAGACTACGAAAGTCTTTCGTAGTTTTTTTACGAAATTTTATTTTTAGTGTATGAATGCACCAATAATCGGTAAAATAAGGAAGCCATGCCAGATTATCAACTTTTGTATAGTTTGATAATCAAAAGGAACAGTATACATTTTCAAGTTTTCATAAACTCACAGATGACTTATTAGCTTAAAATGATAAACTGATGTGCAAAATAAAGAAATTAAGAAAAATAGCTAAAAATAGCTAAGCTTTAAAAAAAAAAGCTAACAAAAATAGCTAATAGCTAAACGCAAATATCTGTAGCTAACCGCCAAAAGTTATAGCTAAATCTAGCTACAAAATAGCTAAAGTGGCAACACTGGTTACCAAAAAAAAAGGAGTTAACTCATATACATATGTACACTTAAGCGTTTATTCAATTGAGCTGAGAGAGGAAAGGGATACGCAGCAATTCTTATTGAAATTTCTTTTGGACTAGAGAGAAACTTTGTTAGCCAGGGAAAATGAATAAATTTTTGGGTTTTGAAGGAAAAAAAGAGTTTGTAGGAAAGAAAATGGAAGAGCAAGTATAAAATTTTAAGATGAGCCATTTTTAACTGTTGCTATCATTGCTCAGCAAGTGTGTGCATTGAGACGCTGGTCGAATTCTCCTAAAGAGGTGACTGACTTTTGAGAAAGTTGCTGCTAGTAGATTAGATTGTGGAACATTTCGTAGGTCATCTTTTTTTTGGCATGGAACGCGGTATAATTTTGTCATATACAAAACACACGGGTTGGCAACTGGCTTAAACTTAAGCTAGAAGAAGTAGTTAGAAGACAAGGAGATCAAGTTTGGTTAGTTATCAGAGAATAAGTTTTAGAGAGGGAAATGAAAGAAGGTATGATGGATGAATGGAATGGCAAAAAGATAAAGAACTAAAGTAAGAAGCAAATGAAGAATATGGATGAGAAAATAAGTAAGCCAATGACTTTTGAAAAATTTAAAATAAAACCAAGAAGGCGACAAATATGTATACTAACAAGCCAAGCAAACCAGCTATTTATAAAACAAATGGATGGAAGTAAGCAAATTATGGACATACACAAGAAGCAAACAACGCAAACAAGTCAAGAATCGAGCATGTTGATGCAGAATAAGAAAGAAAAAAGTATACATATACATATGTATTTATCATCATTTTTCTTAATAAGACATACCAAACAAACTTTCTTGCACTTCTATGCAATATGTGCAATACAATGAAGATGGAACACATAGTGTCATAAGCACTAAGTAATAGAGCGGAGTCGTAAGAGAAAGAATAATGTGTTTTGCTATACTAAAAGAGGTCAAGTGCATATTTGAGCATTAAAACAGTACAAGAAGCAATGCTTTTATAGAACAATTACGAGGTTAGAAAGCCAGAGAGATAGAGAGAGGCGTATGGAGAAAGCGATGAAGCTGGATCAAGGCTATAAAGTGGTGGCAGTACTAAACGAAACTGCCTTTTAATGGCAAAGTTTTTGAAGTAAAAATACAATATAAAACAGCGGCAAGCAGGCGAATGAATGATGATTATGTAGTAGTAGTAGTAAAGTTATGAAATGGGAATGAAAGTGGAAGAAAAGTGTGGTGAGAATCGAAGAAAGAGTAAGGGCAGATTTTAAGTTTGAACGAAGAAGAGTGAGGAAGAGAGTGCAGCGCAAAGTCGCAACAAGTTTATTACATTTGCCATATGTTGCATTGAGAAATTATGAATTTTATTGCATTACAACAGAGAATTTCTGCACACTTGTTTGTGAAATTGGGGGAATTGTTTTTAGGGAAATGCAAAGCAAATATTTTAAGCGATTAACGCCATATGCCAGCAGAAATTGCAGGGCACAATTGCCGTCCATTGCACTTTGTTTGAGCGTTGCATTAAATTAATTATTACGACGCATTGTAGTTAGAAAATTAGATTTAAAAAAATCCCTTATTGGGAAATTTTGAAAAATAGTAAAATTGCATGAAATTTACCATTTCTAACTCACTAAAGTGTAAGAGAAACGATTTTATCCAATTTAAAAAAAAAATCCCTTTTGGGAAAATTTCAATTTGCTCTACTTTTTTTAGATTTTTTGCATTTTTATTCAACTGTACATTAAATTAGTCATTAAAAGTGATTGAGGTTGGAGTAACACCATTTTATTGCATTTTGAAAAAAAAAAAAAACTTTTTGGGAAATTTTGTAATTTAGCAAAATTATGTAAAATTAAGCATTTTTACTCAGCAAAGCTCAAGAGAGTTGATTTAATGTGATTTTAAAAAATTTCCCTTTTTGCTAAATTTTAATTTGATAACTCATTGAATTTTTAGGCATATAATTTTAGTTGAAGTTTAAGGCAAACCATTTTATAACATTTATATCAGGGCTGCTCAACGCTCTCGTATTGAAAGTGCAAAACTCAATACATCTACAAATTTTGTATATGCACTGAAAAATTTGTTTGCTCATTTAATTTTTTTTATGAATTCCAATAAAATATTATTTTAGAATTTATTTTCAAATGGTAGTATCAAATACATATAAATTTTTTTTATTTTTTATATGAAAATTTTTTGAATACAAATTTTTTACAGTGCTTTCATTTTTTGAATTTTTTTTTCATTACAAATTTGTTATTGTAAATTTCGATTTCTTACGGCAGTGCTCGAGCTCCTATACAAAGTGCCTTTGCTCTGTACATTCAATATGAATCATAGGCACATTCATATAAAATTTTTTTTTATATCTGAGTGCTTATGGGAGTGCAAAGAAAATTTTATTTTCATATTTGAAGTGAAAATATGTATCTGTGCCTATGATTCGGAACAAAACAAAAACAATTGTGCTTTGAGTGCCTATGAGGTGAGCAGCCCTGATTTATATCATATCATATCATATCATCCCTGCGAATAAAAAAACAGTTATGTATTTTTCAATAACTTTGCAGGAGGCCAAAAAAGCTGATTCCTGCCGTCCATTGGCAAAATTTAGCAAAACTTTAATTCAGAAAGGATGGCACTATATCATTGTTATTGAGTTATGAAAATATAAACCACTTTTTTTACCCATTATAATAATAATACAATGGCGCTATTATAACTCTGACGAGTTTTATGGCCGAGCTTCTCTCCCAATTCGAGGTGTGCTCCTTTTTGTTTTTCCTACTAATTGGATGGACCTACAGTTTTATGCCGGCTCCGAACGGCGAATGCATTTTTTGTGGGAAGCTTTTTCATGGCAGAAATACACTCGGAGGGTATGCCGCCTACTGCCGAGAGGTGACCGCTGCTCTTAAAAAACCCAATAATTGGGATTTTTACGGTAAACGTCAAGCTGTGTATAATAATTTGTTCTGTGCTTTAGTGCTTTAAAAAATTATATTAAAAATATTTCTTTACTTCTTTACTTGTTTATGAAAATAAAGTGCTTAAATAGTGTGCTAAAATTAAATAAAATAATTTAACTGTCGCAATATAATATTATTCGCATTTATTTTATTAATTAAATCAATTGTGTTGCCGAGGCAATTTTGCATAGTGTTGTTGTTACAGTTGAGTGGCTAATTTTGTCATTTAATTAATTTTGGCGCGCACTCATTTACTTTGCTTGTTTTTATTTACATTTACTTTGCGCATTTCTATTCATCCTCTCATTCTCTTCTTTTTCCTTTTTTGTCACAGCTGTTTGCCGTGTTTATTAAGCGTCTCAAGTGTACCTTAAACTGCACGCTCCAGTTTCTCTAAAACTGTAAAACTACCTTATTGATATTCAAACTTTTTGCCTTATATTTAACCTTTCACTGCTTATTTAGACACAATCCATACATTCATAGTATTTGCTAATTTTGTTTATATTTTTTTGTTTTTACTATTGTTTAATTTAATTTTCAACTTTTTATTTTTAATATGTCTTGCATGTATAGTAACTGCTCATTGAAAAGCGACTCCGAACGCTTCGTGACTTGCTGGCTCTGCGATGGGCTTGCTCACATGAAATGTGCCAGTTTGACAGGGAGAGTTCTGGACGCGATCGATGACAAAAAGGGCGTTCGCTGGTCTTGTTCGAAATGCAGATCAACGGAAATTGATCTCTTCAAATTATTTCGTCAAACCAGGAACGGCTTTTCTGAAATTGGTAGAGAGTTGACTGCTCTAACTGAGAAATTTAAGTACTATGAGGGTATGTTTAAATCCTTCAAGTGTTTAGATACTGATAACCAAAATAATCCGCTTTTATCCGTTGCACCAGACAATGAAGTGGCCCGTAAAAATCTTCAGGTCGATCATGTGCAGAATACGGTGGAGCTGATTGACTTGGCTTCACCGAGACTTGCAGATGATAAACCTAAATCATCAACAAAAGTAACATCCCGAAAAAATCCCAAACTGAATGGTACTTCTCTCGGATTACAAGCCGCAGTGAAGGAACCGGTTGTTGTCCCACCTAAAGAGCTGGTTGTTGTGCCTCCTATAAAATCAATTTTCGTGTCGAGATTCGACATCGATACCACCGAAGAAGACTTGAAATTTTTCATTTCATCTAAAATTAAAATTGATAATCTGTTTATTAAAAAATTTAAATTTAATTACAACCGAAATGTTGCCTCGTTTAAAATTGATGTACCTTTAAGTGACTTTGATGCTCTTTTGAGTACGTCTTTTTGGCCGTCCGGAGCTTTTGTCCGTGAATTCGAACACAGACCAAGAATTCGTAATACAAATTTAGCTAAAATTTCTTCCGTTCCAAAAAACTAGTATCTAAATCCGCTTTGATTATTTACTATCAAAATGTGAGAGGTCTGAATACTAAATTAACTAACTTATACTTGAAAACGGTTGAATCTAACTTTCATATTATTTGTTTTACTGAAACATGGCTCAAACCACATACATTTAATTCCGAAATATTTAGTAGCATGTACCAAGTATACAGGAATGATCGTTTAGACAGAGTCGGCGGAGGTGTATTGCTAGCCGTACATTCTTCAATACCATCTGAAGAAATTGATGTAAACCTCGTTCTACCCTTTGAATTTAAATGCATCCGCATTAAGGTCGGCAAAGGTCACACTTATTTTGCAATATGTTACATTCCTCCCTCGTCTGATCTATCAGTATATTTACAACTTATTTCTTCACTTAAATTTCTTATCTCTAGAATGACACAGTTAGATTCAATAATCGTCTTAGGAGACTTTAATCTTCCCCACATTTCATGACGCATTGCTGATCACAATACTGTGCCACTTACATCTAATATTAACAATACCACTTTCATTGAAGAAATATCTGACCTCTGTCTACATCAAATCAATACTATTAGAAACGAGTTTGGGAAAATGCTTGACTTAATTTTTGTAGATGATGTATCCAATTATACTGTAAACAGGGCTAATGCCCTGGTGTCACCTGTTGATGTTTACCATCCTCCTTTAGAGTTGGTTTACGAAATTATAAATAACAATAACCGTGGTAACGTAAAAGAGTTTAACTCTGAGTCTAGTTTTTGTTACAATTTTTCTAAAGCAAACTATAATAAACTTAATAAAGAACTCTCAAGATTGGTATGGCCAGACTATAATGGAAACGTCGATCTAAATGTTTTGCATTTCAATAACACGATTCTTAACCTTTTTGAGAAATACGTACCGAAACATAAACGCAAATATAATGAACCTTTGTATCTTTGGGCCACAAGAGAGTTAAGAGCTTTAAAAAATAAAAAATCGCGCTTCTTTAACCCTAATCCTCTAAAGTGAGCCTCTCAGTCTCACTTTAAAGTTTAAAAGCGAATTATTCCTAAACCAAAAAAGCTTTTTGTCTGAAATTTTGGGTATTCCTCCATTTGTGTTCATAAATTATGAAATAATTATGATCTTTGGGCTATTTATTTATTTTAACAATTTTTTTTGCAATCGTATAAAATTGTAACGAAAAACCGAAAGTGAGCCTCAAAGACTCACCTTAAGTATCTTTAACGTAATAAGCTTACATTTCTAGAGTTCAACTAAATTTTGAATCCGTTGTTCACAAGGTTTATCCAGTGAGGTTTTTACATTGTGAATTCACCATACTTCCCCCGGATTTTGGTGAATTCGACGTATTTCACCATGGATCTTAATATAATAGGATGTCATAAAATTAAGGAGACCGGAAAAGTCAACAATTTCAAAACAATTAACATTTTATCATTTTTCTGTTTACTGAGATTCTAAATTACGGAAAAGATGCGTTTAAATAGAGAATCGAACGATGAGCTGCTTTATGCGTAAGTAATTTCACCACGAACGTCGCGTTTTAAAAATTTGGAATTTGGTTGCGAAAAATATATATTAGCGGCGATCATATGAAAAATGTATTCATATTCATTTGATTCATAGCTTTTCTCATTGTGTGCACAAAAACAAATTTATAACAGATGTAATAAAACCATTTGTAATGAACATTCAAACAACTACAAAAATGTGTGAAAATTGTAGTACATTAATGTCTCCTATTTTACGGAATTACGTTTTTTATCTTTATATACTAAAAAATTGCCATAAACCGTTATAAGAATGTATAAAAATGCTTCTGAATTCATTACTGCATAAATAAAAGTAAAAACCAAATACCGAAATAATGTGTTTCAAAATTTCCCCATAGGTGAGCCTCAGAGTCTCACTTTCGGTTTTACGTAACTTTTCAAAATTCGGTGATTAGGGTTAAAATATATAAGAAGACTGGTTCTCAAAAGGATTATATGAAATACTCAGTTCTGCGTCATAAGTACTCACTTCTGAACAAAAAGTGCTATAAGTCTTATATATTTAAAATGGAAAAGAACATTTTTTCCAACCCGAAATCGTTTTATGGTTTTGTAAACTCGAAACGTAGAGTAATGGGATTCCCATCATCTATGAGATATCGTGATAGTGATGTCAGTGATAGCCAAGATGTCGCGAACCTTTTTGCCCTCTTCTTTGAATCAAATATTTCCAATACTAATGTTAGCTTTAATGAATACCCGTATCAAGTTTTTCAGAATAACACATTTGAATGCCCTTTTATAGATCCCGAAGAGGTTTTATTTTTGCTTAAAACAATAAAGAAGTCCATAAACTACGGACCAGATATGATTCCTTCAATATTTTTAAACAAATGCGCCGAGTATATTTACCAGCCATTATCCACACTATTTAATCTGTCTTTGAAGTCAGGAATTTTCCCAAAAGCGTGGAAAGAATCTTTTATAATTCCTCTACATAAATCTGGAAGTAGATCTTCCATCGAAAACTATCGCGGTATAGCAAAGCTTTCGGCTATCCCAAAGTTATTTGAGGCTATTGTCACCAATTGTCTAAATCATTCCATTTCCTCATCAATAGTAAGTTCGCAGCATGGTTTCTGTAGAGGTAAATCAACTGTTACCAACTTACTAGAATTTACAACTCATGTCTCTAACGGTTTTAGGAATAATGCTAATACCGATGTAATTTATACTGACTTCAGCAAAGCCTTCGACAAGGTCAATCACGCGTTACTTATCCATAAACTTGATCTTCTTGGTTTTCAACCGATTCTGTTAAAATGGATTGCGTCATATATCACTAATAGAACACAAAGAGTTGTTTTTAAAAATGGTTTTTCCAACATCATTAACGTATCTTCAGGAGTTCCACAAGGCAGCCATCTTGGTCCGACTCTGTTTTTGCTGTTTATAAACGACATTTCTTATGCTATTTGTAACTCAAAACTTCTGATGTATGCCGATGATGTGAAACTTTTCAAGTCTTACTCTTCTTTGGAGGAAAGATCTGCCCTACAAAATGATTTAAATTGCTTCGCTACGTGGTGCAATATTAATCTTATGCCACCCAATCTTAGTAAATGTAAATTTATGAGCTTTTCACGGAAGATCCTTCAACCTGCGTCTTACACAATTAATAACTATAGTTTGGAACAGGTTTACGATTTTGTCGACCTAGGAATAAGATTTGATAGTAAGCTCCACTTTAACCTGCATATTAATGCTACAGTAAACAAAGCTAAAAGTGTCCTAGCATTTGTAAAACGTTGGTCTAAGGAATTTAATGACCCTTACGTAACTAAAGCCCTGTTTACAACATTAGTACGACCTATACTAGAATACGCTTCAATAATCTGGAGTCCGCCATATCAAGTTCATTCCGATCGACTGGAATCAATTCAAAAACAGTTCTTACTTTTTGCGTTAAGGAACTTTCATTGGGACCCACGGACAAATCTTCCCTCGTACACTAGTCGCTTGAAGCTTATTAATATTCCAACCTTATCAAGCCGCAGGGAAATGTTAGGTGTAATATTTCTGGTTAAACTACTGAAAGGATCCATAAGCAGTCAATTTCTCCTAGCCGAAATAAACTTAAATGTTCCTATTCGACCATCAAGACATTTTCAACCTATCTTTTTAAAGCAGTGTAGAACTAATTTTGAATTACACGAACCACTTCGTTGCTTATGTAAATCTTTTAATGATTATTCTACTCATTTCGATATATCAGACTCTATTTATCTGATGAGAAAAATTCTGTTGTACGCTCTTAACAAGTGACAACAAATCTCTCGCTCTAATTGACTATTCTATTTTTGTCTATTACTTTTATTTGTAGTTTTATATTTTATTCTATGTACAATGTACATTGTACATATGTATATCCAGCTGATGGAATTATATTTTCTGTAGCTGAGCAGTATAAGTTCTCGACGTTTAATAAACTTCTACCACTCAACACCTTGGCCAAATTTTATTTTGAAATATCCGTACGTCATGCGGATGCGCCCCTCGTGCGGTTGGGTGGGTGGAGGGAAAACGTTGGGTTTATTATTATTATTATTATTATTATTATAGAAAATTTTTTTTGGTGTTTGTCCGGACTGGGGTTTGAACCCGAGACCTCTGTTTTTTTACTCGCAGGGACGATATGTATATCTTCAGATTTTAAGAATTTACCTTTTTGGGAAATTTAAATTTAAGGTAATTTGTTTTTATTTCAGCACTATAACTCGTTTAGAGTTTCGTTGAAGTTTAAGGCAAGTAATTTTAATTGATTTTAGAAAAATTTCTCTTTGGGAAATTTTATAAATTAATAGCCGCTTTCGATTCACAATTTCTCTGCTGGCTATAAATTTCCTTCTGTCAAATTTATATGTGAATGCTAGCGAGCAGAGGGAAATTTTTATCGACCAGTTAGCGAGTATGACTACTACTCATTATGGGTTCAAACATTTTTGTTCGATCCGACCTCGCTTGTGTGATGGCGAATCGAAAACGACAAATATAAATATATGAAATTTACCATTTTTACTCAGTAAAGCTGAAGGGAAACGATTTCAAATAATTTAAAAAAAATAACTTTTTGGAAAATTATAAATTGAAGTAATTTCTTTGGTTTATTTTTTCGATTTCGCCGCTATTACTCATTTAGAGATTTAGGCGAAATAAGGATAGCCTCTAGTGATCATTTGGATCGCAGGAAATAATCCAGATACAGTTTGTAGTTAGTAATTAGAAAAATACGGGGAAAAGGAAGAGGAAGAAGAAGAACAAGAACAAGAAGAAGGAGAATGAAAAGCAGAAGAAGAAGAAGAAGAAGAAGAAGAATGAAAAGAAGAAGAAGAAGAAGAATGAAAAGAAGAAGAAGAAGGGATAGAAGAATGAGAACAACAACAACAACAACACGA